>JAYDZK010000274.1:27503913-27632351 GCA_034509185.1 Euphonia xanthogaster
AAAAGAAAAGAAAAGAAAAGAAAAGAAAAAGAGTTTAGCAACCCATAAAACTAGTAGGAATATTTACACAATTTAAAAACATTCCAGTCAGGACTGCAGCTATTAAACAAATCAGCCTGTTCCAGAGTGTTTGAAGCCCAAGCACTGAAACACTATGTACTCAGGAGTACTTCTTTGAAATGAGATGCTCTTTATTATTAACAAAAAATCCAGTAAAAATAACTGGGGACAAAGCAATCTCCTGAGTGAGTACTATAGTCAGGGGCTTACAGGTTTGCAGGGCGAGATCCTAAGCAGGAGTGGTGCTGGTTGTCATGTCAGCTGAGGACTCCAATTATGATTTATAAATTTGCAGTCACTCTTTTAAAGGCACTTTAGCCCTTTAGGATAAGGATCTGGTAAAGAGCCATGGCTCCAGTGAAGCCAATAGCAAAAATTTTTCAGTGCACACAAAGCAACCCTACTTCTTTCATTTCAAAAACTTCAAAAACATGCAGAAAGACTTCATTAAATTGCTTGCATAGTACAGCCAAACTATGTTCTAATAGGTGATAAATTCCTCTCCTTTTTTGGAAAAATCCCTTTAGAGGAACTTAGCAGCTCAGGACTGGCTTGAGTCCCTTTTCGGCATGACACTTCTAAGTATTCCTAGCTGCAGGGCACCAAATCCCTCAGCACAGGGCTGATGGTGAGGCATGCTTTGAGAAGTGTCTCTCATGCAGTGTCCTTTTCTTCCTAAAGAAGGAAGCAGGAATGTTTGCTTCCAGATGGTCATCCTACTGGTGCCTGAAAGTCAGCCCAGATACTTTTTGAGAGCTATTTTACAGGGAAAATATGATACCAGTTCTTGTAATGATACACTATAAAAGAATAATACACCTCAGCTTCTCTTAATGTTGCTATTAGATTTATGAAATAAGGCCTTTAAAAGCTTGATTATCTCTGCTGCTACCTTTGTCAGCAACCAAGACTTAAGATACATCAGAAGGTCATGAAAGAGAACAAGAGGGTTTCATCTTTAGAGGGGCTTTCATCTATCATAAGCATAACCAGCACAGCAGAAATTCTCTTTATCACCTTTCCCAACACGTTGCCATCCAGAAGGAATGGAGAGAACTGTGCTGTGTCCATTTGTGTTACAAACTCACATCAATGCAGTTACCAGATTTAATGATTTACTTCCTGGATCTTCACAGGTAACTCCTTCAGAGGACAGGGCTCCCATCCAGTTGAAGCTTCTTGTCTTTCTGTCCCTGTATGTCCTATCAAACTGCCCCTCCTGTTCCACTGCATCACATATAGGGAGGTGAAGGTGCCCTGTAGTAATTTACAATCATAAGAGCCAGTGTATATAAAATAATAAGTATAATATATGGTCTGATTAATGCAGTCTTGTCATATTGATTTGTTTTCCTAAATGCCTGTGTGGAGTGTGCACAGGGACAAAGTGCTTCCTAGTGATCCCTTGTGGGTACTTAAGAGTAGCTCCAGAGGACACAGCATTTGGAAAGTGGAACTGGAGATGTATGTGCAGACCACAGGAGTCCTATGACCATGACAGCAGCTGCAAACACCATGAAATGACCACAAAAAATGTTCTTCTCATGAGAATTTCAGTTCAAATCTGCAACCAGAAAGTCTGCAGGTGGAACTCCATCCTGGTTGTCCATTAATACTCCCAAGAATTTAATTCCTTCCCGGTCAGAAACATTCTTTGATGTCCTTAAGAAAAAGAGAAGAATATTTCTGCCACTCCAGAGAGATAAACCATGACAGCAGCCCCAGTCACAAGCTATTGCAGGCTCAGTCACAAGTCTCGGGGCTGCAACTGGGCATACAAGCAAAAGGAACCAGCAGTAGAACTAAAGAGGACCAAAAAAGGAGCCTTTCCAAGTGACTCACTATAAAGGATAAAAAAGGAACTTGCATAGATAGCTAAGTTCTTCAGAGCACGAATGATCTCCTCTGTGTGCATCCCTGCTTTGGAATGTGAGCCAGCATCACAGCATGTGGGCAGAGGACTCTGGACAGCTTTCTCATGACATATCCCTGGCAATCCATCCATGTCTCAGCAGTTTCCTTGGTCATTAGCCCACTGAAACAAGGCACAACAGGGAACACTGAACCATTATTGCAGATGACAAGATCCAGACTGTAGGCAAACTGCTCTTGTGACATAGAAATTCTAGGACCCAAGTCCACCAACAACACGGGAAAGAGACTCCTTGTTTGGCAACCAGATCTCACCTGGGTTTCCACATGGAGGACACAGATCAAACATGTTCCTGTGCTGTTTAAGACAAGAGTTGTGGAACAGTGCTAGAAATGTGCTCAGTGACCACATAAGAACCGTCATCATGGATATATTTAACACCAGAGTAGCATTAAAGGCATTTTTCCCTACATAACTTTGCTTCTTAGTGGAGATGCAGCCAGATACAGCGAGTCCCCTGGTCTTTAGCACTCCATACAGATTGTCTCACATCTTCCTGCCCTTCTGGTGAGCGTAACAGCCTCTACCTTTCTGACCTGGGATCTCCAGTCATACAATCCACAGCTTTGCAGGCATTAATAGAGGCAAAGCAGCTGTTACAATTCCAGACTTGGGTTCAGCTGGAGTCTCTGCTTGAGCTTGTTTCATCTGCTGGAAAGATGCCTTTGTCTTTGGGTAGCTCAAGTACACACCACACCCATACATCTTGTGCAATGTGAATGAAATCAAACAGACCTGCACAGGAGCTCATATTGGCTGGGTCTCAACTACTCAATACTCAAATAATAATCCATTTAAAAAGCAGGCTTTTCATTTTAGCATGCAACATAAATAAAATGCCAGCTAATGCTACTAAAAGACAAAAATGTGATTTCCGTAACTTCAAAAATCTCAAGCACCTAAAAGTCATAAAATGCATGTCTGAAAAATCAGTTCTCACAAATCCCACATTTATAAAAGTTATAAAAAGCACATACTTTGTCAGAACTGTAATGGTATTTGCACACCATTTCATCAAAACTCAACACTACATACTTTCTTTGATGTGAAACACCAGCAAACTCCTTCTCAAGAGGCAGCAATCAGCACTTTCTGAAAAAATCATTGGTGAGAGGATATCACATCCCTAAAAGTAACTTGTTAAATCCACTGATCAGAACTGAAGGTGTAAGTCAACAGCAGTGGTCTTAAGTCTGAATGATATGTTTAAGCTGCATGAAGTTACAAGTCCTGCACTTGATCCCTTATGTTTGTTTTCTGTGAGGAACATAATAGGGACCACACTGTCAGTTCAGCAGGTAAATAGTTTGGTTTGGAATTACTGATCTACCTCAATTTTGTTCCAATTCAAAATTGTTCTGGAATCTGTTTCAGCTTTCCTTTTGACCCCCAAAAGAGCAAGATACTTTCTTGTTATACCCAGCTGCCAAGATCCAAATCTGTAGTTTCTGTGTTTCCCTGGTAACAGCTGGTGATGTCATAAATTTACTAAATGGTAGAGGGAGATGCTGTGCTCTGTGCAGCCATGAAAGTCTGGAAGAGAACAGCACACTGGCTCCCTGCCCAGCTCCAGCAGCATTCACCTTCTCTGCCTCTCCAGCTCTGTATCTGGGTCGATTCTGAGTTCTCCAGAAGCCTCAATTCCCCTTGGCAATGGGAGTCGGAGAAATTAATTCTCCTGTCTCAATCTTGAGTGCTTTGTGAGCTCAGTTTGCTGAGAATTGTTTTCTAAGCAGGGTTTGTATCTGAAATGACACTCTGAGTTTTGGGTTGCCACCAAGGTAGCTGTCAGCCTCCTCAGAACGGGCAGTGAGCTCTTCTGCCACAGTGCCCTGCTGTGAATGGCCACCCTGAGCTCCCCTGAAGGGCCAAACCCCTAGCAGAGGTTGGCAACTGGTTCCTGATCAGCCCAGGTCACTCTGCCCACTGCTGTGTCAGGATGCAGCTGGGAAAGGGAGAACAAAGAGAGCAGGTATGACATTCTGATGTCTTACCTGGAGAATGACTTCCAGAAAATGTGCTTATTTCCAGCAGAATGCATAACCCATACAGATGGGCTACTTCACTGCAAGTTTCATGCTATTTCACAAAGGAGTCACCTGCAAGCATTATAGCATATGCATAAGAGAAAAAAAGCTTTCCCATCATTAAATACTAGGAGGTAAAAGCAACAATCACAGAATGAGATGCATAAAAATTCTGTTGTTTGAGTCCTGCAGTCGCTTACCTCCTAGTGTGTACAGGCAATGAAAGTGGCATTCCAGTCCTGAGACGTGGCTTACAACTACACTGAAAAGAAACAGTGCTCTGCCTCATCTGTTATTCTTACAGACAAGGCAAAGCACTGTGGATTCTTATTCAGGGCATTTCTCTTTGAGGAAGAGGCCAAGGGAAGAGAAAGGTTTGTTACAGAGCTATCAGTGTGATTTGAATCTGATTTATCTAATGCTTCCAAAGCAAGATCCTTCTTGATCTTCTTGATCCTTCTAGACACAGTCCCCTGTCACAGTCCCCTGTCAACACTTTCAAGAAGATAGGAGGTAAGGAAATCCTGTACACAAAAAATCAGGAGGCAGCTGATCACCCAGGACTGAGAGACAAAAGAGATTTTATATTTTTCAAGGTCTGTACTCCTTGTAAGCTAAAACCAAATCTACCAGGAGCAGATACAGAATTCCTGCAGCAGTTTCACCAGCACTCGGCAGAGATAATGTGCCTGTCTGATTTCTACCTGAGTTGGAGTTCTGGTGTACCTAGAATGAGGAAACACCTGTGCACTGCATTGCAGAGCCATATGGCTCTGGCACCATAACCAAACCCAGCTCAGGTGTCTGTACCTAGCTGTGTGACCTTTTAGTTAATCTTGTCATCCAGGGCTTTACTCTGAGAGCTCTTTGTATGGATAATTGTCCCTGATGTTATTTTCAGAGTCAATGCATTGCCCATCTCCAAAGCACAGAAGTTCCACTGGTGATCCCAGCTCAGCCAGAGCACAAGTCACAAGAAAAAGAAAGAGGTGTAGATGAGCAGGAAAATAATGAGAGCTTTTCCTTCTCCATTTCATTGCTCAGATCCAGTTTTGACACCTAACAGCAGAGTAGTGTCTCACAAGCTCTTGTCACAGGGGACATCCCAGGAAAGATCAAAATGCTGCATTTACTCAGAAATATTGTTCTTGTCTACCCTGGGTGTTCCTTAAAGTTTGGTCTAAAGGACTTTGGAAAGACTCTCCATCTGACAGCTGCTGTCTCTTCTTGACCTCTTCCTTCTCTTAAACTGACCAAATAAGGAGTTTGCTTGGGATTTCTTCAGCACCAAAAATTATTAAAACCATAATAAGAGAGAGATCTCTCTTTGAGAGAGAAGATCCCCATAATTTCTGGTTTTGTTTGTGTATCTCTAGCCTAGAGCTCAGTTCTTGCATGAACCATAAGGAAAACAAAACAAAACCCCACAAAACCCAAAGTCCCTAGACAAACAAGACAAATAAGAGGAACTCGGAGCACAGTGGTGAACTCTACAGCAGTCCCTAGAAAAGATACCTAGGAAGAATATTACTACTAGAAAAGCAATCATCTTCACTACTGGTGCATAATGAGAGAAAAGAAAGCCCAAGGCTGAAATTAGTATCAAGCCTATTTTATTATTTTCTTTTATTAAATCATAAAATATTTGAAATCACTAAGAGGCCAAACTGCACAGCTGAGACCAATTATTATGGAAAATAGGACTCTTGGAGAGGAAACCTCTCCTGAATATTAGCAAGAAATATGAGGAGCTGCCCAGTTTCAGTCTCACTGGGGATATGGAAGCATTCTTGGTATTTTCAGCATTTTCAGCAGTAATGGCTAATGGACATCTGTTAACAGAAAGCAATTAAGTGATGCCTAAAGAGGCTACCTGGAACAGAGGCTAGGCAGTGTTAAAGGAATAAAGCAGGAATTTATTAAAAGGCCTTCAAAGGATGCACCTTGGGCAGCACAAGAGCCCAGTTGTGGCTACGTGCAAGATGGACCCAAGGTGGACACCAGGTCACAAGTTTTCACACTTTTATAAGTTTTGGTTCATTTCCATGATGGGGTTCATTGTCCAATTACAGCTCCAGGTATGAAGTCCCATCCTCCCAGTTTGCTCTCCTCAGTTCACTGCTGTTTACACTTCTTGGGCCTGAAGCTGCAATGGTGTCCTTGGTTCTCAGGCTGGAAAAGGATTGTTTTGTCTAACGAAACTGTGAGGAGAACTTGCTAACTCTTTACATGAAGTTCAGAGTTGTATACTAATGCAGTACAAAATCTGGAAAATATTAAATCTAAAACTTAAGGCACCAAAGGATTTAATGCCCCACCAAATTTTTTGCTAGCTTTTATAATAAACATCAAAGTATACCTGCACCTTAGACCCAAGGGCCAAATAAATATACAATTATTTTATTATATCTCTGAAAGGATAAATTGCATCTGCTAATACAGCATGAAGAGCAATAAAGCATGAAGTCCATCACCCCGTTAGGCTTAAAACAAGCTAATGTCATATTTCAACATCAAGTGTCCTTACAAAAGGTTGATGAAGTCAGGTTGTACTTTTGAAAATAATTGTCAAGTTAATGTTTAACAGTGTGACACTAGTGACATTGGAATGCAAGAGCAAAGGGTCACATAACATTAAATAGCTGACTAAGACATGTTAGTTCTAGACATCACATAAGATGTGTGAGCAATGCATAAAATCTACAAGCACATATTCCCTGGCTTACAGGGAGGAAAAGCTGTTAGAAAAGTAGATCTCTGTAACCAATTTAGCCTTCTTTCTTCCATCAAGCACAGGAGATTTTCATGATAAGACAGGGAAGAGTGTTATCCTTGAGAAGAACATGCTGAATACTCCTTGCATGACTTTAGTATAAGCTTAAACCCTGGGGCTTTAATTGTGCAAACCGCAAGAATTCCAGTGATAACTGCAACCGATGCCTTATGGCTTTTTAGAACACAAGTCTGTCCAAAAATCCCTGCTATTAAAGTGTGCTGTCTCCACCTGCATGTAAAACACAACAGCCTGATAGATGGGGCTGCTGTATCTTCCTTATCAGCTTCATTATTTGCAGAACACAGATGTGTCCTCCAAAGGCCACAGAGTTTCCAATTGTATTTCTACCTTAGGGGCCCCTTATTTTTTAACTGTTCTCAGTGAAAGAGATTTTAAAGCTTGGTTGGTACTCAACAAAAATTACACCATTCCTCTGTCCCAAATAACAGTGAGAATTGGATGGTGGTCCACTGAAAGATCCCATTCTTAGTGAATTTCTGAATTGGTCTCTTGAGGTTTCTGAAGCTGAGAGATGCTTGAGATCTTCTAATCCAAGGGATAAGTGCCAGATGTATTTGAGTTTTCTCATTTTTGTGTTTTTCTTCAGTAAGCACAACTTAACTCTTTGCTCTGCCAGCATAAACTGCCTTTTTTCATGCCCTGAGCTTGGTATGAAGACTGACACCAGCATGACATATCCTGCCCTCCTGAAGAAGCTGTTCCATACAAAGAGGTTCCACTAACAGAGCCAAATGCTGGGATATGAATGGAAATCTGTTCCTGAAGAGGTAATGCTGGAAGTGGCACCATTCCCATTGGCAGCCTCATATCACCATAAGATCCTTACTCAAAAGAGACTTCATCCTCACCCTCTTATGGTTCTGTCTCCATTTTCCCTCTCTCCATCTTTCATCTCCATCACATATCACAGCTCTTGGCACTTTGAGGTCATTGTCAGGCATACAATTAGCCCCTTGTGCATTCAGCTGCTCAGCTTGCAGGGAACCCCAGCTCCTGCTACTATGTAGATCAATAGGCAGGCAGGGTGAGGCTTTCCATCCTTCAGTGACCTACAAATGAAGGGCCTTTACTGTAAATCTCATTGGAACTCTCTGTCTCACTTAAAATGGCATTAGCCAGTGGCAGCTCTAAATGCACTGTAATGTTTTGACATCAAAAAAAAAAACTCTCTACTACACTGCCAATCTGCTCATGAGCTCACACAGCAGCAGGGCAAGTTCAAGCTCATGAGGTAGTTACAAAAAGATGTTGGCTAAGGACAGCACAGTCCCTAAAGCAAACTTTTCTTTTTATTGTGTGCCCAGCAGTGGTATCGAGCAGTGAAGCTGTTAGAAGAATTGACAGCTGGATCTCTGAGTAAGCATATTTGTCACTTCTGTCCAATATTGCACTTCAGCTTGAGCACGTTGCCTAAGCTCAGATCAGCACTGTAACCACCCCCTCCCCCCCAAATTAAACTGAGCCCATTACATCATATACCACAACTGATTTCCTATATACCTGTCAGTGAAAGCCAGGCAATTGCAGGTACCTCTGCTCCAGAGCAGGAGGTGCACACTGCAGGTGTGCAGGAGATTTGGAGTCACCAGCACCAGCGAAAAAATTCAGTTGCTCTCAGCACTGCATTACACAAGCCAACCTTGAAGAACATCTGATACTCATCAAGAAGAGATTTGCCATGGAGATTTTTAAACAACCAAAAGTCAAAATAACAGTTAAACCTCAATAATTCCCATTTGTGTCTGGGAAAGTTAATTTTGTTAATTAGCAAATAGCAACTGAGTTATAATGGGAGCCTGTACTTTACCATGTTAATACATTATTTTTAAAAGGTCATATTACATTTTCCTATATCATCGGTATTTATGGCCACAAGAACATTAATAAACTATGAGTTTGCCCTTATATGTAAATAAATAGCTATGTGTGTGTGTGACATACACACCAACATATACACATTTCTTTAAAACTTGTAAAGCTCTGAAGCCTCAAAAGTGAAGCCAAACCACTTTTGCTGCACGGAGTAGAAGATACGAGCAGCTCTCTGCTGTGGGGTCATTCATGCTTCAGAAGAGAAGAGACACTTGACAAACACCAATAGGAAATTGCCAGTAAAGTAAAGCAGGACATTGTTCTGCTGGAGGAAAGAGTGACTTTTATCACTAATTGTCACTAACTTCCAGCCTTGAGTGTGCAAGGAGGAATCAACTCTCAATTATTTCTCTTTTAGGTGTTGGCATGCATTTTCCCCTGGATTGTTGCCGAGGATTCTTGTCCTTCTCTCATACCAGCGAACACAAATTGGGATTTACTCCACTCAAGAAAAATCAGGGAAAGAAACTTGGGCCCTCCATTTGTTTTCCATAAAGAGTATTTGCAGTCACTCCTTACCCTTTTATGATGACAAAGCAATCTTGGAATTTAACTTGATCAGCTCCTTCGTGTTCTTCAAAGAGTGACATTTGGCACAATTACCATAAGGAAGTTTAAAAAAGAACAGGAGCAGCAGTAACAACCATACTCAGAACTTGCTCCTTTTGATTAGGAAAATGTCTTGTAGCTGTCAACAGCTAAGAATGTCTTGTAGCTTTAACACTTCTTTTAACTGGAGACCTCAAAAGGCCACATACATCACAAAATAAGTCTGACAAACACTTTTGGTAGCGAGGGGCTGAGCAGACTCCAGGCAGAACTAGCACCAATAATACCCATGAGTGCAGCAGAGTAACTCTCAGGAGCCCACAGCAATATTATGAGTATCTCTGTACTGAATGAGGTGCTGTCAAGATCCTAAGGCTGTTTTGAAGCAGACAAGGTTTTGCAGAACAGGAATGTTATTAAGTTCCATTTTCAGTTTTATATTAAACATTATTAACTTGACTCTTCCCAGAATGATCAAATGAGATCATTCTGATCTCTTTTGTTAAGATAAAGCTCCAACATAAATAGAATATTTGACTATAGAATAATTGTATATATAAATAAAGGATAATTCTATAATATAAATATAGAATAATTGTTGACCCTTGCAGAACAGCTTCCTTCATTTCTAGGTTGCTGGTACTGCTGTAGGAAGAGTTTATTTAAAATAAGTAACAAAACCTCAACAAGAACTCAACAAGAAGAAAAGCAGCTGATACATCTAGTGTTCTCTTTACCATAAGAAAGCTTATCTTATTAGGGCTTGACTGAATTGTCCAGGAAATGATGCAGGAGGGGAGTTTCCAGTCAGTTCCTGTTGAGGAAGATTCCCAGGAGAGTGATGATAAGCTGAAATGATGGGTTATGATAGGAGGCATTGCATATACAGACAGGAAAACAAACCAGCTTCAGCTAAAGACATCCAAAACGTGTAAGCCTGAAAGTGCACTTAGAAACTATTAGCCTGGAAACATGCCTGCTTCAGCAGCAACGACTTGTCAGAGCAAAGCTGCCACTTTAGGACTTCTTAATCAGTATTTCACAACTGCTGTACTGCAGGCATTCCTCCTGGCAGTACTGCTCACTTGGCTGCCCATATGCCTGATTATAATGGTTGTTTCTGGGCCATATTATTATTATTTCTGTAAGGCAGCAGCCTTGCAGCTGCATGACATATGGAGCCCACAGGAATATACTTTGAACATATTGCATCTTGTCCTTTGCACTGCTCCCATTAAGCCAACACAAAATGAGGAGACTGGGACTGCTCTGTCCTCTTAGCAGTCAGTATGTCCAGGAGCAAGAGCTGAAAAGCTCCCAGTCTTGCAAGCCTGGCCTGAAGGATGAGAAACAGTAAGGATTAAACACTGCCATGTGTCTAACCAGACCTTCATGCTGAGTGTTCTTGCCTTGACTTTTCCTTGTAAAGTACCTTTCTTTTAACCTACTTTCTCCTTTCAAATAGAAAAGTGCTCCAGAGTACTCTGGTAAAACTCATTCTGAATAAATACTCAAAGACATTTTAAATTAGATCACATCACCATTGAACCTATAAGACTTACCAGAAGGTGAAGTGCAGATGTAAGATTTACATGAGCTATTCCTGATTTATATCCATTTAAGTGGTAATTAAGTCAAAGCAGCTTTTTTACTACAGTCCAAGATCAAAGTCTATGTCTTACCTGGCTAAAGAAATTGTATCATTCCCTTGGTCATTCATAGTCAGCTTTGAATTTGCAGTTCAACCAGGAGACTTGTATTCTGCTGGATACTGGAAATAAGCATTTGGTTGTGGAAGAAGTCCTTGCTACCTCTCCAGTGAGTTGTATAGAAAGCTTCTAATGGCACTAATCTTAGCCTGAGGTTAAGCAATGATGCAGATATCTGTCTAGTCCATAGAAATAAGAAGTTATAGCAGGTAGATAGTCACCCTTAGCTTCCCTCACATATGTATACACCATATATATCTGTACCTACACAACAGAACCTGCTGCATTCAGAACACAGATGGCACAGTGAGGCACAGTCATGTACTGCAGCATTTAAAATAAACCATCCTTTCCTGAAACAGCAGGTCACAAAGCATTACTTTGTGCTGGGCATGAAATGGGACCTGAGCACCCTGACTTTCATGCTGCAATGTGTTTCCAGACAGGTCTGGTTTAGGATTAGGTGGTTTTCCACTCATATCTACACATAGCCTGTACAGGGAAGGAAGCAGTATCTAGGAGGGGAAATTGCTCTCCTATCTCCTCAACTGTCTTCCCCACAAAGGTAGATGCTCTGATTCTCCATTTCATGGTAACTTGCAGACAGAGCAACATGCACAGGCTCAGCATTACTGAGGGACTCAGTCTTGGCAAAAGGGAAGGAAAAAAGAGGTGTTCAATAACTATTTTTTTAGCAACTTCAGAAGTTCTGGGAACAAAAGATCCAGCCTGGCTATACAACTGTAAAACTAGATTGCAGCTTATGAAAGTCTGCTCTCATCAGGAGCTCAGAATCTCCTCTTGAAAGGCCAAAGTCCCCTAAGTGCTGGTGACAAGCAGCTCTTTTTCTTTTCCCAATGTCTTTTGGCAGTCTTTACTTCCTATTTGAACCTGGGAGTAATGCCAGGCTGACCATTCAGACCTGCAGGCCATTTGTCAAACCTCTAAAGCAGAGTACAGACCATTTGTCAAACCTCTAAAGCAGAGTACAGCAGGATTCTCTGTGATATCCACTGCATTTCATGTAAATCTAACTCAGGAACCTCTGTATTCCACCATGACAGAGGCTGCTTCCCAGAGACACACTGCATCTTTAAAGGGGAGTCTGTGCTCCTGGTGAAAAATCATAAAGCAGGAACCATAGAAGTCTTTTGTGCACATTTTAGCCCAAGTCCTTTCTGGATTAATCCTTCTTAGCTAAAAGGTCAAAGGGGTCTTTCCATGGTGGTGTTGGGAAGGTTGACACCACAGTGTCAGGGCACTGTGAATGACAGAGGCAGTGGGTGTTCCCAGGGGGACCCCAGCCAAGGACCAGGGAAGCCTGGGAGCAGCTCCAGCAACTTCCTGGGAATGGGGATAGGACAAGGCCAGGCCAGGGGGTACCCCCAGGGGTGGGGGTCAGGTTCAGGCTCGGTGCAGGAAACCAGGATCAGCCATAGCCCCAGAATGGCTGGGCAGGGCCTTGGGGATGGAACTGGGCTTGGCAGAGCCATGGCTGTGCTGAGCTGAGCTCAGCTTCCTGTGGCAGCACTGGTGCAGGGACTCAAGTGGGGTTCTGGCCCATGGCTGGGCTGGGGAGAGGCCCCAGGGGAGGCTGGGCAAGGACAGAGAGAGCCCATGTTAGTGCCCCATGGCCCTGACAGCCTGGAAGTCACACCATGAGCTCCTGGAGCTGTCACAGAGCAGCTGCCTGACACAAGGCTGTAACCATGTTTGAAAGGTTTAAAACACAGGGAGGAAAAACCTGTACGTAAGTCTCTAGCAGGAAATGAGGAGGCATTAGGGTTTGGATTTTTTTCATTTGGCAGGTAGAGGGCATACTCAGCCTAGATCTAAATATAGCCTTCTTTCTGCTTAGAGGCTATTATTGTTTCTGCCTCCTGACACCAGTACACACAATATTAATTTAACATGCAGCAGATGCAGCACTCATACAATCTGTTTTGGAGAAATCGGTGTGCTGGGAGTGCAGGACTGGCCAGCAAGAAGCCACAGCTCTCCCCTGAAAACCTGGAACTGGTACTGGGTATTGGGAAATAAGATGTTCAGAAACAGTTGAGGCAACTGGGATGACTGATCAAGAGTTTTCCACCTGACTGATTTTTCCAATAAAAAGTCAGACTCTGCTCCCGTCCAAAATTACTTTTTTTCTGTCAGAAAGTCAGAACCACAGCTCCCTGCCCAGCTTCCTCTACAGCTTTTGCAGTTTTATTCCTGCCTTCAGGAAAATGGTGGGTTTTGGATCTTTGCATGTAAAATAAGTGCATGAAAAAAGCAACCATTAATGTGTCAATGCAAAAGCATTATTTTCCATATAGAGAGACTCTGCTGTCAGTGATTAAATTAGCAGCCTTAATCTTAGCTCACATATTCATTAAACTAATTTTATTATGTATTAAATAGTACAGGACATATATCCTCACTTAATTAAATAAGTACTCATCTGGTGGAAATCTGACAGGTCCTTAATTGTTAGAACTGAACTATTTCACACAGAAGATTGTCCATTTGCTGGCAAACCCTGACACTGAATACAGTCAGCCAATTTAAATATATGCTGTACATGGCATTCAGATAAATATTTCTTTGCAATATTGTTTGTCTATAAGCAGACACACGCTGAGTCCCCAGAGGTGGGGTGGGTGCCCCAGATAGTGGGGTCCTTAACATCCCCAAATGACTTGGTCCTGGGAGTCCCTGTGGCTCCTCAGTACCCAAGCTGTGAGGATCCTCAGCCTTCCCAGATGCTGGGATCCCTGCCTTTGGGATATGGTAGTGATGCTGGAGATGCTGCCCCTGCCATGGCTGCAGTCACAGCTGTGGGATGAACCCAGCCCTGATGTCTCCACTGCACGGCCAAGTGGGGCACGGAGAGATGGCAGGGTTGGGGCACCAGGTGATCTTCAGCAACAGCACTTTCCTTATACCACCAAATAGTTTTGAGATGGTTCCTTTCCAGGAAAAAGTTGTGTTCCCTTGAACAGAACTATAAATAGGCAGAGGAAATTCAGATGTGCTGGTTTTTTTACATGACTCTGCTCTGCTCTATGGTTCAAGGGCTGGGGTTTGCTCCCAACACAGGACTGATATAGGAGTAGCCTTGTGTGCTGCTGCTGAGCAGCAGGTCCACTGACCCTTATTCTTGAGCAGCATTCACTGCTGGTTGGCATTCACAAATCACATTCAACCAGTTCTTCTTTGCTGTTTGTCCAGGTTCCTTCTGTCCATTCATTAGATGAATTTGTACTTCACATTGCTGAGTTTGGGTCTACTTGGCTGCAGCTCCTGAAGAGACTCTGGTCTAAGTGCACTGGCTGCACCATGGCACGTGCCTTCTCAACCTCTTCCCCTTCCATTTAAGATCTCATATCCATGGCAACTGCAGCTCTTGCTTGCAAGGAAACAGAGACATTAAGAAATGCCTGGCTCTCCTTCCAGAGTTTGGCATCAAAACCTAGGATGCAAATTCAATGTCTCTCAGTTCCCTGGGAACCATGGCCATCTCCTTGGTCTCCATGGTCTTCCACAGGGACTCTGGGCCACTAGAGCACTACAGTTACCCTAAATACACAACAGCAATCAAGCACAGCACTTGGCTTGAAGAGACCCATTTCATGCTTAAAGAATTCTACAGAGATGTAGAAAAGGTGGGACAGTAGGAATACAATGTAGGAAAAGAATTAACTCATTTTAAAGGAGCAAGATATGAAATAGCAAATAGCTTGCATTTCATATGGGCAGAAAGGTGAGGCCTAGGAGAAAAAAACCTGATGTGTTGGAACAGCCTGTTCCAGCAAAGCACAAAGCTAAATGTGGCACACAGACATGTTATTCACCCACAAGCTCCAAACCTACAGAGGAAGCATATGCCTGTCAACATTTTGACTTATAATAGAATTAGCATCACATTACAGCAAAAGCAAAAGCAAGCTTAAAAAGATGTCCCTAAAATGGAAAAGTGAAGGTATTGAAAGGGCTCGTTATACTCTGCTGATCAGGGCTGGCACATACCAAGAACAGAGAGCTGAGAGGGGCTGTATGTGTAAGGGTCTGCCACTCCCCAGTATTTGTGTACAGCCACAAACCACACTGATCCTTCGGGGGGACAACAGAGTGACATCAGAATGATGCACACGTGGCAAGAGAGACTGCTCTCTGCTGTCTGACAAATCATCAAAATATCTGCTGTGCCTTTTTCTTTCTTTTTGCTATTTTTTTTTAACTGTTGCTCAGACAATCAATGATTCATTTGTAAATGAAAGCCATGTTTCTTTCTTCCCAGGGATACTACATATACAAAGAAAAGGGTGTTTCAAGACATCCTACTGTAATGTGTGTCTTTTCCATAAGGTTGCAGTGATTCTATCCAAGGCTGAGGTTTTAGAGAAGTTATGTTTCTTAAACCAGCTAATATTATGGAGAAGAAACAAAGTTTTCTCAACCTTCTTGTGTATTCTGTTTTCTTTTTCCCAAGACCATGAAATTTTGTCTTTACTTTTTATTACATCTCTCTACAAAGTTAGGTAGACCATGCTAGTTATAGCATTTTATACAGTAGTCATGCTGCTAAATCACAGCAAATTCTTTGTGAAAAGACACCACAGGCATTAAAGTTAAAAAGAAGTTTTCTGAAAATATTTTATCCTTTTGTGCAGGTTTTGGATCAAGGCATAAAAGCTCAGCATAGATGCTGTAAACTCAGCTGAGAAAAAGGAGTCAGCAAGAAAAATGTAATCCTTGGGTGCCTGAGTTCAGGTAGGAGACAGAAAAAGTATCAACAACATCCCACACAGATACAAAATGGTGTCTTTCCTTTCTCCTCACAGAATTGGAATATTTAGCTTTGGTATCTAAAGGATGAAATCATCACTCTTGTTGGATCTTAGCCTCACACTTGTGTTTGATAAGATCAAACAACACATATCACAGCTCAGCTTTACTCCAACCAAGTGATTCTCTACTGGGATTTCTGTAACAGCCAGGCAATAACAGGTATGGCAATAACAGAAATTGTGACATGCACAGGAACCAAGTATTCCTGCTAGGATTTGAGGGAAATGCAGAGGGTGACCCCTTGGTATTAACCTTCAGACCATGATTAAAGACTTTGAAATGTGATTTTACTTTTTGTTCTCATCACAGAAATGTAAAACAGCAGGTAAAGGAGGCCAAAATGAGGCTGCTTTTCCAAGTGCTACATCACCTTTGGAAGATTAAAAATCAAGAAGCTGTTTAAGAGAAATGCATTACAGTGAGAGTCAGGAAAACACCTGGGACTATTTCTTCTCTAAAATTAGAGGTCTAGTGTGTATATATTGGCAAAAAAGGTTGTTTGAAAAGAGCTGATGGAAGAACCAAGGGCCAGGAGTAGGAGAACCAACACAAAGCAGCATGCACAAGGCCTTCCAGCAGCAGACTGCAAGAGTGTACCAAGAGGAGGAAAGGAAGGCAGGAGTTCTTGAAAGGTAGTAGAGGTACTGATGAGTTTTTCCACACCACCATAATGACACATGCTGCTTGTAATGAGCATTCCCAGCTGCACTGCTGTCACAGCTAAGCCTTTGTTTCCCACCCTGGTTTTCATCTCCAAGCAGTGGTAGGACTCAGACCACCTCTGTGAAACTCAGCTATCCCAATCCTAAAGGGAAAAGCAAGCAACATTGTCTTTCCTATCTCCCCACATCCTTTGGTATCACTTTCCACATCTCTGAAAACATTGACGTTTAACAAAGGTGGGCATATTCCCATTTTCACAGGCAACATTAAGACTCTGCAATCAATGCATAATAGCACATCACCACTGAGGGACACCAGAGGCATTTCCAGTGGATCCTTCTGTTCCACAGACAGCTAAGACTGCCAGGGAGGAGTGCCTTTTTGCAGTGATGAGGCTCTGAAGAGGCTGGGGCCTTGACAGTTTTGAGACCAGAAATGGGAGGCAAAGAGCAAGAAATGCCAATGATCCTACAGGGTTTATAGACCTTCTGCTCCTATTGAGTGCTGAGAGATTATTTTGCCTTTACACATCCTGCTGTAATCTCATCAGAGCCCAATGGAAATTTGTTAAAGGGTCTCTGTTTAATGTGGAATTCCTCCTAGTTAGTCTGGCCTTTTACCAAGTGCATTTGCCCATCAGACCCCCTCCTGTATGTGCCCCAGCACTGTGAAAGCACTACATGGCTGATTTATAGCTGATTTATTAGGCTTGAGGAAGAGAGGGGGATCTGAGCAATGAAAATCTGTTACACCAGATTCTGAGAAAGCCAAAATGTAGCATACACATGAATAATATAAGATAGGCTATAGTTTTCCTCTTGTTTTGCAGACACAACAGAATAACTCTTTAAAAACCTGGGAAAACCAAGCAGGTTTTAGAAGGCAGCTACAGCCCATCTATATTTACATCAGGAGTGGGGGAAAGGTGAGCAGTGTAAGCTCTTTGGGTAGCTCCAAATATCTACAGAGGCACACACACACAAAATGCCTGTCTGAAGGCTCCAAGCATGGTGGGAAAACACTGCAGAACTGCAAGGGCTGCACAGGATGCCAGTGTCTGCATGGCTCTATTTCAAACCAAACAGGGACAATATTTGTTGTTCTTAGCTTGTTTCTTAGCACTCAGGAAATCAAACACCATGCTATTCTCCCTTTCTATGCTGGGCATTTAGAGGGCTAGTTGTCATTGGAGTGCTGTCTCTCAGGAAATTTTAATAGGGTTTCTTTCCTTAACAAATTTTATCTTTTCCAAGAAATAACTTCAATGGATTAGAATGAGTTGCTGTGAAAGCCTTATCTGCTTGATAAATATTTGTGAAGTTTGATAGATCCTGGAAAGCTGACAAGCCTGTGGAAGCCTTCACACTGGGTTTCAGTGGGAACGTGCTCTGATCCAACACACACTGCCAAATTTCACACCAGACAGCTAAGACTGGATAGGAAAAAACCCAAAAGTAAATAAAAAAACTTTCTTATTAAAATAATCAGCTGTTTGCAACATACAGATGAACACTAGATTTACCCCTAGTCTGCCACTGCTCCTTTAAATCACTACTAAAATTACTGTGCCTTCCCTGTAACCCTTCCATATGTCATTCAGGTCTGCTGCCTCTGTGCTGTTTATTTAAGCCTACTTTGGCATGTATTTTCCCCTGATACCATTTTTATTGAGTGAGCCCAGCATAGCAGGAGTTTTGATCTCCTCGTGCCAGTTACATAACTCCTCTCCCCTTATCAGGAATTTAGGACACAGGCACATACTGCCCCAGATCTGCCTCATGAAAGAGCAGCTTAATTCCCTATAGAAAATGAAAAAAACCCCAGTGTTACAGAAGATAAAACATGCAGATAGTTCTATTCTCCTGAGGATGCTTGACTGGCATAGTTAGGGCCCCTTTACTTCACAATATATAATTAAAATAGACTGGAGGTGAGCAGGCTTCTCTTCCACCCGCTCCCCTTTACCACCTCTGCTGATTTGTGGTTAAAGTTTGCTCATGAAACTTTACTTTTGCTACAGAATTCACACAAAACTTTGAGATGGAGCTAAGAACAGATGTTGCCTCTGAAGAATCAGCCTCATACTCAAATCCCAGTGGCCTCAAAACTGAGACTACCCAGCCCTGAGTGCAGAGGCAGGGGCAACAAGCCCTTTGGAACAAGCCACACCTCTGCCCTGCTACCCACCTGGCTGAGGGCAAATACTCTCAGGCCTCCAGAAAGGTCCAGACATCAGGACAGGACTTCTCCCTGCTCCAGTGAGGAAGTCTGCCTGAGAGAGCAGGCTTAGACAGTGTGGTGACCAACAAATGGCATTCCAAAGCCTAGTGTCAGCCATCAAGATTTTATGGATCACTGCAATTAAAACAGGTTCATTGCCAGGTACCTCATTGCAACATTCCATCAGAAAGTGATAATCCAAAGATCTCCGTTTCTGGGGTTAGGTCTTACCTCAAGGTCACCAACCCCTTGCCTTGGACCTCTCCTGGGAAGCAAGCACCGAGCAGAGTTCCTGAAACAGCACAGTATCTTTACTGACGTGGTGGACATCCAGCTGCCGAGGGCACAGCATGCTCAGGAAGAGCTCCTTTCTGACTCGGTGGTCTCAAAGCAAGGACACTCTAATCAGGTCTGAGAGATGACTTTGATCCAGCATCTTGCTCAGTACTTTTGGTGCAGGAGACAGGTTATTGTTACAATCAGCATTTGAACACACAAATGTCTTTTGGGGCATAAAACATTGTGTACAAAGGATCCATTTAACTTCAGTGCTGAGCCATGCACCCCTGGTCATGCAAACGCTTTAATGGGACCTTACATGAAACAGAAGCATCCTAACTTTTGTGCCCAAAGGCAGCACAGCTCAGGTTTCTCCCTGGAGTATGGACCAATCTTTATCAAAGATGGCTCATTGAGGCTCCTTTGAAGTCACTGCAATACAGGCTTTTGCCACATTGCTCGAATAAAATGGCCTGTGAGATCTGGGAGCAAGTTCAGGGGAAGGGAAGCATCCAAGATCTTTTTGAGTTTGTCTGCAAAATGTGACACATGAAATATTTTTCTTGTGATCATCTGCTTTTTGGCAGGCAAGCCAAAAGGATTCAGTCATTGCCCAGTAAAGCTTTCAAGCAGGAAGAGACTGGAAATCAGTGCAAGAAGGAGCAAACAATCAAACAAACACAAAAACTTCTGGGATTCTCCAACTCTAAAGCAAGGTCAAGATAAGCTCAAAATGCAACTTTTTTTTTTTTTTTTTTTTTTCCCCAAACAGTATCCTGGCAAGAAGAAGTGGACATTTATAAGCACCTTTGGCTTCACTCAGACAACTTCCACTGAAGTCACCACCTTCTTCCTTTGAATGTTTGGTTACTGATGATGTGTTAGTATGGGACACGTTCATCTCGTTTGCTTTGTGATCCATCCCTGGAAGAAGCAGGTGCTGAGCATGCCAGCCCAGCCAGGACAAGCACAGGGCTGTGCTGGGCCCTGTCCACAAGCAGCACAGGGTGACAGCAGTGACACCACAGGCACCATGCCCTACAAAGGTGAGGTCATGACGAGTTTCCCAAAACAAGCCCTCAACAAGCTGGTGCTCAGGCTGCCCCAGAGACTTCCCAATGCTCATGGAGAGCCAGGTGAGCAGGCAGCCCCTCTGGCAGGAGAAAGAGGGGGAAAATCCAGTGTCTGCTTCTGACACAGATGCACACAGACAGACTTTTATGTGCGTAGACTAGATTTCCCATTAGGACTGGGGTGTGCTGGAGCTGCTGGCCACCTGTGTCTCTTGCTGCTGTCCTGCAGCTTTTTTCAGAATACTGTGGGAGAAGAAATGCAGATGTATTTCTGGAAATTACACAGTGATCAGGACATCTGGAACATCTTTCACCCAGCCAGCACAGCCACTAGTTTCAGCCACTTTGGTTTTATTTCAGCTCCAGCAATATGGTTCAGCAGTGCTGTGACATTAAAACTGTCATTCCCACCATGGTGCTCCTGCTGCCACCCAGGGAACCAGACAAGCTCTGGAGTCAATGGCTGCTTCCATGGGAGAGCAGGTCAGCCACCCAGAGGGGACGTGCACATGTGCAGCTGCTGGGACCAGAAACACGGGGTTTGAGGCTCTGCTTCTGGGGAAACACATCCACATCTGGCTCATCTCAAAGCTGTTATCAGTTGGATCTATTTTCTCTAGTCAGCAGGGGGAGAAAGTAGTGACTTTTTTATTTTTTTTTTTAATATTTCATAGTTACAATCCTGTGTCTCAGAAGTGCTGCTGGGACAGTTCGAGGCCCAAAAAACTCATCCATCTGCCACAGGACAAGCAGCAATCTTTAAAAGCATTAAGAGGCTGAAATCCTGAGGCAGTGACAGTTGTCAAACAGCTGAATAGCTTTGACCCACAATCCAAGGTCCTGGAAAGTAACTTGATGACAGAAGCCATTTTTATATGAACTAGTGTTGTGCTTTCCACATCCCACATTTCAATTTGTATAGGTATCCTACAGCTAAAGCAAGAATTCTCCAGACAATGTCAAGATGCTGTGGTGGCAGGACCTCAAACATACAGTACTGCCACTGCCAGGAAGAACTTGCAACAGGAACACCCCAGCCTCACGAGAAAAATATAATTTTTAAGAAGTGGACAAGGACTAGGCACTTTTCCAAAACAAGTTGAGACATCTCAAACTCAGCTTTAGGCTTCAGAGGGCCAAGTCAGTGTGCTCTCTATAGGCTATGCTTCCTCTTTTGAAGGACAGAGTCAGATTTTACAAAGTTGCAGCAAAATTTTCTTAGGCTTCTAACTGATTGGTAAAATTGCCCTACTAGTGGCTGCTCAGCAGGAAAGCAAACATCAGAAGTGAGCTGTTTCCCATCCCTTCAGATCTTTTAACATTTTAGTAGCAGTGTCAGTAGGGAACAGGAAATCTCAGAAGTACAGAAAATAAAACCCCTGCAATTCCTTCAGTGCTATACACAACTCTGAGTCATCAGCAAAGTTTGCCCTCAGCTCAGAGCTTTCCCATTCAAATAAGCCCACTGAAACCAGCTGTGATCAGAAGGTCTTTGTCCTGCATCTAATTTACCCTGTCAAAGTGTTTCTTCCATCTGAGTCTCTGCAGGGAAGACAGTCATCTCTCTGTGATTCCACCCCTAGCCAAATCCCCAGTGCCCTACTGAAGGTGACAAAGAGAATATTTTCTGGAACATCCAACAATTAACTGGTACTGCACATTAGGAGTATCACTCAGTTCATAATTTCCTCCTTTATTCCAACGTAGGTGGAAGCAGGACAGGTTTTGTCCTGCAGTGCTTGAGAAACTGTTCAAACACACTCCCTTTTCTGAACTTTTCAAGCTTCTCTGCTGTTCTGTTCATTTTTGCCATATAAAGACACGTTTCCTGTAAATGTGAACACAGGAGGAAAATACAGATTCTTCCACATATCTATCTGCACCTGATCAAATCTAGGCTCGGTTTGGAGTGGCTGTGCTGCTATTTCTACTGCACTTCAAAAGAACAAAGCTTCTCTTCTGTCAGAAAATCATTTTGGGGAAGTGTAAGGCAAATTTAATATCTTGCATGCTGCATTTGCAGCAGCCAAGCTTTTGAACAGGAAAAAGCCCAAGATTTCTGTATAGTTTGACTGCTCAAATTACTTCTATTAATAATTTGTCAGAAGGATTTAGGATAAGCTTCTTGAAAGCATATTGATCATTTTGAATCCAGAACAGCATGCACAAAGCTGCCAAGTAAAGTTATCCATTCAGATAATCATATTCATGAGGTCAGCAGAGAACACTAACTCTCAGCACTTTGCTTTGTTTCCACATGATCTCTTCTCCCTGGGGTGTGAGATTAGATTGGGAGGAAAACCAGTTACCTCTCATCTCTCAGCCAGTCATCAGCACTGAATCTCTCAGTGCTGCTCTGAGTCAGCTACAGACTGCAGCAAGCTGAACTCACACCAGGCCACTGAGGGAGGGAAATGAAAGGACTGACCCTGATGATGTCCCTTGCTCCTTCTCTGCCTCTCTCTGCATACCCCACCCAACAGGGGTTCATGGCACTCCACTGTTCACAGGCACTGGCACTCTGCTCTGGCCACTGCACCCAAGGAGATCAGGGCCTCTGGCAGTGTCAAGGTAGAAGGTGGATTGAGGGTTTTTCCCATGGAAAATGGCCACTGCATGCGTCCAGCCCCACATGGCTGGCAGTGCAGCACTGCCTCCCAAAACCATGAATGTCACAGGACTTCTCTCAGACTAAACTGGGACTCTGCTGCCCTTGGAGCCCCAAACACCACCTCTGAGCTGACCCTGAGACACTGGGGAAAATGGCCCCATGGAAAATGGCCACTGCTTGTGTACAGCTGCATGTGGCTGACAGTCACATGAGATTTCAAGGCACAGAGCTGGGAAGAGCCAGGAGGAACTCTGGGCCCAGTCTGCCATAGTACTACTTGGGGATTCAGTGTCCTTCACTACACTGCACCAACCAGTGCAACTTCCTGGGAGCCTGAAGTACAATCTAGTGGCTCAGGCATCCATCTGGGACAGGGGTGCTCAGCTCATCATTCTGCAGGACAGCCTGCTCACGTGGCAGGGAGCAGGGCAGGCTGGCACATTTGGGATGATGCAACTGGCTCTGCCAGAGGGGCAGAAGAGAAAAGCAGAGGCAGGGATAAGGGTGATATCTCTATGGTAACTGCCAGGGAGCAGAGCAGCACCGTGCTCACCGGGAGAGAAGGGAAGAAAGGGAGAGGGGAGAATAAAACACAGAAAGCACAGTCAGGAAATTGCTAACCAGGGGAAAATGGAGGTGGAAGAGGAGCAGCAAAGCCCACTGCTCTGAAGGGAAGACAAAGGGCTCATGGTTTTTGTCCAAGGAGAAGGCTCTTAAGTTCCCAGCACAGGTCAGCTCTGCCAGCCTCCCCCTCTGCATCCTACAGGACATGGTCTGCTGCAGCCAGGCATGGCTTCTGGCAGGCCAGCAAAAGTTCCCCATCCTCTAATAGGAGACACCAAAAAATGTGTGAGACTCAGGTAACTGCACAGGTCTTTGAGCCTGAGATGCCAGCAGTGCTGGCATCATACATAATGTACATGCATAATTTAAAGCGTGAAATATTCATTTTATTCAAACCACAGATGAATATTAAACTCAGATAAAGATGCCAGATGGGTGGTGAATAAATTATATTCCCTTAAATGCATCTGAAACAATGTAAAATAAATATTGAAAAAATTAGCAGGCTGAAGATCATGCCAGTGGTGTGCAACTTGTTTCATGTCTGCATCAGAGTACAATGAAAAGGTAGGTTGGGTTCAAAGAAATCACATTTGTTCAGCTTTGCCCCATCCAGGAAAGGTTCAACTGTACAGTCTGGAAGTCAAGGTGAGAAATTCACTCCTATTTCCCACACAGCCACAGCACAAGTGACTCCCCACAGAATGGAAACATACTGTGTTTGCACCAGGCCTCCTGTCCCTTCTGCTAGTCAGCAGTCATTCACACTCCCTCATGACTGAGAGAGTGGAAACTGATTCCTGTGACTTCTCTTGACACAGGTCACAGGAAGGGCTCATTTTACCACCTTACCTGTGTATGTGGTATGGGCTCTCCAGCTTGCCTCAATTTCAGCAGCAGTGACAGAGTGGTTTGCACCACCAAACTCTGCTTCAGAAAAAAACCACAATGCAAAAGCCTTAGCAAGCAGAGAGAGGAACAGCCCCTCCAGAGCTGGGAGGGCATGCAGCTAGCACAGAAAATCTCTCAGCTGCTCATGCAAACAGAGGACAGGCTGCCAGCTCAGCAGTGGGTCAGGCTGAACAATGTACAAAACCCAGAAACTCCAGGCTGAAAAATGTGCTTCCCCACAAAACCCAGAGTAAGGCTTCCCAGGCTGAGGTGCATCTGTGCTATTCCCAACCTCCCTCCGAGATGAAGGCAAGGAAAGCTGTTCTCCAGAGGCCATGGGAAGCAGGCAAGTTCACCTGACAGAGGCTTAGGAGACACTGCTCTCACCTTGGTGCCAGAGGAGATGGAGGCACCTGGGAAGTCACATCCCCATGCGATAATGGGCTGGCTCAAGTCCCCAGGCTGTGTTCTTGCTGCTGCAGCCTTCTCAGTGGCTGCTTTTTTGTGAGGGAGAGATGCTACCCTTCCATGATGAACAGGCTTGGAAGGGTGTCCTCAGCTCCTCCAGAGGCAGGGAACCAGGAGGATGGTGGGTGGTGAATGACAGAGCCCTGACCACCAGCCAGCACCTCTGTGCTCTCATCCTTTTGGCAAGACTTGAGTAATGAAAGCACACTGCCACACTTGCTGCTGGGGACTAACTGTGCAACACCTTGCTGTGCTCACACAGCCACCCAGTCCAGCAGTGCACCAGCTGACTTCCCAGGGGGAGACTGCCATCTTCTGTGCCTTGGGGATGAGCTGGGAAAGCTCACTGCCATACAGCTCAACCAAAGCATGAGGGACTACACTGACAAAGCACAGTCTCTCAGACTGGGATTTCTTTTTTTCAGTTAACTGGCTTATTCTCTCACCTTGCTACCAGTTTTCCATTGCTCAGCAGTAGCCATGCATCAAACCAAAGGGAGCTGTCCTGAAACCAGGGGCAGTTCACCAGCTCAGGACATGTCAAACAGGAAATTTAGTCTCCATTAACTCAAATTTGCTAAACTGCATCAAATGCTGCTGGAGACACTCATATTCATAATTACCTCAAACTTAATTATGTTGATCTTAATTAACTTTCAGATCTAGGCTATTCTAGTTGTCCATGTATGTTGAACACCATTCAACCACTGGGGAATGGAATTAAGGTTTCTTCTTGGTGTGCAAACAGGCAGCCAAGCTACAGCCCAGCAGCTGAGTCACAGCCACTGCTTGTGCTCACACTGTAACCCTTCACAAACGTGATTTTCAACACATGAACACAAACATCTCTCCACCAGGTTTAAATGAAGGCCTTGCCTCACAGCTGCTGCAGGGTGGGAGTACCTGCAGCACTGGCTCAGCTCTTGGAAATAAACAGAACGTGATCAAGCCTGTAGACTGAATAGAGAAATGACCCCAGCAAATGCCTCTGGGATGAAATGACACGTATGCTTGGGGAAAGGACACTTGTCCCAGTCAGGCAAAGTCAGCTGAAGATCATGAGTTCATCTAGAGCTAAAGAAGCCTCTTTTCCATGAAGTGAGGGCACACAGGGCACCAGCTCTGGCTCACCTCCTCCACTGGAAAGCAGCACACGATCATGAAGGCCATTTGCCATCCTCCCACTGGCTCACACAAGGCACCCCACACGTGCAGCCCAGCTCACAGCACACCCCAGTGCAGAGCCCTTTGCAGGGATGTCCTACCCACAATGGGAATGTGCTTCAGCTGCAGGAAACGTTTGGTCTGCTGTGCTCCCCTTCAGCACAAAACTCCCACCATCAGTGTTCCACTGAAGCAAATTGCAGTCCTTGGTCCACAGAGAGTTTGCTGACCTGCAGCCTGTGCTCAGGCTATGCAGACTGGGGTTTCCACAAAGACCAATCTCTGAGGAAAGCATGTGATTTCATCCCAAAGGACGAGCTCAGATACCACTGTATGAAGGGACCAGGACTGTAATTCTGTAATTGAAGCATTTTTGGGCAACTCTCCATATGTGCATCAGCATAGCACAAGAGGAGATGTCTCTGTGGCTTCCTCTGAGATAACAGCATAGGCTCCCTTAAATGGTGGAAACAGCTTAGATGCTGGAAACAGCTCTAAATCCCTTTCACATGGTAAGTGAAAGTCTTGAACTCTCTTGTATATCCTATATTTTTTCCTTCTTAAAAGAAGATTCATTGACCTGAAAGAAGGATTACTAAGTGAAAGACATTAGATTTAAGCTACCAGGCAGAAATCCTTACTAACCTTGGCTAATCTTATGCCTGTTTAAATTCTGCTTTCAGAAGTTTCTGTCCAATCACTCACAAAACATGTATTTGAAAGGCAGACTGATGTCATTAATTACCTTTATCCCTCATCATCTCTCCATCATGTGTCTTAAAGAAAAGCTTAACCCTGCAGTTAAAACTTTTTCTTGGACCTGGAAGTTCACAGAGGACAGGGCTACATGGGAAAGGCAAAAAGCTGCACTTCATTCCTGGGGGGAAGTTTGGTTCCCTACTCTGCCACAGACCTCAGGTCCCCATCAGCCAAACTCTGCACTGTCTCCATGTCCCTCATGTGTCCAAGGAGCACAAGCTGCCCCACCTGATGGATTCAGGAAGCAGAAACATGGCAGGGTACAATACTGCTAAAATAATAAACAGTAACATAATGACAGTCCCAGCCCCAGGAGTCCAGGAGTCCCACAGGAGCTCTTCCAGGAAAAGAGGACAAAACTCTCCCTTCCTTGAAAGGGCACTACAGAAATGGTGCTTCTATGGCCTATTCCACTGCCATCTGGCACAAACCAAGCATTCAGCAGGCACCTCACAGGACTGAGGTGCCTTTTCCAAGATGAAGACATCCACTGGCTGAAGCACAGTGCGAGCTCAGAGGCTGCTCACCCGGCTCTGGCATCCCCCCAGTGCTGTGCCAGGCCCCGCTGCCCCTCTCTGCCCGTGCTCCAGGGCTGACCCTGCACCCTGGCAGGAGCCCTGGCAGGGCTGTGCTCCACCCTGAGTCTCTCTGGCAGACACAATCACACAGGCAACCGCCCTGAATCCCTGTCTGATGTCTCAGCTGCTCTGGATGCCGTTGGAGGCAATTTTCTGTCCAGCTCCCGGTTTTAATGGGATGTGCAGTTAAACAGATTCATCCTTTCAGCTTCACTCTGCAGAGCCTTCACTCTCCAGCTGCTGCTGCTCCTGTCCCAGGGAATTAGAGTGCTCTTGGTGTTTCTCTTTTGCAGGCAGGCCCATTGCTCAGAGAAGCAGCTCTTGCCAAGAAAACTGTATAATCTAGAAAGCCACCTGCTCAGCTTTTGTTTTTTGAACTCCTTACAATCAATTTCCCTTTCCCAGGAGAAGGTACAACTGTTTTCAGTGAAGTAGGAAATAGAGGATTCATGATATGCTAGAAAAGCATTGCCAGTCCAAGTGAAAAGGTTAATTTGCCTCACTGTGGGGGCTGAAACATGTTATGTGGGAAAGCAGGGACACCATAGGATCCCCAGTGCTGACCTCTCAAATTTCAGGAAACTGTCCTTGTGCCTACTGCAGTACCTTGCAGATTATCACCATGTTCCCAGCAGGCCAGGCTGCAATGTTAGTACCCCACAGCACAAGATGTGGCACTTTAGCTTCCTGACAGGTCTCCATTTCCTCCCTGTGACTCCTGTTTGGGACAGGAGTATGTAGCATTTACTAGAAGGGGTTCTCTCAGCTGGTCCCCCCATGGCAGAGCCACAGTCCACCTCAGGCCCCAGTGCCTGGGACAGTGAGCACAAGGGCTGTGGGACTGAAAGCCACCCATTCTCCCTGTCCTATGGTTTTGCAGATGTGCAAATTCATTTCATTATTCCATCATTTATTATGACAAAACTGTTCCTTGCAAACAGCAGCCACATGCAAACATCTGCCCCTATGTCTGCAGGGTAACCAGAATCCCCACCAGCTTCCCTGCATTTTTTTGTTGAAAGAACCTGACAAATGACCACAGAGATACACCACGTGACCTTGTACAAGTGTACACCTTGTGGCAAGCTGTCACAGCCAGCTCTCTTTCATGCAGATTAAAGCTCTGTTTCCCTTAAAGGGTTTCCACTATAAATATTTCTAAGACATGGCACTGTTGGGATAAAACTATTCCTTTCCTGAAGTGCACTGTTAAACCAGGTGGGACAAATGGCTGCCTAAAGATACCTATTGCAGCACTGACAATAGAGAGGGCTCAGCTGCCCAGGAAAACCTGCCCTGCACAAGGCCAGCAGCCCCATGCCCAGAACTGCTGCTCCAGGCAGTGCTCAGGAGACCCCCTGCTCTCCCCATCATGCAGAGATGCTGCTGCTTGTGCAGGTTCTTCGAGCAGGAGCCCCTTGGCCCCCTCTTGAAGAGCTCTCAGTGGCTGGAGGGTACCACACAGGGATGCAGCTGAGCCTCTCCAGGATATGGCTCAGAGTATTGTCTGTGGTCTGTTCACCTGCCTGAAAAGAGGGCAGGGCTTAGAGCTATCTGCTCCCTGAGCAACTTGGGACACATGAGCTGTATTTTCCTTGCTATACAGCTGGGATCCAGAGCTCCTATGGTGTAAAGCCACCCCATAAAAATTCCTCACCAGGCCTAAGCCTCTTTCCCATACACATCATTAATAAATACTATTCAGTCAATTTTCACACCCCAATCCACACACATGCTCCCCCCTGCACAGCCCCACAGCCAGCAGCCCCACACCCAACATGCCACCTCCTCCCCAAGCACACTTTTGGCCTCAAGTATCACATTTGCTTCCCAATTCTACTATATTCCTGTCTTTCCAAATGAATGAGTCTCTGCTGTGAAGCTTACCAGGGAAAAAACTTCCAACATCATCAATAACTCAAACTTGCCTTTGGAATCATTCATTTTCCTTCCAGTTCCCAGAGGAGGGTGGTGTGGACTGTGCACAGCAAACAGCTGTCAAACACAACACTGTCTCCTGCTCAAGATTTGTCTGCTGAGAATTTGTTGTCTGCATGTTTTCTTGGAATTACTCCATGAGTATTTTCTGCAAAAGTAATTTATTCGTAAAGTGCTTCAAATAATCAGGAAGAGTGTAACATCCTCATTTAAAACATGACCTGCTTGATCAGGGGCATGTTCACACAGTACTCTCTGTTGCAGAGAAACAGCTGGTGAGACAGAACTTGCATCACATTTCTGGCTGGGTCAGTCACATCTTGGTTACTGAACTCACAAAGCTCTCAACATCACTTCAAAAAGGAAACATTTTTTCAGGGACTCGGCATGGAAAGCAAATGCAAGACTGCTCAGCCTGAGACTGTGCAAAGGCAACCTGCCAGGACTGTGCCAGAACAGCCTCAAAGAGCACTCAGGCTTTGGAGCCATGAAACACATCCCAGCAGTGCTCCCCAGCTGCCCCTTGCTTGGCATGGCCGTCTGGGGACAGCTTCACTGGTACAATGTTACGGTAATGAGGGATGTTCATGCCTACCTAGGGCAGGGAGAGGGGCCAAAAAGAACCAAATCCTGCTTTTATTGAATGTGTACTTCACCTGCTGCTGCTGGGATATGAGCCAGGGCCACCACGCTCAGCCCCACAGCAAGTGGTGGAGACCTGAAGACACTGCTCCTGTGACCCCCTCACCTTTTTTTCCCTGAAGTTTCCTGAGTTAGTTCCCTGCCTGAGGCTGCTGTCTAACCCTGTAGGAGCAGGACTGATGCCAAGAAGGGCATGACCTAATATTTTAGACTGAACAGAGAGATGGGAGAGATGGCATATCCTACAGGAAAGTGCTCTCTATGCATGCAATTATCTGATCATCTATTTTGGGAGATGAATCTCAGAAAGAGGAACAAAACTTTCACCTTCTTTGCACTGGGAAGCTGCATTATCCCTTTAAAAGCAGAGAACTAAATACATGAAAAATGACACAGAAAGCAGGGGAATAGCATGGTGCTTTAAGTCATGTCGAATTCAGGACAGGGAGGGGAAAGGGGTCAAGTCCTACTGGTCATGTCAGCACATGAAATTTGGTAAAAACTATTCCTGCTGACTTCAGACTAATCAGGTCTGTGAACAGCTGGACTAATTCAGCTTCTTCCCATGCTTCATGGCTGGATTCCTTCATGCATGTATATAAGCAGCCAAATCCAAGGGAAACCTCTGCATCCACCTTTTTCCCACGGCCCCCAGTGTCCCCCTCACATGCACAGGTCACACTGCAGCCCTGTGCCCCATGCTGGGGCCCCTCTGAGCTGCCTGCCCCATCCTTGCTTGGGCAACATGCAGGAGATTAACACCTGTGAGGTGGCTGCCCCTCTGCCACACTGGACCAAAGGTGCAGTTTGGTAGGGGTCAGACACACAAGCACGTGGACAAGACATCCCTGATCCCTGGAGGAACTGAGGCCCTTGGGAGTGGTGATTGTGTGGTGGCTCAGCCCTTCCCACCTGTGCTGCCTCACCTGTGCTCACCAGCAGTGCAGGGATTTGGCAGACACTGGTGTTACAGTGCCTGGTTGTCCTCCTGAGAGCAAGAACAAACTCAAAGGTTTTCCAGAAATGTGTAATTAATCTGTGCCTGGGAAGGAAAACATCATCAGTCTTATCTTACAGTTGAGAGAATGACAGAGAGAAAACAAATACTGTAAAGATGGAGGACTCAGTGGCAGAGAGAACTCAGGCAGATTCACTCCTGTGCTCTGACAGCCAGCTCCCCACACCAGTCCCTGAGAGCTTCTCTGATTTCTGGCTGCTAAACTACACTGTAAGCAACTGCAAATGCCTGTAGCACCTTCCTGACATAACTCCCACAGAAGTGATACAGACAATACCCACCCATCCATGCGGGACATCAGGCAAATCATACCAGCAGAGGGCCCAGAGGAGGCTGTTGTTCCACTGCAAGAAGCCAGGCACACCATGAAACACTTCCCAAAAAGGCCAGGTCCCCCTGTGTGTGTTTGTTGCTGATGCTGGATATGATTTTTCCATGTGTTCTCCCTCAAGGCTGAATTTTTATTACACAAACTGGCACTTGATCATTCACTTCCATTCCCAGTGATTTCAAAGGAGCTCAGAAGGTGAGATGAGCTTTTGCTGCCAGCCCCTCTCTTGGTGCAGGAGGAAGGGTGGAGCTGCTCCAGCTGTGGGCATCTGGGTGCCAGCACCACAAACAGTCCCAACTGCCTAGGGCAATCCAGGGTGCCCCAAATTCTCTGCTCCTGTATCTTGGCACAGAATGTGTGACCTTGGCACAGGACATGACATGAATGCTAAGCATGGTATGAAAGGTGTGTGTGTGCATGCTATGGAATTTCCATCCAGCCACTTAGGGTTCTCCTAATGCATCCAGAGTGAGAGCCATGCAGCACCCGCTCTACAGGTGAGCACAGGAAGAAGCCCTTCTCTCTGGAATTTCATGTGCTTTTGTTCCTAACATCAGAGAAGGTATTTTGCCAGCAGCTCCTGTACAGACACTTTAGATTGAGAAAATCAAGGTATTTCTAGATTTAAATGAAGCACCAAGAGGCAAGCCACTCACCCTTCCTGAAGCAGCCTCTCCCTTCTGAGGGATGCTTTCCAAAGGCTCCTCCTTTGCAGCTGATGATGCTGGGGTAACAGTTTCCATCATCCCTAACTGAGAGTAGTGAAGGCCAAGTGTTGTTTTTATACAAACGTAACCCAAGAGGGGAAAACATGAAAATGCACACTTACACCACTGATGTGGGCTTTATGCCTTGCCTGAAACACAAAAGACACTTCTCCAGATCTCAGTGAAGTCTGAACACACACTCATCATCTAATGGAGAGATAAACAGAGCATTTAGGGCTAGGTCTGAACAAGTATTGCAAATTTTACTGAAATGGTATTTAAGGCACCTGAGTTACAACCTTTGCAATAACACAGCTGCTGTTAGAGCAGGACCTTCACTCTAACCCACCTTTATCCAGGATCATGTAAAATCACTGCAAAATCATGGGTCAAAGTTGTTTCATAGCTTTACTCTCTCAGTAATGTGCAACATGAACATAATAGTGTTATTAAGAAGTCAAAAATAACTTAACACAATAGCTATATAAGATTTTCCAATGATCAAACTTTCAGCAATTACTTTTTGTTAAGTTCAGAAAATTAGCATATTTGTTAATCAAATTAATTTAAAAAGTAGCTTTTAAAAATAAAAGCAATGCTTTAAATAAATATAGTCTTTTTACAACCATAAAACACTTAGTCCTGTTAAAGATAACACAAATATTCCACTCAAGCACAGTACTTAAACAATTGAAATGGATGTTGTGAGCACACGTGGGCCGGACATCGGGAGGGACGAGGATGCTGAGGATGCTCCGGGACATCCTCTGTCTCCTTTCCACAGCAGCACAAAGAGGCAGCCAATTCTCAGAACTTCCCCAAACACATGACATGTGTTAGGATAGTTGTAGCTGCTGCACAAAAATGCTGGCACCCTGTTTTTCCCCAAGCTATTTCTCTACGCTACACCTGTAGCAGTTCTTCAGCCCTGCTTTTTAATGTCTAGCACAGCATGATTTTAACCACAAAAACATTAGGCCAGAGCCTGCTTGCTCCATCCAGCTGGCTCCAACATCTATGCAGAAGGTGGCAAGCAAGGCCTCTCACACATCTTGCCCTAAGGCTCACATTTTGTGAAATCTGGAAAACCTTCCTTTTAATACTGGCACCACTGGCTGTTTCAGAGCAGCCTGAAGGTCACCTTCAGTGTCCATGACCACCAAAGGGTGTTCACAGCTCTCCCCATAACTACAGGGCTGACTAGCTGTGGTCATTACTACTCAAGTTAATGCCTATCAGCAAAGACTGTAGCTGTCTTGCAGATCTACAAGGTAGCAATGTTTTGCTGGAATAAACTAAATTAGCTAGTTCTTAGGTTAGTATGTGTTGTCTGGGTGTACCCTGAAGAGCAGTTTGCTAAACTCAGCAAAAAATACACCTCAAATCTACTGATAATCTAGTTAGCAACTCAATAATTTCATATCCTGTTTACTTGGCTGCAATTGTTCACTAAAAATCACCTTCAGGGTCTGCAGCGATCCACCAGCTTGGTCCTCACAAAAACAGCTGTCAGTGAAATTTGTTGTGGTTTGTCTGTTTGTTTAAACAGCGCAACAGTAATATAACCTATAAGTGAAATGATAAAAGCTGGAGAGTAAAGTAAAGCCCAAAACTGATACAAGTGCTCTCGATTTGTTTTGATCTTCAGAATGAACAAGCCTATTCAAAGATGACAAAGGAATAAATTAGGAAATGGCTAATGTAATGCACGAAAGGGTGTCTACAGGATCTGCACGTGCGCACACACACACGCACTTGCCTACAGACAGCTTGGCCTCATTAGAAATCTCACTACCAGAGTTTAACTTGGATAAATTAACTGCATTAAAATACTGACATTGTGAGGATTTTAATACTATCACACCCTGTAGAGGGCACTCCTGTGTGAATTTTTAATGCCTTAAAAAAATAGTTTAGACTTATTGAAATCTGTGACAAATGTGACAGCTCTGCCTCTCCTCACAGCCTCCCATTCTCATCTCCAGTATCCTTCTCCTGTATTGCCTCCAGGCACCGCTTTGCCTTGGCATCTGCCTGCCCACTGCCAGTTTTGCTCAGTCCACACGACAGGCACGCCAGCTGGATCTGCTTCATGTTCTCCAGGGCTTCGTTCTTGGCGTTCTTCAGGAGATCTCCTTGGCCCTGGGGATGCACAGACATGCAGGAGAGAGTCAGGGATTGCACACATCGCTCAGGAGCAAAAGCAGCAATACTGCTCCCGTGTCCCTACAGGTCCCAGGTCCCATCTCAAATCATCTCTGCCCCCTGGCAATGGGACTGAAGCCTCTCCTGCAGCTTGGTGCCAGCACAGTGAGGAAGGCAGCAGCCAGCACTGGACAGGGTGGGACAGGCACCAGACTCCTCCCACTTCCATGTCACCAGCCTCGGGAGGTAATTTCAGCCTGAACAGAAGGAGGCTGCAGGAGAAGGCATTTCCTCTTTCACAGTCAACAGCAAGGTCCTGCCAGGGCCAGGGCAGTGATGGCACATGGCACCCTCTCCCCAAGCCACTGCTCCTTCCTGGCTCCCTGGCATCAGATCCCCCATGGCCTGGGCTGCATGTTCCCAGACAGGGGCCCCTTAGGAGCTGAGAAACCCTGATAACCCACCCCTCCTTCCACCTGGAATTGATACCCAGCCTTGGGCCCTCCTTGAGGAGAGCAGGCCAAGCTGTGCCCATATGAAACACGTCATCCCACAGCACTCCAGTGAACCCTTCTGAACCGTTTTGTTTGGGACCTTCAAGGAGGCAAATGGGAATGAGACTTCATGAACACGCTGCTTCTGTATCTTCTCAGAGCCTGTAACCATGAAGTGACTCACAGGATATCAATCCAACTTGTAACCATCAGGAAAAATGTGTTACGTGGAATTTGTATTAAGGAGTTGGGGTTCACAAATGGCAAAATGAATATTTATGCAATATTGATATCTCAAGTGCCGTGAAGCGACAAGATTCTGGAGCTACAGGATACAAATAAATAAAAGCCAGGAGATGCATCTGGTTATTAAAACTCAGTATCAGTAAGAACTTGAGCTCCTCTTCTCCTAATGTCACCCCGAGTACAGCTTGAAGTACTGCACATGCTGCAGCTGGTTACACTCTTAAGGAATACCTCCACTGACTGAAATGTCACGCTCAGATCCCTGCCACCCTTCCTGATCACCTGCAAATCCCAGCTACTTTGATGGCCTCACAGAACACAAGAGACACTTCAGCAGGACCTTGGGCTCACTGGAGGAGTGACTGATCACTTACCCTTCCTTGGGTTCTCCAAACCAATCAACCAGATGTGTTGGATGAGTCACAGTGTGACACCTTCCAGCAGCAGGAGGAGCATCTCTGCCCTCCCTTTCCCCAGAGCTAAGAGGAAGGATTTATCCTACAGTGATGAGCACAGTTCCCTTTTTGCCAGTGCCTGGCACTGGACTCACAGGGCCTGAACCCTTGTACACAATGTTCACAAGCAAGAAACAATGGTGGCTTGCACTGGTAAACACCACGTGGGATACCACGTCATCCAGGGACGACAGCCTGTGCCTGAGAACATGATTGCCTCATCTCCTGGTGTCACAAATTTGTCCCTGCTGAACGATGCAAATCACCATCCAGATGCTGGGAACACAGCTCAGTGTGAGAATAACAAAAAGCACTGGGACTGTGTGAGCAGCTCTGTGCTATTTGCTATGAAGCTCTTTTGAAGGGATTTGTGTCTCAGCAGCGTGACAGCTCTGGGAATACACAGACAAAGAGCTTGGGATCCAGTCAGCAGGCATGATGTGAAAAAACAAAACAAGAATAAATTATGCAGCAGATATTTTTCATTGCTCTGAACTTACTTTTATGTCAGAGGTTTTGCTTATGGTTAAAGACAGTAGGCAGAAATTCAGGAGCCCCAGGGCTGTCTGGAGCACCTGGCCCACCTTGGTGTCCCCCTCCCTGTCTGCAAATGGCACAGGGATAGTGGCAGTGTGTAGTGACAGAGACAACGCTGGCACATAAACAAAGTACCTATCATTAACAACATGACAATGTTATCAGGGTCCTCAGTGTATCTCCTCAATACATCTTCCATCTCTTCAAACGGCACAAATGAAGTTTTAAATAGTTTGGGTTTAGGAGGAAATACCCCTGGCTGCTACTTCTTATGCACACAGGATCAAAGACACTTAAAGATTCACCATCAAGCAGGGAAAAATCAGTGTGACCACGCTTTGCAGCCTTAACTTCTCCAAGCCAAAACCTGGCACTGTGTGCACAGGCCCAAGAACAGAAAAATCCCCCCAGTGTAAGAAGCAACCCCTTTCCAGGGTGAGGTCAAAGCTTGGAAATGTTTCTCAGGGTGGCCCACAAACTGTGTTTGTCCAGGCACTGAGACACACTGACAGATGCTGTTTGGGATTAGATGCACTGCTTGGGAACAGCAGCCTGAGTCTGCCCTGCCAAGGCTCTCACCTGAAGTCTGCAGAAGCCAAGGGACTTCACACCCCACGTGAAAGTGCCAAGCCACCCGCTCTCCCTTACACATATTCTGATTTCACATTTGAGTAAACAGGCAATTCAGATTACAGATTTTGTCTGAGAAAATGCACAACATGTCTTCGGGGTTCCAAGAAGAAACGCACGCCTCCTGAGCATACTTCCAGTATTTTGAAGACATTCTTATTTTACAGTGATCTAAAAACAGAAGTGGACTTATCAAAATAGTGCCATTCCATTCATGTACAGACCAACTGATTTATGTCTTAGTCTCCTTGTGATTTTTATTTTTAAACAGCTGGTTCGTTTGAGCTATACGAAGAAGCAAAAATTATTTTGAATCATCTGTCATGAGAAAATTAACGACAAACTAGCCCTCTCTGACAGAGCTGTCATAATTCTAGAGACACCATGAAAAAAAAATCTGTGTGCAATGCTCAGTTTGAAGAGCCATCTGTTTGCTTTGAAAACTGGCTGTGAGCATAATCCACTTAAGAAGAATGTCAGCAAAATTGTGTCAACACCTTAACAAACTAAATACTGGATAGAAGCTAGAGTAAACTTTACAAGCATGATTACATTGAAATAACCTTCACAGACCAGTCACTGTGAGCATTTCTGTGCACAAAACCATCCTGCTCACCCTTACAAACAAAGCCTCTCTCTTTCAGACAAGGAGAGACCGTGACAGTCCACCTCAGCATCTATCCATCTATCTCCCTTTGCTACTGGCATTATCAGCCTTTCTGAAAATAAAAACTCATGAGAAAGTTTAAATTCAGCATTTGGCAGGACAGTGAATTAAGCCAGAAGAGACTAATCAAGTGTTCTAACAAAAACTGATCAAGAGGCCATTTTCATTTAGCCTTAGGGGATGTTAAAAGTCAGGTTTCTCACACCTAACTACACCTAACTGCAGAGCCTCAGCACAAATTAACATTACAGGACAAATAATGCAGCTTGTCAAGCAACTGCAAGATTCTAAGTCTTCACCTCGACAGGTTAATATTTCTTAGAAAACCCATCATCTGACATGGTTTTAAACATTGTTCAGTTCCTGTGACAAGCCATGAAAGGCTTTAAGAAGCACAAGTAGCTCTAGACAGCCACCTGCAATGGCTACAGATGGGACAAATTCCATGTCATTGTAGGTTCAGTTGTTTTTTTCCAAATCAAATATCAAAGTTTTTGAGTCAGGATGACAGCTCTGAATCCAACAGCAGCCCACTCTGGGGCTGGGGAAATAAAAGCTGAGTTTGGTCAGTGGCACCGCTCTGTGTTCAACTTCACAATATTATTTCTTTTATATACATTGCATGTATATTTCTACAAAATATAAATATATGGGCAAGTACACTAATAATTACTGTTTCTATGCTTTCTAGGAAACACCCTGCAGCACAGAGGCCAGGCTGTGGGCACCCCCAGCACCAGGGACCCCAGTTATGGCCCTGGCAGCACCCACAGCCTCTGTGTTGGCAGCTGCCACACCAGCACCAAGGGCTGCAGGAGGACCCTGAAGGGCAAGAGTGGGCACATGCAGGAGTGAACTGCACTGACAGGAGCCCCACATGGGCACCTTGCACTGCTCCTGGTGAAGCAGAAAATCCCACGCTGAGCAGTGGGGCTTTCCTGGCCTTCCAAACTGCCTGTGCTTCCAGGGAGGCTGAAGCAGTAGCTGTGAAAGCCATTTTCTAATCTGCTGCTTGCTAAAGCAGACAGTAGCTTATCTCCTGAGCAGACACATTCTCTGACAGCACATTATGGGAGCTTTTCTCTCCAATCCTCAAGGGCTGAGTAAATACAAACAAATAACAGAGATTTTAACACCCATCCCACATCATGCTCATGATATTACTGTTATTTTTTAACTTATTCTCAAAGAGTCAAGCTCTTTCATTACTATTTAATCACAAAGTAAAATCTCCAGAGGATGCCAGCGGGTGGCTGAAAAAGCCAGACACAGTCAAATGAAACAGCCACTCCACATTTCAGAGGCAACACAGGCACAGTAACAGCTCTGACAATCTGTGCCAAGGGACTCCAAATGCTGGAGAGCTGCTCTCACATTGGGATACTCTGTGTGGAGGCAGCATTTACTGCAAGGGGTGCATTTTCATAGTAGGACTAATTGTGTTTAATATTAATAAGGAGGCACACAATTAAATGATTGCATATGGCTTTGAAAATGTAATCTTTGGTAGGAAATCATTAATGAAAAGATCAGACTGTTATGTTAAACTTATTACAAAAAGCAGATATTTTTCCATGCGTCCTTCAAAGCTAAATGTGGGAACAATTGATTTGAATTTGATTATGATACATTCACATTTCAGAACAGACTACTCCATAAACATAGTGTTGCTGAATCAATGCAGACTGTAAAAACCCACCCTTTTCATTATTACTGCAGATAGTTTGTCAACAGCTTTGCTTTATTGTCTGTGACAGAGATCATAATGCACATGTTGGCATGAAAAATTACTGTACACAAAGATTAGACACAAAGCTATAATCACTCCTCACACACTGAAAATAAAGGATTGCAAAAATGAGTTACACCACAGAAAAAAGCAGGGTCCAAATGTAGCTTGCTGATTTATTTTTAAACCCTTGCACAGCAGAAATTCGCTTCCTGACGGGAAAATAAAAAGGCCACAAATATAAAAGATGGCACTTAAATGACATTCTTTGTGCTACTGGTGTATCATTTAAGGTCTGGGTTTTGGACACAGCTTCTCACCTACCCATTGTAAACCAAATGCAAGAGCTTGTTTCTACCTGGCTCAAACCAGCAACAGCTTTGACACTGAGTAAATCAGGTGATCAGAGCGAGTGCTCGCTGGGGCCTGAGCCATCACATTTTGCAGGATGTGCTGGTGATTTCAGACATCAAACTGAGCATCTCATTTTGGTATATCAGCATGTTACTGACAGCCAGAGACCTTCTCTCCCATTTCCCAAAGTAGGGTCTAGCAAAAATTTGCAAGGAAAACACTGGGAATCAATTATACCACCCAGAGAACAGATCTGAGATGTACAGAAAAGAAAACATCCACCTAGGGAAAGGCAGTCCCCATTACATATAAAGTGCTAAATCTCTGTAAGCAAGAGCAGCAAAGCATAACTGCTGTGGAACAGATTATTGTGTGCAGTTTTGACACAAGGTTACACGATGAAAACCAAATGAAATTATCTAAGGTAGTGCCAAGCACCAAGGTCAGAGCTCTAGGGCTGATCTCCTCAATGCACTGTAGCTAGCAGCTGGGACACCCAGGAGAACAAGGCTGAGGATGATGACAAAGAGGAGGAGATGGATAGTTAACAGGAGCAATCTCCTACTAATTCCGTATCTAACCCAAATTATTCCTCACATTATCTTTTCTCCATTTACTTCATGAATCAGCCATATGGATGCTGGCTCCAGGCTTTCCTGTGCCTGCCTGTCATTGCACAGGGAGCTGAGTGGGTAGAAACCCAAGCTCCTTTTCCCAGGAAAAGCATTGGGAAGCACAGTACCAGCCCTGCCTGCTCTGTATATCCCAACTGTTTTACTCCTTACTCAGGAAAAAAAAATCCAGTTTGCACCTGATATTTGCACGAGTCTCAAAGATAAAACAACACCTGCAAGAAGCACTCAAGGCCTTGAGGGCACTCTCTGCCTTGCCAAGACATTCAGCCCTAAGGTGGACACATCCCAGCAGCCTCCTGCCAGCAAGCACCTAACCTAAGGACAACTGCTGGGACAAGAGCTAAGGAGCAACTATCCCTGCCAGTAGCACTTACAAAGCTCAGTCTCTTTTTCAGTGCAGCCACTTGTAAGGGAGAGAGGACAACACCAGCATTACTCCAGGTGGCTGGGAATATTCACAAGTCAACTCCAAAACAGTCTGGTCCCATGTAAAAGCAGAAAGGTCTTTTAGTAGGGAAAGCGGGCAGGAATCTTGGATTATGGCACCATTCAGCCATGGCTTGCCCTAAGCACCCAGCAGGATCCAGTGGATCAGCCTGGTCCTCTCTGAGACACAGATCTCTCTAGGTGCTCAGATACCACAGCAAAGGGACACAGAGGAAGTTAATAACAACTAATAAATACATGACAATAAACAGAATGAATAAATAAATAAATGATGAGCAAAGTAAGCAGAAATTAGAATGGCTCTAACTTGCAACACAGACCAAACGTTCACCTCACGTGTGGCTCGGATGCCATAACACACCATGGGCTGCACACACCCAGGGGCTGTGTGACTGCAGGTGGGCAGTCTAACCCAGGATAGGATAAATGTGGTGTTAGAAATAATATTCACATTACCTAAAACCCAGTTCCATCTGATTTTAATTCCTTTTATTTAAACTCCTGAACTAGACCAATCTGACAGTTGCTCAGTATTAGGCCATCCAATGCAAAACCCAAAACTTTTACAGTGATTTAATTTGCCATTTGCATCTCACCCCAAAGGTCTGCATTGGGGAGGATGGCCTGAAAGGATTTACAGAGCTGTTCTGCATGAGCCTGGTTAGTTTTCTAGGAGGCTGGTGACAGTTCATTGCACAGCCAAGCAGTCAGCCCAAAGCAAGTGGCACGACATAAATGGCTGGGAAGAGGGAACACCATCTACCCCTGCTGGTATGGCACTCCCTTGAAAAACTCCCATACAATTTCTTGCCTTCTTTTACAGCTGCTGGAAAGGTGCAATTATAATCTAAATGGGTGTGCCCCCACTCCACCACACTGGGCAAGGCTCCCCAGTTATCACAGGAGTGCCAGTCCACCACTTGTATGTTCCCAAATTGTGTGACACAGCCAAGGGCAGCCTGGGAGGTGGAGCTGAACAAACAAGATGAACCTCAAGGAGAACAGCCAGGCAACTACCAAAGAAGCAAATACTTAGAAAACCTCCTGATTCTGGCTGCTGGCCTTGCCAGCATGAGGATATCACTGCTTTGTGCAGCCATGGCAACTTGGGAAAGAGGGCCTGTATTTGTCATTCTCTTACAGGATTTGCCTAACAAGACAAAGGCGAAGGACACACGTGGCCAGCTTGCTCTCAAACTCAGCCGAGTGCCCCCACCAAACCCTTGATCAAAGCCTGACAAGGAACTCACACCAAGCTTTCTTTGAACACCTAAGTGGTAAAAGCACTCATGCTACAGTCTTCCCTAGTGATCTTTAAAAAGAGCTCTTCACTGAAATCCAGGGGCTCTTGCAAATTGATTGCACTCTATGGCTGCTAATTTATTCCTTTGAGCAGACATTTTATGTATATAAAAAATGGGCTTTTATTTTTGTTTTTTAAATAAATGCCTATGCTTCTGTCTCACATGGGCATTTAAATTAAATTATGTTGTATCAGGCTGTCAAAAGCAATGAATGTGAACATTGACTGTAACTGTGCTGCAGCAGGGATTTGCTTTCAGAAATAATGCCATTAATTTGATGTTAGCCATGTGCTGAGCAGTTCAGCTGCCTGTGTGTCTCTCAGGCACGTCAGGCAGACAGTTTGCAAGCACAGCCACAAATGCACAGACTCTTGCTGTCATGCTAGGAACCTGCCTTTTTTTTCTGGTGATAAGTTTAAAATCACAGGCTTGGCTGGAAGCCCAGGAGTGCACAACTAATGCTAAGAAAACCCCACATCTCTGAAGAAATTTGGGCACTGGTTATTTTTGATACACAGCCATGAAATGAAAGTTGAAGCTGTATGTCCAGGCACTTATTTTTCAGTCCTCCTTTCATCACAAAACCCAACTGCTCACAGATACCAGTACCAGCACTAACTGGTAACTCCAGAGAGTCCCAAAAAAAAGAAAAAATGGGAAGAAAAATGAGGCAGAAGGTGCACTTTTTTTTTTTTTTAATTTGATTTTTCTGAGTAAAAGGACCAGCTGCAGGAAAAGAGATGTTTTGTAGCTAATGAAAGCCCTGTGAAAGGCAACCCTCCAGCAAAACGTTTGGCTGGAACCTCTTGCTCCCTGGTGCCCTCTGTGCTGACTCTCAGATGCACAGGCTGCAAGCACACAGTTAACATCAAAATCATGTCCTTCATCCCAGGGCAGCCAGCAAAATGTCCCTTGAGTTCATCAGAGGCTGGAAAGGGTTTAGTGGCAACTCTGAGCTGATTCTGTTTTGACTGAAGACAACACGCACCTGGCCTGTGCTGGTTTGGGTTTTTTAGGAGGGAGGGAGTGCTGCAGCAATGTCACACACACAGTCACTGCTCTCCTTTGAATTGCTGGAGATACCAGCTTAAAAAATACCTACAGCTGTGCTTGATGCTAACTGAAATAACCTAATCAAGATAAATCAAATTGCGCCAGCCAGAGCAGATTGTTTGTGGACAGAGCACCTTCAGCCCTGCTCCCCATGCAGCTCCTAAGGCTCTGCTCCTTTCTGCCTGCCACAAGCACTAGTGCCTTAGCAGCTAGGTGGTTTGCAAATGCTGCTGGTGCAGTGGCTGCTGGCCAACACTACCAGCTGACTGGGTCACAGGAGTCTGCAGAAGCCATCCAAGCTCCCTGTTCCTACTGCCCCAGATGGGACAAGGCACTCCCCTCCTCCCTTCATGCTAGGAGCTGTGGGCAGCCAGTTTCTAATCAGTTCACAAGCAGCACAGGCCACAAACAACTTTATGCTGATGCAGAAAGCTTTAAGCTGAGACCAAAGCCTCCAAATCACATGAAGGTTTAATGCAAAAAGAAAAAAATAGCACAAACAGCTGTCCAAGTACTAGGAGGAGCCAAGTTTTCATAGGATCCCTGAGCAAATGCTCTGACTTGCTTCACCCCCGTCCAGGGATCAGCCCTGTCATCCTGGGGCCCTGCAGTCAAAGGCAGGTGTGCTGGTGAGACTGGACAGTGAGCTCAGTAACAGCAGAGCTGAGCCTCTCTGCTCACGTTGTGCCAGCCAGTGGTTAAAGAGGCTCCTGTGGGCCTTACACACTAACAGGGCTTGTTTCCCCTGGGAGAATCCCAGCCCTGCCTTCCCAGTGCAGATGTGAGATCAAGTACAAACAGGAGCAGAGAGGGTTATTTTTGTAAGCAGAACACTGACTGACCCAGCAGGCAGAGAGCTACTGAAAGGAAGCAACTGAGAGGGGAGGGGAAAATCAGCAGGGGTCAGAAACAGGCCTGGGTGGAAATGAGAAATCTGTTTCTGTTTTTTAGAAGGATGGGAATTGGAACACAGCAAGCTGAGTGAGCCAAGCACAAAAATTAGTGGTGCAGGATAGGGGTAGCATTCATTTACAAATTCATTGCCCCAATATGTCAACGAGGGAAACTGAACAAGCATAATTTACAATCCATTACAATACCATGCCACAGAAAATACGAGGCTTTTCAGCCAAGCTGAACTCAATTTTTAAGCCATTACTACAGATGGCTGTTATAGTGGCTCCACAGTTACTGGGGAGGGTTGGAGAATCTGAGTTTAGACTATCCAGCATCAGACCACGGAGCTGCCCCTCCAAAGGAAACTCCTGCTGCTGCTGGCAGGCTCCAGTACCAGCCCGTTTATCCCACACTGCTAAATTAGGCTGCTCAGGTTGTTCAACTACCACCACTACCAATGTCTGAAAAGGTTAAAAAAAAGGCACTTTTTTGCTTTTCTGGGCCTTCATGTGGCTCAGCTCCTCCCCACTGCTACATGCACCAGCATCCCTAGGTCACTACCCAATGGAGTGGGAAGCCAGGGAGCAGAGTGAGAACTTAGCTGCAATTATCACCTCTATTATTACTATTCAGAGCAATCACAGCCTATCAGCCAGGCTCTCTCTGCCTATGTCTTATCTGTAGCACAGAGGGTGCTGGAGAAAAGAGCTGCTAAATGTGCATTTTTAACTTACTCCTGTAAGTCTGACTGCTCTCATGTAACCGTCTTTCTGACGCCAGAAATGCCATCTTTTTCTTTCTGTGATCTAAAAATAAATAGCAGCTGCCTCAGCACATGAATCACTGGTTTTGTCTCCACTTTTCTCCTCAAATGGATCCCACCTGTACCTGGGGAAATGACCCATAAGAAAGTGTCCTTTATCTCCCGCGGGTTTCACCACCTGACACTTGAATTCACCTGACCCATGTAAAAGAAGACTGCAGCTGTCAAAAATACAAGATTGCAGCTTCCCAATCCGTTGTTCCTACAGTAAAAACTTACTTCCACCCACAAGAACTTGGGCCTCTCATTTCCCTAGCTCCTGTGCAAGGTTTTTGAAACGCCTGCTGCATTTAGGGCTTATGGGGTCCACCATGATCTAGGGGAGAATAACTGCAGAGCAAATGCAGTTTGAACACCCACAACTTTCACTTAATGCAGTTTGTGGCTTTTCACTGCTCCAGCTATCCCTGCAGACCCATATTTCCAATATGCACACCTGTAAACACAGAAGTCTTTACTCCACAGCCTTCTACTGCTAGTGGCTCCAGACAACACAAGTGAATCAATACCACCATTGAGTTAAAGAGCATTTTACTTTAACCACAACCCTCAGAATATGTAGTGGTGCAGGTGAACACTTTTCAATGTCAGGAGGCAGCAATGGAATCCAGACTGGCACGATGAAACGGGGCAGGCCATGCCAGCAAATCACACCCTGCTGGATTCAGGGTTTGGCTCCCCTGACTCATACACTCACACAAGTACAGAAGAAGTCAGAGGTCCCTGCTAACAATCACATTATGCACATTCTGACACGTGGAGAGAGGATTTCTATCAATGCTCAGGAGGGAGAAGGTGAGGACTTGGGGCTTTCACACAGAGACACGCCAGCCCCCAGCTTCAACCAAGCACAAGGGCCAGGTACTGCTCCATTATAAAATATATATTTTATATATATATAATATATATATATATTTCACTGAGGCCACTGACTGTGCCAGGGAAAACCCAAACACCATCTTGTCAACTGAGGAGGAGGAAGTTCCAATGGAGCAAGCAGCAGCTTTCATCACCTCCTGAGCTCCCCCGAGGAACTAGCTTAAATGAGATGCCCATTCCAGCCCAGGGAGCAGGTTTTGTAGATGCTGGCATGTGATTCACACAACAAAAGGGGCAGTCATCTTGTCATAATTTCTAAGCTCTGGGAAACTGTATCTGATCTGCTAACAGGAGCTGTAAGGAGCTCTAGATATACCACAAGAGTAATTTTTAGATGTTGAACCTCTTGCCACACACCATTCAAACACAACCATTTCAGGTGAGTACCAGTTACAGTTCCCAGGGAATGGCACAGCACAGATTTAACAACATGCAAATGCTGGGGAAAAACAATGCCCAAGCAATTCTCTCTTACAATCAGTAAAAATCACTGCTCTGGTCTCTCCCTGATACTCAACAAATTCAGAAAGTAGCTGTGGGTGGAGGCTCCCTCATGGAGACCCACCATGGATGCCTTAGAAGCAGAGCCCTCCACTCCCTGAGGCTTTCAGTGGCAGGAATAAACATCCAGGCATGGCAGCGTGGGCCAGTGCCAACCCAGGAAGGAAAAGGTCTCTCCAAGGCCCTCGGAGAGTGCCAGGCACTGGGGCAGTGCTCCTGCCTCGGGCACTCACCCCGTGCCAGCCAAGGGCCCAGAGCAAAGGCTCCCAGCCCTGCAGCAGTGCCTGAGCTGCGTGGGCAGGGCTGGCAGCTTTGCTGCTCACACTGCAATCCAGAACACCTGACACAGGTCCTTGTCCCTTGTTCTTTGTTAGCACAGCCATTGACAGACAGAAGCAAGAAATGTGTGAATTTCTGCAGAAACTTGTGCTTTCATTACAGCCTTTTTAATTCCTCTGAACAAGGTCACACTGTCAGATTGGCACAAACCAGATTCCCAATTTCCATGTCTTCCAGGGTGTGTTAATTAACTCCACTGCAAGTGCAGCAGTCTTTGATATCCATACCTCAGATAAAAGCATCACTGCTAGAGGGGAGGGAGGGGGTGGAGGCAGAAGTTGCCTAAGTTCCTATACCACCTGCAGTTTCTGCCTGCACTGTCTCTTCCTGAGAGCAGTCAGTAAAAACTGATCCAGTTTTTATAGCCAAGCCACCCTCCTTTGGTGAGGAATCACCTACATTGATCCATCTTTCCTTCATGCCAGCCCTCCTATTCCCACTGCCTCCCCTCAGCAGTACCAACTTCCCAGCACAGTTGGGCAGCTCTGCCCAAGCACATACGTGCAGGAGTGGCTCCTTCTCCTCAAGAGATGACAATCTGCAAGAAACTTGTGACCCTACCTGCTGATTTTTCAAATAACCTCTTCATAGGTGATAATCTTGTTGCTGCCCAAAACAGCTTTCAGAGAACAAGCTCTCTTTGTATTCCTCCTGAACATGATTAATTACTTTTCCAGTTGCAGAGGCTTTGGACCCAGTGACACAACCCCTCAGGAGAAGCTGGCCTTCACACCCAGGTGACAAAATCCCTGCGAGGCTGGTAGAGAACAGTGACGTGAGCAGCACAGATGGGACTCAGGCTGTCATGGGTCTGCCCCAAAGACACAAGCACAGAAGTGCCAGGTCCCACACAGCTACCCCAGGACAAAGGTGGCACAAAACACAGAGGAGTAACTCACAGGAACTGCATCTTGGTGAGGGACAGCGCTAGAGCCATGCAAAGCTTAGTCTGAATCAAGGGTGGGGGTCCCAGGAGGTTCTCCCCCCACACTGACATGATTTAGATTATCATCCAAACTGGGGCAGTGCAGAGGGAATGGGATTTGAGGCTGAGGAGAAGAAACAGTAAAGACTGAGATGACAGTGAGGCACAGAGAATAACTCAGTTAGGACAGACAACAAGGAGAGGGCTTTGCTGAGCTGCCAGCTTAAGCAAGAGCTGGGCATCTATTTTGCCTTTCAAACATCTTGACAAGCCTCCATTTGTAAAGTGGCACTACAAGTGGTTTTCTATGCACAGCACCTCAGTGTGCCAACCCTTGGCTGGGCTCAAAGCCCACGCTGCTGAGGTGGCCCTGGCACAAGGGGTACCAGGCACAGTGACCCCACATGCTCCTGGCTCTGTCTCCCACCACAACACAATGCACCTCTCCCTGCAGGCAAGCAGCTTCCTTCCAAGCCAGCAGCTTGGCATCAGCTCCGTGGCTTTTGGCAATTCGTCCCATCACTCAAAATAAAAGGTATCACAAGATTGCTTGAGATCCATCTCAGGCTTATTTTAGTCAAATTCAAGAACTCAGAAAGGTATCACTCAGGGCTTTTCATACCACCTTTCATTTTTTCTAATCTCTTCCTTTTGTGTCAAAGTTACTGTTGTTTTGCACAGATATTTGATGGTCTGTCTCACCTCCTGTATACATACATGCATGTGTGTTTGCACACATACAAATCCACCCCAATGGAACTGAAGGAGTAATATATAGACCTGAGTTTCAGAACTCTGTATTATAGTAAAAAAAAAAGAAAGTCTGTATCAAAGGAAGGCACGTCACACTACTTGTTTTTTGTTTTCTGGATGAACTTCAGCGACCCTCCATTTTTGGTCTGCCATACACTTGGGTCCACACTGACTGCAGGAAGGTCTTGTCCCTAAACCCACCATTGTGAAACACCTGTAGGAACAGAGCCCTGGTGCTGAAGGAAGAGCAAAGTGAGAAAAATGGCAGAAACCTTTCTGCTCAGATGACTCTGGCCATCAGCTCTTTCCCCAACAGCTAGATGGCTCCCTGGGTCTGCCAGGTGTTGGGTATCACCCTGGAAAACAGTACAACCCCACACAGCCACCAGCAGGAGGAACTACACAGCTTCTCACAGGCCCTTCCAGCCCTATTTTTTTACCCAAATAGGTGATAAAGGCTGGAGAAAAGAGACTGTGTGTGCTCCCTGGAAGAACAGAAGCCATGAATTGGCTTTGGTTCTGCAGGGGCTGTGTCGCTGCGGAGCGAGGGCTGCTCCTCACAAGCAGCAGCACTGCAGGCAGGTGAGTGCAGGCCCACGTGGGTCCCTGTGCCTGGACAGATAAACACAGACTCTGCTGGATCTGAATGTCTGGACAATCATTCCTTGCCAGTCAGTGAAACACTCCTCCTGTGACATTATTCAACAAAACCCCAGCAGTAACTGAATAACAGGGGACAAAGTCTCTTTGTCAGGCTATCCTGGGACTTCATGCCCTACAGAAACTCACAGGACCATGAAGGAGATCATCAACAGCTGTAAACCCTGCTAATCTTTGCTCTCTGCTTAGTCCCTGCTATTGCCAGCAGTTGGCACTTAAGATTGTCTGGGTGGCCTTCAAGTGTATTTTAAATGCACACAAATATTTAGCTTGCTCTAAATCCAGCTCGTGTCTCAGAATTTTCCTTGGCCAAGAAAACAGAGACCTTGTCAGAAACACCATCAGGGCTTCAAAAACTCCCAGGGAACAGCCAGGTACCTGGAGAGGTCATGCTGTACTTGTTGGGAGCTCTCACTACATCATCCCCAGAGCAATGCTCGGGCAGCATGGCTGAGGGCCAAGGATAACAGGATATTCCAGCTGATTAACTAGTACTCCTGATGGACTGGGATGACAGTCCTTTTACCCTAATACACAGTGTTGAAGCAACTTGAGACGTTTCCATCAGCAGATACAGCTGACAAAATCCTCAGAGACTGTTGAAGAGCTCTGGCTCCTGCCTTTGGGCTCGGGCTAAACAAACAAAACCCAGGGCATTCACCACTTATGGGGGAGGTCTTTATCAACCAAATCAGGAGACAACAGCACTCTGCTGTTCTCAGGTGTGCAGAAAGATCTGCCTATCCTGTCTAATAATTGCATGGTTTGGTTCCCTTGGTTTACAAAATACACTGATCAAAACAGCTTGGCATGTGAAGCACAACACCTCCTTATCTCGTAACTCAAGATCATTCAAAGGACTCTAAATCCCCTATCCAAGAAAAACCTTGCAACACCTCCAGAAGAGCCCTGGAGCCTGTCCTGAGAGCCAGCACAGTCTTTGCCCTGGATCCAGCCCTGAACTGGGAGCCTCCACTGCACTCACCTCTGCATTCAGAGTACACAAAGGTCTGGGAACAAGTTGTGCTCCCATGTGGCTCCTCCAGACTCTCAGAGTCAATAAACAAAAACCTACATCTACCTCCTCCCTCATCTTTCCCTCTCCTTTTAAATAACTGCTTCCAAGTAAGCAGGTTGGTATTTACAGGACTAAATGGATGTTGACCCTGATACCTTCTTCACCTCGTTTCTAGCACTCTCAGAAAGCCAGCTGGTTTTTATTAACTTTATCCTTTTTGTCCTTCAGTTCATGTGTAAGAGACCAAGATGATCTAGTCACTATGTGAATCATCAGAACAGCTCTGCATTTCCTCACTTTTGTAAAATCTGCCACTCAATCACAGACTGACTGCCTCAGATAATCTCCACTGGAGCTGAGCATGCCTTGGCATAAGGCAGCAGATCCTTCACAAGTAGCCAGGGCACACAGTCCGGAGAGGTTTAAAAGTTTCAAACACTGCTCTTAGTTCAAGAGTTTGAACTACATCAACAAAGCAAATGCAAACAATGTGGGGACTAGAAAGCAGGAAAGGTATTTAGTCTCTCTGGAAAAAGAGCCTTTGGGGTAAGCACATTGAAAATGCATTTATCTGGGTATGAGTAGGCATGAGGTGAGTTGATATGGAACAACACAGTGAGCCCTGCATTTAAAGGCAGGCATGGAAACTCCAAGCCCCACAAACCACTCCTGCCTACTGCTCCTGCTGGACTATCACTGTCAGGAGATGACACAAATAACCAGAATTTGCTGCTAAGACACTATGGCTTGTATTTAATCTACTTTTGGCGTTTCACAAATTGAGCACCAATGTACTTATGTCCACAGAGATATGCCAGGAAAAAGAGGGAGATATGGTATCAGGAGTTTTTGGAGGTGAGAGGAAAGCCTAAGTGACACTTAGAGTGAATAAAATATATGTACATAGAATAAGGCAGCTTTGTGGGGACTCATGAATCCATCATGCTCTCACTTGAGATCTAGACAGCATAAATTGTCATGCAAATCCCTTAGCAATGATGAAATATTATGTGGCAGAAGAGATTGTTACCATTGTGCTTAACTACATGTAAGGTTCCTACGATTCTGCTGTGCTGCTCTGTTGTCCACTCTGCAGCAAGACCAAGGAAAAAAAGCCATGGCTCATGCTTAACTGCAAGAAAAAGGACTGGCATGAAAAGACCCATATAAATGCCTCAAGATTTTATAATACTATAGAGTATCCATTCAAAAACACTTCCATAGTGCACTATAATAATCCTTAAATTAAGGCTGGGAATGGACCTAGTTCTTCCACAGATCATCAGAAACTCTGTGTTTAAGGTGCTTTAGAATATCAATCACTATCTGACAAGTAGCTTTTCTTCAAAAAGAAAACTGATACTTTTTAGTGATGATAAATTCACCTCAGTTTAGGTGAGGGCAGGCAGTCTGTACGTGCACCTGTCAGAAATCTTGCTTTTATCTCTGCAAGCAGCCTTAAAATGTGCATTTGGGGCTCTGCCACCCAAGTGAGGGGTCTGGGATGCTGCAGCTCTCCCAAGCAACTGAAGGGCATCATCCTGCAAAAGTGCCATTTCTGCACAGTTCTGCTGCATAAAATCACATACCCTGGAGTTAACATTGATAACAACCACATCATAAAATTGTGGAGGCCTCCCCCAAAGAGAGAACTGCATGAGCAATTGAATAATTGTATGCCTTCTGCATTTGACAGACTTCTCTTGATATAGCTCATCAGCATTCATTTAAATGCAGGATAATTAACAGATACCCTCGTGGATGAGAGCTGAAACAGGCCCTGGAAATGTAACCACTTGATGTCTTGTGGCATGCACTAATAGTTGGAGTCCTAGTCAGACAAAACAGACAGACTTAAGACAGCAGGGACGAAATCTTATCATGGGGAGCAAAAAAAGATTTCAGAGATTTCTGCATTTCAGAGCAGACTAGAATCAAACACTTGATCTTTTGCCCTTCAGTAAAACAGTAAAGACCACTTTTATCTTCTTTTTCCCATGTTTTGTCTTTAAATAAGCAGGCATGTTGGCATATTAACTACCTGGATATTTACCATCAACACACAAGTATCTCTCAGTATTGTTTCTAGACTTTGCATGTGCTGACCCACCAAAGCACAAAGAGCCCAGAAAGATCTGTCTGCAGCCTGTCAAAGCATGTCCACATGAGAGCAGATAATCTGAATCACAGGCAGCACACTCCAACTTTGTCTTGCTTGCCAGGCTCTTGGGACTCAGGCAGATCCCAACTTCTTTGCTCGAGTGAACACCTCCTGGCACTCTGTGACAGTTTTCCCTCAGCAAGGAGAGTAGTTTTGCAGGCTACAACATGCTCCCCTCAAACATTCTCAAGACCTCATACAGCAGTCAGTGCTTTGCTCATGTGACAGATGCTAAGAGTGTCTCAGTTACTGCAGAATGCTTGGTACAAGATCCCATGGGAGAGGCAGACTGAGTGGGCTGAAGAGCCCCAGGAGAGGTGGCAGCTGGCTCTGTCCTGTGCTGGGAAGGCCAGGAGCAGACCCGTCCAGGCTCTGCAGGACATCACCCACACGTGCCTGCCCTGCAAACCACCCAGTGTCCACAGCGGCGCTGAGGGCAGGGGCTGTGCCCTGCTCTCAGGACTCAGAACTGCCCCAGGGAGGCTTCTCAGCTTCTGCCCTCCAGGCTCTGGGGGTCCCCTCTCTCCCAGCACAGGCAGGAGGAGCTCACTGCAGAAGCAGCGCCAGGAACCAGAGCAGAGGTGGCTCTGCCAGGCAGGCGGGAGAAGCACCAGCATCTGGGGAGAAACAAACACGAGCCCACCCAACGACACAAAAGCCTCTGCTCTGGGGAAGGGGGAGCCACCTGCTCTAAAAACATGAAATACCTTCTGAGAATTAATAATGACCTTCTGTGACAAGGGAGGGTCACACCAGAACAGTTGCCTCAGCTGAGGCGAGCAGCTTTGCTTGCCTGGTAGGGAAATTAAGGGTTCCCAACACCATGGTCCCTGTGAGGGGGTTAACACAAAACTTCTTTCACTACCTTTGCATTCTACTGGCACTCAATTAAATACAGAGAGGAAAACAAAGAGACAGAGCTGGTGCTGCATGGCAATGAAAGGTGAAGTGAAACTAAATTTAAACTATTCCTGTAATATTGCTGTGTGAGCATGATTCTTCTGTCGAGTGTACTCAAGTTATGCCTCTCAGTGTTACTGACTGTGAAGCTGACAGTGCTCTACACAACATGGAACCAAAAGAGGAAGATGTGACATTTTATAAATGATGATGTCAAAGCTGACTAGTTAGACTGTCACCAAGTTGTAACATCCATTCTTCTGGTAACATTTTTACTTTCTGGCAAACAGTTTGTCCTTATAGTGGGTATTACTAATATGTAATTAAGTTTATATAAACTAAGGAAGAAATTGACATACTATTTTGATTCACCTCTAAAAAGTACCCCAGGGCATTTTTAAACATGACAAATGACCACAGTTGGCATTTTTATAAAATACACTTGAATCTTGCAGTCTGTAGCTATTTAATGATTTTGCCAGCAGCAATTTCTTATTGCATCTCCTCTTTTATTCAAAGCTTACCTACTGCAATGAGTCTTTATAAAGAAACACATTAATTAAATATGCCTTGGCTTCACTAGCCTAGGAAAAGACTATTAATCATTTCACAGCACAAGAACAACAAAATACCTGCTATTGCTCCCTGACACCTCACACAAACTGGCTCCTGCCACGTGATGTAATTGCCTCCAACAACCCTGAGCACACAAAGAGGTTTTCTCTCACCAGCCATTCACTCACCTCACCTAAAGCAGCAGCTGCATTTGTGAGATTTTATGGGCTATTTTTTTTTTTCCTTTTCTTACAATCCTATAACAACATCTAGTGAAATGTATTTGTAATGTCCACCCTGCCACTGGGCACCCGTGGCTTGAGTGGGGCAGGGCTGTCAGTCTCTTCTCACCAAATCCTCCTGAGTGGCTCTCACCAGCACTGAGAGGACTCAGTGCTAAAGAGGAGATGCAGGTTTGTTATGGGCAGGGTCACCAAAAGACAGCATTTTTAAGGGAAAAAAGAAAAAAAAAGATAACAGAACAATTACTGCTGGTTTCATATCACACACCCCACGCACAGCTTCACTCCCAGTTTTCCAATGTCATTCCTGAATTGGACTTCAGTCAGAATGAAAAGATGTTTCATGTGCATTTCATGGATGGTTGTCACAAGCTCTGTTAATATTTTATTGTGTGAGAAAGGTAGAAAAGAAGTTGTGGCTTACAAATGAAACAAGTAAATTATTCCTTGACCTTAACTAGATTTTTTATAAGCTCTTTTAAGTAAGTTGACAATATGTGCTAGGCAGCAATTATTTTCCATGGAAACTGTTTCTTTGATACCCTACTTGTACATTCATTAATCAGAGGTCACCCTTAGAGGTGCAAACTTCATATTTGACAAACATTTAAAAAATCAAAACATTTAGAGTGACTCTGATCTTTAGACATTTATTTTACCTAACACAGCAAAAGGTATTCAGATTAGTGTTCAGAACTGCCTCGTGTGCTTTGGGGGCAGGAGCAGGTGACAACTCTAGCTACTAACCTCCATTGCTCTGTGTGGAATAGGTTATTTATTTAAGTCTGTAACTTTGAACTGGTTGACTTTTCTCTTCATGAGAGATCCCATTAACTGGGCTGACACTGACTCCATTCCTCATTTTCCCACTCTCTCATGGTGAATCAAGGTGTGCAGGAAACCACAGGTGTTCCAGCTCTTCTCTAACCCTTCTTTACTACTAATAGTCTCTCCCACATACTCCTGCCCTTCAGCCTCTCTCTTCCCAATTCCTTTTTCCTTCTCCTGCTCAAGGCATGTTAATGTGTTCCCAGCTGTGGTGAGGCTCATGCTGTGTTCCCAGCACACATGGTGATGCATTCCTGTCCTACTGCTGTTGCATGCTACATTTAGGGGTATATTTGATGAGGAATTTAGTGAAAATTCCCTTTCATCAGCTGGCTTGCTCTGGGATTTCAGCAAAGGGAAAGGCAGTAGGAGGTCACAGGGAGATGCTGCCAGACAGAGCAGCCTGGAAGCTGGAGGAAGGGAGCAGCTGGGACAGAGCCAAGGGAAGTGGGATCTATCAGAGCCAGGTGGGAAATGAGGCTGTGGAAGGTGTGAGTTGAATGCTAACAACCTGAATGCTTGGCTCAGGCCCTCTCCTTGTTTTCTGCTGTGGCTCCACCAAATCCTCTCCTCTTTCCATCCCTGGCTGTCCCGAGCTGTTTGCACTCTGGCTCAGCCACACAGCTACCATGACAATTTGCAGTGGCTAAAGCCCAGTGAGTAACAACTCCACCCCGTGGAATGTCCCTGCAAAGCCACCATGAAGGGGTGAAAATCCCCTTTTGGCTGTTTGGACAGCACTCCACTTTGGAAACATAATCCTGCAGGATCTCCAATATTCCTCGTGATTTTTCTTGACAGCCCCTCCTGCCCCCTGTCCCTTCCAAAGAGATGCTCCAGTGCTCATTTTACAAAAGAAGTATTTGACACACAGTGACCTCAAACAGGTCACTTTCAGGGTGCATGGGGCAGAACAGACAACCAAACCCAAGTCCCTGATCATGCAAACCATAAGCCACCTTTCCTCTTCTGTTCAAGGCTCAGATAAATGTCCTTCACAGCTTCCAAATCAGAGGGCTAATTGATATATTTGATAAATATCAGGAAGTGGGGGTAATTGATACATCCCATTAAAAAAAAGAACAACGTGTGTCTTCAGAGTTAGTAAGATGTACAAAGAGGGAAGCTAAAAGAGCAAAGGTTTACTTATAAAGTTAATATGGGACAGGAGGTGGTGCTTTCTGTGCTTACCTTCAGCACTGTGATATTCCATGCAAAACTCTCAATGGCTTTGCTTAATTTTCTTCCTTTCAAACCTTCTTTTGTCCCAAGGTTATGAAGCTCTTCGTGGAATTCCATTCCTAAAAACACAGATTGCCACATCACTCAATGCACAACTGAATTTCCCATAAAAATATTGAGTGAGCATTTTCAGTCTTGCAGCTGGGACATCCTACAACCTCCCTCTGTGCTTTCCCCCCTTCCTTTTCTTTTCTTTACTCCATCCCAGGAGAACATTTTCCAGAACAAAGGTGCCATGTACAGTTTTGGGGCTGTGCTTCCACGTGGATTGTGGCTCTCCTTGCTGGTGCTGGGGTTCCACACAGGCACTGGTCCCTGCACAGACTCCCCTCCAGCCCTTCTGCCTGCAGCCTGCTCTGCTGACAACACTGCAACAAGAGGCAATGGCTTGTCAGTCTCCTTGAGTTGGTGACTTTGCACCTTGGAAGGCTGTCTGACACATGTGGAAAATACCTGTTCAGCACAGCAAGTGCAGGCTCCAGTGCACATCTCCTCATTAATCTTATCAGTGATACAGAAAACCCCTTGTACTCCACAATGATAAATTACATCAGAAGCACATAACTCTAATCACAAGATTGTGACTCCTGCAGCATGGAGAACTGAGGCTTCAACCACAGCCTGCTGCATTTCATTGCTAGTTTCTGTGGCAAACATCTGCAGATCCGTTGATGGATACAAAAACTCAGGAAATCTGGGAGCAAATTAAAAATCTTAAGGTATCCAATGAGCCCACCAATTTCACAAGATCTGCAGTGTGTGCAACCCTTTCTCTGAGTCTGGTATGGATTGAGACACAAAATGGGAAAGAGCTGCTTATGTTCCCTTCATTTGTACCTCACAAAGGCCAAACTGGCACTAAATAACTCCACAGTATCTGAAGCCTCTCCTGGCTGAACAAACCAAGCTCCATCTCCAGTTGTTCCATAGTTCTCCCTCCCTTAACACTTCAGGATAAATGTCACTCAGGAATTTGAGCTTTGTTGAAATGACATCAAAGAAATGCCAATGGAGAGAGCATCTGTGCAGTGTGGATGCAGAGGCAGCTTGGCAGGGGGCTGAAGGACAGTCCAAGGCAGGCTTGCACTCAGCACAGCTTGCACAAAGCACTCCTGCCAGACTAACATTGCTTTTCCTTCCTGTGCACCAGCTCCAGGAGCTCAATAACACTGAGGCTGATCACCCTCACACTCTGCAAGCTTTCTCTATTGTTTATATTCCAAAACTTCACCCACTCCCAGGCTTTGCATGTCAAGGCCAATGGAGTTCTTGCAGTACATCCTTTGGAAAACTCTCTAAATAACTGCACCCCAAGCAAGATTTCCTTGCAGGTGTGCTTCATGCCAACTGACTTACAAGTCATTCAATTAGTAAAAGAAAATCTTCAAATTACTTGCTTTGTCCTGGGAAAACATAAGCAGGCTAATGGATCTTAGCTCTACGTGGACAGCCCTGCCTTCATGCAGCATCCTTTTAGTTATTCTTCCCTCTGGACCTCACTTCTCCATCTCTAACTTGGATACAGCACTGCCCCAGAAAGAGGGAGCCACAAACATTTGTTAGGCTGCAGGTAGAAACAGCAGCTAAAGCTTTTAGCAGAGCCAGTCCTCCAGGCTGCTGCTGACCCCTGTGCAGTGGCTGAGCCTGACCATTTCAAAAAAAAACAACAATAAAAAACCAGTCACACAAGAAGCAGTCTGGGAGAGCCAGCAGGACCCTGAGGCACATGGAGCCTGCACCAAAACAGGCTGTGGATCAGAGCTCTGGGGGAACACATGTTCAAAGGGAGCAGCACTGGGGTGAGGGAAGGGACAATGTCACAGGCAATTATACCTCTGACACCTCCTAATTTTGAGTGCTTCATCTCACCATATTTAAAGTGTTAGATTAAAATTGGCCTGGGTAACATTTGCAACAAACTAATTGGCAAATGAGCACGGGAAGGGATATCTCTCTCTTAGTCCTTTCCCCTCTCTAAATCCCATGGCTTAGAGAAGCACTTCTTATCTCCCCAGTTGCCTTCTCAATCAGAAATTTTAAGGCTAATACAGCAAACAAAAATGAAAATATAAGAAGATGCAGCAGCAAACTGAACACACTTGAATTTATTTTTTTTTCAGGGGGAAGGCAGGAGAGGGGAACTGCATGAAACTCTGGAAATCAGTGTGGTGGCATGGTGCTGCATGGTATTTTCCATACACATCTCCTGCTCACAAAGACTCCAGTGCCCAGGCAAAGGTTGTGGGTTCTTCTCTCTGCACAGATCAAGCTCAGCAGAAAGATGTTGCTGAGAATTTAAGAGCAATACTTAGCACAGTTTAGTGCTATGTATTGCTCTTGAACTTCACCTTCTAGACATGCTCCTGGTGCTGCATTTCCTTGTTACTGTCCCTTTCCTTAACCCTCTGCACACAATGAAGGCTTGGCCAGAGCAATTTGATGCTGCTTAAGCAGATGCACAGAAGCCAAGGCATGTCCCAGTGATGAGGCCCGTGACCTCCAGCCAGAGATGGCCACTTGCCTCCTGTCCCTTTGCTACCACAATGCCAGCATGGCTAAAGAGCAGGGACTGGGTTCCATCCTGCTCTTGCACCACATGAAATCAGTTCAATGCTACTGTTGAAACAGCTTCCAGTTTCTCCTGATCAAAAAGATGAAATAAAGCATTAACTACAAGCCAGTGGTTTCATTCATTATTTACATTTAATAGAAGGAAATGGCTGTAGCCTGGATCACTTGCCAAATTCAAAAATGCCCATCAGAAACAATAGTATTTATAATTGTGGTGGTCCCCTGGGTACAGAAACCTCTTGCCTGCTCTGTGTTCAAAGGGAAACCTGAGCTAGAGAATGCACTCAGTAAAGGCACCATGCCTTCTCACCCCCCTCTTTTTAGTGCCTCTTTGGTTCATTTGACTAATTTAAATGCTGTCAGACAGTTCAGAGCTGTAGAGCAGATGGAGAAATAGCTTCTGAGGTGAAAGCTGAGTATTTCTGTCTGATCCAACACCTGCATTGCTATTGGAAGATGAGCCTTCAGGAGGGTAGGGCATGCCAGAGAAAGACCAAAATGCTCACTTGCAGCCAGGTGAAAAATGCTGCATTAGTCACAAACTGTAAGTAAATTATGGCCCATTATTTCCCACCTTGCACCCAGAACTGCTCACTATAAATGGATTACCTGCTTTCTGGCACTGAACAATCTTGTCATGAGTGGTGTCTGCCGACTCAATAAGAACCCTGCTCTCTTGAATCATCTGTCAAAAAAAAAAAAAAAAAGAGAAAAATCAGCATTACTAAGGTTTCCTACAACATCTAACACACAGAAAGTACAAAGGCTGAAACTGGAGAGGAGGTTGGCTCTGAGAGCAATATGATAAATATTGGATCCTTCCTTCCTATGGGGGCCTCCCAGATCTGCATCAAGCTAAGTATCAGTTGCTCTGAAAATGTTTTGCTCCAAAAGTTAATGAACAGCTGTTTCACATCCATGAGACACCACTGCAAACAATATCAAGGAAACACAAGTGATTTCAGAAGAAAACAGATTTAGCAGACAAACTTCATTCTGTGTTCAACTAAGCCCTTTCTAACTGGTATTTTCTTAAAAGGGGAAGTAAGTATAGTCCTCAACATAGGTGGTTATTAAAAATGCTACCAAGTCATGAATAGAGCTGATTTCCAGAGGTATTTAAGCCTGTGCTGGATTTTATTCTATGCAACAGTTCAGACACCTATAGCAGTTCTTGAGTTTCTCCTCTGAGAAACTGAGATGCAAATCCTATCCTATCCTCAATATTTCAGTTGAAGTTTAACAGAAAAGACAAAACACAAAATCAAAACAAAACAAAAAACCCACCTAAAACCAACCAAACCAAAAGCAGCAGTTTCACCAAGCTTACTCACAAGTTTCAAGACACCTCCCTGCTTAGCCATCTTCCTAAAATAGCCCATTAACAGCAAACAGATGAAGAGTCCATTACCTGACAAGCTTCCTGAGCCTCCCTACATGCAAATACTATTCTCCTTTGATGGCAACAAGCCTCCAAAACCTCTCAGAAGCCCAGGCAAAAAAGAATATTGTCCCATTGTTCCGTTTTGTGAAGTTGCAAAAGGTGGTACATGCATCTGCTAGGGAAGGCAAGAACATGCTGTTTAACAAACTGTGCCTGAGAAGAACCTCACTGTCCTGGGATGCCCAAACCTCAATCAAACCCAAACAGCACGAGAGCAGTGCCAATTAGAGATGAAGCAAACTCAAGAGTGGCTGCCTAATGTTACACCCTGAAACTAGAAAAATCACCACCTGAAAGCTTTGCCAAAATGCTGCAACTGCTAAAAGACTCCCTGCTTCCAAATACACTAAATGTGAAAACCCAAGGAGTAGGTTTCGATGGTTTTAGTGGAAGACAGCATAACAGTAATAAATTAACACTTGCAAATTAGCACATCTTACTGTTTTAATTAGACACCAGGAACGAGAGACACTTCCACTTGTCACACTCAAAGTTCCAAATTCTGGAGGAATTTAGATCCAAATTTCGCTTCTCATCTCATCTTTATTTCTAATTAAATGTACTAAGGCTGCATTTAACAAAAATACCTATGCCTTTCCTTCAATATAAAAAACAACACATGGAAAAAAAATCCATTATCAGCTTCACAGGCAGAGTGAAAAAAGCCTGATATACCTAGAGAGTGCAAAATTGGTTTTTAACAGAGCATGCCCAGTGGATATGCCTGAGATTTAAATTACTTTCGATAGTGTCCTTTGCCTTTCATTCTTATTACTTACTTGTTCAAGCATCACACTGATTTTTTTTTTTTCTCTTTGATATTTTCCCTTGTCATCTAGAAAGAAATGACAATTTCTACCCACTCTCTGGCTTTTCTGTACCACAGCACATTATCCTTTTGTGCTGAAGGAGCCATTCAGCTGACAACTACAAACCCCAAAGGTTGTTCTGAGCAGTGAACACAGTATGAGTCCCAAAAATCCTGCAAGTCACTGGAGAGGCAACCAGAGGCCAACCACGCACCTCTGGCACACACAGAGCTGGGGCCTGTGAGGCAGTGCCTGCACTGCCCAGGCCAGCCAGGAGATCCCAGCATCTCCATGGCTCCTGCACCCCATGGAGCCATCACCCTGGGCTTGGGTCCCCACTGGGTCTGTGCCTGCACTTCCTACCCTGCAGCAAGGTTTGCCCCGTGAGGTCAGCTGCAGCCAGGCTGGTACAGGACACCTCACGTGTCAGACTCTCCTGTGCTCAGAGCCCTCAAGCAGAATGTGACTTGTGAGGTTCTTATGTACACACATACATATATAGATATATAGATATAGATATAGATAGAGCCACAGAAAATCATCCCACCACGCACAAAAAACCAGGCTCGAGAATCATGCAGCTACTGGGCCTCCTCCCAGGAGTTTCTGGCATGCCTGTTTAAGGATCCTCAGACATGAAGGTATTATATTCATTTTTTAAGAGCCAAGTAGCACTAGGATGTCAAATTTTCCCTTACTGCAGAGTAGGCAGAGCGATCCTCCACTCCTTTGATGCTAACATCAAAGTCTCACTACTTTCAGCTCAGCAAGAACAAACAATTAAAAACAGATCATGTAGCAGAATTTAACCTGTTCCCATCTTCCTATCTGCAGTAATCTTGACAAAAATAAGCAGGTTTGTCCCATGACAAGTCCTGAAGTGGTTTCAGAGTTCCTCAGCTCAGTAACTAGGGTTAAAGGGCAACCTCAGTCCATCACCTGGCATCCTCCCTCACACACTCTTTAGGAAATAATGCACTAGGTAGAGAGGATGGGACCCAAGCCAGTTAAGAGGTAAGATTTTGGCTGGCCTATGGCACCTTTACCACCTCTGGTAACACAGTGGGCAGGACCCTGTATGCCTCCATGACACACCAGACAGTGCCACCAACAAGAGCTGCACGTGCAGCTTCAGGAGGCACAGGATCCTGCTTCCTAATGCTGCTGGAAAAGATGGCAACAACAGGACAGGGCAAGGACACACCTGGGTGTGCACTTGGAAGAACAGACTGATTCAAACAGTCAAGAATGTAACAGGCAAGTAACTGCTACCCAAGAATAAGTTTATGGCATAGGGTCATGGCATCTAGATAGACTTTTTCTTTTTTTGTCACTAGTTTTGAAATGAGTCCATGATTTCCCAGTTTGAATCAATCCCTGCTTTTTCAGCTGCCATCACATCTGAAACCCTGCTCAAGGATGTCACCTACTTCTTCTAGAAGTGACAAGAACCAGAAGCCCTAAAAACACAACATGGAAGGCCGTGAGATTTCCTGCTGGGAAGGTAACCCCATAAATCACAGCACAGCCTGAGATTTTCAAGCCCACTTTTGCCAGTAATTTATCGAAATCCCAAAAGTGAAGAGTGAGCTTTCTGATGTTTGCAGCATGAATTTCCATGCATCTTTCCTCTGCTCAGGTCTGCACTGAGCAGCCCTCCAGGCAGCTGTGCAGTCCCAGCCACCTGGCTGGAGTCCATCAGGATGCTGTTTCATGTCAGCTCCCAAAGAGCAGCTTGCTTCCAGGAGTGACTCTCACAGAGCAGGAGATGTCCCACTCCCTCAGGACTCCTGTGTTCCACCAGAGTGTGTTAACTCCTGGATGCTGAGCTTCAAGGGACTACCAGCCAAGTGACACTTACTGAAAAGCAGCCTTCAGAGGATGGATGTTGGTATCTGGGTCCATTCAGAGGCAGGAAATTTTTATCAGCTGCTGCAGCTGGCAGGATTTCTTGGGATAACTTGCATTTTCCATGTCAGAAAGGTAGTGATAAACTTTACTGATCAATGTGTTTAACATAACTGGAGGGGAAATTGGACAAAAACAAGAATGAAAGCACACAAAACCAGATTCTGGTATAGAGAAGAAGTGTAAACTTGATTCATCTCAATTCACCTGAAGCTCTCTGTAACAATCATGGTGGATTCTCAAAAAAAGCATAGGAAGCAGGAGCTGGCACAAACCCAGGAGTTCTCTCCTTCTCCCATATATGAGACCCAGGAAGTGAAACATAACTGACCTGTCTCACTTCACTGTCTAAGAATAGCATGGAATATCAAATTGTAAATCCCAGTGCTTCACACAAAGAACAATGCTTTACTTTGGCACTTCTGTTAAATTAAATAAATTTTAAGTGAAATTTAAAATATCTTAATACTGAGGGCATCATATTACTCACATGAAATTAACAGGGTTATTTATTGCCTGTACTAGGGGGCAGTTTAATCACAGGATCAGTACAAACTGAACAAAAGAATCTTCTTTTTACTTTAATGAACTCCTGTGCTAAAGACCAATTTCTTCTTTTCATTGTGAATTATTCTATAAATTGAAAAGGAGAGAGGAAATTAACACAGCAGTCTCACCAAAAGAAGACAAAAAGGGGAGGAAAAGCTCCTGGCGGCAAATTAAAGTGCTGCTCCTGCTGGAAAGATAAATGAGAAAAAATGGACAGTTCAAGGAAACCTCTCATAAATATTCCAACGTTTAAAATAGAAATTGACTGAACATCAGACTGCAAGGAAGCTTTCTCTTAGGTGTCTCCTCATGGCCATTGTCCCAGTTTTCTATGCCTCTCATTGACAATGAAGAGTTTTGCCTGGTTAAAAAAAAAACAAACAAACACAAAACCCCTCAAAACCAAACCAAACCCACCATCAATCAAAAACAAAAGAGGCTACAAAACCACAACCAATTCAAAATCAGCTGAAGAGAAAACTGAGCTCCTGAAAATGTGAAGAGAATTCCCTTTAGCACTGAGTATTTCTTGTACATGTCTGTGACAAGAAACAACCAAGCCATCAGCTGTGTGTCAGCAAGTTCTGCAAGAAAAGAAAGATGGGTAAGCAGTGCCAGGACATGGAAAGAATGCTGCTGGCCACCATTCTGTCCCTCACCTGTCTCTGTCCAAATATAGTTCAAGCCAGATTTCAGTATCTGAGTCTCTTCCTGCAACAGCCCAGCATGAGGAACAGCTATCAAGCATGGTTACACGAGCTGGAAACAGCTGAGATACCTGATTGGCACAAACCAGAGAAGAAGCTGCATAAAATTCACCTTAAATTCCAACTTCATGTTTTCAGAGAAAAATATTTCTGGGAAAAGATGGGATTTCTGGGAAAATATGGAATTGTTGTTGCAGGATGTGATCTGTGCATGGAGCCCAGTCCTCTACAGATCAGCAGGAGCAGTGGAGGAAAAGAGAGAGGTCAGCTTTCAATGTGCTTATGCTAAAACAGTGTAACTGAAGTACCCAACTGGAACTTCCTTTTCTAAGGGAAGTTCCAATTTTACTCTTTTCTGGTTCTGTTTTAGAAGTGACTAATGGACACAGGCAATCAGAGCAAGAAACTCTGAGAGCAGTGGGTGAGAGAATTGTAAGAAGCACAGAAAGAAACAGGACTTTCCTTAATAAGAAGTGAAAAAAGAAACTAACTTTCCCGGTCTATGTCCAATTTTGGATGGAAAATTCTCTAAAACAAATACAAATTCAAGACAATGTCCATGTGCTGGGCTGTGCTTGACGTCAGTGAATTATGACACTTCTTTGGCAGTGGATGCTCTGCTCTGCAATATCCCTTGTCTTCAGCTGCTTAGAGAATTGTGAAAAATGCTCCTCTGGGGATGACTATATCCCAGCTGAGGTAGGAATTTCAGTGAAAAAGCCCACAAAAATCTACTTAGTCATTTTGCATTTACATAATAACTGGGAAAAAGGACTTTCTTCTTGGCAATGTAGTCATGCCTGCACCAAGGCAACCCCACAAGGACTGAATATGAGAGAGCAGCAGACAAAGAGCAGTTCACCTCACACACACTTCAGCAGACCTCTGCTAGCATGCATGGACCTATACCCATGTCAACAAAACCACTGCCATTAAAATACCTCTTCTTATTTCCCAGCTCCTTGTCCTCTCAAAAATCCCCAATCCATCTCCATGGATGTTCTTAACTGCCCTGCATCTCTTAGCAGTACCTGCAGCCACCCTGTCCTTCCATAACTGTCTGCTTCAACATGGCAAGACAAGGCTTGGATAAGGTGAAAAACATGAATGTCCACGTGAGCTTATATATAACACAGAGCTTCATGGTTCAATCTTTTTTACACTTGTTATTTAAAATTTGAAAACACATGAAGATAACTTGGACGTCTCATTTTTCTTAGAAAAATTTCTATATGCACATGACCCAGGGGATTGGGTAAAACCAAGAGCATTTATTATCAATAGTTGACTGCTTTTGATTTTCAAATTATTCAATCATTTGATCTTGGAGGAAAAGAATGCTTAGCCAATAACTGAAATGCAAAGTGCACAAGTGTCCCTGAGTTCGTGCACGCTTGCATCAGCACACGAATATATCGTGCAGACACAGTAACCACAATCTGTTTCCAAACAATTCTCAACCAAAAAAAAAAAAATTCCTAACTTCACAGGGTAACTGTTTGCAATGAATAATTCAACCATCTGTCAGGTCCAGCTGGGCCCCATCCCTCCTCTTCACATGGAGTAACTCCTTTTTAGGTGTGACCAAAGAGCACCAGCAGTAATTTGACAGGTTGTGAGGCACGCTGCACATGCTGCCCACCTGAACAACCACCAAGGGGGAGCACACAGGTAGAGGGGCAGAGTGGGAGCCCTTCCTCACGGGAAAGGAAAGCTCTGAAGAGCAACTCTGCAAGTGGCAGAGTACACTATCCTAGGATGTGTGTGTGGGAAGCAATGACAGCATGACCAGAATCCATTCAGCACGCTCTACGTATGGAATCAGCTAAAGCTGTAAATGGAAATTAGCCATTCTACACTGTATTTCTGATCATTGACACATTTTTCAAAAAGGCTGTGCACTGTCAACAGTCCACCTGATTTTCTTGATTTTGGCAAATCCTATTCCCTCCTCTGCTCTGCAGAAACTCCTATACAACCCAGTATTCTCAATGAAGCCTCTTCCTACCTGAGGCATGGCCAACAGTACAGCTCCACTAAAGCACTGCAATGCCTCCCTAAAGTGAGGGAAACTCAGTCCTGAAAAACTGTTCCCGTTCCTTCAACAAAGCACATTAAATTTTATTCTAATAAGGCCTCTCACAAAAGGAAATATTTAATGCAGAGCACAATGGTCAAATTAATTGCCCAGGAAAAAACAAACAAACTGCACAAATGGGCCTTTGTCTTTCTCACAGCTGACAAAGGCTGAGCAGGAGGGAACAGACAGTTAATTGTTTTCCAGATCATGGTGGCAGGGTTCTGAGCACTTGCACCTCCATTTCCCTGGACCCTCAGCCCTGTTCATGCCCCATTAAGCACACGGGCAGAGTCTGAACTTCCCGTGGCAAAACAAAAAAGTATATTCAGTTGGCAATTTTCTGTAAGGGGGAAAAATTATAACACATTAGGGCTGTTTTTATCAGAAATTATTTTCAAAGCAGGCTTTTCAAAGAAAGTGGCACATGTAGTGTTTTCAGAGGTGGTGAGGAAGCATTTGCCCAGCACTCAAGCTCCCTGTGCTGCGGGGCCCAGTGAGTGGGGCAGACCTGCAGTCACACTATGAGATTTAGGGTCAAACTTTTTTCCATTTGACTGCAAAAGGAATTAAGAAGTATAGCCTGTTCATACAGGAGACAGGCCAATATAAACAGATTTTATTTTATGCATTTAAAAATGCCCTTAGGCCTTTTCATTCGAAAAGCACTTTGAAGCAAAGAGACATGCAGCAAGCACTTGTGGATGCAGCTCCTTGAAGCCATATTTATCAACAATATAAAAGGCTGAACTGTAGCATATCTTGAATTAAAATCAATAAATAAGCAAAAATATTTTATATTGCTTTCCACCAACATCTCCTTGTGTTCTCATTTGCACAAAAAAATATTAAAAAGAAATACACACTGGATTATGTGAAGTCACAGAGCATGGAGAAGCCCCTTGTCAACATTGAAAATGCAAACCCCTTCCCAGACTGTGATTTCAAATGTCAAGATTGATAGAGACAGTTCATTTATTCAAACACAGAAAAGGCTAAATAGACTTCAATATTCTGCTGCTGGCGTTGTCTCAAAAGGCAAACATCCAAAATGTAGCAAAACCACTTATTAAATCCAGCTTTCTTTTTCAGAAGTGAATAGTTTTTAAAAAGAGACAGTCACAGCCAAAGTGGGTTAAAAAAAAACTATCATGTTCTCCTTAACAGAATTATATCTCAAATCAATCCTTGCATAGGCAAGGCATAACTCCCTTCCTCCCTCTCTGATTCTGAACTGTTTGCACGCTCTCTTGACATTCAAGTTACACTTTCCCCCATCGGAGACAAATGTGAGAACAACCATTATTTAAAACAGTTATACAAGTGTTTCTGTCTACATCCAAAGGAGGCCTTTCACCTATTGAAATTGAAAAACTGTTTCCAAAGTACAAGGAGGCCTTGAAAAGTCCCATGTGTACTCTTCAGTATATAATTACAGAGATAAGAGATGACACGTCCATTTTGGTAAAACTCCATTAAGCAGGCCTCCAAAGACAGAAAAATCTCTTATTTATGTGGTACTTGCTCTGTCACAAAGACAAGAGACCATGTAGCAAATCTACCCCAGAAAGCTTCCATCTAAAATAAGGCAATCAACTGGATTTGCAAATCCTTGTTCTGGTATTGTTACAGCTGGCATTTTATCACCATAACTTCCAAGTACTAGAAACTATTCTGGAAGGAACCCAGAGGTTATTTAAGAGTACTTTTAGTATTTCTGTTTTAATCAACATCAGTGTCTCCTCCCACCCCACAAGGGATTTTCCCTTGAAAAGTGTGTTATAATGGCAAAAAAAGAGATGGGAAGGAGGTGGGCATCTGGCTCATTGAATAGTTGGTCAAAGCTGAGACCGCTCTTTGCAACACATCAGGGTCTCTGGAGCAATTCAATACGCCCAGCATTATTCACCACTTTATTCCTTATGAACACAAGCTGCAGAAGAAGCTGCTGTCCTGTGAGCGCGAGTGGTGATTCCGCCTGGCTGCTGCAGTGCACTGTTCCAGTCAGGCTGGCAGAACTCTGCCTCTTGCTGTCGGCTGCTGCAGACTGCCAGAGAGGCCAGGAAGCAGAGGGGCACCCCCAGGGCCCAAGAGGCACAGAGTGACAGCAACTTCTGCTGCTGGAAGCCACGCACAGCTGCTGCTCAGTCACCCACAGCAGCGACATATGTCATACAACGAGCAGCAGCACTCATCTGGAATGATTCCAGCTCGTGTCTCTACATCTGTGTAAGCATTCCTGTACCATGCTGACCTCTCCCTCCCCACACAAGAAAATGGGCATTTTAACCTTCCCTCCCAACACTGCCATGCCCTCCCCAAGAGCAACACTGCCTGCATCTGACAGGGACAGGGGCAGCACTCAGCAGGGCTGCTGCAAGGCGCAGGGAAAGGGAGGGCTGGCTCTGCCTGGGAGCTGCCATGCTGCAGCTCCCTATCCACTGGCCTTGTGCTCTGCTGCGGGGAGGCCAGCCAAGGGCGGCACACAAACCGTGCTGCTTCCCAAGGACAAGGACAGCCACTGCCAGCAGAGGCTGGATTGCCACTAGTTTTGTAAACAAAGTCCTCTTCAAATGCCAACCTGTGCTAGCCACAACCGTGTTTAAAAAAGGAAACAATAACAAGAAGCCCAGTGTGGCACTGCGGTGATTGAAGGCCAACTTGCAGAGCCCGAGTCATTTGGAGAGCCTTGTTTGTTGAGCTGGAACATTTGGGCATGTGAAAGCCAGGGAGCACAGCCTCATCCACAGCAGTGGGAGCAGTGCTGAGGTGCTTACCAGCTCATACGCTGCCAGGACCTTCTTCTGCACATCGGGCACGGTCCCCAGAGGCTCCAGGTAGGGAAAGGTGTCCTTGATGCAGAGGGCCACCGAGGGCGCGTTGTCGCTGCTGACGAGGCGCGAGGACAGGGTCAGGATGCACTGCTTGAGGCTGGCGATGGGCGGCAGCCCGCACAGCTCCTTCACCGACACCATGGCGTTCTGGGCAGGGACACAAACACTTCAGCACGCGCCGCCGCTCACTGCTCAGTCCCCCCGTCTGCCATCACCTCGACAGTCCTTTCTTCTTCTCCCCTCGGATGGGAGGCAGTGCTATCCTGCTGCTCACCATCCCCAGGCCCTCCATGGAGCACGGGATTCCGTCTCGCACAGGAATTCCCTGCCAGCCCCATTCTCTTTCCCGAAGCCTGCTGCCAGCTCCAGCTTTCTCCCAGGCTCAGGCATCCCAACTGCCAGCTCTTCAGCTACTTTGCATGGCAAATCCAGCCCTAACAGGGACAAGTTCTGGTCCCCAGCATATTAAATCATCAGCATAAAATTCTATTTCTCTCCCCACTGCTTAGATTCCAATCGCTTTTGATGCTGTAATCATTTTGTTCTCCCATCATAATCATCCTCCAACAAGAACAAGTTTGACAGACCTTGTATTTCCCACAGGAAAAGCAAGCAGGAAAAAGCACTTTGTTTTCAGCCTTACATTATCACATCATAAAGAAACACACACACTCGTTCCCCTCCATAGGTCACATGTAAGAAAATCAATACCAGATATACAGGTCAAACAAAACTGACACACCAGGATTTATTTATTTATGAGGTCAGAGGACATACAGCTGACGTGTACCCATCCTTTAGCTTCTTGAGTTGTACAAGAAGTGACCAAGATGCACAAAATCAAGTAAGATATTATAACAACCCATACCTTGCAAATGTTCGTCCCACAACTTGCTGGAAAAAAACCCAATAATCAGACAATGCCTGGCTATGTTTTTGTCATTAATTAGATATGACAGCATGCAGTTAAATCCAAACACGTGTCTTTACACAGCATTCCCCATAACATGATCTTTTACTGAACTTTTGCTTGGCAGGCACGGTAATACTGCTTCTGAGTCAAATTCAGAGAACTTCCATTTCTATAGCTCATATATAGTGCCTGACCTAGACAGAAGGTGGAGTCAGCAGTTCAAAGTAGTTACTTTCAAGGCCTGAAGCAAAGGAAAGGCTGGGAAGAGTTGCCCATTCTTAAAAATATGCTGAGACAATTCCTTTGAGAGTGATTTAAAGCTTATGTCATTTTGTAAACTTTTCCAGCTGTCAACATTTCATTTGCTTTAGACTCCATCCAGAAGAGTGGGGTCAACAAAGTGCTACATGTTTTTCTCCTGTTTTTGAGAGGAAAAAATGAACTGTTTCTGTATCTTTACCAAGGAGATAGCTACAGCTGATTCCAGCTATTTATTATGGAAAACTCATTGTTTAATGCAACTCAGTTTTGTTTCTAGGCAGTGCCTGAACCTCAGAATCCAGCTGTCCTTTTTTAATCAACCCCCAGTCGCTCCCACCACAGCAGAGAGCACTGGGGGTGTTCTTGTTTGGCTTTGCTGCCACTTCACATCCTGCCAAGCACCAGGGTCCAGCCCAAGCACTTGTGACAGTGCTGGGCACCTGGGCCCTGATGCTGCTGGCCACAGCAGGCTCTGCTGCACGCAGCAGCACGGGGGCAGGCACAGAGAGCCAGGGGACCTCCTGAGCCAAGACACGGCACTGGTGCCAGCCCTCAACCAGCCAAGACCAAAGAGCTATTCAGCAGGGAGGAAACTGCAATCCAAGTGGCATTCACTGCCTGTGTTGAACATCTGCAGCCCTGGGGCAAACAGTGGCAACACACACTCAGGAAAACATGCTGCTCTTTGCACAGTGGGTTTCTTTGGTGTATACAAGATCTTAATGACACATTCACTGACTGCTCCTTATATTTCACCAAAGAAAATTAAGAGCATAACTCTCACCCAATTAGCAAAACAAAAGCTTGTCGATGTTTTTTAGAACCAACAAGGAAATAGAGTATTCGGGACCAGAGGCAAGGGACACAAATGTACCCTCAATTCTGCTCTCTCAGGAAAAAAAAACAAGTAAAACATGTTTGGAGAGGGCATACTGATTTTTAAAACATTTCTGCCCAATCCTACGTTTGCTCGTTAGTTAGCACCTGTAACTATCAGCCTGCCAATGTCCACTTAAAGGTTGACAAGAGCTGTGGGTCTGAAGTTTCACCAGCTTCCACCAGCTTCAGCGAGCCTGCCCCAGCAGCAGCGCACACCAGGACTTGCACTTCCACACTCAGGACACACCAACACAGACAGCAGAAATCTCATACCTGCATATTTTCTCTCATGTCAGTAGCCTCTCGCAACGGGTGCACTGCCAGCTTGAAGATGTCATCGATAGTCTTGAGACCAGTGTTCCTCAGCATGGTGTACTCCCTTGCCTTCTTCCCTATCCTCGCCGAGAGGCTACGCTTCTGTGCCTTCCCACCTCCGCTTCGGTTGGTTATTGCAATGTGAACAAAGAGGGTAACGTGCTCCATGATATCGCCCACAAAAGAGCGCAGCGGGATGTGCCTGTATCCGGGCTGCAAGCACTCCAGTGGGATGGTGTACTGTCCTATGAACTCATCCCCAATGTAGTCATCATCCAAAACCACAAAGCGGATCATGGCCAGCTCCGGTAGGTTGATCTGGAACTCAAAGCTTTCATCAAAAATAGGGTTGTCACTGTTCTGCTGCACAGTTTTAGTTCTTTGTTCGGTGCAGTCTGCAGGAATCCCATGTATTTCTATGCAGACATAGGGGTCTATGACATCCCCTTTTGCACACGCACCCTTGGGCTTTGGAAAATTCTGCCCACTGATAATTTTGACATGTAGGACCTGCGGGGAGACCCCAGGAACAATACCCTTGGTATTTGCGCTGAAGTAAGACACCTCGTCACGCATCACTGAGGGCCTGAGAACATACCCGCATCCCCCGTTCTGTAGGAACCAACCAGTGTGTAGGTCCATCATGGGCCCTGGGGTCTGATAGTTCATTGCCACTATCTGGCAACCACAGTTCCAAAAATCTTGAGGATTTAAGTTACTGGAGTCTATCCTCATAGCACTCGGATATACCCTGGACAGAAACTTTTTGTTGTAGTTAACAAAATCTTCAGGGTATTCATTTGCAATCCGACTGGCTTCTGCCTCACTGAAGGAGCACATTTCCCAGTAATTTTGAGATTTCATGGACGTCTCAAAGTCTTTGTACTGGATAGATTTGCAAAGGGACACCAAGTCAGACAACTCCTTGCAGAGCCAGATCAGCTTTGGCTCCCTCGAGAAGTCCTCTGACAGTCTTCGGGATATTTCAGCCTCTTCATCTTCATCTGTGACCTCTCCTTCTAATACATCCTGGCCGCAGGGCAGTTTCTTCCCCTTCACAATGATCTTCATTTTCAGCTTCTCAGGTGATGGGAGGTAGGCTTCTGAGGATAAAGGTGCCTCTGTGTACAGTTTGTTTCCAAAGATCCTTTTCATGTGTTGCACCACCACCTTCTGCTGCTGCACAGAGCAGTGGTTGCCCAAGCACAGAATAAGAGGGTATTCTGAGGCAAAGAAGGCCAATTTGTTGATTACTTCGATGACATTTCGGAAGGCGAGCGGCGATGTCACGTTGTTGCGGTTGCAGATGATGGGTTCGTTATCTGGGCCGTCACACACGTCCAGTTCAATACTCCGGCAGCTCATCTTTAAAGCTCTGACATAACCATTGATATCAGCTGGCCCTCTGAGCTGGTCTTCTATTAGATATGTATTGTGGGATGCATTGATGTAGTAATGTGACAAAGGCTGGGTCATGTCCTGGACAATTTTTTTGTGCTCTGGGTCAAAAATATCACATTCTGAGGACAATAAGTATTGAGTAAACCCATCAATGGCAAGAAAACCTTTCAACCGCCCTTCTTCAGAAAGCTCATACCTGCGGATGATATCTAGACACATTTCTTCTGTTATGTGGGTCACTCCTTGCTCAGCCTCCAAAAACAGCATGAGGTCATTGGCATCCAGGTACTCTTTGTTTTTGGATATCTGCACAAGTAAGAAGTACACTTCAGGTCTCGTGCAAAGTTCACTGAACGCTTCACAAAACTCTTCTTTTGTCACTCGTGTTGTCAGTTTCTCTTTGCTCTTCTGAATTTCCTTAAATTTTAATCTAACCTTTGATTCCTTTAAGGTGGGGTTGAGCTTCTTTATTAGCTCCACAGCTGTATCTTCTAACATTATGCCATTGCCATCAACATCTGCTGCTTCGAATACAGCTTTCAACCAGGCAAACCGTGGGGTGTTATGGCTGTTTTCCATCAAGTCCAGGGGTTGTTTGCTACGAGAAACTAAGTACCTTAATCCTGATACCCAAATATTGGCCACATCAGCTGAATTGGCAACCAAGTCAAGGGACTCATAGTTCTCACCATGAATTATTGACAGTGCACAGTCCTCAGAAATCTGATCTGCTAGTCCATTATTCCTGAATGTCTCTGTGTTCTTCCCTAGTCTGATTTCTTTTATAGCAGAAATATCAAGCTTGGCTTTGTCCAGATCCTTCTTGGAAGGCTCCCAGCGAAGAGCCTGCAGGTCAGGATCCAGAGTAAAAAAACGGTTATAAATCCGGGAATTTGGACGAACTTTCTTCAGTTCACACCCAGCCTGCATAAAGCTGATACAGTCGCTGGCACTGCTTATTTTCTTCTCTGATGGCATGCTGCTGAAGGACACGGTTTTCTTTCTTCCACATTTTTGGTTTGAAGGATCCTGTGGAATAATTACATTTAAAAAAAAAATAAATTAGCAGGTTTTCTTTGGCCATTCCACAAGTGCATAAATAATAGGAAAGGTACATTTATGTAAAGCTAATTAATGTTCTTCTGAGCCTCAAAACACAACATCTTATTCCTTCCCACGATTCAGTTCCCTACTGACCTATAAAATATACTGAGCTATAAAGCGACTTGATTGACTGTGGCATTAGAGATAGCAAGTTTTCATGAGTGACATTTGCAGCTATTTAACTGTCTTCCAGATCTCAGCAACTTGCTACAGCTGTGAGGAGGCAGTACCCAGCTGAATACATTATGTCCAGTTTCAAAGCAGATACATCACTCTCTCTTGTCTCCCCGCTTGTTTTCAAACGTAGTTATTCTGGTCATTTCTGTGTACAACAACTACAAAGCTCTGCAGGAAAATGGACAGCCAGACAAGAAATCCAAAGCCTTTGTCTTTAGGATATATATTCTAACTCCTCTTGAGAAAATACTCAGCCAGACACGTGATTGTCTTTTCAGTATCCTTGTAAACCCAGCTGCCTACAAAGCTGTCTGTAACATTAGTGCAGCAGCTAAACTTGAACCTTTCCCTGCATATTATCAATTCAAAACATCTCACAATAATCATGAAGTATAAATCATTCTTTTCTCTGCATGATTTCCATCTACCCCATTAGTATGTAAACTATCCAACAGCTACCAAAAATATTTTTAAAACATCACTTAAGACTGCAATCAATTGTGAAAGACTTGTTAAAACTGCTTTCCCTCCTATTTCCCTAGCCACTAGCAATACTTCCTTAGTTCTCTGCCTTCTGTTGTTGAAGGGACCTCAGCTGCCTGAATTTTGAATGGAAAAGGAGCCCCAAGGCAAGGAATTGTTGATGCTGGGCCAAAGCACTCAGCCCTCCACCCTGCTGCCTCAGCCCCAGACATCAGACCTGCACCAGGCACCAGCTTCCCAACAGCCCCTGGGCATCTCTCTGAGATGCCAAAACCCCTGACTCCCAAATCCTCTGCAGCCTGGACTTCCCTTCCCTACCCCAGCAGCTGGCTCCTCTCAGCTGCAGTTTATCTGCTGTGTCACTCAACCTGCTCAGGCAAAACTCCTCTGCAAATCCAAAGAAGAAGCTCTGGCAGGGCCCTCCACCCACCCATCTCTGTCCTTTGATGCTCTGCACTGTCTGAGCAGGACCTTGTGCAACTCCCCAAGCCACAGAACATCAGTTTTGGTGCTCACAAGGATCTCTCCACTCTTCATTTGCATGTCTGCATAGACACTTTCAGCAAATTAGTCAGTATGAATGTTTCTACAAAATTGCTGTTGTCATTCACTCACTTCATTCAATAACATCCAAAAATATTTCCAGCCCCCCAGGCCCCTAACTACTGAATTTAAAGGCATGGGACCTACTGGGAACAAAATTAAGACCTCTAAACTTCTTATGACAAAGATTTCTCGTTAAACTAGTACAGAGACTTCTACTGACAAGAGTAATTTCTCTTGCCATTTATTTAGTACTTATGAGAATGAGTCTCCAAGAAACAGGAAGAAAGTCAATGAAGCAAGTGCCTCAGGTCAGCTACTTTTTAAATTACAGTTTTATACTAAAATATTCTGTTCCTGCATTAACATACTGTGTCCTAACACACAGCTTTGGTTATGAACACCTCCAGGCAGTAGATGCTAATGAACACAAACGAATGTAGCAGATTACTCCACGGGTTTCAGAAGAGCCTCTTCTTTTTTATTTCCTTATGTTTACAGGAGCAGTATTTAGATTTAAGACTGATGATTAGTTAGGATTATTTTCCTCATATAGTTAGATAAATGGCCTTGGAATCTGCAGTGATTCATTCCTTGACAGAGGTTCCTCAGGGCCAGACCTGGAAATCTCATCAGAGCAGCCTATCTGATTTATCTACAGGTCTGACATTTTGTCTTAACTAGGGAGGCACCAATGTTATGTAAATACTTTATTTTGTGAAAAAAAAAAAAAAAAAAAAAAAGGCATTTATTTTTAGTTCCAAGATGCCTGTGTCATTTGATCAAAGCAAGTCAGGGAATTAATCAGCCATTTTTCAGGTATTCAGCTGGGGAAAAAAAAACCCTAATTGACCTCATGGACAAAGAACAGAAGTTCCTTTTAACACTCAGTCTTAGCCCCTCAGGGGTTTTGGTGGGGATTAGATTATCCCCTGTGTCATCTTTACCTGCTTTTATTTTTGATGGATACTTCTGGTTTTGCACTTGGTGGCATGTAAGGAACATCAGAACTGTACAACAGCACTTCATGTCAGAATAGGACTTCTCCGTATCTTTCAACCAATGGAACAGAATTCAAGCCTAACCCACAGATTAATTGCCTACAATTAACAATATTTAATTATTATTGACACTGATGGGATTATTTCAACTGATACTAACAATGCCCTCCATCTAATGTATAATACACACAAACCCCACAAAACTGCAATTGCTAACTGAGCTTACTGCTGCATCAGCTATTCCTCTCTTGGTCTCTCCAGACTAGGAGCAGATTCAGTCTGTCAGTGAGAGCTCTTACTTCAGATATAATGTGAAAGTTTTCATTCATAATTATCACTACCTTAATTATTCCAGTCTTGCAAAAAGTCAAAAGGTGATCCTGTAAGTTCCAATGCTGTTTTCTCAGACTGATAGCCCAGGCACTTTTTGCACTTTTGCCCACACACCTTTGCATTACCACACTTCTAAAGCTTGAACAAGGCACTCTGGATCCTGACACCATGGTTTAGCCAGCCCACACACCTCAGATCCCCCGTGAGCACCCTGGGGAGCAGGGGAGTGCTTTCTTCAGGAAGTGTCCTCCCACCACAGGGCCCCACTCACATCAATGCCTGGAGGGGACTATTTCTATGCCCTGTGCCTCCCCACTGATCTTATGCTTGTTCAGCTGAGACTCCAGACTTTGTGTTCTAATTTTAGTGTAGCTATTGCTTTCTCTACCTTAATCCAATTTCAACAGATTGATCTTCTAAAACAAGGCCTCCAGCTAAGAATACTGCTCTGCAGTGTCTCCAGTGGCTAAACTGCTGCTCCATTTTACTGGATACTAAGAACAGGAACAAGTACAGTCACCCAGCAAACGAAAAGCTGCCAACATCTTACATGGATAGATAGGAAACCTGCTCTCTTGTGCTACCTGCCAAGAACATTCCCACTGCAAGTTATCAAAAAACCTCTCCTCAGTGTTCACCCATGCAAGAGCACTTGTTCCTCTTCATTAACCAAAGCAATCAGAAAGCACAATTAGATGCAGCCCTGAATCCTGGAACTGGAAAGTCTCTCTTTCTCCAAGATGCTAAGGTCATCAAAACTGGTCTTGCCTAGGTAACAGGGCAGTAACTGGCCTAGGACTGCCCTTTACCCTCAGTCATTTGCACTGATGGAACTGAATGTATTGTGGCAGTGAAAGATGAAAAAGAAAGGATGATATTTGCTAAAAAAGATCTACATCAGTGTGAAAATGAGGTCCCAACTCATAAATTTTCCACTCTGAGATCCTTCCTACCAGAGACAACCAAGCTCTTTACAAAACACTCTTGCTGGAAACAAGCACAATCAGTTTGCATGCAATGTGCAAGTACAGAAAGGAAATCCCTGCTTACATGGGAAACTGTGTTTCCAAGGCACGACACTTTTCCAAGTACCTCAGAACTAGGGTTTCCTTCAGTTCTTTGGTTATCCCCTAGAAAGGTGATTTAACAGGACAACTCCATCTCCCTCCTGCTCCTGAGCCTGCATGGTATCAATGACATCAAATACCTCAAGACCACATCAATATGCACTTAGATTTCAGCGTATGCACCACTGCTCTGAAATCATTAAGGACCAAGGAGATGTATCTGCCTGCTGGCCTGACTGCATCCTAACATTTTCTAGAAGCTTCTAAAGGATTCAGAGCACCACTCCAAGCACACTCCCAAAATAGGAGAAGCTCTCCTGTTGAACCCATCATCCTCGTCAGAGGGACTGGATACATAAACAGTAGGATCACTAAGCCATCAGCAACTGTGGGAAAACTCCACCCCATTCACTCTGACCTCTGACTGCTCAAACTTCTGCTGTTTAAATCAAAGAGCTAACAGAAATAAATAAGGGGCAATTTAAAAAAATGAGTAAACATGGTCTCCACCTCATCCCACCCTCTTTGGCAAAACTGTAGGACATAAAGTGCCCATCTAAAGTTAGGAACCAGGGCAATAATAAGAACTAGATAGCAAACCTGCACAGAAAGGTCAAGCTCATGAATTATTATTTGTCTGAAATTAAGTTACCTGAAGGCTCTCTAAAGCATTGACAGTCTTCCAGTATTCTGCCAAAGAGGACAAGAAAGGCAAAAACCATCACTTACCCAAAGACACCAAAAACCCTTAAAGACCTGCAGGGCTCCAGTGAAAGTACGGGAAATTCAGTAATAATCCTGAGAGATAAACTCTTTAAATGTGATTAAGAGCTATTTCCCCAAAAAACAATTCACATTTTCACCAGTTTGGTTCTAATCTTTGACATTTCTCCTGAACCTAGCACTAAGAAATCAGTAATAGACAGCTCAGTCTGTCCTCACAAACAGACTGTAATAAGCAGTCCAAAAAGCTACCTGCTCTGGAAACTCCAGATGATGCAATAAACTGGCCAAGTGATTACCTGATTTTCTGTTTTCTAAGAGAAACTAATTAACTCTACAGGATAATCTTCAGGGGGATACTTTTAAATATTTCAGTTATTCAAAGACAGTCCCTGAAAACCTCAAGGCTTTCCTGTACTTGTGACTTTACTTGTGGTGGAAAATGTACCTTTAAAGAGAAAGTAAAGAAGTCAGTGAGTCACTAATGGCACTCGAAGCACTGTGTAGCAGGTTGACAAATGACAGTGTAATTTTTCTAGAATGAAGTAAGCCAGAGCAGGGAAGATTTATATAAACCATCCAAAAAAAGCCTGGGCCAGGGCTGCAATTGGCTCTCATACACCTGTGGGGCTCAGTCCATTTGATCAGATGTAGATCAACCACAAAGCCAAAGCCTGACCAATTGGCTCTCATACACCTGTGGGGCTCAGTCCATTTGATCAGATGTAGATCAACCACAAACCACAAAGCCAAAGTCCATTTGATCAGATGTAGATAAACCACAAAGCCAAAGCCTGGGCCAGGGCTGCAATTGGCTCTCATACACCTGTGGGGCTCAGTCCATTTGATCAGATGTAGATCAAAGCTTGAACCCACGGTACCAGCACATGATTAGAACAGGTAGCAATGATCACTGGAAGCCAGTATTCATCCTTAGCACACAAAGCTTCCTTCTGTAAATGCAAGTGCCATGTTCTGACCACCCTCAGAGAGTATCCTTGGACTGCCCATTCTATGCAGATTTTATCAACTCTTCTCACAGCCCCTGCTATCACACCAAATTAAGGAGCTAAACTCCCTCTAATCTTTCTTGGCAAGGCCTGTAGGATCTAAGTATCAGGTACACACCCACTGTGACAACTCACATGTCAACAAAGAAAAGGTTGCCTGCTCAAAATTCATCCAGGCTGACAACTCATGGCACGAAGCAGCCACCTTTGCACAGGGGCTGAACAGCCAGGCCAGCTTGTCCCTGGTGTGGGCAGCCATGGGGATGCTGCCAGTCACACTTGGGCTAACACACAGCTCAGAAGATGGCAAGAGCAATGTTACTGCTGTGAGATCAACCTTGGTAGCCTCTGCAAGGCAAAATTCCTACAAGTGCAGGGATCTGTGCACATGGGGAACAAAGACCAGATCCAAAATTTAACAGGCGTGCTGTTAAAAGCTGAGCTGGACACATAATGGAGCAAATGGAAAACTTAAGGCCAACCAAAAATACAGCATGGACACATACAAGAGAAACAGCTTCAGAACACAGTTTCCAACAATTCTCCAAATACCAGAACAGTCCCACTGGCACGTCTGCAAAGCCAGCGAGCTGTCACTAACCAGCAGCTTAACTCCAGCACAAGCTCCATCCAGAAGCCTCAGCACTAGCACAGTTCACAGACAGCAAGGACTAAGGGAGCTCAGACACAGGAAAGAAAAGTGTCCCGGGGCACAGTGAGCAATATTGGTATTTACAGCAGGCTTTCCTCAGCTCCCCAGGACTACCAGGACACTGAGCTCTCACCAAGACCTATAATAATAACAACTATGGTCAGCTTCTCGGGGAAAAAGTCACCCTGCAAAATGGGTACACTGCAAGGGCAGGAAAACTGAGTGCAGACAATAGTCCCCATGGAGAAGATCAAGAGGAGAGAAGACTATAATGGCTTGTCTGATTTCCTCTTTTGCTCCATTACTAAAAAGCACTTTCAAGTACTGTTGTGTAAGACTGGAAGGAGATACAAAAGAATTCCTGAAGCAGACCTTCAGGAAAAACACCTGAACCAAAATGATTTACTGTTTAAGAAATGCTTTGTTATGTACTTGCTTTTTTCCTTTTATTTTTTAAATGACTAACACTACCAAATTTATTCAATTTTACCTTGAAGAAGATTTACCTTTGCTGTTTAAATGACAAATTAGAGCAAAATAATAAACCAGCAGCACATAAAGACTCCATCTGGAAATGCTTTTTGGAAATGAAAAGCACACAATGCAAGAAGGGTTTATTTTCTGGCATGATATCATGCTGAAGTTACTACTTTTCCCTTCTTTTTTGTAAGTAGGGCCATGAAGCCAAGGTTGAAAAACTTCCAAGAGCACAAAAGAACATGAGAGTCTACCATGAGGCTGCCACTTTCCAGAGCTTTCTGCCATTGTTGTTGAAGTTTGATCCAACTGGTTCCCATCAGTGCAAGCAGCTCTCCCTTTCTGCATTGAGCAACATTTTCAGAGAGAAACAGATTCTTGTGTGACACCTCAATACATTCACACAATGCCTCCATATAAGCCTACAGAAGACACCACCTGATGAAGATTTTTCATGGCTACTGTCCATTCTCCCTGAAGAAAAAGCCCTTTCACTATGGACACCCCAAGTGCCCCATCTACTTCCAGATGGAAGGAGACTTGTGTTTCCTAAGGGAATGACCCAGCTCATTGGATATAATGTCTCCAACCACTGCTACTCCCAAATATTCTGCTATTTTCAAATGCTTGGGGTGCCCACAGGCTCTAATCCTTAGTCTGCAAGTGCACCTTGGACATGGATCGGACTCATCATCCTGCAGGGAATATAAAGCTGAGAAAGACAGAAAGACACTTTCTGTCTTCAAGCAGAAGTAGTAACATCAAGGTCTGGAAAAAGGGGATCTCAGCTGCAGCACTCCCAGGAGAACTCCATTGTACAAATCCTCATTTTGTAACAGAACCTCCTTTGAAGGCATCTGAGACAAAAATAAAGAGAATAAGAGAATGCCAGTAGCAACTCAGGAGGAAAAGCCAAGTAAGTTTATAAAGACCTGGCTAAGGAAAAACATGCCCAAGTGGTACTCCCCTTCATTACACCTCTAAATACTTGATTGGCACTGCATCTATGAGTGGGTAATTTTCACTGTCAAAATAATGGAAAAGCTGCAAAAAGATTTGATTAAGAATAAAGAGATGATTAACATTACCTATTTCCAACATTATGGAAAACAGAGCTTGTCAGACTAACCTGATATCTGTGCTTTTATGATATTAAAAGTTTGGTGGATACACATGAAGTCATTGTAATAGACTCTAATCTATTATGGTTTTTGCAATGTAGTTGACTTGGTAGTGAATGACATTCTGATTAAGAAGATACAGCAATAAAAATAAACTCAGAAGACATTAAATTAATCAAACACAAGATAAATGATAACTTTCAAAAGCAACGGTAAACGTGAAACACTTATGAAGAAATGCTTCAAATGGGATCCTGCAGGGACCCATTCTTTATTCCAGTGCTATTTAGCATTTTTAGAGTGACCTGGGAGAAAGCATAAAATCAATACCATGGAGTCTGGAGATGATACAAAGCCAAGCTTCAACAGTGATGAATAACAGAATGTGAGTCAGCAGTCAAGAGACTGCCTGACAGGCAATACATAAAAAAATAGGTGTCTTCAATAAGGAGCAAAATACAAGGTCATAATTCTAAAAACACAGGGTCAGTCCTTATTTACAGGACTCTGACACAGGAGAATAATTTTGGGGCAAAATAGTCAACTTTGTCATCACAGATGATCAGCATAGAATATAAGAGAAAGATCACACACAATGCAGTACACTAGGTTGTATAAATACAGTATCTGCTCAGGATAGAAAAGTTCTAGTGCTGTTGTACTTGTCCATCATGTGACACTCTCAGTTTAGAAACTACCTTGAAAACTGGGAAGTTCACAAGTGCCACAAGAATTGGGAAGTGCTTGGAAAACACATTCAAGTAAGGGATTACAGCTTCTTTTAGTCTAATACACATATTGTCTGTATTGATAATTATTATATTAGTATTAAGAAAAATGTGCATGAATATAAGGAAAAAACGTAACAGACACCCCATGCCCTAATCAAGGGATATCTGGGCACTTTTATTCAGAATGTAATGCTATAAAATGAGTAGTTTGTTTAAACCCTTAATTGATGTACTTTAAAAAGTCCTTTAAATTACATGTCCTTATGGATCCCCTAGAAACTCAAAGTGTGGACTAATGTTGTCATAGATTTTAGAGCACAGAATATTCTGAGCTGGAAGGGATCCACAAGGATCATTGATTATGAAGATGATTATATAAAGATTATGTGAAGATCAGTACTATGGAGTGATACATTCTTTTAAATACTGGAAATTGACACAGTCAAAATCAAGCCAAGACTCTAAACAAGAAAAGCAAAACTGACAATGGTCACAATCTCCCAAGGATGGCTGGAGAGTCTTCATCACTTTTTCATCAGCACCTGGTTCCTTCCAAAAGGACATCCCACACGATCAAACATGATTTCATTTAAGCCCTATTTCATGGAGAGCAGACCAGACTTCAGCGCTATTTTTTGTCCCAATTATTTAGGTATTAACTCAAAAATTAAATCCTGTGTGTTTCCAAGAGAAAATGGTCGAATGAGACTGTTCCTTCTGGTCTGGTGTCATGGCACCGGAGATTACCAAGCACTGGGGGCCCAAAATAGGGTGACCAATTTAATTTCATTCTGAATCTTACAGCAATCCTCCAGGAATAAAAAGTGTAATCCAATAAGCCACACAAATCTCAATAGGCTAATCACATTATTTTAAACCCTTTTTAATCAACTTAAATTATTTCTTCATTAATCACATTTATGCTGATTCAGATCAGCCCCTATACCTAAAATTAGCAATGAAGTTAAAAAAAATCAATAAAATTAGGGAATGAAACTGGTTCAATGGGATTTCTTTTTAAAATTCCAATTGTCAGTGGTAATTGGATTATTAAATAGGTTGAGATAGAATACATAAAGCCTAATATGAAGTATCTGGGTGAGACAGGGCAGTGCTTTATCTGACCTATAATGCCCAGGTCCCTGCGGCAGCCTGGTGCATGGAGGTGGCACTGTCCCCTTTGTGATTTATTAACCTCAAGCAGACACCTTGTCAACAAGCTCCATCACAAAGCAAGGATGAGGGAAAGCTTTCTGATTGTTCCTCTACCACGTGGGCACCGAAATGTGGCTGTACTTAACCACAGGCTCCAAAATTCCTCAAGTATTTTTTACTTTTAGTTTTATTTTACTCCCACCTTCAGCTTTTCAGCTTTGCATCTATGGGCACGGTGCATACCAGACATCCCCCTTCAGCACCCTTGGGCTGAAAAGCAAGGTTTACACACAAATCATGCCTGCTGGTATCAGAGCAGTTTCAAGCCATGAAATGTGCTCCTGCACTGCTAAAGGAGTTGGCAGGGCTGAAAACAACATACAAGTGAAACAATTATTTCAGCAGTGCACTTAGCAACAGTATGACAAATTGAGCATCTCCCTTACAAGCAAAACACAGATTTCTTCATTAATAGAAAGGAAAGAAGGATTCAAGAAACAGCTGTGGTAGCCTCATTAAATCTTATGATGTGACTCTCATAAGTAGGCATATTCCAAATTTTTACCAATGCAGACACAGAATGTTTTCATTACTCATCAAAATAAGCAGTAAATTAGGCAGCTTACAAGCACCTTGATAAGCTGCAAACTGCAGCATCATAAACATCCAATTTATTTAAAGAATAACCGATTTGCTATGGAGATGTGCTACAATTTTTAATTGCATTCCTTCAAAATTATCCACCTTCAAGGGCAAAACTCTCCTATTTCCCAGAGCCCATATCGTAGGGAGAAAAAAATCCAATTGCTCATCTGGTTTTGTTTTTCTTAAGAAATAAAGGAATGCAATTATAATGTAGTTTTATCCTGGTCATATATTTGTATTTGCTAAATAATCATAAATCTTTTATCTTAGAATTAAACTATGTGCATGCCTGAGTATTACAATCCCTTGGGTTTTACACCGAATTTTTACAGTTTAGGTATATCACCAACCTGGTGTAATTGCCTCCATCCAGTTAATATTTAATTTTATGAACTAGTGGTCATAGGGGTTTTAGAAAAAAAAAAAGAATTCTCACCACTGTATAACAACACTTCAGCACTTATGTGGAGAAACTAACACCTCAAATCTCCAATAGTTTTCTACACTTGCAACATTTAGAAAATGTTGAGCAAGAAGAAAAATGTTGGATTTGCAGCCAGAAAAGTAGGAACCTCCTGGCTCCTCGTTCAGCTCAGAAGCCCAGGAAGGCTCTGAGGAAACACTATCTGCTCTGGATTTGTCTCATGGTTTCCACATGACTCAAAAATGTTTCTGACACACAAATCTCAGCACCTTTGGAGAAAAGGCAGCTTCTGCCAGGGTCTTCAGCCATCCCCTCATGGGGGACACATGGCAGAAAAAGGGGTGTCTAGCACTGGGGGCAGGAGCAGCTGGGCTGGGGTTTGGAGAAGCTTTTTGTTTTAAGAGGTCCAAGTTTGGTATTTGCCTTCTCCAGGACAGAAAGGCCCCACTGCTAAAGCACAAGCCTCCCCAATCTTGCACAGCTGTCACTAACACCAACACTGCCCAGAGCAATTTGAGAGGGTACTCAAGGACAGCCAGACACTGGCCACGGTTAGCTTTGTGAGGGTGAACAAGTGGCAGCAGAAGAGTGACATAAGTGAGCACAGGGAACCCCTTCTGCATAGACAAAAATCAGCTCAGAACTCACAGTTCATTCCATGGGCCCTTTAAAATAGATTCTGATTTGCAACAACTGTGTGATTCAGCTGTTGCTCATTTTAAGCTTTAATCTTACAAACACTTACACACACTCAGTCCCCATGGTCACACTGTTCATTTGTTAATACTGTATTCTGATTAAAATAGGTGTGACTGGGCATTTGTTCATCCAACAGCTCCTCAAGCCCTTTTTAAACCCCAGAGCTCTGGCTTTTTGAGACTTTTAAAGATAATCCCTCCCACCAGAGAAACAGCTTCTAAATTTAATGGTGTTTTTTTACATAAGCAGGTACAGTGAAAAGACAAATGTTGAGAAAAAGTCAATTTCTTCCTGAAGTATCAACTCCTCCCCTTCTTCTTTCTTGTTATTTTTCAGCAGTTCCTTTAGTGGGATGTATGAGCAATGAATGCTCCCAAACACATAGAGTTTTCCCCTTTATTCACCTTGGAGCAACATCTCTGTTCAGCTGCAGGACTTGCTAACTCTTGGAAAGAAGAGGCCAGAGGTAAGCAAGGAAGCACCCTGGAGGAAACCAGCAGCAGTGAGTGCCCTGGACACAGGGGAGCACAGCCATTCCCAGGCTGTACTGCTCCAAACCCAGCATACCTGGGAGAGGCCAATGTCTGGGCTCCATTTGTACAGATGACACTAGTTTTTCCTAGCTGGCTGCCTCAGGAAAATAATATTGCTGTAAATAGACTGCTTAAGATTTTTTTTAAGTGTCTGCCTTTAAATGGAATACTAAAAAGGACAAAATTAAAAAATTGTAGAAGAATAGAAAAATCACCTGCTTTGCTTGTCAGCTTTCCATTTCAAAGCTCTTGATGAAGTTTCTCATCTTAACCCTAAAGCAAAGCTTTATGCAATGAAGGGACAACATATTTTATATCTGTTTAATTATAATAATGAAGACTTTGGTAATGCATTTAGAAGAACTACAGTCTAATCAGGGCTGTAACCAGAGAATTGCTTTGTTATACCCAGGAGAATTTGTCTGTCTTAATTAAGTCTCCTCTCTCAGACACAGAACACAGAGGCTCTTTCATCAGAACTACCTTATGTAATTGCAGAACAGCTCTGCTTGCTGCATACAGCACGCACTGTTTGCAGAGCAGTTTCTGACACTGTCATTGTGTTTCCTAAAGCAAAACCACAGAAAAGACAGAAAACAGCCTAGACAATTTCCTTGGATATGGTGAATGGTATGCACACGCTCTGTCTTGAGTTCAGCAGCAGAGGCTGCAGTAAAATGGGGATGCCCTAAAGTTCACATTGATCCGAATCACACTGAATTCCCATAGTTCACACAAGGCAATTGTTGTTTATTTAGCTCTATTTAATGAATGCAGCATCTAGCCCACAGGAGCAATGTGTGAGATTTGTGGAAGTCCCATTCGTAACTGTACCATATTTTCTGGATATGCTATTTAAAGGCATCTTGGAGTCAGGAGAAAAGTACAAAAACACTGTAACAGTACCAGATATTTTACACACAGAATAACAAAAATTAAATATTTTTAGAACTACCACAGACACTAAACTCCATACCTTGTTAATTTCAGTGGGTTTTGTCACTGCTGTTTCCTCACTTTGAATCCACATTGAAGCTTATTAAAAATATGTTCCTCCTTATGCCTATATATAAGCCAAATCAATTTCTTTTCTTTCCCATAGGGTGTTTTCATCTGGGATCATTAGTGACTAAGAAAAAAATAATCAACTCTTGGTAAAGCATAAAGTGGCAAACATGTTTGTTAACTATGTACTCTGGGAAATAATACATTCCTAACTCCTTTTGCAAAGACACTTAAAAGTGACACATGACCTGTCACTGAGTTGCTCAGCTACTAGGTAAATTGAGGCACATCAGATACTCTGTAATTGCTAAATTACTCTGTTGATCAAAGCACACTCTTGTAGCTCAGCAAACTGAAATAGCATTCCTGCCCTCATATCAAAGGAATGTTCCACCCTGCAACCATTTGCTGGTATTTTAAAACTCCAACACAGATTTCAGAGCTCCAAGTGAAAGGTGGTAATTCCACAAGCACTGCACTGTGCACCACCACACCAAGACAGCGATTTTGGCTGTGAAGTTGGCATAACCCAACCTCAATCTGTGGTTCCTTCTTAAACTCTCACAGAAAACTGTTTTCTCCTATCAGTAAGAACGCGCCCCAGAACAAACTCAGGTGCACTTTCACTGGGAAAGTGTATGAAACCAGGAAAACGACACCATCCAGAAATCACCCAAAATACCAAATTACAAAGGACAAAGTTTGAAGGGGGCTGAATATATCCTTTGATTTCAGGGTCAACATGGATATCAGAAGCAGGTGAAGTGATGCAGCTACACCTGTGAAGAACTGAAGGGCAGGACACTTTCAGAGTATTAGCTGAGCTGGGCTGTTAGCTCCCACAGTTTAGAGTTTGCTTTTGGTGACACACTCATTCTGGATACCTTTATGTTAAGCTTGGAGCTTCCTCTTTCTCTGCTGCCTGAAAATACAGGGCTTGAAATCGAATTCTGAAATCCAACAGGCAAATGCACCAGACTGCGTGTGAAGCAGGTTTTCCTTGCATCCTGCTTCTGAAAAACTCAAGGACAGATGTCCCATGTATTGTACACAGAGTCAGAGGTACTTACAACCACTGAAGCTACAGATCTGACTCCAGAGTGACAGGCACATAACAAGTTCCATTAGTTCATTTTGCATCGAGCACGGATCTGATGATACATCCCCAGCTCTTGCTGAGTCAATGAAGCATTGAAACACAGATCTCCTGTATTCAGTGAAACTTAAGAGATATTTTAGTGCTTTGCTGATCTCTGAGGCATCCACATTCATGCAGGAAACAGAAGGCAGACATGCTGTGATTGCTGCTGACTTGTTGTAACACTGAGCCACAAAACCACCCCTCTGTTTTCAGAGACTGCTCGAGCTCTGTATCAAACCTACACGTTTTGTGAATCATATCTTCATGGTAGGAATGTAGCAGCATGCAGCAGAAATAAGTCAAACAGTTGTCTTGGTAAAATAAAATGTTTCTTTGCAGAAAAGACACCACACATCATTCCCAAGTGTTTTTTTCAATATGAGTGCTTGGAATATCTTCCAGAAAAAAGACTACATACCTGAAAAACAACCCTTTTCATTTCTGACCATAAAGACAATCTGAGAGCAGGCAGGAGACATGGACTTGAAGCCTGCTAACCTAAACCATACCCCTTTCACCATGAGTTCCTCAATAATTAAGGTATAATAAATGGCTCCGTTTGGATAATACCGTATGCTGGTTTGCTAAAAGTTTCACTGTAATTGCTTTTCCTTCTTGTATTTGAGAGCTCTTACTCAGATAATACCAGAAAACATACACAAATATGCCTCACTACCTCTGCCTTTTCCTTTTTAAAGACTTTTACAGTGTTGACATGAGGGAATGTTTGTTTCAGCAGACCTTGTGCAGAGCTGCTGCACAAACCCAAAACCAGGTTCCAAAGCAGTCCAGATGCACAGCCTCACCACGAAAATTACATGCTGCCCATAGTTTAATCAGAATTTTCAGAGACAGAAAATCTCTCTTAAGTTGATCAGATGCAGGTGTTTATTCCACTGGGAAAAATGGGATTTAGGGCCTGGAAAATCATCTTGTGTTTTCTATTTAAGCCTTTGCAGAGAGACAATGTTTGGCAAATAGATGCATTTAAAATACACATCCTGGACAAGTTTATACTCCATTTGTGACTAACACAAGGAATTGAGAGTGAAGCTGTGCTAAGTGCTGTGGCTGGAGACAGGATCCATGGGCATGAGCACACAGGCACCAGCGTGCAGCTGTGGAAGGACACATCACACACTGACACACAGCTAAGACAGGGCCATGAATGGATTCCACCAGCACCTCTCCAAATGCAACCTGCATCACAGTAAAAGAAACTTGGTACGTTCTGACACATGGCAAGAGCAAACATTTTCTCCACACAAATCTCTCCTGGAAGCCTAGAGGGCAATAGCATCTTGCAGGGATGATTACACAGCATCCAGAAAGAGACAGAGAAGCAGAAGAGGAAAAGAACTCTGTCAGAGAGGAACTGGGGAAACCAGCACAAAGCTTGTCTCTCTATAATTATCTTGGTAGAATAATGGCAGAATTATACAAAAAGAACAACTAGAGCCCCTTCCAGCAAACATTGCTACTGCCTGGATTAATCAGACAGAGCTGTTCCTGAAACTGATACATAAATTGACATTAGTTCAGTCTGCATGTATAATACCAATTTAATCTCATTTTTCATACCAAATTATGTTGGATTTTAATTAAAATCTTTTAACTGAAAATTAAAATGTCAGTGGTGATGCACAGATGCTGCTGAACCGATTAATCTTCTCCCTAATGCAAATGAAACAAAAAACAAGAAGAAACACCTAAGAGCAAGAGTTTGAAGCATTAGTCTGCTCAGCTGGCAGCAGGGACTGGCAGCACAGAATTAATTTTCTTTCTAAACTCACCTTTCACTGCCAGTAACATGCCAGCAGGATCAAGGACTGCCCAGCTGAACTCTATCAGTCAAATAGCAGGAAAACAAAAGCAAATAGCTCCTAAATGCAGTAGAGCAGGAATAATACATGACTCAGGAAACTCCAAACAGCTTTTTCACTCACCATGCCAAAAATGGCCCCTTGGCAAAACAGAAGCCTTGAACTCCACCAGCAACCCACACAAACACACACACAGTGTGTGCTCATCTGCCTCAGCTTCCCCCAGCATTTGGACTCAAATGCAGTGGCTGAACACCACCTTCCACCTCTCCAAAAACATTCACCAGGGGAGAAGTGATAACAGGGGAGCCATGCAGTGCAACACTGATTTTCCAGAGCCACTGCCCTAGAGAAGCCTAATCCCACTTCTTCCCACTGCTAACTGCTTCCAATGACCTAACGTGATTTGACACCAGCATTCACCTACCAACAGATCCCAGGGGTGCTCCCCAAGGCCCATTTTGGAATTACTCCTAACATCAAACTCACAATGATTTTAATCAGACTGTTCAATCTACAGGTCCACAGGATCTCTGTCACAAAGTGAGACCTGCAGCTATTCTCTCTAAAGCTATGGTTTCTGATGTCTCCAGAGGTTCATCTGTTTGGTTTGAAGAAGTAAAAGTAATAAACTTTGTCCTCCTCAAACTAGTCACCAGCTTCAGCCTGAATTTCTAAGTGCACACATGTTTTGGGCCCAGCACCATACACAACCAGGCTCCACTGATGCTGCTGGTCATTTGCTGAAACACTTTCTCTGATTCCACAAATAAAGCCTATTCCAGGACTGAATTTCATTTTCTAGCTATGAAATAAATAAGAGAGACAATGAAATGTTGCATATTGCAATGTACTCTTAGAGTGAGCGGGGAGCCCTTAAGGAGAGTGGGAACATAAACAAAAATAAAGGCATGAGTCACAGAGTTCAAGTCAAAGAAAGGAAGGGAAAACGACCAGTGAGAATAGCAACACACAAAGAGGGCAAAAAATTACAAACAAAGGACAGAAGTAATAAACAGGGGCCCATGTAGAAGTGGCTGTCAGGAATCAGCAGCACACTTCAGAAGGGGACAAGATAGAGCTTTTGACACCTCGCTCAGCTCAGCTTCCCATCCTCATTAAAAAAGCATCTGAAAAAGAAAGCCTTGGTTCTCCTGAGAGCACATTTCCTTCTCAATAAACGTTCCTGAGAGTTGCACTATTGACGTCAATAAAAGGAGGGTACTTTAATCACTACAGCTAGTTTTGGGTTGCTGATTTGATGGTAATCTGCTGTTCCAGCCACTAATGGTTTGAGCCTAATTTTGTGGTAATCTGAGTGTATTCATCCTTAGCTTCCTTGCTGCTGAGGTATCTGACATCACTCTACCTGTCAGGTCCTGGGAACTGAAAATTATTTTTCTACAGTATTCAAAGAGCTGAAAAAAGCAAATGGGTATTACTAATGGGCAGTGCCAGCACTGATGTTTGAAGAAAATATGACAGTTCCACAGAGCTGAATTACATTACATATTTGCACAGGGCAATTTGTACAGGAAATACTCTTCTCCTTAACTGAGTCTTGCTGTTAACACAGATCAGCATGGGGAAAATAAAAAGACTAGAGGTCAGAATGGGAGAAGAGCCAGCCTGATCTTTTCCTCTGCCTGCAGAGCACCAGCACATCCCCAGGCAGCCCTGCACAGCTAAGACTGGGGATGCAGAAGGCAATCAGCAGCTCTTATCCTTAACACTAAAGGTCAAACAGAACCAGTTTGGTTCAGTGGCAGCAGAGGCACCAGTGGATGCCCCAAGGCAGAGACACTCAGTATGTCACCAATGTCACCAGCAATGGCTCTGCCCTAACATGTCAACAAACGAAAGCATTCTGTGCACGACTGTTTCCAAGGGTTTCCCTCTGCTTTCCTTTGCAGACCCGAGGCAGGCTGGCCAGCTGGGTAAGCCCACCAGCCGGCACAGAGGCAGCAAATGCCTGAGACGTGCAAGACACCCGCCACTGACGCGTGCACATGGTGACTCGCAGCATCCTCTTCAGTTGCCAGAACTGTTTAATAAACTACCAGGAGACTTGAGGCTTGAAATTTCACAGGGATGTTTAGACTGAGAGCTTATACAGTGACAAACTTCTGGCTTTGAAAAAGGCTGCTAAAACTTATCTTTGGTCGTTTACACATCCTCTCCTAGTGCGAGACCTGCCATCTGCCTACTGAGATTTGCCAGTTACGCTGCTGCCGTATCTGCAGGCACCGTGCTGCTAAAACAAGCAGGCAAAAACCTCTCTTGGTGTTCTTACCCACACACTGCTTTTAAACTGAGAAGGAGCAAGTGGCTTTTGGTTAGAGGCAGAGGGCAGAAGGACTTGGTCGTTTGTACTGTAAGCACTGCCCTAAAGGGAGGCTTTTCCTCTCCAGGAGAATTGAGAAGCAGGAGCAGCCCCCAAGTCCATGCAGGGAACCCCAGTGAGCTGACACCCCTCTGCTGCCAGTGCATTGCCAGCAGCCCCTCCCTCACAACTGCACCCACCCCTAACAACTCCACCGCCCTGCTTTTTGGACACTAAGCAATGCCAAGAGCCCAGAAAATTGTCATCCCTCCCACAGACCCCTCATTCGACTTTAGACACAGTCAAATCCTCCCCCCCTGCATCAGTTCATCACCTGCAAGATCAAAATCACTCACGTGGTTCCCATTCCTGCTCCAAGCCACAAAAGCTGGCCTGGGGGACCAGCACATGGGGCAGCAACAGCTCTGTGCTCAAACAAGGGACTCCTCCACCTGGCATCCAGGAAATTTGTGTCCCCTGCTCCTTCCTCACCTGCCTGAACCCAAGTGCATACAGTACACTGTTTAAGAGAGAGGAAATTTGAATTAAATAGTAGTCCTAGCACATTCCAGGAGCATTCCTGAAAAGCAAGCATTTGGATGAATTTTCTTCAAAAGCCTCTAAACAAACACCCAGCTCTGCTGTAACACTGCTGCTTTCCCCTTACCTTAGCAACTGTGGGAGGCTATTTAGCTCATTCCCCTTGCAACATAAAAGCCATTTCTCCAGTGAAGCCTCTACATTATAGATGGTCCTTTTTCCCTTTATCACGAGCCTGCTGATGGTCTCTTTCCTAGGGAGGCAGAGCACCCTGCTGAATGATGAAGGCGGCGGCAGAGAAGCAATCACACCCGCACGAGGGACCTCTCCCAGGGTTTGATGCTGTTTGCAAAGGCCTGACTCCAGTGCCAGGCTGGCTGTACATCACTGTGATTACACTGACTAGGTTATTCTGATTTACAGCACAGACACAGAGGCAGGAAATTGGCCCAGCAGTGATGTACTAATGTCTACTCTTCTCCAGCAGCTCAGGGCCTCAAAATACAAAAATTTTTAAACCATGTTTTTGATAAGCATGACAAATCATACAAAGTCATTACAATTTTATTAGAGGAAACATCTTCAAATGCATCGATTAAATTAGGAATAATGACTTGGACCTGAAGTTATAAACCTCTAATCTCATCAGCACTAATGACCTCCTGAAATAACAGGGAGGAAGTCAGCATCCTCACGGCTGAGACAAAGAACACACAGCACATGACAACAGCTCTTATCAGCCATGCTACAATGGATAAAACTGAGAAGACAAAGACTGCAGAGAGCCAAATCACAACCTACATGTTAAAAATAGCTTCAGCTATCTCAGATTTTAAACCCTGTTAAAACTCCTTAATTCTTGAGCTCCAACCAACATTGAGAGACTTACTGTACTCAAAAAGCAGCCTATATAAAGGTAGTGTTACTCTGTATGGATTCACAGTGAAGCATATGGAAAAATATGAAATGTGTTTGACCTATAATTGTCTTCCCAATGCAAATGGCTTCTGGCATGCATATCCCAAAGTGTAAGTTGCATGCAAATATCCCACGCACCAAACTGCTGATTCTGAAGGACATGCAGCAAGGTGCTAGTCACAAGATTCACCTTCCCACTCTTCTCTTCCTCAAAGTCCCCCTCCTCCTTGATACTGACACTGATCTCCCTCCACAATCTACTGAGACGAGAAAGAAAAGGGCAGGTGTAGACTTCCACTGCATGCAGAGACTAAAGATTGATCCAACTGCCCCTTACCTTCCAGGTGCTGACTGACAAATAAAAAGTGTTGTACTGAGCAGGCCTAACTTGTAACCTGTATTTCGAGGTGCCATTGTCAAGATTAGGGAGACCTGCGCATGATAAAGAGCAAGGAAAAAACCAAATATGACAGTGCATTTTCTTACATCTTTCCCCGGGTCCTGGAGGTTGTCAGGACTTGTTCTCATCCCTTATGTGCTAGAGACAACCTCAGGGTCATGTGAAACCTTCACTCAACTCCAAATGCCTGCACACACTCAGCAGAGCAGGTGGAAAGCAAAACATGGTCCTCATGTTCTGCTTCTTGGGCTGCTGCAAAACCTGAGAGGTCTCTTCACACTGAAAGTACCTCCTCCTGGTGGAAACAGCCAAAACTAAACTGCTCATTCACTAATGTGTGCCTAATTGAGGCCTTCTATGCTGAATCCTCCTTTTTACCCTCCCCATCAGCAAACATTATAAAGGGTGTTTATCAATTTTCTTTTTTTCCCCCTCTCACATGTTTAGCTGTTTCCCTCTCACTCTATGAAAACTGGAAGCAAGAGGAAACAGTGGAATGAATGCATGGTATGTCTGTCAAAATATAATGCATGGGGAGAAAGCAAACTGGTCTTCCCTAAACTCAACAATTATTAGCTCACATGTCTTCTGAAACACCAGCAAATATAAGGAACTGGTGATGGAAGAAGGATTGTTTTAATGAAGTTTGCACCTTGAAATTTAACCAGAAGTAATAAATAAAATCAGAAGAATAAAACAGCAACTCGCACAACATTGTGGAAAACCAGCAGAATTATCTGAGCGTTTTTCCTCATCTTCCCTCATTTATGCAGATTTTAGATTTATATACTTCTCTTTCTTGTAGGGACTACATCACAAGATAATCCATGATTGCTTCATTTGTTCATTAAACTACAGCAGCACTGTTTCATCTGTCAGATAAATGGAAAATACTGCTAATACATAGCTGTGCATTAGCACTATTTTTGCCTGTTTCACCATGAGCTCAAATCCAAGAAACGAGCCTCACTTCAAACAGGGAACAATTCAGTACAACTTCCCTTCAAGACCCAAAAAATTCATCTTGCCCCTTCTCCCCTCAGTTGAAGTAGCCTACATAGTGAAAAACTGAGTTCCAGAGCTTTGGATCTGAACCTCTGGGACCTTGCTGGCAACAGACACGTTCCTGCTCCGCAGAAACTGAAAAGATGCTCTTTTGTGCACCTTTGGAATTTCCAGGAACACAACACAGAAATAATCTCACTTGTGCATCCAGGAACAGGAGGCAATGATTCACCTTGCACACTGTATGCAAATTTGATCTAAGAGTGCACACAACTAATTACTAGAAGTGGAACACTATGATAAGATTCTTTTCCTTGAACTGAAATTCCAGATTCATGGTATGAGTTTGCTTGCCTTTTTTTTTACCTTTCCTTTATTACAGGAATAAACTTTCTATAATTAGTCTGTCATTAAATATGTAGTGTGTACAAACACTGATGACTGTTTCTTTATTCTACCAAATTGTTCTGTTCTAACAACTGAGAACAACATCTTTTACTCCATTACACATAGGAAATATTTAGAACAAACAAAAAGAGAACATTGGCTACCCATGTGCATTAAATATCTGACAGTAAAGTGAAAACAATGCATGTGGTAGTGCAGCTGCACAACATTAGGATAATTGAGTCAGTTCTCCATCTCTCCAACCACTGAGTTTCAGCCTTTTTTCAGTATTCTTGAGTTATCTTTTTTCATTGTAAATAGACTTCATTTCCAAACTCTTCCCATATTTTTTTCTTCCCTTGAACTCACCTCTGAGAGACTTAATGAGGACAGAAAATTGATCAGCGAGTACATTTCATTCCTTATTTGAAAGCACATAATGCTTCTCACAAGTCCTCTTTGTAGGAAGATGTGGCTGGAAGTACTTCTCTTCTATAAATATATTAAGAAAGATGAAGGAGAGAGACACAGCAAAACCCAGTGACTTGGTTAGCACAGATGTGCTCCTGACACACCAAGGCTGCAATACTCCTTCCAGCTATGCACTGCCAGCCCAGATGGTTTCAGGACTTTCTGAGAGATTCTGCTTACTGAGGTCAGGAACCTCCAGTGCCCCAAGGAATTCACCTATGGTGAAACTTGGCTCCCTTTGTGCAGTGTGAAGTTCAAGCCTATTCTGTCTTTTCTTATTAAATTAAAAAAATATTTCCATTAAAAACAAAGTCACGAACAATGGCTGGTGCTCAAACACAAATTTTCATCTGTTCATGGACCGTTTCTTACGTGTGGGAGTTTTGCCTCCCAGAGCTATCCAATTCAAAATTAATTTATAGCCCTGCCATCAGAAAAATAACAACAACCACAGCCTGACAAGACCTCAGCATGGGTGATATAAACACCCTTCAGCAGAACACACTGGGGTGCAAGTCAGCTAACATGCAACTACAAGAGGAGTAGAAAATAAAACCAGCTAGCTCCCTTAAAAATACCAACACAGTATGCTCAACATTTTCTTTTCTATTGTGGAGTGCTACAATTAGTGGTTAGAAAACAGTGGTGTGATGGCAGCAACCAGATGCTGCAATGGGGTGCTGCACAGCACTGGTGGGTGTGTGAAAAAAGAGGCAACAGTTGGCCTAAAAGGTTGAATATTGCTTGCATTATTCTAATTTCTAAAAAAAATTAAAAAATCTCAGAAGTAAATTTAATTTAAATACACTGGCTCATCAGTCAGGCTATTAAAACAGAGTGTGCTAATAATAATTAAAAATAAATACCGTGTTAACAATAAAGAGAAATTACACAGAGCAGTAACAATAAATTATATATTTTTAGATAAAGCCCAGTAAGAGCAGTGATTTTCTTCTCTGTATCACTACATATGTTCTATGGGGTGGTGGTTTAAGACATTTCCCATGTTATACAAGAGTAATTTTAAAACTGAAGTGGTAAAGAGCATTATTCTAATTTCTAAAAAAAAAAATCTCAGAAGCAAGTTTAATTTAAATACACTGGCTCATCAGTCAGGCTATTAAAACAGAGTGTGTTAATAATAATTAAAAATAAATACCATGTAAACAATAAAGAGAAATTACACAGAGCAGTAACAATAAATTATATATTTTTAGATAAAGCCCAGTATGAGCAGTGATTTTCTTCTCTATATCACTACCTATGTTCTATGGGGTGGTGGTTTAAGACATTTCCCATCTTATACAAGAGTAATTTTAAAACTGAAATGGTAAAGAGTTTGTGAAAAATGAAGGTATATTTAATTGCAAAATGGACTCAAGGCTTGCATTAAATGAACTGGCCTTACCAGGCTCCATTCATCAGTACTTTTCACCCTCAACAAAAATGGAGAGCGGGCAGGGAGCTGTTTCAAGTGCTGTTAAGCTTCCCACTGGTGCGAGCAGCTTACCTTAAACAAAAAGTTCAAGGTTTCTGTGGAAAGAGGAACAAACCCACCAGGATTTCAAGGGTGGGTTTTCCCATGAATCCCTCTCCATTCTCAGGGCTGTGGCTGTGGGAACATGATGGCCTGCCTCACTCACGGCTCCCGTGTTTAACGCCACCATGTCCTGCAGTCTCCCCATTCTCCCCCAGCTCATGCTAAATTTAACACTCACACTGCATTGTTCAAGATCTCCTCTGAAGCTGCAAATTTTCATATTCATTTGCAAGATTTGAAAAGCAAGGGTTTAAAACCATGAATCTGGCTATGCTCATTAGCCACTGCTTTTCCATTTAAATCTTTTCACTCATCTGTTACATTACAGACTGAATCTCTGTCTCTGGAGCAGGCTGAGTGTGCCCAGGCAGTCTCTCTGGCAGACAGAGTTTTCCCCCAGCCACACTGGGAGGTCAAACAGCACAGCTTGGGCACATCTCTAAGTAAGTGGTCATGGTCAACAAGGTGAATATTTCAAGGAGGGAGATCCAAGCCTCTTCCCCTGGCTGGAGGGGCCAAGGGAAGGAGGAGCCAGTGAAGCTAAGGAAGGGAAGGTCCCTGCTAGCTCCTCATGCTGCAGCAGGAACACCCCTGCCAAGGCGATGGCAAGTCCCTGCCCAGGAGCTGCAGCTCAACAGGGATGGGGGAGCAGTTGCAGGATCACGTGGAGAGGTGAAAGGTAAACAAGGATGCACTGTTTCATTTCATACAGGTTCAATGCAGCCCCCATGCAGAGCAGTTTCTGCAGGCACACTGCCAGCATGCAGAGAGAGGAAGGCAGCCCTCGGCCCACGCAAGGGCCGGCGGGACTGGAGCTTCAGGAAACACGGGCACTGCTCCCTCCCATCTGCCGTGGATGCACAAAGAAGGGGAAGCAGGAGCCCAGCCCTGCCACAGGGCAGCCCTGGCTAACAGCTGCTGCTGGGCTCCCCGGGCTGCATGCAGCTGCAGCACCAAGACACCCTGCGCTTGCTTCTGCTCACAGGGAGGTTTGCCAAGGGGAAGGCAGATGGCAAAAGCTACTACATCCTTCAGCTCAAACTAGCAGAGGTCCTGCTGTGCCCCTGCCAGCCCTGATGGTGGGTCAGATAAAGGGCTCTGCACTCCAGGTAGCTCATAAAGAAAGATTAAAGCATCACGGTCAGTGACAGTTTCCTTCTACTTGCCCACTCAGGCAGATCAACTCCCCCACAGATTAAATTCTGCCTTCCTCCCCTCAGTGGAGGCACCAGGGTGCACAGGTGGGAGGCAGGGGAAAGGCACACCAGAACAGAGAGTTGCACAGCTGGGAAGGAGGCCCTGTCTTCCTCCTCTCCACTTACTCTCCCAGCAGTGGACCATTCCTATGGGATGAGTGTGCTTCCTGCTGTGGCACTGACACAGACCCACAAGCTGCAATGCAAATATAAGTAAGCCATTCCAAAAATAATTTTTAAAGCATTTAGCTGTCACACTACTAAACTATTATTTTCATGGCACTTAGAAGGTCCATCCAGACTGACTGGTCTGGGATGCTCCATCAGACTGGGATGTACTCTCTGCTCCTTGCAAATGTGGCTTTAACTGAAGAGAGATCACAAGACAAGCATGAGTGACATGCCTTGTTAAACACTGCCAATAATGCAACAGGGAAACCAGAACTCACAGGTATGGAAAAACCAACAGATGAATATTCTGCCAGAGCAATCCTGCTTTTCTCCAAGGACAGCCATGACCTACCTCCAAGCTCTGGGGATGGTCATCTATCAAGTCAGCATCCCTGCCTTCCCCAAAAAGGGCAAATCTAGCTCCCCAAAACTCAATATCCCTTAAAGCTCTCCATCAGAAGGGATAAAAGAGAAAAAAGCAATTAATGAATGTCCATTAAATCCATATGAGCTATTCTTTTCCATAAAATCTGCAGAGCACCACCCATCTGAAGTCCATACCAACAAAAAGCACTTGGCCATCAGGTGGAAGGGAATTCACTGGCCAAGTCTCAGGCATGGACCTGCACAAACATTCTTAAAAGATGAAGGTCGACAAAGGAATATATAGTCATACTTTCACTTCCATGTTCCTAAGACCTGTGTAGTGCTTCATTCCAGGTAACTAATTACAGCAGGACAAACACCAACACCGCAGCTTATCAACCGGGCAATAAATCAAAGTTTTGGGGGTGTCAGTTGACATTTCTCAGAAAATGCAGTGTAATACTGAAAAACAGTGTTACAGAATTCTCTTCAAAAGCATTCAGCTTGTTCTTCCAAGCTGACTGACAGGTTAAAACCCCTAATGCACCGAAAATATCTGCTGCATAGTCCCCAAGAAGCCCTGCTCCCATTAGCACAGGCTGAGGTTTCTGTTACAGCACCCAGAGCCTCAAGAGCAGAGCAAGATAAAGAACCTACATTCTCCTATCTGCAGGATCTCTCCTGTAACTGCTGCTTACCACACCCAGCACAGTGCCTCCACATCCTTACACCTGGGGTTGCATTTGCTGTAAGTTCTTTACAGATAGTAAATCTGAACTTTGTGCCCTGTATAAGAACTTTCCTCTCTCAATGTGATTCAGGCTTCTATTAATTAACAGTTAAGGACAACATCTGAGGCTCAAGGTCTGATTATTAAAAGCTATTTCAAAATTGTGTATAACACAAAGCATCAGCTTTTAACAGGAGCCTATGTGAACAAATAAAAAGACAAGAGAGCCTTCCCCATCTGTCATGTGACTATTCACATTTTACTTAGTCTGTTTAGCATATTGCTGCTGTTTTCAAATTAAGATCAGCACAATTTGCAAACACACTTTTATAAAAAGTAACCCCTGCTGAGCTGCACAGGTGTGCCAATATGTTTGGCCTCACCCCACAATAATAATGGTCTGCTTTTCACTAAGCTCTGCCTAACACCATGGTCTTCTGGCATGCTCTTAATTCAGCTGCACCTTCTGGGAAGGGCCATGGCATTTTTAATAGACTTTATATGCTTCAGCCTCATTGAGACCAGCCACAGCACCCCCCAAATGGTGCATCTTTCAGGACTCCATTCCTGCAAGAGCCAAAGGCTTTGCCTTAAGCTCCCTCTGTCCCATGCTTGCCTGGAGATACTGCAGTGCTCTCACAGCCACACAACATCCTGGGCAAGAAGGTCACTTTAATTAGTGGGTGACACTGAGATCATCTCAGAAAGGGAGAAGTCTTGCTCTCTCATTTTCTATTTCACAGCCTGTCCCCAAGTCTCTAATTATATATATTCACACCTCCACATGGAATTTAATAGGAGTAAAAAGAGATTGTTCATCTGAAAGCAACACATATTTCTCCAAAATGTGGAAAGTTAAGTAAAATGTCACAAGCAAAGAAAGTCCAGGTGACTTTAGATCATTTAACTGTCCAGAAAAAGTCTTTGCACATACCTTGAAATGAAAAGTTTCTTTCTATTAATAAAGTACATATACTTTTAAGAGTTTGGAATTAAAAATGCATCAAGAAATTGTTCTGTCTCCAAGCTAGTGCAAATCTGCATAGTTCTGCTATTTCAAGAAACTGAAGTGCAGCAAAAATATTTTTAAGTGGAAAAAAAAATCAGTTAAAAATACATGTTTAAGTCCTTTATTTCAAAGTTGAGGGAGAATAAATCTTCTGTTGTTTGCTTGGGTTTTTTTTTAGCAAAACTCCTATCAGGAGTTTTGCTAAAAAAAAACCCCAAGCAAACAACAAAAAAATCAAAACCAAACCAAGGCACGAGGGCAACACCAGCTTCAGAAAGCCAAAGACAGTCAAATTTCATCAGAATTGTCTGTTTTGCCTCTATCAAAATAAAATCCATCACTCATTCTTCTAACAAATAATCCTGGTCAGGCTGCTTACTGATGTTTCTACAACTCAGTACAAATTTATTTTTCCATCTAGAAACATTTAAGGGATGGGACACTCAATAGATATTATCAATGAACATCCATTTCTTGGTCATCTGCTAAAGGGAGCATTTGAACCAGTTACAGAAAGCCAAAGTTCACTTTCTGAACACATTTTATGCACCTCTGCCATCGTGGAGGGAACACGAGGCTCAGCAAGAGAGCATCAAGCAAAACAGGAAGTTTTCTTCACCACAAAGCAGTTTCTGACACAGGCTGTTGAAGAAAAGGGTATGAAGTAGGAAGACTTCACTGACAAATTTCACTAGTAGGACTTCACTGAAAGAGAAAAGAAAACCAAGGCTCCGACATCAAACACAAGCCTGCCACCTCAAGCTCCAGCTGGGACTGGGGAAAGGAAGGCCTGAGGGCACTCAGTGAACCAGGGCTCATGGCAGGAGCACTGCCCAGTGCATTCCTCCTACAGCCAGGGCAGCATTCACTGCCAGACAGGAGCCACCAGCACCCCACGGCGACCCTACAGCTTCCCACATGCCATTCCCCACCCTGCCCAAGGGACTACTTTGGTTAGCAGGACCATCAACTGCTTCTTCCTCATGCAGCCTGGGTCCAGCCCAATGTGTTTCCCTGGAAAAGGCCCCCACAGCCTTGTGAGTAGAAGGGTGGTCTCAGTCTGCAGAGTTAGTTTTGCATCCACCTGCACAGGGTAGATACAAAACTAACACTTGCCCCCAACCACTTCCACACTGGGGCATTCAGGTGTGATGCATCAACTCTGCAAATATCAGCTGGTTTGCTGATTCTTTGGTTGGGTTCTTTGTTGCAACAGCAGGTTCTGTAGATCCAGCTTCCCTCAAAAACTCTTCTATAAAAAGCACATGTCTACCACTGAAAGCTGAAAAACAACTGCACTTACTGTGACTGTCAGGCTATTCATGTGAACACACGTTCTAGATGGGACATCCTGCACTCTGCAAGGCAGAAATACATTTCCAGTGCTTTTAATTTATTTCAAGACGGTCAACTGCAGTCCTGTAAACAGAGGATACCTCCAGCACCAAAGGTCTGAAGTCACAAACTGAGCTGGAATATCCATTTCCTCATTGTAAATCCCTCAGTAATCTCAAAAACAGGAAATGAAATAAAAGCCCACAAATAAATTGTATTTCATTTGCTGATCAAAATACCAGACGTTTCTTCCCAGAACCTCTGACCCTTCCTCAATATCTCATGGAAAATAAAGATTCAAGGGATTTCTTAGGATCACATTTTCCCCTCCTATGTGTATCTTCAGCCATCAGGTCAAACAAACCTTAGGACCCAGAAAGAGAAGAAACCACAGTTCCCTCCAGAGCACAGCTTGCTCTCGTTGCTCCTCCAGCTGCATGGAAAAGTGTCCCCTTCTCCCACCCTCTCAGCAGGGAAGCACCATGTCCTGACCCTGGGGGCTTCCACTCAGCAGGGTGCTGCTGCTCCCCTTCCTCCCGTGATGCTGGCTCAGCAGGATGAAGGCAAAGGTCACCCAGGCACATGAATCTCCCACCATGTTCATGTCCTGCCACTCCACACCCACACGGCAGACAGAGACACCACATCCATCAGAACCTTCTCCACCCAGGTAGTGTAAACTATTAGAATCATTTTACCTAATCCTTGTCAACACCTACACTGCAAGATGTCACAATAGTACCATCAATCCATAGGATCATTTTCCAAATTTTCAGTGATTACAGTGAAATTGCCCCACTAGCCTCCTCCTTTACTGAGGGAGAACACTCCAGTTGAACTTGCTTTGGGATTTTTTTCTCCCTACTCCTCTGGCATCTTCTCCCTCTCTTTTAGTTTTTACAGCAAACAACAACCACCTAGTGCTTTCTCAGTGTCAGAACAGCCTCTCTTCATGCTATTAATGCTGCAGCTTCTTTCTGTTCATGGCAAGTGCCTTCCAGGACATGTCTGTAGAAGTGAGAGACAAAAGCTTTTTTTTGGGCTAGTAGGGTTGGCATCTGCCTTTCATGCCACCACTTGCTCACTACTACACAGATTCAGCTCTCTTGCTCCCTTATTCCTTCTCACCATTGCTGACTCTGAGACACATTCCCCTACTTAAATTCTGCTTGAGCTCAAGTTGTGAAGCATTAAAATGTTTTTCATTTCCCAGGAAATGAAGATCTAGACAGACTGTTCTCACTTTTCCAAATCACAAGCACACACAGCCTTCCCCTGCTCAGTACATCATTAGTATTTCTTTCCAAGAACTTCACTACTTGCCAAATTTACTATATTCAGGAAAATATGCTTGGTGTAAAATCTTGCACGGAGGTGTTCATTAGCCAAATGCCACTCATTCTGCATAGTCTTTTTTCCCCTAGTTTGGATCCTTAGGAATATCTTGGAAGGCTAAGGGATGGATAGGAAAGATTTGTGTAAAATGAGCCACGCATTTGCTATGAAATACAGACAAATGGGCATAAGCACCAGCTGCCAGGGATGGATGAAGGCAAACATGGACATGGCAGCACGTGGAATGAACAGGAGGGAAGTGCAGCTCTGAGCAAAAGGTATCTTCAGGAACACCAACCAACGTCCTGCCAGTCACACCCTCCAATACTGATGGCACCCACTGGACAGCTACAACTTGTATCATCAGCAGATGAGGAGAAAACAGTCTATTACTGGGCTGCTGCTGAAACAAATTAACCCACAGGCACAAGAAAAGAAGATGACTTGAAGAGACTTTTTCTGCCATTCTCATTTTTGTGACCTTCTGACAGGAAATTAAACTCTCAACTCCATCCATTTAAAAATAGGAAGGAATAAACCCCGGGTTTCAGTTAAAAAAAAAAAAAAAAAGCCACAGTGTTGACCACAAAGACTTGCCTAACTCTGCTTGTGCAGAATTTATGTGTAGGTAAGTTGGTAGCTCATTACACAGACACAGCTTTGGAGGTCAAGAAAAAAACCTCAAACAACACAAACATCAAGATTAGTTCAGTTTTGCTTTGGTTTTACACAAGTTCAGGGGGAAAAGTCAACACAGACATTTCAACATTGGGAAGCCAAAGCCACACATCTTAGTCCATGTTATGTCCCCATATTAAAACCACAGATTACAGCTGGTGCTGCAAATACTTGAAACCTTAAAAAAAGTCAGGTCACTTATTCAAATTTCCATGTTCTAAGACCCCTTTTAAAGTGATTTACCAAACTCACACGACTCTTCAGAATTGTTTTACAAAACTGCTTGTTTCAGCCAAGATTAGATTTGACTTCAGAATCTGCTCACATCCCTAAGACTACAGAAGGATTCAAGCTTTGTGCATCCCATGGCCAATCCACCCACGAACCTGGAATTATTACACTCTAGCAAAAAACATTTCTTCTAACTTATAAGCCTTATCTGAGATAAATTGGTGAGTGATGCTAGAGTAAGGAAGTTCCTCCAAATTTCATTTGAGGTTAAATATCTGATTTTCAGCATACACAAAAGGGGGGGGGGGGGGAACTGTTCTGGTTGGAACATGGAGCTGACATTTCTGAAATGCCAGTGGACTGGTTTCTAATTTCTGCCAGAGGAAAGACTACCAATATGTCTTTGCTTCTTTCAGCATTCCTAAATTTTCCCTGAAAGAGTGGGAGTCATCCCTCACAGTACAGCAACCCCCAAGTCTCTCTGATACCAAAACTGACAGCTATGTAGCAGAAGCTGTGAAAATTGTTTCCTGTCAGGTTAAAAGCAGAGCAGAGACATCTTAAAATAGGGCAAAACTCCAGAGATATTGCAAAGAATTCGGAGTGTCTTGAAAAAGACCCAAACCAAAACTTTTAGAACAGCCAACGAATATGCTAGTTCAGATATACACTGAGAGCATGACTGAAAATTGAACCTAACCTAGAAATCCTCTGAAAATGAATAGCTACTGTGCTTCATATTCACAGACAGCAGCATCAAAAAGGCCTCACGTTTGCCTACAAACCACAACAAGCTGGATGCTATACCAAAGGCAAGAGAAGCCCTCAGTGGAGCTCACAGAGTCAGTGTGATCTATCTTTTCAGTTTACCCAGCTGACAAGTAACAAGGGCAAACTGTTCAACTCCTGCAGAAATTGTGTGAAATTGCAGTGTACAAAAGCACTTGAGCTGGATTAAGGGTAACTGGAAGAAGCTGATTAAGAGTGAGTTGCATTAGGCACTGAGGTGTTTAAACAAAGATTAAGAAAGAGTACATGTGTTTCAGTTGGGAGAACTGAAATAATTCAACATCACTAATCCCACTGTGTGATGCAGCACAGAGAGCAGTGCTGGAACATCAGGCCACAAATGGAGACTGTACCAGGACCATCCAGCACAGAATATCAAAGTTACTTTCTGGGCAACACAATATAGCTGAAGTTTTACCTGAAAAGCCAGATATTGTGTACAGGATGAAGAAAATAATCTTCAGAGCACTTTCTTGGGCATTTTTTCACACACATTGAATGAAGTCAAAAACATAGGGTCTCAACAGGTCCTGGTGGCTCAGGATATTCCATTCCCTGCTCTAGCACATGGGGTACCTAACACTGCACCTCCACTCCCCCACATCCACCCCAGCAGCAGCCAGGGCCTCCAGTGGTGAAAGGGAAGTGAAGGGGCAGCAGGGAGAGAAGCGAAGGCAGAACTGGAAGGAGAACCACAGTGACACCAGAGAGCCACTGAAGGGATGCAGTAAAAGGACAGTGAGCAAGGGCAAAGGACAACCAGCCACTAACTGAATTAAAACACCCAAGAATCTCCAGGTTACCAAAAAGTAAATTGCAGGTGAAGGAACAATGCTGTGGAGACTCCCCCTCAGGGCTGTCACTTGGGGAAGCCTGACACCTCTGTCAGCATCAAAGATGTGGAAGATAGCAAGAGGCTGGACACCAGCAGGGGTTTTTTAAAAAAAAAAGCTCAAAATTTATAGTCAAATTGTAATTTATTAATTACATTAATTTGTCCCACAGAAATTTCTCCTTTGGTTTCACCTTTAATATGGAAGATGAGGAAAAACTGAATTTGGAAAAGAAGGAAGACTTAAAAAATATCAGAGACAGCTAAGGAGGTTCACTTATGAGAAAAACAGGAGGGGCCTTTCCTATGACCCAAAGCACATCCCCAAAAGACCTCTTCCATCAGCACAGTGAAGCAACAGCATGTTTTCCAGCATGGCAGCAACGCTGCTGCCCAGTCTGTTCTAACAGCATAATTACTGTGTTAACCAAAAATCCCTCTGGCAACTCTTTGCTACATAAGCTCTCTTTTTGGAAAAAACAAAACCAAAAAAAAAATTAAAAAACAAACAGCTTTAAAGACCTTTTCCCTTTACCTACATTGTATTGTTGTTGAACTGATGAGTTTGGTATTATAATTCCTACACTCACTAAAGCAGCCTACATTCAGAACCAAGACCTGCTCTGGAAGCCATGGTTCCTGTACATCTAGGAGCTGTGTTTACCACAAGAAAGGTGGAAACAAGAAGAATTTCAACCCTTTCTGTGTTCATTAAAACACCTAATGAGAAAATTAACTGCTGCCTAAGGCAGTTAATGGTAACTTGTTATTGCTGACAAAGACAGTAGAGCTCCTTTGTAACTACAGTAAATGCTATTTCAGCTACTCTGGCCCTGAATAAAAGAGCAGGTGTTTTAATGATTAAGAAAGTGTACATGTGTTTCAGTTGGGAGAATGAATATGGTTTCAATATGGTTTATTCCCAAACAAAAGTGATGGAATTTGTATGGTCTGCAAGCACCTGAACAATGTACTCATTCCACTGAAGTGTAAAGCTGTACAGAACAGGATCCTCCTCTCACTGAGGAAAGCTTTTAGCTTAACTGGGAGCAAATTAAAATCTGGCACCACTACGCTGGTAGAACACTCAAGAGGATCTATCACGTCCAGAGATTGAGGAGCAAAGATAAATAAAAAAAAGCTTGAGTGAATCACTACACTGGGCAATAGCACAGACAGGAGATGTGTGTCACCATGGCTGAAAAGCACAGCTATCAAATTCAGACAGACTTACAGCCTGGCACCATTTTTATTGTTCTCAATTGCTTGAACCAACCAAACCTCTGAGACAACAGGAAAGTCATGCAGATTTCAATCATGGTTATTTCTGGAACTGCCAAACCCAGAAGGGAATGTCCTCTCCCACACATTTTTAATCTGCTCAGAAACAAACCACAGGAGTGTTTTCTTAATGTCTCGTATCACTGAACAGTAACACCTTCATCCCAAAATTATGCTACAGGAAGCTATTCACCAGGGTGATGGAAAGAAAACATTGCTAAGCTGCTCCCTACTCTATCAGTGGAGCCTGTAGCAGCACATTTGGGCTCCAGGCAGACACACAGCACACATTCCCACTATGCCAGCACCCACTCTGGAACAAACCAGTCAATACTGCACTTCCTTGTAATTTATGGAACACGAACTTCAACACCTGTGAATGCCATTATTGCCATACAAACCACTACAGGCATGGAACCAAATATGGAACCACTGAGCCCTGACCACAACTTGGATCTGCTATTCTTTTTGTACAGAAACTTTGCTAGCAGAATCTATTATAACCAGTTTTGTATGAACTGGCAAGTGACAGCAAAGCAAGCTCTGAAGAACATGCATATGGACCTGCTTTAAGACAAAGATATCTATTTTACCAGGCTAAGTTTAATACATTGTATTTCACCTGTTACATTAAGCAAGGGCAAGGCATTTTGCCATACTCACAGCAGTGGAATTAAATTATGCAGAGCTAATTATGTGATGCGCTGATTAAAGCCTGTTATTATACATCTCAAATAAGGAGAATGCAAAAATGTAGCTCCCAGGCAAGTAGGAGAGACATGGGATGGGTGTGCAATACAAACTTCCCCTAAAGGACTACAATGCCCAGACACCAGCTGTCTATGTGCACCATCTGGACAGAGCTCAGGTGTATGGCAGGGACCATGCAATCCTGATTGTTTTGGTCTCCCAGCTGAGGGTGAGGTATTTTGGCAGATGTGGCTGCCTGCTCTCTCCAGTTCCAGGTGCTCTCTTAAAGGAGGCATGACTGATGAACCATCTTGCAAGGTAGCATAGCAGGCAGTTAGTTTTTCTCCTCTGGTTTTCCTTGTCATGCACATTTTCTGTAGTCTGGAGGAACTGCTAAGTTTTGAAAGCCATGGAAATCATGCAGCCCCAAACTTTCAGTGAGACTTACTCTGGCACATATCAGGAACAATCATCAGCGACCAGTTTGGTTCCCAGCCACCCTCCTGCTCCCCAGGGCCAGCAGGAGCATCCCCACACCGCCTCTGGAAGCAGCACGGGGAGTCTGCCTGGCAGCCTGCCACTCCTCTTCCACAGAAGGCTGGCAGGGCTGCAGAGGGCTGTGCTGGGAGGAGCCAGCAAGGAGGAAGCGTTCCCTCCTAGCATAAATACAGCTGTTCCCACAGCTGCATGCCTTTAAAGCCACTGCTTCCTTCCAGGCAGGAGTGCAGAATCTGACTGGTCTTGCACATGCGGCCACTGTGGGTAACCAAGGCCAGAAATCTCCAGAAAATAATTATTCTTGTTTTGACCTGGAAAGGCTTGTCAAGAAGTGATGGCAAAATCAGGCTTCATCTGTCCCTAAGAGTCACGACTGGCAAAGACTAAACCATAGGATGTCCTGAGTTGGAGGGGATCCATGAGGATCATTGAAATCCAACTCCTAAATGAGAATAAAGAAACTCAGGAAAGCCCCCAGGAGCGAGCAGGGACACGAAGCACAGGACTACCCCGTCACCAGTACTGTGGAATCCCTATCCCTCAGGAAAATAAAATTCTGGCAGATAATGCTGTCCTGGCTTCTGCTGATGTTGCTCCCATCAGGCTTCTTGCTGCTCCACCCTAAGCCTCCCAGGCAGCTCACAGCCAGTGCTGCCCTTCTCCCCCCAGAAGCAAGGGAAAGCTGGGCCTCGGCACAGTGAGCCTGCACCCTCCCAACAGCCCAGCCTGGAGGTTTGTCCATCTGCAATGAAGCCACTGCAGCTCCCCTGACTTACATCAGGACTGACACCAGGCTGAAAACTGAAGCAGGCTTCAGGATAACAACAAATAAATGGCGTCCTTCAGGGCGATGAAGCTGAACTCCAAAATTCATTTCATCCAAGATAATTTATAACAATCCAAAGGATGTTGTACTTCCAAATCCAGCCCTCTTAAAGTTATCTTACAAACACTGAAAATGTCTGCTTCTTTGTCACAGTGGATATGTCATGTACTTGATTAGAAAGATGAGCCACCAGCAGGACACCAGAACTGTGTGCTCTGTCCAGGTTTGTGCTGTGGGTGCAAACAGCCACAGCCAGTGTGATTACAGATGGCCCAGAAGGTAACAGGCACTGCACAGAGGTAAAGCTGCCAAGCAGCAAAAGCAGCCAGGTTCCATTCATCACTGACAAAGTGCCCTGATGCTAAATCCTTCACATCCATCTTTTCCCAAGCTTTTCACTTTGCAGGTTATTACAAACAGAGCTTGGCTCCAGAACCTCAGCAACCCCTCCCACAAAGCCACATTTTTCAAACTGTCATCCCAAGCTGTCCTGCCACTCTCCTGATCTCCCACGAGCATTACTCCATATTTACATGATGTACATTGAGAACATTTTTAGTTCTTCTCCCAGCCCAACAAATGAGCGTTCACAATAATTTGGATGCTGGCACTGCCTGCCTGCGGCAGGCAGATGCTACTGTGCTCAGTAGAAGAGGAAGCTATTTTTATTTTAGCATGAGAGCAGCAGAAGCTTCTCAGAACAAGCAGACACAAGTGAAATTGTTTTTTTTTTTTTGCTGCTCCCTGCCCCTTGCTCTCTGGGAGAACAGCACTGCTCCTGTTCACAGCAGGGAGCCCTCACGGGGAGATGCAGTGCCAAAGGACAGCTGCTTTTTGATGGTCCACACGTGTTTATGTGAAAAGTACAGATCCCTTAACACATGTGGAAAACCAGTCAGACCGTACACATTGTACATTTCAGTATTTTGAAAGCAGCATTTTTAAAGGATGTCAGGAACCTCTGCTCCTATTAAAATGGTAGCTATCCTGTGGATCAGCTGCAGTTATCTTATGACTCACCTTCCAGTGGTGGTGTGAATTTTGAACAATTACCTATTTTAACTAAGTACGAAGATAAGAAAATTTTCATTTCCCACAGGGTACTATCATTAAAACAAAAGCTTAACAGTTTTTTTTTAATCTTCCTTTCCTCCTCATCACATGATTTGTACCACCCTTTTCCTTAGATCTTGCACTAGGTCATTAGGAGATACACACCAGCAAGCACTTCAATTCCCTTTGCTCTTTTACCCATGCTTCTCAGTACTCCTCTGCCTTTCCCACATCCATTGGCCTGCAGTTACACAGCCTGGTTCTCCCAGGATTTCACAAAGGGACCACGGCTTGACATACAAAAATCTCTGTGGGTCCTTGTCAGCCTCAAATAATGAGAATGCTCAGACCATTCTCCTCACCTGCTTGAAGTTTTCATGTCTGCAAAATGCTCAGCAATTGCTTATATCCAAAAGAACTGCCCAGGAAAACATGTAAGAGTTTTATCTGCTGCTGGAGAAAGGGGAGCTGGAAAGACCCATGGATGGGATACAAACACCTTGGAGCCTGGGGCAGATACAAGATGCATTCACCAGCTACTCCTCAAAGGGTATGAAGACAACCCAAGTGGTCCATGCAATAAAAGCCCCTGTAACTACAGCACTGCTCAATCAGCTGAGCCATGCAAAAAGGGTTCTTCAAAAGCCACTCAGGGTCCCCAGCACCATGTCGTTCCTCAGCTCCACACACAAGCTTTACTGAATTATTGTTATTGAACTAACTGGCACAGCCCAACCACAGCCAAAGATGGCAGGTACCTGAGCTGTCAGAAAATGTGAAACTGCAGCCCAGGTAGATCTCTGTTCACTGGAAGTACCTGCACCATTCATGATCAACATGCATGGCAGAATTGGTCCCCAAGGTCCCTGACGTCAAGGGAAAGCTTCCCATTGATATTAGATTAGGCCAGATAGCAATCTGTTGCCTCAGGGTAACTCTGAACTGCAAAGTGAGACTGAACTAGAGACTGCCTTACTGCTATCATCCAATTATCTTTATTTTTAGCTACACTTCTCCTTATCCTCTTCCCAAAACTTCATCTCCTTAGTACAGAAGAAGGCTGTGAGAGCTGAGAGAACATGAAGTACCTTATGACACATCTGTCTGTACATCTTCACAGTGAGAAAGCCTTAAATGCTGGCTGTAATGTCAAAAAATTACTAGGGCAGTTCAAAAGAAAAGACATATTCCTGTGCCAGTGTTCAGAAGCTGATAGGATGCTCAAAGGTCACAATTTTCTTGCCATTCAAATGGCAAGAATTGGCTCAGCTGTGCAAATTCCAAATCAGCAGACTGCAGCAACTACAGATAAGAGTCAATGTACCTTGCTTTCCAAGTCAGGGCTATTTAAATTTTAACTCAATAAACTACTTGTGCACTCAGCACTTTGAGATTCAGTGGGCTGCTTGCTCTCCTAAAAGTTAGTGCTTTCCCAGAAATAGCCTCTAACTTACAGAGTAAAGGGGGAGAAAATCTGTTTGCTCAGCTCCATAGAGGCCAAAAACTTCCTGGTTTTGCCAGGAGAAGACTCTCCAATAAAGACACTAAAACTAGGAACAACAACAAAAAAAGTCCCTTTTGAGGACTTCTTATGCCCTGGGGGCAGAAGTTACCCCTGTACAGAACAAAGCACTGCAAGGCTTGTGTAAATCCCCAGGGACTTAGGTGGTTCTGGTTCACTGTGGTTTCTGTACTCTGTCCAGAATCAGCAAAGCACAAAAACTTCTTAAAATAATCACTGTATCTTTATAAAAGTATTCTTCCATGCTAAAATACGACCTAAGGCCTTTTAATTGCTCTCTGAACAAATGCCACAGGACAAAGCCCAATGGTTCTCTGCTAACACTCCAACTGCAGACCACAGACTTGTGCCATCAGTGACCACTGACCCCTTCTGCTGGGCTCTGAAGAGGCACTCCATGCACCAATGCCTCTGCATTCACCATGCAAAGCATTTCTGCAGGCTGGAGCTTCACTGCGTGTAGTAACAAGCTGTAAAAACACGCCAGCAGAATTTGGGCGGACGCTGCCAAGCGTCAAAATAGGACAGCATTTAAACATTTGCAAATCTTGCTTATGATACAGCAGCACAAGGCAAACACACCACCATTAGCATTGCAAAAATAGCTTCTGCATGAAAGGAAGCTTTAAAAATAACTTTGCTTTCTCCTGGCATCCCTATGCTAATAGATTCTTCTTTTAATTAAAAAAGTGCATCCAGGCACCAGGCCTCATCATCTACTCAGACAATTCCAGATCCTCTAGCAAAACAAATCAGGATGTGGTGCGCCTCTCTCTCACTTTCCCCCAGCAAACCTGGGGGATTTTTTGCATAGGCTGGGGTCTCATCCTGCTCCAAATGTTCACATTCCACTCACAGGTGACAGTAAACTTGTGGTCATCCCTCCAAGAGAGCTCTTTCAACTAAGCTACATCTCATCACTGAGAAACATGATTAAGCTCCACAGATAAATCAGCTGAGCCAGAGACAAAGGGATTTGTTTATCCAGAGCCACCAGATTAATGCTTGTACTATCATTAGTATCACAGCAGACAGTAAAGTATTAAAGCAACAGGAACCAATACGAAATATAAGGTTAAAAAACCTGAAAAAGTGAGTTTTCTTCTGTAAGGAAGAGTAAAAGTAAGTAAGAAACAAAAGTACCATATTGCATAACTGCAGAGGGGCTGAGTTCCTGTTACACAGGCCTTCCTTACCCATAGGATGCTTTCCTGGGCAGTTCCAACATTTTTCCAGACTATTTTATGCATGTGGTGCAAAACACATTGAGCTGTTTAATCTACCTTTTAGTACATTGTTTTTCCACTTTGCTCTCATCACCTTCTCAAGTACCCAGTCCAGGTCTGGGGTTTGCAAACACTAATAACTAATCCAAGAATTATCTACCTGGAAATCTCATTAGTTAAGATACAAAAAGCATTGCTAAAATAAAAATGATTCATTTTGTTCCTATTAGCTGAAAGGACACGAGAAACAGCTGCACAGATTTAAAATTACACACTTAGCATGAAACAATGCTAAATCTGAATACAGCACTAAATCTGAGTCCTGAAACAAAAATCATGAACAAGCAAGAACTGTGCAAGCAATATCCTCTGGAAAGCAAGTTAGCTACTAACCTGATTTTTAATCTCTTTCATCCAGTACAGCTTTGGTGGAAGATGCACTCTGTCACTGTTTTCATCCAGGAATTTTATAGACTTCACCACTCCTCTTCCCTAATAGTTATTTGCTATAGATCAAAAGATACCATCTTACTTAATACAGCCTTTACTTCCCAGCTCAAAACAAGCAGACAGACAAAAGCACTGGTAGTAGCCACAGGTAGTGAAGAGACTGCAAAATTTCCAAGTATTTTGGAGCTGGTCATTTTACAGAATTTCTTGGGGTAAGGAAGCATTTTTCTCTTACTGCCTGAAGAAAGGAAGTTGACCAGCAGGGAAGGAAGGGGACTGTGCTGTAACACCAGAATTAAGATGTGCCATGGTGACAAGGCACAGCCCTTCCAGGCTCTCATTCACCAATTAGCACTACAAACACCCTCCCTAGTTCTAGCTTTAAGGCTTCTCTTAACAATATATTTATGTTCTTGTTTAAACATTTTAAGAAGTGGGTTCAAATTAATATAAACTGATTAAATTCCTAAACTTCAAAAGTGACGGGCAAGTTTGGGCCTTTTATTCCAAGATAGCCTCCCTGCCACACCCGGGGCAGGGGGTGGGGGCTCATTTTCATGAAGTACCAGGAGATCTCCTGCCATGGATCAGAAGAGCCAGCCAGAACTTCAGGTCATGCTTGAGAGCTCAGGGTGAACTGTGCCAAACCCCACCTTGATCCAACGCTCATCTTCACATCCTGGCCAACTCGCTTCCTTCTCAAGTGTCTGCTCCAGAGCACGGAGGCTGAATCTCTGCACCATAGCACACATACATCTTGTGCTCCAGAGTGTGGCATTTAGAGTGCAATCTGATTTTTGCTGGAGCACTGACACTAAATCCTAAGTGTTCACAAGAGGACATTCCCTTTCCAGGCTGCAGCCTTTTACAGCCAGTACCTTATGGAAAAACCATGCCCTGACACAGCACATCTCCAGGTGTCACACCTCCAGCCCGAGGAGCACTCACCCTACCAAGAGTGCACACTTCCAGAGAAATTGGCTGCATAGATTTGAAATCCTAAGGTTTTATGCTAAATCAGCTGGCTAAGGGAAAAAAAAAACAACAAAAACCACAACCAAATAGACACCCAAACAAAACAACAACAAAAAATAAACAAATAAAAACCTCACACAAAGAAAAAAATCCCCCAAAACAGTCCCAAGAAAGAAACACAGCATAAGCAGGAAGACATGAGCTTTAGTCAAACCATGTGGGCAGACTGTGCAGACACAGAGAGATAAGGAAAACCTACATTTTATGTACAGCAGGGAAGCAGGTCTGGGTAGTGGCACCAAAAACAGTGCTGGCTAAAGATACAGTGTACAGCTCAAAAGAAGTAGAGTAGATTGTACCAGTTCAGGTAATGGAGAAAGCTATGCCAGGAACAAAAAGTTTTTTTTCTTGGAAAGTACAGCTCCATTCCAGCTACTTTTTTTTCTTTAGACAATTTTGCTAAAAATATCCAAACTAAAACTAAAATAATCACATGCCACCAAGAGCTGCAATACAGCAAATCAACACAGCCTGGGTTTGTACCTCTATATCTCATATAACCAGACTCATGAAGTCAAAATCACATAAGAAATACATCAGCACATACTTCCAGTTTTCTATTTCACTCCTAACCTAGGAGCAAGGCAATTAATTTCCGAGGCCTGTGGTGCTCTCAACTCCAGAGCTGCTCTAGGCTCTCTCCAGGCTCTGGAACAGATGGTGCTGCCTGACAGAAGTGGTCACACTGCAGAGGCAGAAGCAGCAATTCCATGTGTGGCTTGAAACGTGAGCAAACCCCAACTCCTGCAGAGTGTGTTCTAAGCCCCAAACCAAACATTCCCACACACTCGCTCTCTTGTGTCAGCAGTGCAATCCTAAAACCACACAGAATGCAGGAAACTGATCCAGGTGTGTGCTAAAATACAGGTCACTATGGATGGTGCATACCTGTGCCTAAGAGTCAGCAACATCCCTGAAGGAGCATCATGGGACACTTCACCCCTCAAAAAGCACAGAATTTCTCTAGAAGTTTCAGGAATTGTTCATCTGTATTTAAGTCATCCTCCTACATGTTAATACTCACAAAACACCTTGTCAATATTTACCAACAGATTAGACAGCCCTTCCCTAAAACTGCCAAATATTGTTATGGTCAGTTTTTAGGAATTAGCACCGAGGAATATAAAAGCAATTCTGCATAGCACTCTGAGCTGTGGCCCTCATTTCAGCTGAGCCAGTAGAAAAAGTGCAGGGGGAAGGACTTGCACTGTTACACAGAATGCGTGTGACACCATACAATACTTAGGTCACACTGCACAACCTATTGTATAATAGTATATCAGATATTGTTACAAAAAGTTATACAGAAATATTACATAATTGGTACCCTCAACCACACCCCACCACAGGCTAGGGAAGAAGGTGGGGAAGACAACGAGAAATTACATGGAAAATACTCTCCATAGAGAAAAAGTCTACTCTGAATTATAGAAAAGATGGATCTCTTCCTTCCTCTCTCTCCTGCCCAAGAACTCTCCCTGTTGGTCAGGTCAACCACCATGCACCCAACAAGACACACAGCCAGCTCAAGAGAAGCCTTGGAGGCTGCAGCACTGAGCCCTGCCAGTCTGGCAGCCTTTGGAAGGAGCTGCTGTCTGGAGCCCAAGTCCCAGGCACTGTGCCTGAAGCACCAGCCCAAACAAGGGGCTGCAGCCTTGGTGGGTGCCTTGCACATCAGCACGTCCTGTTCAGGGAGCCACAGCCTCAACCCTTCCCCAGCACAGCAGCCTCTCCCCTGAACGGGTGACCAGCTCAGAAGCCCTCAGGCACAAGCTGCCTCCCTCGGGCAGCAAAGGAAAAGGACCTGGGACCCCCCACTCCCCGTGTGCCGTGCTGGATGTGCTGCACCAAGAGGCAGCCCAGGGCAGGGGATGAGACTGACCGTGAGCATCAGGGCTCTGCTTTCATGCCTGCTCTGACAGCCCCCAGACACCGCAGCAGCGCTGAGCTGAGCCTCATAAATGTAACTGCTGAACGCATTTCATGGGCACAATTCCCAGGGTCTGGGAAAACAATGTGTTCTGTCTCAACAGCATCTAAACGAAACAGGCTCTTTAAGCACCCAACAAAGGCCTGTTTGATGTGCCACATTCCAGGAAGCACAGCTCAGTATGATTTTATCTGTGCCTTGTCAGGCCCCTTGCGCCTTTTGTTGAAAAACTAATGCAGCTCCACAACAGGGGAGAAAATATTTCTCTCAGAATATGCAGTCAGAACAGGAAAAAAAAAAGCTATAAAAAAAAAGAACCACCATACCAGCTTTCTCCGGTGTCACACTGTTTTCTTCCTTCAATGGTCAAATGCTCACCTCTTAGATGAGGGTCTTTTCTCAGGCCACCTGCAGTGACCAAAACATGAGAACTAGCCCAGCCAGTAGGACAAAAACATAAATGTGTTCTGTTTATGTGCATCCTCTTCAAGCTCCAGGATCTGTACATTACCTAGTTTGCTTATAAGTGATTAATCATGATGATCATCTCACTAATTTCAATGGGAGGCCTCACAAGTGAGAAGAATGCTTGCTTTCTCCTGAGGGCAGGATACTTGCTCGAGATAAATTTAATTTTATATCCATATAGGCCTACACAAGCAAGTAGGCTATGTCCTTCTCTAATGACAGTGCATATCCAGGAGGGAAAAGTCAATACCAGAGAAAAAAGTCCTACCCAATCTCTTGAGCACTCAGAAATCTCTGAATGATCACAGAAACAATGGCTGAAAGAGGTGAATCAAGAACCTGCTATGCTTCCTTTGACAATTGTGAACATGGCAGACTTAGAGGAGAGCATTAGGTGGGTGACCCTTTTCTTGTACAGGTCCCCTGGACAAATTTTACATATCTACAACTAAGAGACTTTCTGGGCCAGCAGTGACATGTTTAATAACTTCCAAACAATTTTTCATTATGATTTTGCTTTTTTGAAACCAGTTCTGCTTTTAACATTCCCACCAAAATATGTCTGACAGAGCAGTTAAGCTTAGATATTTCTTGTATCAGAAGAAGTATACTCTTTGGGCCTGAAAGTGCCACCTGACAGTTTCACTTGTGGTATCTTTGCTTTATTATGAACTAAAATAAGCATTTGTTTCCCATCTATTTTATTCATACTGCTCCAAGTTTGTAGAGTCTGTATCTCCTTTCTGCAGTCTTTTTCTGGGATGAAGAACCTTCATCTTGAAAGTCTGTAGTCATTTAGAAGACAGCCCACAGCTGGGACCATTCCTGTCACCCCACACTGTGCCTTTCCAGCACCATTTAGACTGGTCCAGCCTGGCTGAGATGAGCAGCTCTGCTCACTGAGTCACTGCTTCAGTAGATTTTAAAGCACCTGAGAGCTGACAACTCATTTAACATATCTCAAAGCAATGTTTAGCAAATGCCTTGGGGTTATTACTAATAGCTGAGGGCAATCAGCATCAGCCAGCACCTGCCAGCCCCATTCTCCACCAATCTGAAGTTCCAGCTCAATTAATAAAGACACATCCCTGACAGCCTGGCTTGTTCTTTCTAATGATTTCATAGAAGTGTATTGACTAAAGCTCCATTCCTGCAAACAGAGCACTCAGAGCATCTGCACATCTCAGCACTTCAGTGCCCAATGCAGGTGTCACAAGAGAGCGAAATTATTCTTCTTTTAATTTGCTCTCCTTTTTTTATTTTTTAAATTTCAAGTTTTATGTCTTTACTGAGTCCAGGAATGAAAATTTCATTTGCCACTGAGGCACCCACTGAGCTGCCACTGCATCCATGGCAGGCCAGCAGCATGCAGGGCTTTGCAGTGTTAAACACCACGAAGCCCCAGTGCTGCAGTTGGTGCCCAGCTGTCAAGGCAGGCAGGTGGGATGGAGGACTCTGCCCAACATCTCCCCACTGCCCTGCTGGCTGGCACACAGAGCTGGTCTGGAGCAGATGCTAACATAGCCCCTCCACAAATGGCCCCAGAAAATGAGGAGAGCAGATTTACAATAAAAAAAGAAAACATCCAAGACAGTTGGGAGCATTTTGTTCCAGGGCAGCAAGCTGAAAATCCCTCGCGTAAGAGAGGGAGAAAGTGGGGGAAGAGGGGAAATTGAATTAAGAATGGCACAAAAGGATGCTGCTCTTCCAAGAAGCTGAGTACAGCTATCAGGGCCTCAGAAATGGCCATTTAGAAGAGAACTCTTTTTAAAACACCTTCCCCAGAGTTTGTACACAAAAAGAACCTGTTCAACCCATAGGCACTGAATCAGTTGAGCTAAATGACAGTATAATACCAATCCCGCACTCCCACATATCTATTTTATTCACAAAACATGTTCACATTAGTCAGCATGCCTTTGGAGCTGTGGTGGGGTTGTGAAGCAATCCTGACCTCATCGGCCACTACTGCACAGCCAAGCATTAACTTCTGCCTGCTGCGAGACCCCGCTGCCTGTGCTGCTGCAATTCAGGGGCTGCTCTGGAGGGGAGTACAGATGGAGCCATCTGCACATTAGAATTTACTGTCATGGTTCTCTACGCTATTTCATTTCTCTGTGGTAGAGATGTGATCCCTTTTTGAGCTCAGCACCTCTCTCCCTGCATTTAAGGCTGTACTTCAGGCTTCAGTTGCTGGATTGCTTACAGCAGATTTTTTATAATAGCTCAAGCTAGGCTTGGTTCAATAGCTAAAACCAGCTTGGTTAATATTACTATTTAACAAACACATAATTTCTTACCTTATTTGTGTTAAGTGGGGCTCTTAGCTCCTTGCTCTTTTACCTTGCTTTTGGCTGTATGAAAACAAAAGTGATTTACATCATTCTGTAAGCTGATGTCCTCACTACTTGCACTTCCATGTGCAAACTCTACCAACAAAACCTGCACTGCCAGCAATAGCTATGGGAAGACATGAACAGGTCTCATTGTTCGTATGTACATGCTAAATTCATTTCAAAAATCTCAAGTTTTAAATCCACTTAGCAGGCTAATTCAACATGATGTGAGGTCTCTGGATTTAGCTTTAAATCAAAAAGATACATATGAATAGTTGGAATGATTTAGAGAAATCCAAGCATATTATAGAAAGGCTTTTCTTTTATCATGAAAGCATATAACCCTATCAAAAGAAAAAGAGTTGACAAATCTACCAGTGGTTAAAGCACAGTAAATAGGAATTATATTTTTAGCCTTTAATACTTTGGAGTATTAAATTAATGCAGAGTCCCAAACAAGCTGGCCCCTTTATGCCTGTAGCTAATAGTAAGCCAACCTAACCTGTGCTTGAGGGTTATGCTTTTCAGCCCTTTTTCAACACCAGAAGGGCCTAAGAGTCCCACAGGCCTTTGGAATCTTCCAAGTTTTTACAGATTTGTTAAGAATCAATATTGTTTTGGAGACTGCTGGAACCAGCCTCCCAAACTCTCCTGGGCATTACTTCTCAGCGCTGAAAGATTTCAAAACACCCGAGCAGACACTGCCTTGTCACCTCTGCTCCCACACAGAATCCCTTTCCACACACCCCACAGCACAACGGGAGACATCCTGCCCTTCAGCCTGGCTGGAGCCTACACCAAGCATCTCCCCTTAGCCAGCAGTTAGCTCTCTGGAAAGTGCCAGTCAGCCCATTCTCTCCTGAGACTGGATGGCTTATAACAAATCCCCACCTCCATCTTGTATTTACCTAAATATACAGCAGACAAAATAGTTTTCAATACATCATTTTTATACATACTGCCTCGAGATACAGCCACTTGGGTACTGGCACATTACCTTCTTGTGTAGGCACAGTGCATAAATGAACAGGCAATTTTGGCTTCTCACATATGGATGTGGAAGGAGAGAGAGAAACCCAGCACTCGTTAAGGAAGGGACTGCTTTGAAGTACTTCATGAACACACTTAGCATAATACAGCTTGCTGACTGGGGCTTCCAGCAACAACCAGAATGTAAGCAAATTATAAAGATAAGGTTTCCAGAAATTACTGCAAGACTCATGCTTTCTGTTTTACACAGCACCAGTGTTTTAACCCAATGACCTGGCACCTAATCTAAATGTGACATTTAATTAACGTAGCTTCCACGCATCGCTTCCTCTCACCACCACATCAGAAAGCTGCTCCCTGCATAGGAGAGCTTTAACCTTCGAGTGTGTGCTGTTTGCACACACATCCTGCAGAATTTGCATGCATCATCCAGGAGCTTGATAAAGGACACTGAGCCACTGCCCTTCGATGATCTCCCCCATAGCTGTGGCCTCTTTGTGCTGGCTTGCCAGGTGCTTGGCTAGGGTCCCATGGAGCAGAGCTGACCCAGCGTGGGCAGGGGACTGATCTGCCCTGTGGGACAGGGGACTGATCTGCCCTGTGGGACAGGGGACTGATCTGCCCTGTGGGACAGGGGACCTCGCCCTGCCAAGTGGGAGCTGTCTGGCCAACTCTTTTGAGCTAATTATGCCTCCTCCCCTGGGTACGGCTGCACCAGCTACTGCAATCTGTGCTCACAAATGTTGCTGCCTGATGCCTTTAATGGTCATTTGTGGTCCAAAAAAATTTAAAGGCAGCTAGAAGGGGCAACAGGCATTTGTTAGATAGTTGAACGGGAATAAATAGTAAATAACAGATCATATTCCAGACCCATCTTTTGCATTATGCAAACATCAAGACTCCAGTCTGGCTCCAGACAGGAGAACTTTCTCCTGTCCAGAGAACTTTCAGTCCCTCTTCCATGCTCCAAAATAGCAAGGAGTCTACAATAAATCTGAAGAGTTGCAGCACAAACTTAAGGATATTTGTATCTGTTATTTCCAAGACGGCAAGCAGTCTGCCCCAACTGTTATCATTAGCTAGATCAGTGCCTTCTACTACTTCTCACTTTTCCACGTCTCTGTTATTTTCCTTCCTCTGACTTGGAGAGGCACACTGAAACTCCCTGATGTGCTAAAGCAAAGCTGAAAAACAGTCACTATTTAATAAGCACAACTGTGCCTGTTTTATTTTTTTAGGCAGCTTCTGTGAACTCACAGTTGTATTTGCATGAGTGCTCCTCATTTTGACCAGCTGGATGTTATGAAAAAAACCCACAAAACCTGATATATCATGAAAAACATACACTTTATGAGCTATTCTGCTCCTAGAGACCTTTCCCCTGGTTTTATTCTGTTCTTCCATATAATGAAGGACATTTCTGGACAACAGGATCAGGGCTTCTTAGTGAACATCTTCTATTAAAAGCTGCCTCCCAAGAGAGCCAAGTCTTGCTTGCCTTGGCCACACAAACAGTTTTATCAACTTCAATAGAACTGTGTGTGTGAAGCAGACAGGACTGACCTCTGCCAAGAACTATGTGCCACGTCCCTGAAGGTTGCTCCTGCTACTTTGGTGATCTCACACTCCAAAGTCTTAAAGTACTACTGCTTTAAACAGAAAGATGCTAAAGAAAACAATTTCCTGCTGTCATATGTAGCTCTAAAGAAGAGAGAAGACAAAAAAAGTGTAAGACCTTTTTCTTACCAAAATGTTTCTATCACATTTCAGTGCCTGTTTTGCATAGATAAATTTCTCTCAATACTGTTCTTCTCCCCAGTGCTGAAAATAGGAAAATGCTACAAACTCAATCTTCTTGTATGGGGTTTCTGATACCAGCTTGGGGATTAGTGAATTAGTCATCATTGTGCTGTGCTGGGACACGGAGTGGAAAGTTACTGCAGAAGGGAAACTAAGGTGAGCCCAATCACACCAGCTGGCCAATCTGCAGTGTCTTGAAAGCTGTTACAAAACCCAGGTTTTACACCAAACCCTCCTGCCACTGTGCCTTGCACAGATACATGACTTCATACATAGAAGTTACACCAGGAAATTTTTCAAATATCTTGGTTTAAAGCTCCACATATACAACACCTTCCTACAGGCAGCTCAGGCTGCTGCCATGGGCATGCTTGGGTGCCATTGGTACTGCTTCCTTTGCAGTTGTACAATGGGTAAGTGATAAATACTGAGAAACAAGGAGATGAACCATGCAGTTTGCAGTGCTGAACTCCTCCATTCAGCCAGTAACCACAGCAGTTCTACACTGACATCTCAGCTGTAATGACACATCCTGTCACAGCTGGACTCCTTTCTATCTACATTTTAAGTCCAAGCCTGCTTTTTTCTTTAAAGAACTATTGCAAAACAACCCACTACTGCCTAGATGGGTCCATACGACATATATATTTTACCTCTGAAAGTGCTTTTCATGCATAGCTGATTCATCCAGAAGTTATCCCAGGATTCAAGTGCACTCCAGTCACGAAGAGAGCTGGCTAATTCCTCACAAAGTGACAGCAAATCCACTAAATAGCACAGCCTTGTGCTCAGCCTTGCTGTGAAGGAGTGAATCTGTGGTTAATCCTTTTAAGACTGTCCATCATACATTGACTAGTAAGGACCAGTGTCACTACAATGAAAAATGTTGTAAACTGCAAAGTATTTGTTGCTTTGGCAACTAAAGCAACATTAGTTTCTGACAATTACAGCTGTTTTCATACATGACAACATGTATAACCTTACATAGGTTTTTAAAGCATTTAGAGTTTTCTTTGGAGTACAGAAGTTAACACTTACTCTAGAGTCCTTTTTTTCTGGTAGTTAAAGCATTTTCAATTTAATTTCCCTAACTGATGAACTGTGTCAGAAAGAGCTATTTAGGACACATGCTTTACATTAGGACCTTAATTTGGTTGTGTTCCTCCTGGGGACTATTGCACTGACACTACTTACAAGATGCTGCAAGAGCAGCAGCAGCATCTCTTACCTGCACCCACACATCTTCACCCATAATAACCCCTGGAGGAACAGGGAAAACCCTTCCATTCCTCGGAAGGGCTGCCTCAGGAGTAAAACCACCGGCAGCTGCCGGGCTCAGCAGCGCTGGCCCGAATTCCCTGGCCAAGGGCAGCAGAGCAGCTTTCCACAGGCAGGTGGCCTCCCTGCACACCCTGCCCACGCTGCCTCCAGCCTGAAGGCAGAGGCAGCAACCCGGGCACCTGACGAGGGGAGCTGCAGGAGTTCCAATTGTCTCTGCAATCAGTTCTCTCCCAGCTCCTTTTATGGCATTCCGCTGTCCAGCTGGTACCAAAACCAGAAAATGAAATGGAAATATCTGGAATACAAGATATGATGCTGCTAGTGGGAAATTACCAACTGACTGACTGGAATTCTCTATACATCTTTAAGGGGATTACCAGTAGTTCTACTGAAGTCTAAGAACTGACTAGACATTGGGCTCAGGAAACACATACTTCCTTGGGGGAAAAAATATTATGTATCACTGTCTCATCCATGTCTTTTTCCTTCCATATTAGTAAGACAGGGAGGCAACATAGCTGCCTGACAATTCATTTGCTCTACTTTATTGATTTCTCATATGAAGCCATGTTCCCCAGACAGTGATGTCATTTATTTCCATAGCAACTGTATAACATCAGAGGACTATACCTAAGCAGGTGGAGGAAAACCTTGAGGGAACAAGAATATATTATGTCCCTGCAAATCTGCCTACAACAGAAAAGGGCTTTTAGAAGATGTCTGAAAGAGAAAAGAGTGAGCAGTAACTGTAACAATTATTATCCATTCTTCACTGGCAGTGGTCAAATCAAATTCAGAAGGGCAAAGCCTACTACTCTCTTCTCTGCAGAGCCCTGCTCTGTGCGTGCCACGTTCAGAGAAGTGGCAGAAAGACACAGCTTTCTGCAGCCAACTGCAATCACCATAATCTCCTTCCTCCTGCACAGAAAGCGTCCACCAAGTTACCACTGAACTCAGGCTGGTTACCAGCTTTCTAGAAGCAGGACTCAGCTTTCCAGATCAACACTTAAACCTCAAGCCATCCAGTGTGTGCCACCTCTATTGCTCTATGACTTTGCAGCACAAACCTGTGCAGCAGCTGGCTCCAGCCACACTCTGAGGTTTCTCATTAGGCAGACAAGATAGCACGTAAGCAGTCCAGGGACAGCACTTTTTGGTTAAATGAATCACTAATTATACTCATGATCTCTTTCCAAAAGTAGTTTTACCCAAAGTACCACCATGGGTTCTGGTCATCAAAGCTCAACAAAGTCCAAGACATGGTTCCTCTCCAGCAGTCACAGTATTTGAACTGAATGTGATCTTTTTCCTGCCAAGTTGGCCCATTTCTCCCCAAAAGGCACAGGAGCTCACACACAACCACAAGGAAACAACTCTTCTAGAGTCCTTTCTCCAGCAGGCTCTGCAGCGGGCTGGTGTCAGGAGGAGGCACCTGTGCCAAGGTCAGGGGCAGGCTGGTGTCAGGAGGAGGCACCTGGGCCAAGGTCAGGGGCAGGCTGGTGTCAGGAGGAGGCACCTGTGCCAAGGTCAGGGGCAGGCTGGTGTCAGGAGGAGGCACCTGTGCCAAGGTCAGGGGCGGAAGTGCTGGGCCCTGCTGCTCCCACTCACGTGAGTTAGCAGTATGAGAAGGGACACAAAGGGGCTCAGAGATCACCAGAAGGTGACAGCAGCTGCACAATGCAGAGGCTTCTCAGCAATGCTGGGCTGGGCACAGACCTGCTCCCTTCCAGTTTTCCCATAGGCAAACCCAGGACTTATGACACTTGTGCAAATGACCAGATGTGATCAACTCTTCCTGCCATCAGCAAACCTCAAGTAAACAACTCTACTGCCATCACTATAAAATACTTCTATAATCTATACTTATCAGGTATTCCAGGCTGATTTCTGCTTTGTACAGAAGAAGTGAAGCAAGATGTTTCATGTGGCAAATAAAAGTAAAAAATAACTCTTGCTACACCTTTTTTTATCTGTAAAAGTCAAGAGATAAATACCTGAAACAACATTCAGCTAATGAATCTCTCATACAACAAAAGCACACCACTGGTAACAGCTGCCTGTTCAGCAGGTTGCTAAATCTGTTACTGTGAACTCCTGATCCAGTTCATTTTAGCAAAGGATAAACTGAGGCTTTTGCTTTTAAAAAATAGCAACAAGATGCTGGTCTTCTCTTTTCCTATTAGCAAAGCAGATAAACTGAAAGGAGATGCTTTGGGTAAATTCAAGATATGAATTATTCATTAGGCTTGACTAATTAATCTGCAGTTCAGTAGAGTTAATATTTTCTTTAAAGTAGCCTCAGAACTCAGGGAGATGCAGAGCAACAAATGACAGTACAAACAGATTTTTCTTTTTTCCTATTACCACCCCATTAGGCTGTGCATAAATCTCTCTTTTAACATGCAAATACTTTCCCATTGAGGTAACACACTGTGGGTTTAGATTATTGCTGCCAGTAACCAGTATTTTCCATTTTTATGATCTCCATGTCCTTCAGAGACTTCCCTCTGCTTTATAATTCCATTGCCCATCCATTGTCAGTTCTCTCCTGCATCTGCAACCTGTTGTCAACCGTGACTTGATTTACTTTGTCAGTTATGCATCTTCTTGTGCCCTTTAGTCTGTGCTCACACATAAACTATATTGACAGCTAGAGAGACCTGACTGACAGCCTTCCTCTTTCAGAGCTTAGCCTAGACATGCTGGGTATGGTCTCGTGAGGCCACAGAGATGAGGGGCTCACATCACTGAAGGTGCCTCAGTGGCAGGCAGCCTCCCTGCAATACCCTGCATATATTCCCCCACTCTCAGATGGACCCCAAAGACAACGTGAATATTCTTCAGTTGATGGTCCCTGCATGGTTGCATTAGGGAACTCTTAAAAAAAATTAAATAAACTACTAATGAGTCACATGATAAAATGCAGTTCTTCCTGCAGAATAGATCATTCTCCAGGGTTGATTGACAGTTTCCTACACTAACTCCTTCTTTTGTGTTGAATTATACCAGACATCCTGCATGCTGAGGTGTTCAGCCTGTGCTGCAGGGCCTTATTGCTACTGCACAGCTACTGCAAGAGGGTTAATGGAAAAGCTTGCAAGGCTGCATCCCTTTCCTCCCTTTTCCGGGTACCCCCAGAAGGAACTGCTCATCTGGGAGCAGAGACTGAGAGAAAGAATATCAAACTGCTCTGGAATCTCTTTCTAACCCCAGCTGATACTGGTATGCACCACTATTACCTCCAGCACATAGTACCACCTGCCTAGGTGTTCCAAGGGCAATAATGAATTTTGCAGTCTGATATTTGCTGGGATTACCTAGAACAGGAGAGTGGAGCATTTGAAAAGTATTTTCAGCTCTCCATTTAAACTTCACATGTGGAAAAATATTTTTCTTCGTGCAATAAGCTACAACCCTAATGTTTTCCTACTGAATTCACCAAGCAACAGTGAGAGCTCAGCCCAAACAGGATCAAAAACAAAGCAAGCTGAAACAACCCATTTATGTCCAGTTCTGTTCCTTTGCCTTTTGTGAGCAGAAGGACCACGTATGATGGACAGCTACCAGCCTCTTGAAATCAAATCAGTTTCTTTCAAAGAACATTTGTATTTTGTAAACCAATTAAACCACATGAATAATACAAGCATGAATAGGCTTTTGTTTTATTCAAATTAAGATATTTTGGATTTGTGCAGCTGCAAATAGATATGACAAAAAAGGTAACAAGGATGCAACAGAAAATTATGGAGCAGGGAGAAATTTAATTACATGCCTCTTTGATTGAAAGTTCAAGGTTCTTTTTATATTGCTTCATGTTTATAAATTCACAGATCCTGTCTCACTGTTTTCCAAATATGTTCAGGAAAATCCATTGGTTGAAATTGTCCTTCCATGGCTTTTAATTTCAGTTGCATGCTGTTTAGATCCTTTTATTTCTATAAAATTCAAAAGTAGTTCCAAGCCATGAACTAACATGCTTCCTTTTAATGAAGGCTGGGTCAAAATCTGCAGTCCTCCCATAGGGGGAAAATCCTGCAGAATTTAACTGTGCACAATAACTCTTCTAAACAAAAAGTTTACAGAAAATCTAAGCCAGCCAGGCAGAGGTCTATACCACAGTATTGAGCAGCTGAAAGAGCCAGGCTCTCCATCACATAGTTTTTTAAGCAGACTATTTCATTTCCATAAGCAAAACCCTCTTGCTACACTTGAAACAGAAACTCCTACTGACACAAGCAATGTGTTCTGTTCACAGCTCAGTTACAGGCTGCAGAGCCGACCACCTTCACCCCATCACCTCCTCAGGGGGGAGTCCCAGCCTCCTTCAGCACCACCCACTAATTCCCAGGCATTTGAATTTACTGGCATGTTTGGGTTTTGCTGGATTAAAAAAAAACCAACACCACCACCAAAAAACACCCATACATAAGATGCAAGTTTACAAAAATATGTACATGATAATAGCATTCCTCATTTCAGAGATCACATTCAGGATAATTGGAATGGTCCAAACACTTGGAGTTCTGGTATATGAGTCTTGAAAGGAGGACTTCAATGTGGGCCTGATCATATTCCCAGGAAAATCAAGAGTTTAGTCAGTTTTACTAGGAACTGTGTGATGTGCATGACACTGACAAGGGAACAAGACACCTATTGAAAAAAAAGGACTGATCTGGCTCTTTATCAACTTGTATGAAATGCATGAGGTCACTGCTGAGCCCTGTGGGGCAAGTGAGAACAAGCATTAGGAACACAACTCCAAAGAATAAGCTGGTGTCATGAAACACAGAAAACTGCCCTTTCTTTCAGCAAAGAAAAACAGACTTCAGCCTTTGGGAGTATCTGTTTTTATTCTGCCATCCTTCTGAATGCAGTCCACTGCCCTTTGTGGTCCCAGCTGTATAAACAAGCTGCCAGATGACCTAAAGGGATCTGCAGAAGTGGTAGCTCTATCCCTAAAGGTAAACAGCCAAAATATACAATTTGTCCTGTGCAAGAGGTAAAAAAATCCTGACTGTTACAGAACATGAACCAAAGAAGCCAATAGTGCAAGGTGCCAAGTACCTCTAGAAAATTAACTCCCCATGTTGCCAAACCTAAAAAGGACACAGCAATACAGCCTGCTGCTACTGGAAGGACAGTCATATAACACAATTTTTTATCCCTCCATGTGACAGAAAAAGTTGTACAAAGAATGACTTACAACAAATGAATTACATGAGGCTGATCTGACTTTGAATTCTGCAGAGGTTGCAGGTGACCTGTCTGTACAGTGTATTTGAATCCAGCTGGCAGCAAGGACACAGCCCTGGTATGCTACCATGTCACTTGGACAGAGATATTTTTCAGAGAAAAGCTGCACTTGAAATAAACTAAGCTAAAGGAAAAGCAAGAGCACTGGGAAGTTACTCCAGTCTGCTGGCCTGCACAAAACAGTAGCTTTAGAAGAGCTCTTGCAGGGCAATAAATGAGGTGCAATTAACATAAATAAAGCCTGGAGTATAGCAAAGCACGTTTGGAGTGAATTGAAGCTGGTGGCACCTATACAGAAGGAAAGATTCAACTAAGAGAAAAGATGTCATAAATGAAGTGAGGTGAAGTTTGTATTTTTGGAGAAACTTGTATGGATTGCAGGGCCGTGTTTGAGAGTGCTGCTGGCAGTGGTGCATTTGCTTGTGCACAGACCTTATGCTGAGCTTGAGCTGTGCACTGAATAGAGCTGGGGTAAGGTTTAGGATTAGGAGACAATTGCATGAAGGTAACATAAATTTTATGATGCATTTTCTTCTGGGTTTTCTTTCACCTATTTAATGGGGAAGCAACTGAGCCCATAATGAAGTCCCAATTTTAAACCATATCAATCTCATTGTTCATTGCACATTATGAATGGGATTTCATCAGTTTTAGATGACCTGAAACTTCTATGAAAGAGTGGCAAATGTAATATATAAACTTTACAAACTGCAGATTAAAGGTCCCAGAACTATGAGGAATTAATATTAAACTTTAGCTTATTGATGTTTTTGTCAGTTCTGAACTGTTGTTCATACAGCTTGATATGCTTAAGTCTCTGTATTTCACATCAACTTTCGCTATAAATTACTTTTTCATAAACAGTTCTCATTCCTGACAACAAAGAGTACAAAAGATGCTTTCTCATAAAAAGATCGGAAGAG
>JAYDZK010000274.1:27632356-27656061 GCA_034509185.1 Euphonia xanthogaster
CATACTGCTGTACTGGTTTAAAGTGATTTAAAAGTGAGCACATGACATGATTAACTGTTTAATTGAGTGTAAAAAAGCCTGAGCTCTCCAGTTCCCAGCCTCATTGCTGCTTGATCTTGTGTTTTACAAGGCTTTTTAGCTATTATTATAAAAATCAAATCACACTATTGTTTTAGCAGCATACATTAGTTTTGCTTTTATGAAAGCTTGAAAAACACCTTGGAGCCTTAATGAATGTGCTCTAAGTGCAATACTGTGGACTGCTTTTACACCAGTATTAAATGTATTACTCATCCTGGGTTTTTCAACAGAGCAGATTTTTTTAGCATTATTGCACAATGACTTGTGCTCTGTTTATGTAGATGTGATATTTATGTGCACATGGTGTCTTATTTGCAGCAGGTACCACGTGACCAATGTCTACTTTGAAGGCAGGCCCTTTCTTTAATATCTAAGGTATTAAATATCCATCGTGTTGGAGGGTTTCAGAAACAGAAAAGTTGGACCATCCTCACCTTTTATGTCCTTCAGAAACTCTCCTTCAGTGACAGCTAGTCTCCTTTTCTGATTTTTTTTTTTTGTTCTTAATTTATGTTGATTTGCTACAAATAAATTAAGCTCAGAAGACTAGAAACATACAGCTTTGGCAAGTGTTTCAAAAATGTCTTGACAACCTGATGGGATGGGAGTTCCAGTCTTCTTCCCTCAATTTGGGGAATTCTCTGCTTTATGGTTAACTCAGCTGCAGCACCCACGCTTCCTCAGGGTGCTCAGGAAGTTGTTCTGAAACCCACAGATGATGAGAAACCCTACTTGAGCTAAGCTGCAGTGAAACCTGCCCGTGCACATGCCTTTGAATTCTCATGCCATTTTCCTACAGGGAGGGACAACATTTGTCTCACTTGAGGTTGCCAGAACAACAGTTTTCTTTCCCTTCTTTCCCCCACACAAAGTGGTTTTGTAAGATTCAAGACCCTGGTCTGCTTTACAATGTAAATATGTGAAATGGCCTTTCAACATTCCAGTCTTAAGCATGATACACAGCAAAGTGCAGAATAAGGGGGACTTTGTCTCTATAGAGCCTTTGGCACCTTTTTTATAATGTAACAAAATCTGTGCACTGAATCTGAAAACTGCTAAGAATGATGGCAGTTTTTCCTCTGGCTCTGAGCCATGCCTTTTGGCACCTTCATTGTGAAGGGATATGCAAGTGCTGGCTGAAAATGCAGAAAGATCATATCACAATTCATCTTCACAAAATGTGTGAAGCCTGAGACTCTCTGGCTGATTCCAGCTGCAGAGTTGAAAGTTCATGTGTTCATGCAGAGTGCAAATATAATGCCAAAGGTTTATGCTCAGGCATATGGGCTCCTTTGTTACCTTCATGTTGGTCTGTAGAGCAACAACAGAGCAGGGAAGGTGGGTGTGTACGTGTGGTAGTACAGCAGATTGGATCGTGACTGCAGAGAGGTAAACTGGATTACTCTGCATCTTCCATGAAGCAATCTATTCTATTCTCTTGCTTGCAAATCTTCCTTCACAGGATTTTTGGTTGACATGTTTCAATTTTTGTCTTAGGTGAGATGAAAGAGCCAAAGGAGTGTCTGTTCCTGTCACAGACAAGGCAGAAGAACCTTTTTCTAACAGGGTGCTGGATTTCACTGCTGGAGAGTCTTCTGGGCAGCATGAACTCCAGCAGGACCCTTCATACTCCTCTGCCACTGCTGAGGCACAGACAAGAAATGAACATCTACTGTTCATGAAGCAGCTCCTGAAGGTCAGCATGAAGTAACAGAGGGAAGAGAGCTCTGGGTAGGTGCTTTCCCAAAGGGGCTTCAGCTTTCTGCCACGGGAGGTGTTAGGCACTCATCCATCCCTGGGCACACAGTGCCCAGTGCCTTTCTGCAATGCCTGCCCGTTCATTCCAGAGGAGCACTAATACATTCTTGCTCATCATTAGTCTCCAAAACAGTAACTGGCACTCAGGATTTTTGAAAAGGAAGCTTTGGAAGGTCCTTTTGTTCTATAAAGTATGCAATAGCATTTCTTCTCCTATTAAACCAGTCTGGGACTCAGGGAATCATGTTAACACAGTGCACTGTGAATTGGTGCTTCTTTCTCAGCTTTTCTTTGATTGTGAGTCCTCTTCCACAGAGGGGCTCAGCTGATATATTTGCAGGTTTCTCTTGTAAAGCTGGGGGGGAGTATGGTATCTTCCTGAAGATACTCTGCTCTCCTACTGTGTGTATGTTTTGTGTTTATTTTTAACGAGGGCTGTGGATTTTGAAGTTTGTGGTGTCTTGAGTGATGTCTGCTTCTCAGAGGTAGGATGAGCTTTTGGCATATCTGACTGGCACATCTGGCTTCCTGAAATACAAGCGTGTTGGAGGCAATAGGAGTTACATTGTTCAAAAATGGGAATGACTATAAAATGCCAGAGGTATTGGAATGACAGGTCGTGCTCAGCTTGGGACAGTCTTTGTCATAATAATTAAAATTTCCAGCCTGCTGTACAAATTATAAATTTGAGCAGTCTTCTGGGGCTGGTGTAGAAGATCTCACTTGAATTGTCTGTTTGAATTTGACAACCAACAGTGACTAACATCTTCCTAATAAATTTAGCAGGCAAACTGTGAGCACATGAACCATTTGAAGGACTGAAATTCTCTTATAGTGTTGCAAATACTAGGCTTGGGACTGCTTTATCAAATTTCTTCAGCTGGTGTCAGTACTGACAGAAATAGTTATTGTAGGTATTTCAGAATCATACTTTACCTAAATTACTGTATCTTTTTAAGATACATCAAGACATGGCTGAAATTAGGGAAACAGCTGTGCATGATTTAAGATTGGAAGGAGCCTGAACAATATGGAAGGTGAAAATATGTAAATTCTGAATTCTGCTTTGGTGCAGGCAAGTCACATCATTTCACTATTATTTCCTAGGTTATAAACGACAAAATGAAGTAGAGGAGATAATCAATATTTTGCTGACTACCCAAGTATAATAATGTTTATTGAGTGGAAGTGTGTGAAGTCACTGAGGTGGAAACCATATGGAAGTGACGGTGATATTAGGGTTGTCATTATTAATAAGACTGTTGACTAGAACTGCCCTTTTTGATCAGCTGCTCCTTTATAGGAAGAGAAGCTTTTAACTGGGAAGAGTCAAGAGAACTAGAATTTGTATCCACAGAAAGCATGAAGAGAACTGGAATTTATATCCACAGAAAAGAAAGCAGAATACCAAGGACTTCGGGGCTCACAGCACTGACTGTTGTACACACAGCCTGTTTGGGGACTGTAAAGCCATTAAATTCTGCAGTTACTGCAGAGATTGTTTTGCAGAAGTAATGTTCAGCTTCCACTGGGCATCCATCATGGCTAGATTTAATAGGGAAGGAAAAAAAAACAACTAAAAAAGCCTTGTTGTATCCAAGTTGTTATGGAAATGAGGTAAGGGGAGGGGTTGTGCTGCTGACAAGAGAGCACTAGCTCTTGCTGGACTAAGTCCTGCAGCATTCACTCAGGCAAAGATTGCTCCAGGATGAAATAATGACCCCATTGGAATCAGCAGCAGATTCCCCACTGACGCTGGTGCAGGCAAGATTTCACCCTGAGGCTACTGGAGAACGACTTGGAAATTTCTACAGGGGAATGCAGGAAGAAGAAAGGAAGGAGCAGTGCTTGCAAATAAGTTGTACTGTATGGAATACAGTAACATCTGCCTTTTGTCTGTGAAGAAATCTGCAGACGTACTTGAAAGAGAGGGCTTCTTCAAAACCCTAACAATAACACCAATGTAATAAAGTGCACAAACCAAGAATTGTGGCTGAATTCACAGCAAAGTTTAGCACAACTCTTCTTCTCAATTCAGCCTGCATCCTAAAGCTGAGAACCCCAGAATGTTTAGCAAGAAACACAAAATCTCACTCGTGTGTTTCCAAAACTTGACCTTAGCAAATTTTAACTCTAGCCTTCAAGTACTCACCAGAAATTATGCTGAAGATAAACTGGCACATTCACCCCCCAGCACCAGCTCTCATCCCACCTCAGTGGCCCCTTCAAGATACAGAAAGGGGTTGCTGTTCTTTCCTCACTCCTTCCTCACCACCACTGCCTCAGTGCCCACACCTACCACAAACCTGAACACCCTCTAGTCCCTCCTGCCAAAACCAACTCTCATGCCACACTAACTGCTCCTGGAGGGGATCCAGTAAGAAACTGATTATTGCTTTCCTAGGGGAGATAAGGTGGCAGCTCTGACACCTGGCCAGAAGGAAAAGGGGGTCCTTACAGAGACACTGATGAATCTGTCAGTGTTTCAGACCTAAGCAGGCAGCAACAAAGGGATGCTGCCATGCTGAGTGTTCAGAAGCTGTGGCAATTCTCTGTGCATTCCCACACGCTCCCAGCCTCAGGCAGGATGGTTCACAGCCCTCTCTCGCAGCTCTGTGAATGGGAAGGTAAGGACAGGGACAGATCACTGTAGCTCAGGCTCTCCCAGCTGCTGCCGGCCTCCGGGAAGTTATAAAATGCTGGGATTTCTCTACCCCGCGGGAAAGGCGTGTCAGCAAACCTCGCTCTAGTTAAAACCCACAATTACAGCTTCATGCAGGTAACTCTCAGCCGAGAAAAAAAATCCTTGAACAGTCTAGCAAAGCACTGATCAGGGTGAGAGAGCTAAAAGGTCAATCACCAACTAAGTCAAAATGTTTCATTTAAATTCGAAAAAGTTTAAACCGTATTTTAAAAACTCAGTTTTTCCTTTTTTAATTCCCGAGCCAGGAAGACAGATCTGCCATTTGTGAAAGGATGAAGGGCCTGTCACTTGGTCCCTGGCACTTCCCTTCCTGATTCTACAAATCTCTAAACACCACTAAATCTAAGCTCTTAGAGAGATCCTGAAAAACAATAAAGGCAAATCATCCATCTAGTAAAATCGAGCCTGCTTCTAGATGTCTTCCCTGCTCGGAAATCCTTGCAAATTCAATTTGCATGCTTAATTAGCATCTATGCCCTCACACCAAGGAGTAATCCTCATTACACAGCTCTGAATCTGTATCTCCTCTGCTTCTGAGTATACATTGTGCATTTTTCTTCCTGAATCTGGTTGTTGGCTGGTTGGGGTGTCAGACACACTTCAGCACTGAGGTGCCAGCCTGCCACCTTTGTATTTGTTTTGCTCAAGTATATTTATGATCCAGCTCTTGAAATTCCTTTCCATAAAGCTTTTCTGAAGTACCTAAAATCCACTGTAGTTTCACCTGTACAACTGTGAAAAATCTTCAGATCTTAGAAGTAGAAATTACCCTGGAAGCTCACACAAACTTGAAAAGGAACTCATCAAAAGATGGAGGGCAGGAAGTTGAAATCTGAGCGCTATATCAAAATAATAACTTTTTAATGAGCATTTTGTCAACCCTTTCTATTTGGGGATGGATTTAGAGCATCTGTCTACCTGCAGCTCTGCTCAGCCTCTAGTGCCCTTTCTTTCACACAGAGAGAGAGGTTCAGAGCCATGCAAGGGAAAATGCCACCTTGGAGACTGGGAATGGGGCACACACCCACAAAGGTCCTGGAAGAATTAGATATAAATATTGCAGCAACGTATTGCAAGAGGCAATTAAGAACACCACGAGCATATCCTCCTAGGTACATATCAACTGTCTATTTGTGTCCATGATGGATCAACAGAAGTTGTTTAGGAAACAAATTTAACACAACCTGCAAATAGCCCAGATGCTGCTGGTGAAACAGTGCCAGAAAAGCTTTATGGCAAAATCATCAGAGCAAGACCAATTAAATAAATAATAATAATAATAATCCCATAAAAATATGGTTTATTTCCTATGCCTAATAGCTAGCCAATAAGAGACAGTATCATTTGAAGTCTGGGAACATTTTATCTGGGAACATTTTATGTTCCATCACAATACAGTCCTTGGGTAATAAAACCTTGGAAAAACATTGTGTTAAACTGTATTAAAAATGTATCTCCATCTTGCAATACACAAAGCCACAATATGTGGTTATTTGTGCACTGGAGTGCAAGGTCCATGTTGCTACAGTAAGGCTGAGCTCCATCAGAAGTGACCTCAAAATTCTTTGGTGGTCAAGCCCAAGTCATAAAGCTGTTTAACAAAAAGTACAGCATAATAAAGCTTGCACTGAGCAACACTCTGTAGTCACTGAAGGAGGAATATCCCATGGAGGGAGGAGGTTTCCTGGCATTTCCCTTGCCTAGGAGGAACACAAGCTCTTATTGGGGTTGCTCTGTCCCTGTGACACAGCACCAGGCAATGAAAGGGTCAGACTGAATGCCCATCCAGCCCAGACAGTGGAGGCAGCAGCACAGAGCTTGGGCTCAGTACAGAGCCTCTCTCTAGTGTACACTTGCAGTTCTTAGAAATCCAGAAGTTACAAGCTGCCACACAGATTGAGAAAAATGCATCTTTATAGAGACTGAAAGAATTTTATGCGTGAGGGTCTGTTACCGATGCTCTTGTTCCTCTAGCAAGCAATAAAATATGCTCCTCACAAGCTGCAGCACCTTAGAGCCAAACAAAAGGCATGACTGCCTCCAGCAGTTTCCAGTGGAGACAGGAAAACATGGTAAAAAGCAGGGGAGTGGAGCAAGAGACTTGATACAGCATAGTGTCAGGAGGGTACCTGCTTTCATGGTTCAAGCATCCTGCCATTTCTAGCTTTTACAACACTGGCACAAGCCTTCAGGACCGTGCCCTACCAGCACTAACATGCCAGCACAGCAAGCCTAACTTTCACATGAATGATTCCCTTCTCTAAATCCTCTTTCCTTTGCTTGCAATGCTATTGTTCCTATAAGATCTCTTTACATATTAATAACCACTCACCCATTAATTCTGAGTTCAGAAGGGAAGTACCAGCTACATAGTGGCTGACAGAATGAGATTTTATTAACAGGTCTTAACATTTCACTCATGTTTCCAACTTCACCATGGTTTTTGAAACATGGAGAAAAGAAAGTCTGGCACTCAGCCATGGTAACAATCTACTTGAGTTTTTCCAGAACTACAATCTAATTCTGTGCCTGCTTAGATGAACCAAGAGTTTGACTCTTCAACTGTCATCTCATTCCTTTGTCAGCTATGTTTTCCAGCCAGCTATCCTTTCATGCCTTTTTGTCTCCACCTGTTTGATGCAGAAGAGAAAACCAGTGCAGTGGGTTTAATCACGACACAGCCTTCTGTGATGTACAGTCATGAATCTCAAATAAGGATACTGATAAGAAGCATATTAAACACCATGTGAGAATTTTAATCATTTCACAGGCTTCTCCACAAGAGCTCTGCTTGGCATCTCTCAGTAAAACATAATAGCCCCAGACTGCAACTTTGCAGCCCTGCTCACTTCAACTGCTTGCACGAAATGCAAACATATCCCTGCAATTCTGCACTTTTGCTGCCACCACCCTGCATTGCACCACCCTAGTAGTGAATGAAAAGAAACAGTATTTAGAGCTCAAATTCTTTGACCTGAGCAATTTTTTATCTGTTCATAAAGCCTCATTTCTCTGCTCTTTCTACTGCTCTCTCTTTGGAAATGGAACAATAATCTATTTTCAATAACACAAAGTAAGTCTGTATAAAAACAAACAGCCATCTCCATATTACAAGGCAATTATGGCAGCTTAGTGTCCTAGGTCCTCAGGCAAGTTACCCATCTGAGAATAAGCTAATTACTAGCCAAGGTGTGAGCATACATTTATACCTTAGCTGTGCAAAATGATCATTCTGATTTGAGATGTTCTATTAAAAAAAACCCTATCCTTTAAAACTTGAAAAAAGTAGTTACCAGGACAAAAGGTTTATATACTAAGCACATCACACCTTCAATATTATTTTTTTAAATCTTTTGTTGCTGTGATTTTAAACAGCAGCATGTAATATGTGCAAACAGATTCCACTTATCAGTATGTGAGTTGCACACGTGTGGAAACACAACATAAAGAGAAGATTTGGTTACAAATAAATGTATTTTCCACGTATGATTCACTTCTATTAGCATCTCTTAAAGCTTGAAGGGAATGTACCTTGTAAGAAAAAGCTAGCACATCCTTTACAACTATTTCCATCCTTTAAGGGCCTGCAAGGTTTATTCAACAGTTCATTATTAGGGCAACCACAAAAGCCACCTTCATTCCCACAGGCACTAAAGCTGCACGGTTCTTTCCCAGTACCGGGCTTCTTTGTTTGCCTCTTGCACACGTTCATCTTCAGTCCCAATGTCTTAGGTTGACTGTATGATGCTTTTATTCTTAACTGTCTTGTTCTGTTTTCTGTTAAACAGGTTGCTTATTCCCCATTTCTTAAAGGGCTGACCAAACTCTTTGTCTTGATCTCTAAAGATGCTGATCCATTTGCAAGGCTGTGGGATCAATTCCATTTCATCTGGGAGTCACCAGGCATTTAAAACTTGCCCCTCTGTGCTCAGAGAACTTAATTTACCACTCATACTATACTGTACTACCTGCTGATTTTTCATTATACCTTTTCACCCTCCCTGCTCCAAATCAGACCATTTTTCTGCAACGGGAAGGCAAAACATCTCTCTACCACTGTCTCCAGCTTCCTCTGTATGCTTGTCTTGAACTAGAATATGGGAGACTACTGTAGCCACTATACAGAAACCAGGCTGCCTACATGCTCATACATGCAAAGAACAACTGGACAATAACCAAGCACATCTCTAGAGGTTATCAGTATCTGCAGTTCTAAAGAAGTTATTTTCTATCCTTAGGCACCACTAGATCAGGCTTTCATGCTTCAGTTCATGAAGATGCCCAGCAAGACAAGGCCAATCAATATAGTTATTGACAGGTTGATTTCAATTACTGACGCTCTCACTGCCAAGCAACAGTTTGCAGTTAAACTGCAAATACATCTCATTCTGAAAAACACACAAGTGCACCACAAAGAAAGGCATGTGTTCAAGAAAGCTCCCCTTAAACAGAAGCATTCCTTTGGCATGAAAAAAACCCCACCAAACAAAACCCACTTTCTCAATTACCTATGCCTGGGAAGTTTCCTTTGGCAAGCCCACTTTTTTTATTTTCTTCCTGCAGAATTTCTGCCTGCAAAACATGAGTTAATAATCTTGTGTGGGTAAAAGACAGGCAGCTTACAAATTACATCAAATGCAGAGATTCTTCCAGAAACTGCTGGTATCTCTGCTACCTCCAAGCACTGCTATCACCTTGACAATAGAGTAAAACTGGAATGTCTACAATTCAATCCAGCAGGATTCAGCTGGGGGACAAAACACACACAAATAAACAAGAACCACATCAACCTGCGAGAACACAGAGCAGCAGCTGAGGGCAGAGACACGAAACACTGCAAAATAAAGAGCAGGACAAGCAGAAAGAGTAGCATGTTCTAGCAAACCCCAGGATTCTAAACCCACTCCCAACTGAAACCTGCACTGCTGTCAGAAGGAGAAGGAAGCAAAGTATCTCTGCTCTGCCTCCAGCTCTCGAGCAGAATATTCCTACCCCCTGTACTCTTCTAGCACAAGCATTTATGTAACTGTACAATGAGCCAGAAATAACTCAAATACACAATAACTAACTATGGATGGAGACCCCAAGGTCAATGAGTAAGAGCAGAGGAAAGAAGGAGGATCATTTCCTCCACCTCTCCAGGAGCTGACGGAGGCAGCTAAAATGCCTGAAGTGCAATCCCAGGGTGTCCAGACTCAGCTAACACATGCCATTTCTCCCTAGAGCTCCTCAGCATCCTAAGCACTGCCACTCATGAACTGGGGTTATTCATCAACCCTAACAGTGCCAAAAATATTGACTAGCCCTTTACACTTAAAAGTTCAGATCTTCGATGCTTTGCATGCAAGCATCCTGCTTTCAGCTGAGTTTTCATTCAGGGCTCCTTTGCATTACAATGCATATGAACAGTGACTGCATTTCAAAAGGAGCTGTAAGCAACTGGAGATAGCTCCCTCTCTCCCCAAGGTAACTGAGCAGTTGCCACCAATGGAAAGAACAAAGCAATGAAAAATCAAAGTGCATTAACATATGTTATTACAGAGGTGAGCTCTTTAACCTCTTTCTGATCAGTCCCTTCCTTCTGACATTTAGCAGGCAGCCAAAGCTTTTAATGGAGGATTAGTGGAAAACAGCTTTTCAGCAGGCATTGGCCAACAGGGTTCTGGCACATCAACTTCCATCACTGTCTCACAGGACAGACAAGCAAGTTTTATACCCAATTATATTTTATATTATCTGTTTAAACATTTCTGCATGTAAAAACTAATAGGTCGAGGCAATTTGTATCTGCTCATCCCAACAACAGCTTCAAGGTTTCTTCTAAAGGAGTATTTTCTTTCAATCATCATTTATGTTTCTCCCCCACTATGTTATACTCTTCAGAAACTCAAGTTCAGTCATTTACAAGCTTGTACTAAAAATCCACTCTAAGACTGAAATCCACTTTATCTACTAAAAAAAAAATAAATACAGCTTTAGTGACATGTGCCCAGTCTTCTGTATACTTATGCCAACTTTAGAAAACAGAAGCTATTTAATACTTAGGTCCACTGGGACTTGTATACAAATAAATCCATCAAAAAGCATCATCCTTATTTTCCTTCTTCCTTATGCTAGGCCATCTGTGCAATCCATTGCACAGCTAGAGGGGGGAAAAGAAGAAAAACCAAACTGGAAGGAGATGCTCTAACATTAAAGGGAAACAGTTATTTGAGACAGGAGCCTTTCTGCTGGTGGCAGTGTCTTCAGCAGATGTGCTTTGGAATTGAAGGAGAAAGAAATGCTTATTTCAAGGGAGGTTTGTCTTTATCCATACCCTGATAGAAACCTCCGGCACACAACTTCCAGCTCCAAAATGTTTCCATCACATTTGGCTCTTAAGCACACTAACAGATGTTTAGACCACTGCCTTGTTCAGAGGGGTTAGACCACGGCCTTGCACCTTCTCTGCACACAGAGCATTATTTTATACAGACAAAAGATTTCTCTGCACAATTCACCCCTGTAAATCAGCTTCACTTTACTCCTCAGTCTTGGTGAAACACAGTAAATCGAAGACCATCTTGTCTCTCAGTTAATACTAAATGCAGTTGTTGAGAGACAGCACAGAACATTAAGCCTTATAAGGGTCAGTGAGTCATTTCTGCAAAGGCAGTTTGGGTCCCTCTTCCTCATATCAGTTTTCGTGGATAATTGTATTTTGGAAGGGAAATAGCATCCTTTAAAACCTTAGCAAATGCAGGAGAGGAGACAGCCTGCTTGCACTACCTCAGGACAGCACAAGACATACTTTGGCAGCAGAAGCACCTCCCTCCTTTTAAGGAGTGACACTGGCATTAATGTCTCTCACCCTTCAGGTACAGAAGTCAGCCAGCCCTCCAGCAACCACTCGCTTCAGCTCCCCAGCCCAGCTGTCAGAGAGGCCGAGGCACAAAAGGAGACTGAGCCCTGCCTGTTTTCCAGGGAGGAATGGGCAGAAAGACCAACACCCATTCTTCTCCCTGACACCTCCAGGCTTGAGGGACCAGCAGCACCCTGAAGATGTGGAGCCTCACTGCAGGAGGGGAAACAACTGCACTACCAAGTGACAAGAACCTTCTCATTCCTCTCTGCTCCTTACATGTGGATAAACCATAAATATCGAGGATGCCTTACTGGAACTCTTAACAGATAAGACTCCGCATTCTTAATTAAGTGCCTGATAGATCTACACTGTGCTTAAATCACTGCATGTGGTATTACCAGTAAATTAAATGTAAGAGTAACACAAATAAGATAGTCCAGCTGTCTAAGCCTCTGCTTCCACCTTCAAGCAGAACTGTGACTCTTCATCTACACAGCAGTCTTGCAGGAATATAAACTGCCACTGCAGAAGCAGTGAGTATTTTTTCCATGTAAAACAAAACAGCCTTGTTATGCACACAAAATATTCCAAGTTTCCACATTGTGTCACATTTGTGAACACTTCCACTGAACACATCTTCATTTTAGTATTTAAAGCCACAGAAAATCTGGAAACTGTTTTACATTATTCAAAAAACCAGAAATACATATGTTTCTTCAGTTTGTAATTAAAATGAAATTTTTTTCACTGTTCACTGCAAATACATCTCATTCTGAAAAACACACAAGTTTTCAATTAAATAAGTTGCAGGCTTTATTGGAGCTAGCCTGTAACTTAGCAGTCTGTTTCAGCTGTTCTGTGTAATAAACAGATTTCAATTTCCACAGAGTCCAATCTAACAGACTGTGGATCTTGCCCAATTAACATAGGGCAATGGATGGACAAACTGGAGGGTGTAAGAGAGGCAATTCTAAGGTGACAGCAAGTCTGATTGACCATTCCATTAGAGCACTGCTGTTTCTGTGTCGCCTCTTTCCCACGGGACACTCCTACAGCAGGAGAAGGGCAGCCCTGCAGCCTCAGAAGGGCTGCCACATCTCCATATGCTCTGTTGTGATCCATCCCTAAGAGACACCAAGGGGACATGGAGCCCAGCAGGGGAGTCACCTGCACAGACCTGTACCTTGTGCTTGCTGGCTCTATTCAACCTTTGCCACCCTCCCCTGTTTCTTCCCTCCCTGCTTGTCAGCTCAAAAAGACATCTGGAGTTTCATGCCATTTGCAGGCTACAACCAACCAATTACTATGGGACCTGCAACCCAGAAGCATTTGATATGACTTGCACATGCTGCAGAAAGAAAGATAAACTTCTGAAGGATCCCACAAGATGACCTGACTCCAGCCCTTCCACTGATGTGATAAAGGAATTCTGCACACAAAGGTCAGAGCAGCAAACATTTTTGCCTATAGCAAGGTTCTGGCATCTGGCATCACTGTATTCTTTATATCTGCTGCAACCTCCTCTATTTTGAACAGAAAATTGAAAACAAATTTTAAAACCTGCTTTTAAGAGTTACATGCAACAGAAATGTGCTAGACAGTTTCACATTTCAACTCTAGATTACAGCCCAAAGCAGTTAGTTTGATAAGACCCAAACTTTACATTATCAGCATGCCAAGGGTCTGGACCTTCACTCTGCTGGCACTCCCAAGGCCTGGGAGGCTTCCAGAAAATATAAAAAAATATAAACAGCTCGAGATTTCACCTTTTTAAAATAAACCACAGGGAAGCAGGGGGAAAGCAGTAAGCATTCCCCATACTTTGTAGCAGATGGAAATTTTCTCCCATGAACATCTACCCGAACAAAAGGTTATTTGTCTTTAGAAGACATTCACCCAAAGATTGCAAACCATCTTTCTGGTAGCTGCCCCAGACAGCTTCGCAGATCTTCAGCTCAGTGATAGCAATCATTTACTGAGTCAAAACCAGGTATCTATGGAGTTTGAACAGCTTATTAGAAAGATGATTGCTTTTTTCATTGTAATTTAATTGTACAGTTTCATTGTATCCTCTGCCTAATTCATCACCTCGTTTACTGTGTTTTACTATACTTGAGTCTTTCAGTAAGTATCCACCAGCCAAACCTACAAGTACCCCCTACCCACAGCTCTCCCTAGAACATTTGCTTGACTACCCCACAATTAATCTCTAGTTGAATGGCTCAGAAACCATTTTCAGCCTCTACAGAAACAGCTTGCCTTCTATGTTTGTTTCATTCTTCTCAGTACCCCTTATAAGAAATAAACAAAAAATCCCTAAAACTACAACATCTAAACAACATGTGACCTTTTGCACTTTTGATTTCAAACAAGAATTAAATTAAGGCATTCCAACAGCAAGTGCTGTCCTCTGTATAATAAGATGGGAAAAGGAACAGCAGAGACTTATGTTTTGGCCTATATTATTTTTCAAACTGCTTTTCAAAACAAGCCAACCATATGGATGAAATTTTAAAAAACTTGAGTCATACTGCCACACACTCTTCAGCATGACCTACCATTATAAATGAAAATTACTGTCAATTGAACATGAATTAGCTCTTTTGTTCCAAAAAGTGACAGATGACAAATTGTTTGCTCCTAAAGTAACATTACCCAAATATCCTCCAGATTGAAATACTGCTATCCCCACTTGTCATCATTACCAAGCAGTGCAAACTAATTATCAAACCATTTTAATTGAGATCTAAAGGGTTCAGGAACAGTAAGTATTCAAATAAGTTTTTCAAAATTTACTAATTACATTAAGTACATAGATTGTAGAATTATTTCAGCAATTGTAGACTAAAAACTGATCGAATATCTGTGGTTTTATATAGGCTGCCAACCCTGAAGGGCCAGGCTACTGAAAGAAGACTGTCAACCTTGGAATCCCAAAACCCCAATTTAGATCAGCCTCAAAGGAAACCTGACTTGACTTTCAAGAACACAGTTCTTCACCCCAGTTGATGCTACTTTCATTCCCTAGTCTGGGAGAATACATTGACTGGATCCTCAGGAGCAGCCACACTCCCACAAACAAACTTCCATGAAACAACCGCCTGCAAGCACCTGACAGCAAGTCCTTCCAAACATCCACTTTCAAAGACATGGGCAGCAAACCAGCCACCAGCATCTGTGGGATTAACACTGTGTAAAATATTTATGACCATTAACCAGATTTTGCAGACATTCCACAGCATTTATTTCGTGTCCTTTACCACATTCATAGCGCATTCATCTGTCTCAACACTTCGTTTTTCTTCATTTTAATAGTGGCAAGAAAGAAAAAGGTTCATGCACATCCTGATAATATGAGCATCAAACATGCAAAAGGGAGTCTTGCTTTCTGAGGCAAGGAAACAAGCCCCCATATCCTCATCAGCTGTACAGCTGGATAGAAGAGCTCAGTCCTGAGGCAGCCAGAAATTAAAAATGCAGGGCAAAAATGGTCTCCCTGTATTTCAGTATGAGCTAAAAGGGACAAAATACAGCACAGTCTTAGCAGCTTTTATCAGGGCATATCTGAGGCACTGCAGTATTTTTGTACACTAGGAGCAAAGTAATTACAATATGCCAGACTTTGCAGTGTGCTCTCTGCTGACACGGTAAACATGGCCTTTTCAAACAGTCTGAGGTTATTCAGTCCATTTTACTACTAGTGCTGGATTGCTTTTGACAGGGTTTTTTCCCATACTTCATTTCAGATACCAGTTTCATTTCAGATACCCCTGAAAGGAATGTCATTATTTTACTTGGGAGATAATCCCCAAACTGAAGGGGTCTCAGTGTCTAAGAAGAAATTAAGCCCTGTGAACCCTAAGAGAAATTCAACTTGGCTTTCCTTTTTTTTTTTTTTAAATTTCACCTCATCAGTCTCAGTCAGAGCCCCTCGTAAGTATAAACCAATTGTAACTGATGCTTTCATGATAAAAGCTTGTAATCCATTAGAAAGTCATCTGCAACCTCAAAACTCAATTTACGTATGACCTTTTAAACCATCTGATCAAAATGATTCCAAGTCACTTTGGGTAATGTCAGGTCTGACCTGCAGACTAAGGAAGCTTATTAAGGCCATACTCAACTGTACATGCTGATGTTTCTCCCTGCAAAGGGAGCACATTTCTCAGAGGTTCCTCTTCAATTCCTATGCCAATCAGGAGCCGTGTCATACGTTTTATCTGCAGCTGACATCTGCTTTTGAATTATAGGATCAGGAGGGACAGTCAAGGGTACAGGCACAGATGCATTAAAACATTCCCTTTAAGCCAGTTTGTGGGAAGATCTAACTCTCCTCTCCTAACTAGCACTTAGAGCTTATTGAGGAAAGTAAGAATATAATGTGAGGGTATTGCAAACTAAGTATGGCATTATGCACAGAAAAAATCCCCAGGGCTCGTTTGTTACCTTCACTGTAAAGTGATACACCATCCTACTTAGCATTTTTATTTACTTAACTTTACATCAAATTCATCAGAGTAATCAATTACCTAACAGTGTTTCTAGACCAGTCTCCTTGGAAGATGCAACTGAGCTTCTGAGAGCTCTGGCTTCCAACATAATGATTTGTACTTCTTTCCCCTGGATAAGAGTCCAAAGCAAGCTGCCTTCACATAGCTCAGTTACACAACTGCCTGAAATATTAGCAACTTAAGTGTTTATAGAGGCCATAGGATTCATAACACAACAACTGTATGCTCTGACAGCAGATCACTGTTCAGCCTGGAAAGAAAAGAGTTACTGTCATTCTGCTGCGTTTGCTAAGGAGGGCTCTTCTGCTTGGCTAAAATCTGAACAGACTCCACGGCCTAGGAAGAGTCTTATCTCACACAGCCACATCCAAAGGACTTCATAATTCTTCAAAGCAAAAAAACCCTGCCAATTAACCAAAAATATCTTCTCAATCAAAGTAAGGATTAAGAAATTCCCAAGGGGAGGCTTTGGATCTGAAAAACCCACAGCTGGGTTGGAAGCCTAGAGGGGAGCCACAGTCCCCCAGATCCAGATTACCTCCTACAAGCACAACACCTAAATGAAAATAAAGAACATAAAAGCCTCCACCAGGAAGCCCTGCCCACGCTGTGAGATGAGGAGCCCATGAAGATAATCCAAACAGACAGCAAGGTAGGTAACAGGATCTTTGTGCAGACATTCTCATTTCTGTTTATCCCTGCCTTTGTAAAAGGTAAAAGTGCTGCTGAAGGATCCTCTCAGTGCCCAGAGTGCACATGTTCTTCTCTGAAGTGCAGCTCACACCCTCAGGTAAGCTGGGGTGACACTGGCCCCTGGCCTGTACTGGTACAGTCTCAGGTGTGTGCATTGGCTGGGCACACCCTGATACAGCACAGAGGGAAGGGGAGTGCCTGCACCCCGAGCAGGCATTTTTAACAGGCAAACTCAAGCAGAGGACTGGTCATGTAGACGAGGAATTGCCAATCTGTACAGCAAGACCACAAGAGGTAAAGCATAGATTGGACACCCCACAAAAATGCATTTCAGGAGAGCTTGCCACACCTGGACTGAAGCACTGCAATCACACATAGCTGCTGATAAAGTCCACTTCACAGCTAAGGACCTCACCAAGGCATTAGAAAGTACAAAGCCAGCAGGTTGGAGTGAACTTTGTACACTGCCACTAAACGGAGTTTGCAGCATATTCACAGTTTTCAAAGAGCTGTGAATATTAATACACAATACAGCACTTGTTGCTTATGTTGAAAAAAACCCCTCATTTTAAATGCAAACCATTCACATCTCATTCTGAGACAGGAATGCAGCAGGCTTGAAAACTGCCATCAGGTTAAATGTCAAAAAAAAGGATGCTTTTGATACTCCCCAGTGTCTGGGCATCCCTTTCCCGCAGTCCTGCCCTAACAGCCTTCCTGCCACTTATAACCACCTATTTTAAGGCCACCAGGTCAGTCAAAGCAGTGGCCTGACAAGGCAAGATGTCCTTCCTCTTCCCAGGTTCAGTGGTCCACAGCCCCTCCGCATGCAAGAACGACTTATGTGGCTGAGGATGTAAAGGGGATCTGAGCTCAACACAGCAGCTATCATAAGGCAGCTCATCCTTCTTAACCAAGAATTCTGTACCCCACTCTGCTCTGTGCAGCAGCCTTCCACCTCTTGCTAGCACAGATGATCTGTCTCAAAAGCTGGAGCCAGCCCACAAGCTTGGCACTGAACTGCCCTGACACACAGCAACCAGAGCCCAAGCTGCAATAAAGGTCACTTGCTGCTCTGTGTCCCCAGGCAGCTGGAGCCACACTCTGTAAAATGCAAAGCAGGAAGACACTGGAGTTTCCAAACGACTGTCCCTACACCGGGGTGCAGATTAACCATAACCAACTAACAACTAACAGAGTGACGTGCAATGAAAATAGGAGAATGAGGGACATGTAAACACCTGAAAGAGAAAGAAGCTAGGACACAGGAAAGGAGGTGCACTTGGCTTTATCTGCAAAACAGTCAGAAAGGCTGGGCTATGGGAAGTCTAACAACAGCCCTTCAAAATAGGAATGATCCCTCTCCAACCTGTCTGGGAAGCAGCTCCCCTCCCAGTGCAGCATTTGCAGTACTTTTATCTAATTACCACCAACAGGCATCTGCTGCTGCTTGCATCCTCGCTCTAATGAGCAAACCCAGCAGCCAGATCTGGCTGGAGCTGGGGAGCAGGACTGTGACTGCAGAGGTTCTTTGTTCCTCAAGTTCATCAGAAGTACCTGCTCCTCAAGGAGATCCAGAACTTTCTCAAACCTGGGAAAAGGAGCATGAAAAAAGTGCATCAAAGATTTAAAATAAGAGTTTTAAAAGCAGGCAGTGAGTGCATCATTGACAGGTACACCCAGGGCTAACTGCTAATCCCCACTGCTCAAACCACTGGGAGATATTTTGGAAGGTATCAAACCCAAGAGCTGCCTTTTGTTAAGGCTGACAGAGTCAAGCTTGGGGAAATCCATGAGGTTGTTTTTTCTAGTATTCCACAAGGGAGCTGTATCCTATTTCCAGCATAAACACGAGACATGGTGCTCCAATTAGAGGTGTCTCTAGCTCATAATATGACTCTTAAGTGACATTTCTGGTTTACCAGCTTTAACAAAATCTATTTTAAAAAGCCTCACAATGCACAAGGTGCTCTGGGAATGATCTCTCAGCACAGAAGCAAAGAAAAGATGGTTAGATTTCCTCATTCAAAAAATTAGGTATTTAACTTCTTACAAACATGCCTTTTTAAAAAATGTAGTAACTACCCATGATTTTGTTCAAAATGTACATTGGCACCAGGTTACTTACACTGCTGGAAAAACCAAGTCCTCTCCAAAGAAAATGCTTAGGAAAAGCTATTACTGACCCTGACAGAAAGGCACAGATGGTGAATTTAGTTCCAATAAGTCTGATAAAATGCTGCACAGTCAATAGATGGAATTACTCTTTCTCCCTTTCACGTCATTTAGACCATCAGTCACAGACAACAGATGTAAAATATTTGCCTCAAAAGAAGCACTTTTAAAACATGCTTTCCTATTATACACAGACTGAGATTTTAGAGTAGGAGAGAAGTGTGGAGATTTTCTCTTTTATTTCACTGTCATAACGTGAGGTATTTCCTCTTACTTTTTGAGAAGCTTCTACAGGCCTTGCCTCAGCAGGAGTTTGAGTTGCTCAGTTACTTTGGGTAGGATTATTCCCATGTTTATGGGAAATGCCAGTCTCCCTACAATACAATAAATGGTTTCCATGTCATACTCACTAAGTTCATTGTTGATTTCTTCATGCAAGAGCCTTGCAAAACTTGAGCACAAGCACCAATCTGAAATGCTTTGCCTGTATTTATCCCCTTCTAATCATATAACCTGGGGGCACAAGGGTCCACCAACAATGTCAAGGCAGAGCCCTTGGCAGACACAAGGAATCTAATCCCTGGGGGTATGAAACTGGGGGAATTGGAGGCCTCTACCAGCTACAAAAGTGTCACTACAACACCTGCTCATGCCAAATATCAAAGCATTAAAGGAGACCTCTGGATGCCCCATAGCTGGATTTTCATGAATCCTTTTCTCCACTTCAGGTATTAATTTCCAGTAGTAGGTCCAGTTCCACAGTTACAAGTGTCCATGACTTCACTACCTTGAGTAAAACTGCAATGCATTTCCAGCATCAGCACACTGCTTAGCAAAACTGTCCTTCATCAATAGCTTAGGACACCTTCCTTCTTTGCAGCAACAAGTACAAAGGAATCAAAAGGAGTCAAAGGAGTCAAAATGCCTTCCTCAGAATGTAACATCCCCCACCCTGCTGTATTGCAGAACTGTCCAGTTTGGTTTTTCAAACTTAGATGACTGCTGATACTGGTAACAGACTTTCCTATTCTGTTTTCTCAAGCCTGCTTTACCCCCCCAAAAAAGAAAAAAGACTTCTCTTTTCAATTGCTGTGTCTAAAAATCTAGCCGGAAGATGTTTTATACTCTGACTCGAATGTTTGCATAACATTTCCTTAAAAACACTCTCAGACTCCATACTCACTCATAAAAGCTGTCAGAACATTCAGAACATGATGAAACTGTTCTAAGCGACAATTCAAGAAAAGACAGAGATATTATCCTGCTTGTGCTGAACCATTCTTTTTCCAAAAACAGATCATGGGGAGGAGACACTCCTTCCTGTGAGAAAACAGTGTGGGGGGAAGATGATCCATCTCTCTCTAATCCCAAATGAGGGTGCTTAGGAAGAGTTGCCTCTGTGAGGAAGACCACCTCACACTCAGCAGAGCACCAGGCAGCTCCTGGTGCAAATATTTGACTTTAGGCTGCTGCACAGAAGCCCTCATCAGTGCAACTTCAAACCTGAACCAATCTTACCAGCATGTTGAGAAGGAAGTCTCCCCAAACTCTACCAAAATCATGAATGAAATACAGGTATTAGCCATTCTCCAGTGACACAACCTACTTCAGAAGCTGAATGAGACTTCAGGAGACTGCTGAGGCAGAACAGTGTTTTCTGCAGAGATGCTGGGAGATCAGGGCCACCTCTGCCTCCTGCTGCTAAGCACCTGATCCTTGGAAATACATGTTGCTTAACACCAGGTAGTAAAGTTACTTACAGAGTGAGGTGCTCGTTAAAGGACTGGGTGCACAAACACAGCCCTTCCCTGAGCAGTGAATAAATTCATGGCTTCCCAGTGGCAACTGCTGTGATTGCAGGATATAAGAAACTCACAATTACAGCTGGATTGCAGCCATGCCCTTTGGATATATTCTTCTCTGTGAAGGGCAGGTCTACTAATTAGAATGCTACAGCTCTAAAGTAACAAATGTCTTTCAAGCAGAAACTTCTGATTTGTTTAATTTCTTCATGCTTTTATTTTAATGCCTGTTTCACATTAATCATACAGTAAGCAATTTGGGTGCCAAAACACAAGTATTTATTTCCTAGCCTAGCTGAGACCCTTCTCACCTAAGACATTTGAACACTGTAAACCATATATCTCTCCAAAAGAAATAAGATCCAGTTTCAAAACAAAACCTAGAAATTGCTCTATACTTAGTTTGCTAATGGATCAGCATCTGAACTTTAAAGACCTTAACCACACAGCTCCTCAAATCTACTTACTTGACATGCTGAAGTTTGACTGGCATGCACCAACTACACTACCAAAGAGCTGCCTTAAGACAATTACATTTCCAGTTGCCTGAGTCAGCCCAGTTTTATCACATAAGCTCTTCCATTCCTGACCTTTTGATTCTGCAACCTAGACACTATCACTTAGAAAATGAAAACAAAACTTTTCTTTTTTAAAAAAGTGTGTTCAACAGAGCCAGTTGACATTTTTTTACCAACAGCTCACCCCTTAAAAAACACTTTCAAATACACAAAATCCTTATTTTAAAATCATACCTCCTGGTTAATTTTGGAAAAAATGTCTGGCTCACAGCAGGGTCACCCAGAGTCCTGTAGGCAGTGTAACAAAGATAGATGCTGGCATGTCTTTTCTGCAGCACACCCAGCTCCTGCTGCTCTCCCTTCCCATGATCAACCCCAGGTCCTTTCCAGCACTACTGTTTTCTAAGGGTCTTCTTTCAGAGAGTATCTGCATTTTTAATTATTTCCCCAAAAACTTGCCAACTTGCATTTTTCCACTTTAAACCTCATTTTATTTCCTGAGTATGTTTTTTAAGCTTCCAGAAACTTTCTCTCATTTACATTATTTCTCTGACTTGCCAAGCAGCATGAGCAAATAAATTCCACTGTCGAGTTCAACCACCTCTGCAGCTCCCTTCTGCCTTTATAGAGAAACAGTGTTAAACAGCACATGCCATTTCATGAGATCACCCCCAGTCTGGGTCAGGAATCTGCACACAACACCAGCTAGCCAGGCTGGGAAGAAGATCTGAGTCTACATGGCTGACAGCCTCAGTGAAAAATCTGCTTTCATCCTCCTCAGCTGAGCCCTTACGCAAAACCTGACCCCTGGATACTCCTCCCAGCCCTGCACACTGCTGTTCTCCACTCCTTCCTTCAGTGGGAACACTCACTTCATCCCACAGCTGAGCAAGAAGCTTCTGCAAGACTAATCCCTTCATTACAAAGCAGTTTCATCCCTCCTAGATAGAGCAAGCACTTCATCACTTACTTGTGTAATTTGATCTAAAGTTTTGATCAAATCTGCCTGGCAGGATTTGTCCTTTATAACCTGATGTTGTTTATTGCTCCTTGATCTTCTCCAGACTTCCCTTCCTAGATCAGAGCCAAGAAACTGTCTCAATTGCTACACAGCTATACATAACTGTGTGACTTTAAGGACTGTTGATTTTATTTCCACCACACCCCCCTGACCAAGATCCTCCTTTTTGGGGCACCTCTTCCTTCTTTTCACCCAGAAAAGAAGGCTGTGGGTTTACACAGCTCATCTGGCTGTGTATATATTAAGTGTGGTTTATACTTATTTTTGTATTTTGGCTGCATAAGGCAATTTTTTTTTTTCAGATTTCTGAAAGGAGGTGTTCCCTAGTTTGTTAGCATTACTGGATTATAGATCATTCAAGGGCCTGTTAACAGCTGTTTTGAAGCTCCTGCATTTAAGGGACAAAGCTGACTTTGGTGTGCGTGAAGAAGTGAGGAAATGCAGGTTATTCTAAATACAGCTCATCTGAGCTACCTGTCCTAAGCCATTGCCAGGCCATGCCCCACTTCCAGGACTGCCCTTCAGCCCCAGTGGGGACCCAGGAAAGGTGCCTGCAGGGTGAAGGATGGGGGGTGTCTCCACCAGAGCCTCCAGAAGGAAGCCATGACCCCAGCCCTGCCTCACCCTCCACATCCCTCTGCCTCCAGGCAGGGCAACACTGTGAGCTGCTGCTGCTGGCTCCTGGGGCAGCTAATGCTTTCTGCAGGTATTTTTCCACAGCTAATGCTTTTTGCAGGTATTTTTCCACAGCTAATGCTTTTTGCAGGTATTTTTCCACAGCTAGCCTAAATTTCTGTAGAGTCACCAGTGAAACAGCCCTTCCCAATAGTGAGCATCCTTTAAAAGCAGACTCATTCACTGTTGGCAAAAGGGGGTTTTCTGGTACAGATCAGGTTTTTCCTAGAGTTTTTCTGAGATCAGTTCACAGTGTAGCTCTATCTGGAGACAATGATAACTTTTACTATGTTCCACTGCATTGGGGATTTCATTTTTTTTAAGACACCAAAATGTAAACTTTTACACTTTACAGACTCTATTCTCTTTGTGCACATAAACCCTTCTGTTGATAATGAGTGCTAATTTTTTCACATATTTAAAGGAAAAATGGCCTTGTTTAGAGGGTTAAAAGTGCTCTTATAAAAAAGGACACTAAGCCAATAGAGAAATTAGGAACACTGCTAAGGACAGTCCCTAAGGAGTAATGTCACAAACAGACAACTTTAGCACTAGCTGTGTCTCATTCTGAGCATCAGGTTAGTATGATACTTATCTCACATTTTTATTTTTCCTGATTAACAATGTGGAGAAAGACTGTTCAGTGTCAGCAATACTCTGTGTTAACCACAGGAAGCACCAGTCCATTCTTTCCTTGTACGTTGCAGACCTGTTGAAAACAAGAACCACTTGCATGGGTCTGAGCTCAGCCCTGAAGGCTTCCTCTTGCCAAGACTCATTTATCAGTTTAAGTAAACTGTAATGTAATTTCAAACAAAAGTTATTTGAACGAGTAGCTGGAATATTTCAACAAATAGCTGGACTGCCTTCCATGGCTATCTTGTAACAGCTTTCAAGACCAAAATTAGTACAGACTATGTATT
>JAYDZK010000274.1:27656161-27713873 GCA_034509185.1 Euphonia xanthogaster
CAAAATTAGTACAGAAAATGTATTTTCCTCACAGAATAGTCATCTTTAAGGAGCTCTACTTTTTTTCTGAAATTATTTGCCACATATTCCAGTGCATAAAGTTGTCATCTTCCCAGTAAAAGCCAATGGAGCTATACAGCCTTACTCCAACTAAAATCCCAACATTAGCTGTGCTGTATGTTTCATTTGTCAGTGTATTGTTTTGGATTAATCATGCCAGAACAGGATGAAAAAATACATTACTACTGTAAAAAGAATCACATGCCCTATCTCCTCAATCCTCTCCCATAGCCCTATTAATCATGTTCCTTTCTCTGAGCTAATGTACAGCATCTGTGAGGGTAATTTTCTTCTAAAAATGTGTGAAAAATACATTTCTTGGCTTATACTATACAGTGAAGGGGATGACATGAAATGCTGCAACTTCCATATAAATACAGCTGTTCTCATCTTTTCCCTAGAATATTAACTTTTCCTAATACACACTTAGATGAATCACAAGATTCCATCTAACAATTTATGCCTGCTGGTAGCAGGTACTAGGAAAGGAATTATTTCAGCAAAGCCAGTATAATTACTAATGATCTCATGACTAGTTACTCTTTTTAGATGCTCAGTAAACCATCCGTAAATTCATTCCACCTACTATCTGTTGAACTTGTCAGGCAAGCTTACTGACAAGGCAGCAAGAACAGCTTTTAAAAGGAAGGAACCAAACCAAACACATACGCCTTTGCCCTGAGCAATAAGTGCAACTACTGAGGCAAACCCAAAAAAATCTTTTCCTCTGCTGTTGTAAAACCCTCTCCTAGCATCAAGCATCACTCCAAACCAGCGTGCGGCCCCGTGCAATGACCACATGCACAGTAGCTTCAGTTAGTGGGTTCTTGCCTTTTTTTCCTTTTTTGTTTGTTTTGTACACTTAACTCTTTTCCCACTTTTCGGCCTCTGACCCACTCCTGCCCTCTGCAACCTCTTTTTCCTTTTTTGTGGCTCAGCAGAGCTGGCAGCAGCTTGGTTCCTCCAGAGCAGAGAACCAGAAGTCACCTGCAATTACGAGCTGCAAGAGCAGCTACTCCCCATCTTCTACAGGATGGAGTGGATGAAGCAGACAAAGCAGTTGACAACAATCTGCTCTTTCCTGATCCATTTCAACACTTTGCCATCTCCTTTAAACTTTCCCACAACTCTGCTAGGAGACAAAACCCACTTGGACAAATGCAAGCTGGAGGCAGTACTTCGGTCTGTTCACAAAGCACTGAGAGTGGCAGAGCACACCCAATTCTTCACCAGCTGGCTGCTTCCAGGTTCTGCCCTTCTGACTCACTCCAGAAGTGTTCAGTGCTGCTGGCTGCCCTTCCAAACACATGCTGGCATACACAGTCTAAATCCAGCTCCACAGAAGCATGTTCTGGTAGCAAACAGAGGCTCTTGATCAAGTTAAGTGTGTTGCTTGCAGTTCAGCTGGTTGAGTATGAGCTAGATACAACCTGTTCTCCACCTCAAAACCAACCCCATGGCAATCATGTTTTCTTTTAAATAGATTTAAGTGTAATGTTGTATATACTCTGCTCAGCAGAGCTACAACCATCACTTCTCCAATTATTCCATACTCCTGCAGGTTGCCTAAATTGCACAGCTATCAAAAGCCCCCCTCATCTTTTACTTGTTTAGTTCCCATATTCTTTTCTGTTTATTTTTTAATAATTCAAAGGAAAATTCTATGGGGTTGGTTTCTGTTTTGCTTTATTGTTTTGATTTTTTTTTTTTTAAATAACCAACGCTCTTGGCTCCAAGTGTTAGTCACAATGGACGGCTCATTTTTTGGCATGACTTCTGAGTATGTTTCAGCACATTCTCAATGGCATTATGCAATCATTTCGTTAGTCTCCACTGTTTCACTTGGCAGTAAGGTGAGTTATAAAATTATGTCAACTCTTGGAAAAATAGAACAGCCAGAGGACAGTTTCAGGGGTACACAAACACTAAAATCACATCCACCTGGAATCTGTTTTTCACTAACAGCCATATCACAGTTATCTAACACATATGGAGCTACACAGCTACTCCCATCACCTCTCCACTACCCACCCCACCCCCAACCCAATTCAAAAAGGGCACATTTGGTCCTATTTTTAGAGAACCTTTTGGACAACCAAAGGTGAACTTGCATCCAGTTCCATGCACAAGACAAAGCCATGATGCACAGTGTCCCTCTCCAGGCTCCTCACTATTGCAGTTTGGTGTGATGTGCATGACATGAGTCAGCACAAGGCATGACAGCATAATTTGTCATCACCTTGCCACCTGACAACCCTACTGAGCTCTGGAAATAAAGATGTAACTAGATCTTCCAGATGCCTGAATACAGGTAGTCTTTCACAGAAGATAACACAGCACATTTTTGCCTCAAGTCAGTCAGTGGCTTCTGGCAAACCAAATGTTTCCAGAGGAAACAAAAAAGTGTGGAAATGGTGCTGACAGAAAAAAGCTGTTTCTTGAGCAGGGAATCTCCTTCCCCCCCATCTTCCATGACACTGGATGCCAGGTGGAATCATCTCTTCAAGGGCTAGGGAATTGAAAACTCTGAATGCTCAGATTAAAAAGTAAAATATGAAAAAGTTGATTTTATTGAAGTGCAGTTATCTGAAGACTGCCTGACACATTCAAGGAACTGCTAGCAAACATGAGAATGGACATGTTTTGCCTCATATCTCCAGACATCTACAATTAAACAAGCAACACAGTAGGGCTTCCCTCACACACAGACCCCAAAACAATCCAATACTAGTGCTGTTCTTGCAAAACAGGCTGCTCTGAGCATTTGGATCTTTTCCCAACTCCAAAGCAGCTGGCACTGCAGTCTGGAGATCACATTGCTTCTGTCAGCATTAGGGCTTGTCATTAGCTGTTAGTGCTCCAGAGGGGACAGGGTAATCTTCATAGGAAGTAAGGGAAAAAGAAAGAGCCACATGGGTGGGGAGAGCCTCTCATCCCCAGCTCAGCCCTCCCAAAACAGCCTGACATAATCTGGCAAAAAGAAGATGAGGAAAAATCCCATTGTGAGGAGAACAGCCCCCAGAACTGCACTGTGCTTTCTCATACAGCCAAGCATGCAATTCTATAAGGAACAATGAGGGCAATGCATAACACCCAGAGGAGCAAAGAACTGCTGACAAAAGCTAGTGCACCTATATGTGTCAATATTTTCTAACCAGTATCTACAGGAGTCTCTCTAAACTCCTGTCAGAATGAAATATGCCACAAACAAGAACTCACATTTTCAAACAATGTCACTGAAATTAAATACCATACATCAAGTGGATAAATAAGAGTCTACGAGTAAAATCTGTGGGGTAAAGGCAGAGTAACCAAAACCCATGCCTCATTTTCGTAGCTAGAAGAAGCTATTGTTCTTTTTTCAGTGACTGCATTCCATTCTTAACACATGTGAGACCTGAAGAAGAAATGATCCTAAAAGCCTTTAAAAATAAAATTGAGCTACTATTTGTACTTTTCCTCTAAGCCACGCTCTCCTCTGCCAAGCACTTGTGTAAGTATTTAATTGCAGTCTCATGCATTAATCAGAATCATTGGGAGAACAGAGAAAAAATCCACAAGTATCTGCAAAGACCAAAAAGGTCAACGTAACAACAATTTAAGAGTTAGGCTCTGTTTCAAATGTACCTTTAAATACCATCATCATGAATACAAATTTTTTTTTAAAGGCTAACTATATGAAAAGCCAAGAGAAAATGCAGAAGTTATTTATGGCACTACAACAGTATTCTTTTTTTTCTCATTTAAAATACAGAAACAGCCCTGGATGCATATAGTCTGTGCTTGCAGTGTCTAGTGCCCCATACAAGTCCCTGCCAAATCTGCTACAGCAATGCATTCAGCACACATATGCTGACCTGCATTTTTTTTCCTCAAACTTTATCATTTTGCCTTCAGGGTGTTTCAATTCAAACACTGTTCAGAAAACCATTACTCAGGTCAGCATCTTTCCCTGTGTTTTATGTAATACACACTCAAAGGAGAGCAAAAGAAGATCCTGAGCAAGAACAGCCAACTACTTGTACATCCTTGGAGAAGCTCAGCAAGAGCCACGGTTTGGTGCTTGCAGAGGAATTTCAGGCATCACTGCTGCATTAACCAGTGCTTTGCCAGCTTAGAGGCTCTCACTGATTAAATCTACAGGGGATGCCCAAACTAAGAGAGACTCAAGTCAGCCCACATGGTGTAAATTCATGGCCCCACTCTGAACTAGGGGACTGTGTTTGCTTTATCATGGTGGGCAGCTCTCTGTGATGGGCCTCCCACAGAAGTCACAGCCAGCTGCGATGAAGGAAGAGGAGGCAACAGCCAGAAAAGGAAGCAGAGAGACAGTCTGGTGTAAAGCAGAAGTAAGGGAAGCAGAAGACCCCAAAATACTTCTCAGGGGCCTTGCTCCTCAGAGCCTGCTATTCTAGGATTCACCTAAATGGAGTCAGCAGACACTTCTCTGCACCCAGAGCTTTGATAAGCTCTCACAGTCTGGTAGCTTCAATAAAGCAGAAACAAAAAGTGAGTTTGCCTTTATTATGGCACTCTCTGGTACACCATAAAGAATTGCTTAGAAAGAATAACCAGACAAACACTTCAAACTGCATTTGTCAGATAAAGTGGGTAGAAAACATTTGGTGATCATATCAGCCTTGCTATTGTACTTATTAATTTGCTTTTAAATCCAGCAAGCAACAGCACCGACAGCATGTCTCTTAGTCATTCATGACCTCTCGTTGCTCTTTTCACTCCTCATCCCCCAGAGGCCCACTAAAAAGAATGGGGTATTAGAGAGAGGAAAGCTCACTAACACTTCCAAATCCAGGGAAGGCAGCCCAGCCATCAGAGCTGGATCTCTGGGCCAAGGCAGCAGCGGGCTGTGGGTTCTGGTGCACAGGTACTCTCTGGCAGAGAGGAGACACCTCCTTCACCCCCCACTCAACACTCTGCACCTCCTCTGCAGGCACCACAAGGCAATGCCAGGGGCTGTGGGGACAGGAGCCACAGAAAGACTTGAACCCATTGGAAATTTAAGCCCTCTACAGGATTCACCATCTATCAACAGCGTCACGTGTATAAACTTTGACAAATATAACTACATGGATGGAGCTGCTTAGCTGTTTAAAATAATCTGAAAATGTGCAAAAAAAAAAAACTTCTTAACAATCAGGTGTGCATAGCTGGGAGTTTATTTTTCTATTATTTCTATCTGTTAATTTATTTTTTTCTATTGGCACACCCGAACATTTGAAAATGTGCCACAGCAAATTGCAACAGAAACTGTCAAATGCTCTCTCAAACCTGTGCAGTTCAGAAAAAAATGTTTCATTGCCACGCATTACTCTCTTTCATCTAATTTTGTGGGTGAAAAACTGGTTAACACATCATCTTCTGGGCTGAAAGCAGCCCAACTGGATTTTCCCTGCTAAGGGAGCAGGGGGCATGTGGAGGACAAGCAGCAGGGTCGGGGCCCAGGGCTCCTGGAGTGCAGCACTGCAGCTCCCTGCACAGCTGGAACAACACAACTGCAGCTCTCAAATGGGCTCAGCTGCACCTGCTTCCACTTTGAAGCAGCTACTCCATCACTGTGCCATAGCTTGCTTGGAGTTGCAAGCAGGCTAAAACACTAAGCCTCTTCTTAAAAAGATGGGATTTCTCCAAGGCAGGGCTTAATTTTAATGATGGCATTAACAAAGTAACACATACCCATAGCAAGGCCTTGGATGAAAAGGGACATTGGTTTGCTGAGTTTACTCCCTGTCAGCTGAGTTTTCAGCCATAGTAACTATTTATTTAGCACCAATCTTTTATGTGACTGAAGTCACAGCTCCTTCTCAATACTGTATTTCATTGTGTATTTTATATACACATCTCCTATTGAAAAGGAGAGGTATATTCTCATATGAGATTTACATTTCATATTCACCTTGTGGAAGGAGCCACTTGACCACACTGAAAATTCTAATGCTTGGAACGGCTTTACTACCCCCTGGACAGCTTTTCTCAAGGCTCAACCAAAGAGGAGAACCTCTGCAAACCATCCCAGAGGCATTAATTTTAGTCACTCGAATCTTTTTAAAGGCTCATCAGTGCTAATGAGCATCTTTATTACATTTTCAGCAGTAAGTAACTCAAGCGATGGCTTGCAATTAACTAATTGTATGTGCACCGAGAAAGAAGCACTTGAGTTTCTTTTAATAATGCTTCATTATTCATTTACCAGTAGCCTAATAACACCATGCCTATTATATTAAAAAAAAAGTTCTTTCCATCATAACAGACAACCTGCTTGTATAAAAAAAAAATATCTAGTAACTTCTTTCTTCTAATAGGACTCAGGAAATCATATGCATCCCTGCAAGTTCCTACAACAACTATTTTATTGCTTCGGGAAGAGGAAAACAAAAAAAATCACTCAAAGTTAAACAGCTCTCATTTCTGCTTGGCACTTTCAAAACAATAAATATATGTGGTAACTGCTCATGCCTTCAGGCCACTGAGCTCTGACTCGATACCATTAACTAAACCTACATCGCAAGAAACATCTCAGCAACAAGTTTGAATTATTCAAATGCAAAATGTGATCTAACCAATTCCTTTTCTTAAAGAAAAAGTGCTAATAAATTATCCTTTTTTTAAAGAAAAAGAGCTAATTAATTATCCTTTCTAATCTGGCCCTGCAAGCAAGAGATTTTTTTGTGACTTTTACTGCTAACGGCCTCAGCTGAAGGATGGGAGTGGCTAATCCTTAAGCAAATGTTGGAGTTGTCTTGGCTGCTTCCAAGAGCTCCAGAGCATTCAGTGGCATTTAGCCACAGCGAAAGCCCTGACAGAGTGCAATGTACTTGGATCCTGCAGATGCCATGGCAAATTTGTTTGCCATTTTGGGAGGTCTGTACCCTCAAATGCAAACATCTGGCCCATGGTTCCTCCTATACAAATGCAGAGTGGTGGGTGGGCTGCACTCCACGTGGCCCTGTTCACATCTCCTGGGTTGGCAGCAATCCCCAGTCCGGCAGATTCCCTCAACATATGCGGAATTTTAACACACTACAACAACATTTAAAATATGGACATGCTTAGTTTATTGGATCAAGGCATGAGTACCTATGCCTGTGCCTCTACACAGATGAAATATTTCCTATGGGGCTCGCTTTGGGCAAAATTCCCAAGCTTTTGCTTTGAAGGTTTTCTTTCCTGTGCTGTCCAAAAACAGAAAAAGCAACCATGAAATGGAGTACATAAACCATTTCTTCCTCCTTCCCTTCAATCACCTTGCAAGTCCAAAAAAAGGCCCAAACACAGTCTGTTCCAACAGGCACAAGTCTGGGTTTTTTCCATTATAAATATTTGTTTCAGCAGCCTAACCCGATTTGGTATAATTTTGATTTGATACAATTCTGTTTACTTCTGGTCTCTGCCAACATTATCTTAGTTTTCTGTTTTGGTTCCACTAAACAAAGCATTTAAGTGAAAAGCACACTAATCTTTTTGTGTTCTAAAATACATACATCTGTTAGAAATACCTATCCTTCCTAGAGCCCTCAAAACACACACCTCACACACTCCAACATCCCTAGATTTCCCCTTGGCAATGTGCACCAAACCAAATTGAGCAAAGCTGATCCTAACACGGGAAGCTGCAGCAAACAAAAATGTTCAGGTTCTTGAGTTTATTTTCGGCAGATTCATCAGTATGAACTTTTTACACCCACTAAACAAGTTCGAGATTGCCAAGTAGCAACACACACTGGAAGTATTAACAGAGTCTTTCAGGGTGAAACAACATCCTGAGGTCGTGTAACTGCTCCATTTTTGAGGAATGTGAGGGAAATGTATAAACAAACAACAGGCATACCTCCTGTATAGCACACATGTGCTACTTGTGTTAAAAATAAAGAAGCAGGGTAGAGGGGTGAACCCAACCCAAACCAATGGTAACTACAATATAAACTTTAACCTGAGCCATTAATAATTCATCTTTTATCAGCATAAATGATATGCAGTTCTGCAAGCTCCTAGTTGTCAAATCTCTGTGTACATAACCATGACTCCAGCTGTTACTTCAAAATAAAGAAACCAAAAAAGTGTTAGATCTCAAGGTCAGAAAAACAAGCAACTTGCAAAAAAGGCCACCTGAGTTCTCCTCTATGCATACAGGACAGGTAGTACCACATCAGACTTTATGGACTATTGGATCTACAACATCATGCTACATCTAAGACTTCTGTTTCTTTATAAGGACCTAATCCAGCCTAACTCCAAAGTGTTCACTCTGTTATGAATTGTCAGATGCTGGCAGCAAATGCCATATTCTTAAGATTTTGCCAGTGTTTCCACAAGTAGACTGGAGACACATGAGACTGACAGCAGCTCCATACCAATATTCTCAAAGTGCCCTTACCCTGGTTATACTCAGAGACGCAGAACATATTCACAGGTGGCTCCCCACCAAACATCCCCCAGATCCAAACCACAGCCAGCTGTCCTCAGTAGCTAACAGCATTTAAAACACAGCAGAGTTCTCAGGGCAGGGCCACTTCTATGGTCTGAGGAGGGGCATTTAGGTCATGACAATCACTGGGAAGCCTTTCAAAGAGGGTGAGTCCTGAGGCTCCATAAATTTTAAAGATCCCACTTGCACTGTCCCCATATCCCCAAACTGCTGTTATCCTAGCACCTATTTTCAGTGGTAACACTACCTAGTTTGTAGAGGTCAAGCTTCCCACCAGACTAGGACCAGCATCTCCTTAAAAACCACAGCAATGAAACAGATGATTGATCAAGGTCAATAACTCTGTCCCCTCCTTCCCCCAGCCAAATATCCAGGGAAGTCCAGGCAGTGGTTGATTGCATTCCATTTAGATGAACTGGTAAATGTACAGTATAATATTTCTACATAAATCTGACAGCAAGTGCACACAATCTCAGGCTGTGCAGCTGAATACTCAGTATGGGTGTTCAGATTCATACAGTGCTTCTCTCTGCTTTCCCAAAATGCCTTTTTTCCCTTTTCCCTTTATTCTTTATAGATGATAACAGTGCAGGGGCTGTGGCAGACAGACAGTTTGCTCCAAATATGCAATGGCTTTGATTCAATTTTATCTTCTAGAGTAGCTTAGCCAAGAGTCACTGCTTTTGGTAGGAAAACACTTCAGGCTCTGCTTTCATCAGCTCCACTCCAGCTGTCCTAAAAGACTTTTTCAATCAACCAAGCAGCTCATTGTCTTGACCTCGACTGCAGGCAAGGGATGACTTCTCAGAGCTTCAAATATTCTTCTGGGGAGCAGAGCAGGGATGGGGATCACAGGCATGCTCATGTGAGGCAGCATTACTCAAGCCCTGTACAGCACTACCAGACCACAGATTACTGCACTGGTTTAGTTTCTCTACAATCAGATAACCAGTAAACCACACGTTATCTGAGGATCATGGAGACCTGGCTTCCTCCCTCTCCTCCCAAAGCTGCAGGTGCCTTTGCCATGTGGGTACAATGTTAGGGGCTCTGCCAGCCCTGTGCCTTGAGGAAGGATGTATGATGTGGCTGCAACCCAGCTCCACGAAAGACAGGCAGTGTCAGGGGAGCACTGGGTGGGTGCCAGCAGAGCCCTGCATCCAGACTCCCCAGGTGCAGCACCAGGAGCCCTTGGCTGTATCCTAGATAAACATCAGTGCAGCCAACACACAGTCTCTGGAGCCAGCAGCAAAGCTTGTTTGCTCTGGAGTTGGGTTTCTTAATTTCTTTGTTTTGTTCGGAAACAAATAAAACCTTACCAGTGGCAAACTATGCAAAACAGAAAACCTCTTGGACTGCCTCAAGACTCACAGTCTCCACAGCAGAAGGAGTTTTAACATCGAGATTACTTACACTGCTATTTAAATCAAGATACACTGCAGCATAAAACTTTAAAAAAAATAGAGATTTAAATCACTGCACTATTTTATCAAGTCTGCTTCGTTCCTTAATTACTTTCCTAAGGAAAAGCCCATTCAATCTGTGAGAGCACAGCTCAGTTCAGTAATGAAATTGCAGCTCTGTACATCCAATCTAATCCTGTCCACTTTCCAGCTGGTAAAGAAACAACAAAAAGAAATAAACAAAACCAAACAAACAAACACACAAACAAGACAAAACTTTAAAAAATTAAAACAAGACCAAGTAATATTTTCTATAATACTACGAGTCATACCTGCTAATGTCTTCTTGCAAACAAACAATGGCTAAAGTCTAATCTCCTGCATTTCCCAGTTTCTGCCTTTGGGGGGTTTTTAATCCTCATCTTCTCCATGTGATTCCTCTCTATATTTGGTATTTTATCATGCTCCTCCTAGCCTAATTCTAAAGCTAAACCATTTTAAACAGTGGAATTTCAGTCTCATTTCAGTCTCCAGCAGCTGGTATTCCTTGAGTTTGGCATCTTGTTTGTTGCCTTCATGATTGTTTGCACTCTGGCTTCATGGAGATCCTGCTCCTGCAGTCTGACTTCTTCAGGCAGAGCCCTATCACACCCAACAGCCAGAACAATGTGCTCACACATACCCAGCAGCAATGCTGCACTCCCCTCCTTGCTATTACACTCTAATGGGTGGATTTATAGCTTTCACAGTCTACACTTTGCCAAATTTAATCTGCACTTGCTTCATTCTTCAGACTCTCCTACAACATTTAAATTATTTATTGCTTTCTTATCTTAACTCCTTCCTGTTAATCTGTGTCATTCTGACACTGAAAAAGCACAGAAGTAAACCAGCATTTCAAATGCAAATACCACAGCTGTATAAACCAGGTCTGTAAGTTACAAGCAGGCTCTCATTTAACTTGGACCTAAATCTCCTTCACCACTGTTGCTTGGCAAATGTCTTGCCTCACACAATACACTTGATTACATACAAGGCTGAATTCCATTGTCTCTTATTCACATTCCTCGTGTCTAAAGCTGTCATATTTTGCTATTTTCCCCATCTTGAAATGCACTTGCAATTCCTGTTGATATGCTATGATCTGCAAGTTGGCTTGTCTCTGGTGTACCAGCCTGGAAGCCAGGTCTCCATGCCTGCCTTGTGGAAACCTCAGGCAGACTGAGGACCTGGACACGGTACACAACAGCTCCCTCCCATTCCAGATGTCTGTATTTCCTTCCAATACAGACCAAGCATCACATTTGAAGGCTGACAGCCATTCTCCACTCGAAGCATTTCTCTAGTTACCCCCTCTAGCAGGTCACCCCTAGTCCAGACTGACTGCCTTTTGCACAAGTCCTGCACAATAGTAACACCTCCTTAATGACATCTGTATGACTTACTAAGGAACACAGCATTCCAACAACTGGGATTCGCCTACTCTCACCATGAGGCTCCTGTATTACTACAGAGAGCTCTGCACAAGTGCAAGCAGATGAATTCTTCACAACACCGTTACCCAGAAGTTGTTAAGTCCCCCACAGTCATTTTTCTGTGCTTTTCCAGACTTCCTCATTTACCAGTGTTGAGAATCTCAGCCCACACCAGCAGCACCCATCACTCTGTCGCCGTGCCAGTGCAAGTGAGCACCAGGGAAGATGTGATGTCTGGAATTCACTGCTGCTCAGCACACAGCCATGGCTGCTCATGCCTTTAAGGAGAGAGCCCACATCTACTCCCTGCAAAGGCACAGGCCACAGACATCTCCACAGCCTTTGTTCAGCATCTCTTGCTGAACACTAACCTTGTGTCTGCCACCATCACTCCTCCTCACTTCTTCCAGAAATCCCAAGCACATTCCTGCATGCTCTAAATAATTAGTAATCCATGTGTCATACAATACAACCTGCACTACTTTTCCCCCTTTTTCTACCATCTCTCCTTACTGCAGTAGCTGGGTATCTTCCTGTAAAAATCAATGCTAGGGAAATCCCTAATGTACTGGTGGAAGCCTCTGGCACTTCTGTTTTTGCCAAAAATTACTTCCCAATGTAGGATGTAAAACATTTATAATTTAATAATAGTAGCTTCTCATATCTTGGCTACATTTCATATTTGTTTGGGGTTTTTTTTTTGCTTCTCATCTCCACAATATACTTTTTAAATAAACTTAATGGCAATTCTGTGATTTTAATTTCACTTGGAATATAGCTAAACCACTAAGTCTGCTCTGGAGACCTACTGATTTATGGTCATCTTTTAAGAAGCTGTGTTTGCTCTACTGAAGCACCTCTGGGTGCTATTGCAATAGAGCTATTTACAATTGCAAATGAACAGTGTGGCAGATTTTTTTAAGCAGAAGAAATCCAGAGGGCTGCAGAAAATACACACAAGAGATACAGCTTCGCCTACATGACTGCATATAATTCAGTGAAATGCCAAATTGCTACACACTGTGTTGGAACTAGATTGCAAAAGCCCTTAGGAAGCAATGTGGCTTTTTGAGTGCTTCTGTAGGCAAACCTGGACAAACCTGTGTCACAGATGCATTATTCAGAAGATGTATAACAGAATTAGAATACAATTCTATTTTAACCCCTTAATATACTTTTAAACAAAAAGGGATTTAATACAGTCTGTGAAATTAAAGCAGCAGTGCCAGGAAATGAGGCAAACTTCCAAAAAGCACTAAAACTAACAAAGAGACAGTGGTACTCAGTTGGTAGAAAATATACCACAAGTGCTGGCCACACTACATTTACAACTGCCTTGAAACAATGCAGAGGAGGCTGACAGACCTCTGTCAAAGCTGGACCCTTCCCATCCTAGCATCTTCTGTCAAACCACAAGGAGACAATAATAAAGGAGAGAGGAAACAAACACAGAAAAAACGTAGCAAATAAAAAACACACCATGAATTGACTTGGCCTATTGTGTCCTCCATAGTTCTTTGTTTTGTCTCCTCCTTCACATGATTCATTCTTCTGCAGACATTATTACATTTTATGGTATAATGGGGATTTTAGAATCAAAGACAGACTGTTGTTATAACCAAATAAACACTGCATGGGATAACAAGACACTGCACTGTATTTTGAAACTGCAAAATCAAGACTGCAACCAAACTGGCAAAATGACGATGAGGTCAGAAAAATACGCAGAAAGTAAAAGTTACAAGCTGTACTATAAACTAACCACCTCAAAAAACTTAATTTTGATCCTTCTCCAAAAAGGTTCCCCTTCTCACCTCCCTATCCCTGACAAAAAGTACTCCAAAAATGAAAAGACAAAACCACCAGTCGGCTATAAATGCCCTCAACTCTTCTGGTACTATGCAGAGAAGGCATTACAGAAAATTCAACCTCACCTCGGGCTTCAGTAACATTATTCAGCATGACAAGAGGGTTTTTCAAAAACTTGAAGTAGGATTCCAGACAAACAAGCTGCTTCTCAGGAATAGTGCACACCTACAAGCTACTAGGTAATTTCCACTTGCCAAGCATAAGAAGCCAGGCACTACCTCCAGTGTGACAAGCTGTGCCAGAATCTGTCTCATGAGGATCAAGAAAGCTCTGAAAGTAGTTGGCAAAAAATTATGACTCCTAGCAAAACTGGAATCTCAGAGGGCACAGAATGTGGGAGAGGGAAATCTATCTGTAACCTCTCTTCAGGTTTTTCAACATTCACTGCAGCATTTGAATGACCTCTCCTGTCCTGCAGGGAAACAAAGACAGCACCAGCAGCTACAACCACATCCACAATCCAGTCATTCTTAGCCTGTGAAACAAGTTAAAGCTTGACATAAGTCTTCAAAAACATCCTGAGTGATAAATCAAATAGCACAGAAATAAAGTCTAAATACAAGCTATCACATTGCTTAGAGCACAAATCAGGGGCCTGAAGAGGATGGAGAACACGAGCACATCATTAGAAACAAAAATGCTGAGTCAGACTGATCACTTATTCCTTAAACAAAACCTGATTGCATCTTGGCCTTTGCCCCATTCAACCCTCACAAGAGATTTATGCAGATGATAAGCAGGAGACAGCAGCAGAAATGGCATATCCATTCCTCTCCCAGAGATGAACGTCCCATGGAAGCAGAAAAGGATGATTTTTGGATGGTGATCCTGAAACAGATGTGTATAATAATGGTTTTCAAACTTCTTTTACCAACTAGGCTCCTGCATTTTTTCTAGTGGCAGTCTGAAGTGTAAGTCTAACAAAAAAACTTGCTTTCCTTTCAACAAATCCCATAAAAGTCCATAAACTGGGTGTCTGTGCCCACATGCTACACAGGCTGAAATCAGGTCTTTCCTCCCCAACTCCTTGCCCTGCTCAGCTCCAATCACTGCCAATCCCTCAGTTCCCTTTTTGTCCCACAGGGCTACTGCCATCACACAACTTGCAGCCCAGGTTGCTTTGGAGGTGGTGAAGCCAGGAAGACTTGCTTTAGCCTAAATAGTAGTGTTGGACTGTTTCTCTCCTGAAATATGATGTTTTTAAACAATTAAGCCCAACAAGCACTTGCTCCCCCACCGTAATTTCAGACAATTCACTCCTGATTTCCACCAGACCCTGCTCTAGCACTTCTTGCCCACAGGAGGCAAGAAAACCACTGCCTACGACAAAATAAAATAGCTCAGTGATGAAATGAGAAATTTGAAAGGCCTGATCCATCTCCACCTAATGAATATGTGCTCTGCTCACTCCAGGACAACATTTAGAAATGTGTTCTATATAGTTCTCGTGAGTTTTGTAGCCCTGGGAGGCTGCATCACAAACCTGACCCCTTTGGACTCATCCAAAGTCACAGCATCTCGCCATGCACAACAAATGCTGACAGTAAAAGCCTGTTTCCTTATTTAAAAGAATAGCTTCAGTGGATACAGCACATTACATAAAGGAATTCAGTTTTTATCATAGCTCTCATAGAAGGGCTTTGAATAATTACTGCCTTCTAATCTTTATAATCTTTAATTTTTGTTTCATAGCAGACTGACTGTTTTGTGGCTATGGTAGAGAAGGAAGGAGAATGAATAGGAATAGGCAGTAACTCAAAATCAAACCAGAAAACAGATACACCAGCAAATCCTACCCTTTCCTATTAGCAGAAGTATTTGAACAGAAACAGAGCTTCCCTTAAAGGATAAACAAGAAATAAAGTGAAAGAATATAGTAAAATTGTTGGAAAACCCTTTAAGAATGGTCCCTTCCAATTCAGCATAGTCTATGATTCTATGATCTGACTTGAGTAGTGCTTGCCCTAGAAAGTGAGACTATTCATTTTTAACAAAAACCCCGATGTAATGTGGATATACAAGATGTTCCACAGACGTAAAGCCAGACTGAGACGTGCAGTTTTCTTCTCCCAGACTAAATGGATCCTAGGTGACAGCTCTATCTTTATAAGAAGATTCACACATGCTCCAAGACCCTAGGAAAGACTTAAGATACACAGGACTCTGAGTATAATGGTGATGATGAAAGAGTAAACAACCTATACATGTTGATTTATGATGAGGAGTCAAAGCTTTCTTACTTCACTTACTTTTTAGACGTCAATCTCCAAGCAGCAAATATTCTAATTATCTTTTCCTTTTTAGTGCAAAACAAAAGCTATGTTTATTTTGGAGTGTTCCTGTGCCTATTTGCTTGCATAGTATTATGCAAACATTTTATTTATTTGAGCCAACTGCAGTTTGCAGAACACAGGTATAGAGACAATGCTCCAGCAACATGCTCTGAAAAACAGACTTTTCCTCTGCTGCTCCTAAGAGAGGAGGTAGAACAAGCTCTTAGCCCCAGTGGGAATTGTGGTCTGACAAGCAGGGGTAAGTACAAAAACCATGCAGTGCCTGAGGTTATAAACACAGTGTGCAATTGCTGCTTGCAAAGCTCCAGACACACAGGACACTGGCCATTATCATTGTGCTTTATTTTCCCCATATGTCATCTGTGAAGCCAGATAAAACAGCACCAGGCTATAAGAGGTGTGGTATCTCCAAGGACAGGTTAAATCAAACGGTGCCACGAAAACACTGTTTTCACACATGTATTTTTAGTATAATCCCAAGGATATAATTTTATCTTGCTCCCACACAGTGTCTTCTTATCAAGTCCTGCAGTCTGTGTTATAATTCAGAGCAAACAGCCCCAGCTGCTGCATGCTGCTGTTGCAAAAAGCCAGGGCTATTTATTGGCTTTCCAGCACCACAAAGTGAACTGCATTGCTTGTGTGAAAAATGTGACAGAAATATTCTTAAACTATTGCCCTTTTTATTCCAAATAGGACTAACTCACCTCAAAGAACTATAAATTCAGAGTAGGAGGACCAGACCTAAGCACACCTCATTAAGTGATGCCATGATTTAAAAAAATTAATCATAGAGTCACAGAAAGGCTGGTCTGAAAGAGACCTTAAATATTATCTAATCCCTACCTCCCTGCCACAGACAAGGACACCTCCCACTAGACCAGGCTGCTTAAAGCCCCATCCAACCTGGCCTTGAAAACTTCCAGGGATGGGGCATCCACAGCCTCTCTGGGCAACTTGTTTCAGTGCCTTGCCACCCCTATAATCTCAGGGTTTAGTTAGAAAAATAAGGTTTTGGCCCTCAAACTGGGACCCTTGAAAGTGTGAACTATGTGAAATCGCTATGCAATTATTAGTTCAAGTCCACAGTCACCCTGAAGTTGCTCCAAATAGAGTGAAGGGCATTGTGTATTTGGATTTCTTTAGGCTGATAGTCTTGGTGACAGTGGAAGGAGTCTCAAAAAAAAACATTAGCACTTCTTTTTTAATAAGCCAAAATTTAACTGGTTCACATTGCACCTTCATTTCCTTCTGTTCTGGTTTCTACAACTGCTAATAAAGTTGGGCCTTTGTGCTAAGCTGTGCAAACCCTTTTACATTGCAAATATTTCAGAATTACTCTGCAAGTATGACAGATCCAGGAAACAAATGACTGTAGCAGAAGGCATTAGTAACATCTTCCTCCCCCACTTCTTTTTAACCAAACATGAGAAATTTGGATATTTCCATAGTTCTCTCACTGTGGGGAAGTCCTTGTCATTGACAGAATAAATACAAATTGTAATACTTTACAATGAGGCACTGTAATGAGCCATCTCAAGGTTAAAACCTTGGAATAGGAACTGGATGTAAGCTGTGGATTCATTATTACAGGCTACAGCTACAGTGCTAGTATTCTCCAGGAAAAAAATCCAAAACTTTCTATCATATTTCCTGAGTAAGTTCTATTGCTCTGGAGTGAACTGATGGGATCACAGCACCCTCACTGCTGATTAAAGGTAAAACAGTGCTCCCCCTTAAAACATTAAATATAAAAGCAATTAATAAGCACATACACAGGAATAAAAATGACTGGTACATCTGAAGATCAAAGAATAAAGCAACAGCAAAGGAACTTCAAAGTGTTTCCTAGCTGCTGAAGTTTTCACAAGGACATTTCCTTTCTCTTTAATCCCTGATTAAATGTGTGCCAAACGGTCTGGCAAAAACTCCATCACCAAACAGGGAAAAACCATTTGATGCAGGTCTCTGTATACACAAGTGAGTGCACACACATTTCTGAGAAAAGTCTCAGTTTTACCTCACCCCAGAACCAGCAAGGTCAGTCTCACACCCAACAAGTTGGCAGATAAAGCCCAGCAAGAGGATTCCTTGCAACACTTCTGTTCTAATGCCCCTTCCTAGACATGGTTTGTGGTATTTCAGTGCTGGGGCAGCACGAGCAGGGCATGTACCTCCTCCTGAAGAGGCAGCTCAGGGGGCCAGAGAGCTGGAGCTGCAAAAGCAAGGCTGCCATCCTGGAAAGTAGCCTTTGCCTCCACTTGCTTCCTTTCAAATGGGCAAAGGAATTCTCAGAAACAATACCTTCCAAATATGATTTTTTGCTAAAGCAGACTTACCCAAGGGATGCTGATGGCCCAGGCCCGTTGCTGTACTTGGAATAATCAGGCTCTGTGCCAGGCTGTGGGGGGCTGCTGACTGAGACTAGCACTCTGACAGCTTGCCTGGGCTCTGCACTGAAACTGAGGCCCCTTCAGAAGCTCATCAGCATGGCAATAAATTAAAAAGCAAGTGAAAACTTATCTGATGTCTGTGAAAAGTCAATAAACCTTTCATTGCAAAACCAGCAGTAGGTAAACTCCTTTTATCTCAACACTACCATTTCTCTTCTCTACAATACAGAAACCAGAGAGCTTTTCTACTTAACAGGCCTCTTGATCTGTGTGAATCCCTGCTGTCTTTATTCTCAGTTATTTTAATAGGTACATGCAATTCTAAAGCATCCAAGCCTATAAATTGTGTGTATGGCTCAAGCCACATCTTTCCACTAATCTGGTTTTAAAAAAGCACAAGACATAAGGCTAACACTTTCATTTCATGTTCAAGATATGGGTCTTCTTAAGAGTGTTACCAACTGCTTTCCTATTCTCTGGTCTCCACCCACAAACAGCAGTAGTCTCCAGAAACTTTTTTGGGGTTTTTGTTCATTTTGGGGTGTTTCATTGGGTTTTAAGAGTTGAGTGAATGTTTTAGTCTGTCTTGCCTGTTTTCTATAAAAGCAGAACATGAAGAATGAACACTTCCTATCCATCTGGCACTTCACATTTTTTAAGTTGAACATAAATACAACTATGTGTTTGCCTTTTTTTTTTTATTTAACAAAATTTTAGGGTCTTACTTTGCAAGCAGTTCTCTAACATAGTAAATCCTCGTGTGCCTGATTTCAAAAAGATACACAAAAAAATGAACTCATTAATACCCATAAGCATCACAGGCATAAAGCATGCATGAATGGAAACCAGTATGTGTTGTATTGGCTATAAAACCTGAAGAATTTAATTAATTCATTACTACACGTCAAACTGGTAGTGCAGTGGCACAGGACATCACTGAATGGGTATCCCAGCATTACCTTAATTGGGTTTTATTTGGAAGGAGATTGTTTGCAAGGGGAAAAAAAAGATACTGAACCCTGCAGTCACAAGTGTACAGCCAAATTTTGGATGGCTCTTGTACATGAGAGACCTAGTTTAAAATCTATGAGATGGCAAATCATTCTGAGCAATAACAAAACCTTTTCTTGATCACTGTTTAAGGGCTGAATATTGTAGTCTCCCCCATGGCTGGATACTGCCTAAAGTTTTATCTTGTCATAATTTGAAGGAAAACAAGTGTTTATTTCAACTGGCTCTCCCCACTGTTTTAACTATTAACCAGATGATTAATACTAACAGTGATTTTCTGCCACCTCTAATTATAGTCTTTGCTTCCACAAAGATTAATAGAAAATCAATACCAAAAAACCCAAATATGAATGTGACTACCACACACACACAAAAAAGCTTTATCTGGGGAAAAACTAAAAGCATCATGTATGAACATCATACTCAGCCAATTTACTTGAAGAAGGAGGCCCTTAAAAGAAGATTTCATATTCAGACTTCACTTGACAAATACTTTTAAATAAATCTGCAGGCTGAAAAGCAGAGCAGTATAACTGGGAAGGTAAAAGCTACCTTCAGTTATATTATATATAAAATACCATTTGCCTACTTTACCAAAACAAGGATTGGTGTAAGAGAGGCTCTGGCATCACATTCTCCTCCAGCTTCTGTGCTCAGACTGAACTGATAGCCAAGTCACACTGTTACAGCAGTAGGGATTGTTCAAAATAGCACCCCAGTCCTATTTCCAAGCCAATACACCCCAAGGGGAAAGGAGCAAAGTGTTCAGTGCCCCAGCCATCCTCAGCCCTCTCCTGGGTGCCTGAGAACCCTGATATGAGGCTAAGCTTTAGCCAGATGACAGCATTCACTATCCAGTTCACCAAATGCTAAAACAGCCTTACAAACTGGTTGAACTTTCAACCTAGAGATAAAAGACTCACTTCTGAGCTACACTGTCCCTAGGGTTTTCCTCTTTTAAATAATTCAGTCATGCATGCCATAAGTGGATCATGAAACTATTTAACAGTGTATCAAACCAAAAGAACAAGCAGTTATGGCTATTTTTGTACCTTGCACAAACTAGGAATTACTCACCTGCTGCAGTACAGTTTATTCACATTTACCTCTGCCTGGCTTCCAATTTTGTGCTAAGATGGTATTCTGAGAGAAGTTATCTAAACAGCTACAATCAAATATATCTGCATCCAGATTTCAGTGGGGGTAGAAGGGGGAGCAACACCAGAAAAAAATATATCAAGTTCAGTATTCAAAAATAAACAAAAACATATCAAGTTCAGCATTCATTCAAAAAATGTGATAAAGAAATGCAACAAATGGTTTGCTGGAGCAGAGCCTTCTCACATTTCTACAAAGTTGTTTTTGTAACAACCAGCCAAGGATCAAAGTAGGCATTGCTGGGATTTCTGATCCTGCAGTAACTTTTGCTCCTTAGTGTTTTCAGAGATGATTAACTCTCACTGCCAGGATATGCACAGGGACCAGCCAACTACATTTCACAGCTGAGAGAAGCAGGCTCTTTTTTTTTCCTCAAAACACAGCTAAACTAATTCTAAAACTTCTTTTTTTTTCTCCCCTAAATGAAAACATCATTAAATTTCATAATAAAATGGAAACCAGCTCAGCCCTTCTCCCACACTGGTCACAAAAAATGCCACCCTCAGGGGTGAAGGGGCAACAGCACCTGGAACTGCAATGACCTAGGTAGTCAGTACATCATGCCCCGGGCTCTTCAGCAGAGGAACTGACCACTGCTCTTCACTGGTATGTTTCCCTGGAAGGTGATGTTTGTGTAGATGAGTCACATTAGTTTTATTTCAAGGTAAACTAAATAAGGAGAATGTTCAGAACTAGCTCATTAGCTGCCTTCAATAGGATTTAAATGGTTTGCCTTTAACTGCAGTTTCACAGTGAAGTCCCTATCATTGCATTTCTTACCTTTTTAGAGGAACCTTCCCCAGGGTTTGAAAGAAAATCAAGTTTTCCCAACTGTTATATATCAGATGTCAAAAATGATTATAAATTTACAAGCTAAAAAGGACTGTCTTTGTAGAATAACCCTCCAGGCCTTCCCATCATACTAGAATTGTCCTTGGATAGCTGGAAGGATCTTTCTCATGGAGCAATCTTGCAGCTGTTACCTCGCTTCCACATTCTCACAAGGTTGAGCTATTTTAGTTGGGATTTGCAATAAAAATCTTTTCTTAAATGTCTTTGGCCCAGCAAGGAGGAACTGAACCCCAGGGACTGACATCCAGAAATAAAAAATAAAATCCATACAACTAAAGCACAATAAGCAAGCAGCGAATTTTCTGACAAACTGATGGAGCCAGCTTTGCCTGCCCTTACAGTGAACAAACCCTTTATATGAAAACAAGTTCAAACTGTTTATCTATGGCAACAGCATCAAGTGCACCTTGCACTAGTAAGAGGTCATGGCACAAGGCAGTACTGGCAGCACTGAGTGTGCAGGTCCAGCTGAAGGGACCCAAGTGCCCATGCTTGCTTCAAACATCTGCTTTGTCTGTTCTCTTGGACTACAAGCTCTTGAGAATCAAGACAATCCTCTGCTTTATATAAATACCAGGTTTAAAGGGATGTTGAGGCCTTTGGACTGTAATTAAAATGTCAAACCAAAATAGCTACCAAGGAACACTGCAGGAACGTTTTAACTTCATATTTTTAGGGGTTTGGGTTGGCTTGGGGTTTTGGTTTCTTGAGTTTTTTTGTTTGTTTTTTTTTTTGCTTCTTTTCTTTTTAAAGGACATGTAGTAAGTACCATGTGCCTTTGAAAAAAGTACTCATGGCTGTAGAATAGAATAGTAAACAACAGCTTGCAACAGTCTTAAAACTTTTTTATCATCAAAAACGCAATTAAAACCTCCCTAAGAAGATAAAAGTCTAGTTTTTGTTCAAAGACTTATCATGTGTACAAATTTCCTGCCAAGAAGAATGGTTATGATACTGCCTATCAACAGCTTGATCTACTTTCTCTTCCTGCTGTCAAAAAATTAAATTTTATTATTTTACAAAGATGAATATCATCACTATGACAACAAACCTATGACCTGGAGGATACCATGCAATAACGTGGCAATAAAAATCAACAAAAGGAAACTAAGAATGAAAAATGGTTTTGGAAGCATTCCTCTCTCTGGGAATGCTCCTTTTGCAACAAACCCACTTCAGGAAATCTGCAGGTCCACTTAGGAGAAGAGAACATTCCTTGTTAAGCACCAAGTGATAGGCCAAGCTGTGTCAGGGGAGTTTTGGGTTGGATATTAGGAAACATGACTTCACCAGAAGGGCTGTCAAGCACTGGAACAGGCTACCCAAGAAAGGGGTGGAGCTGCCATTCCTGGAGGTATTTAAAATGCATAGATGTGGCACTTTGGGAGATGGTTTAATGATGGACTTGGCAGTGTTGGGTTAATGGTGGGACTCAGTGATCTTGAAGATCTTTTCCAACCTAAAGGATTTTATGATTCTGTAAATTGCCTTTAAAGCAGTCAGGTCTTGAAGCAAAAGGTCACCTCTGAGTTATTCTGGTTCCCCAGTTAAAGCATTTTTATGTGAACTGCAGTGGAACAAAGCCTGTACTTTGCACATGGGCATTTTTAAACTCATAGCACAGGTGCCTTGAAAATATCTGACAAATATGGAAAGAAATCAAGATGTATGCCCTTGCCATTCAGAATTGGCTTTGACTCCACTTATGTAAATTTAAAAGAAAAATGGGACCCTACTTTATATACTCTAAATACCAATTACCCTCTTTTACTTTCCATAACTTAAAATCTTTTCATATCAGTTTCATACCTTTTTTTTAATGGCATACAGAAATATTGCCTAAGGCTATCCAGATGTAATAAAGCATCTTCATCATCTTGAGTAATTCCATTTATTAAATCCTAAACCGATGTCAAATTAATATTTATGGAAGAAGTGGATTTCCATAAGTATTTCACAGCCAACACTATAAATGTCATTCCCAGTCCATATTTCTAACTCCTCAGTCTCAGCTACTTTGTGAATGATAATCAGTTCACTGCTGTTACTGTTCTATGACTATGGTGCTGCATGTACCACAAGCAAGGGAATGCAATGGAAATTAAAAGATTTTTTTTTTTACATTATCACAAAGTTTCATGCTGATATTCTTCTTTTTAATTCATGAGACCACTGAATTAATTTATAAAATGCAGAGCCAGTAGAAAAGAAGGTTGGCATTTCTCTACAAAATGAGAACCAGACTTAATATTTTTCGGCTTTTGTTTTGGACAGTTCACTTTGTCAAAATCTGTACTTCAGAGTAACTGAAATAACACGGTGAATTTTCCCAAACATTCTGGCCACAACAAAAGGAAAAATGTTTTGAAAATGTTTGGGCTTATTTAGTTCAGATTCAGCAAAACAGTACACCAGAAAAAATACCTCTTACAAGTTTATTCCAGCAGTTCCAGAATAAATTAAAACTATTTCCACAACATTAAATTTCCAAGCTTTTGCAATAAACACCTGCCCACTAACAAATTAATGTCAGATTTGCAAACCACTGTTCCCTGTTACCCTTCAAGCCCAGTCCCTCCCCACTGTGGAGGATCCACATGATCCTGTTTGCACTACTCTTGTCCTACATGAGAAGTTGTGGAAATCCCAGTTCCCACTGCCACCCTGAACCTGCTAAAGGATGGTGGCTGTTCATGGCGTGCCATGGAGTGCTGGGAATTGGCTCCACAGCCCCTGCAACAGCAATGAAAGCCCTGCACTTAGTTCAAGCTTGCACAAAGGGAGAATGTAACTTCTGGCCCCCATTTGAGAACTTCACTTTTCTTTGCAAGGGGAAACCAACACACTTTTGAAAATGTCAACGCAATTAGCTTCACCTACATCAGAATCAATTATTTTGACACATCAAAAACATTGCATTTGACCCAAAATTAAAAATTCCATTTTCCTTTATTTCAGTAAAAATAACCTTTGAATTACTTATTTTTTCCTCCATCCTCTCAGTTTGATCAACAACTGGAAACATCAGGCATTTGCATCAAGTACATGTTTTTCTGATCCAAAATAAAGAGAAAAGCTGAACAAGAAGACTATCAGTAGTAAAGTAACAGCAGAGACACAATGTTAGTACTTTTCATGGTCAAAGTTCTTCAACTAGAGAGGGAAAAAATCCCTCTTTTTCATCTGGACTACAGTAATACTTGGATGACCCATCTAAGACAAGCTTTCCATTGTGCTCAGTAAATTATATCATCCCAACTAACAAAAGACAAGGGCAAAGAGTAGGAGAGGAAACGAAAGCATGAAGATATTAAATAACTCACCCAAGGTCACCTGAACTTATTGGAAGAGCCCATGACAAAGCCTCTGTGTTGTGCTTCCCATGCACCAGCTCATACTGAGCCTACAAGCCCTCCCTGGGAAGCTGTTCTGGAAGAAACACACCAGATGCAAGAACTACATATAAGAAATTTAGAGAAAAATCAGTCACCAGTGCCCCTCCACCAGCACTGCTACCATGGGACTTGGGAGTTTCCAGCAAGGGGGAGCAATGCCAGGAGTGCCAGGATGCCTTACACGGCTCAGGAAAGTAACCACAACCAAGAGTGGTGTCTGTACCTACAGCAGCTTCCTCTGCAGTCTCAAAGCCTCAGAAACACTCAAGTCCTAGGTGGTTAAATCTCACCCAAACTCTTAAACCTCAAAAACAAAAAGGTCATTTGTCTGTCTAGCTTCCAGAGTGCCTGTAATGTAAATCCTGCCCTTCCAAGCTAAACCAGGCAGACATGCCTGGAGACACTTCTCTGGCAATCAGAGTGTGTTTTGAGAAGCTAACAAAGATCCAAACATCATATTGTATTCATCATGGCACCTCCTTCTCTTGCATAGAGCTGTGGTACTTAGGTAATTTCATTTAAATAAAAACTCAGGGTCCCTTAGAGAGCAAGCTAATTTTGATTATTGAAATGACAACCTTAGACTATCAGCTCAAAACATGTTCAATTTCATTCATTTTGCATTGCACATTCAAATAAAATAACAAAGCAGCAAACCCAGAGTTTAAGTTACACGAAAGAAACTAATGTGCTATTGTAGGGGCCAACAAAACACAGATCAGTGTTTGTCTGTCATTCTCCACTACAGATCAGCAAAACACTTGGGAATGTGACTTAAAAGCAGTTTTTCCCTCTTCCTGAACTTTCTGCATGCTTATTTCCATCAAGCCATGAGAAGGCTAGCAAAAACATTAGTACAAACTGAATTCACTTACAGATAATTGAAGGAGACAATACAAAAAGTTCAGGTTCTCTTTCAGCTCTATTTATCTAGCTTTGAGAAACTGCCATAAATGCATTTCACAAAATTAAAGCCATGTTGATTTCACAAGTAAACAGTGCTGCCTACTTACAAATACAACTCTGACTAAAGTAGCAATAACTTGATATTTAACAGGAAAAGTAGCAGTAACTTGATATTTAACAGGAAGCAACCAATTTCCTCCTCAGCCAGTAAGTTCTAATACAGCAATGAAGTTCTTTTACATATACACACATTGATTGCTATTTTTTTTTTTTTGATCACTTGATTGAGTGCACAAAATACTAAAAAATTGAGGGGTATTATTTCTTATAAAAAAAAAAAACCCAAAACCAGAACAATCTGAATCTCTACTGCATAAAAAGTAACTTCAGAAGAGAAAAATGACTGCAAATACTTCTATCTTTATTTCAAAAACAACACCAGAACAGCCAGCAACAGGACACAATTAACCCACCTAACCAACACAGTTATTTAAGAACCAGTTGGTACAACTGAACATCCTTCCCATATACCAGTAGAGCATATTTTCAAAACAAATCCAGCCTAAGCCACACTGGAAACCAAGGGTCTCCACTTAACTCAGAGGGTTTTCATCTAAATCAGGAAAACAGTCGGAACACCTAATAACTTGAACACCAGCAGGGCAGAGTGGATGTCAAGGGAGTGGGAAATGAGGTCATTTGGGCATACAGCAGTGCCCCCCCAAAAGGACAGCAGTCCTGAGGGGCTTGGCAGAAGGAAGGAAGGACTGGCTGGATGCATGGAAGGCACAGGGCAGCAGCTCCTGGCGTCTGGCTGCCTGCTGTGCCCATCCAGCCAGCCCTGCTGCCTCTCCCTGCCCTTCCCAGGCCACAGCATCTCAGAAGAGATGACCTCACACACTCATCTGTGTGTGCCTTGTTTTAGCACTGGAACCACCACCTGTACTGCAGAGACCTCTGGGTATCCTTACCAACAACATGAGAAGGAATAAAAAGTAAAACAGTCTTCTTGGTAAGGGTTATTTTTTCCCTCTTTAGACCTCATTTGATATTTTGTTACATAAAGAAGTATTCCTTCCCTACACAGTTACCCATCCGGCTTCAATTTAAAAAGCATCCATATTCAGAATAGAAAAAGACATGCTGAAATTCAAACAAGGGATTAAATCCAGCTCTTACAGGGTTTAACAGGAAAATATTAAAAGGCTGGTCTTGAATAACAATATCCTTAAGGCTAATATTAAAGTGCTTTCTTGAACAGGGGCCATGAGGAACCATGACCCTGATGATTGGGCAGGTGGAATGGGGAGTTGGAATAAAAACAGTGGTAAATTATTATTAACATCAGTAGCTGCAGGAGTCTATTTATGTGTTTTGGTTCATTTTGTTCCATATTTATGTGTCTTGCGAGCAGCAAGAGGAGATGTGTTCATGCAAATGAGTGGTTTGACTCAGAAGGGGTTCAATCCTGCCTGCTAAGAGAAGTTACACCACGCTGCACCCAACAGCTTACAAAGGAATAGAAAGAATAAAAGTCAGTGAGTTACAAAAATTGGTACAGGATAAATACATGCTAAGTACACAGCCAGCACTGTTACACAGGCACGGGTGCTGTGAAATCTTGACACTCAAGCATATAATGCAAGGAAACTGATGAAATAAAACAAATGTGCCTAATTTCTTTTGCTCTGTAAACAGTCTTCCCTGCCTGCCCAGTCTACATGAAAAATTACCACATCCATACAAAAAACCCCCAAACCCCCAAGTTCCTTGTATTACTGCAATAAACACCTCTATTTACTCCAAAGGACACATGCTGATACAGCCATACCATGTCCACTGGCCTTCAGAACATGATTCACTGTGAGCTATGATTTATGTTTCTGCACTGGATGCATATTCTACTGTAGTCAGAAATCATTCACAATCAGATGAGCTAGATCACTCTGGCCATCACTCTCCTTACACTAAAGCCCTTTACATTCTTCTGGCATCAAAAAAACCCAAAACATTAAAGCAACTATAACTCTAACTGGTTCTCATTTAACTGCTTTTATCAATATGCAAACATCCATTTTCACACTGCCACAGACACAAAGCTGGACTGAGACACAACCCTCCACTGAGACCCTAGGCTCTTGTAAAAGAAAAAGCCAAACAACTTCACAAGGAGAAAGCCCACAGCTAAATGTAATTATTAGCATTTTACTTTGGGTCCCAGGAAGACAAAGCAAAAATGCTGACTGGTTGACTGAACTGAGAAGTTAGTGCCAGCTCCCATGGAATAAGATGGTAAATGGATTTCTCCTGCAACACAGCTCACAGGAACACCCAGCCATGGTGCCATGCTGCATCACGTGCAGGGACTCCCAAGTCTGCCCACGAGCTGCCCTGGGCACCCACTCCCATAGCATGGGTTAGGCAGCCTTGCTGGGTGCATCCCAAAGCCCTGGCAGCTCCAGCTAACAACATTCAGAGGAGGAGAAGGGGGCAGCAGCCTGATGCCACCTGTTAGTCTCCAGTGCTGCGAGGATTGTAGCTGGTATGGAGGAGGAGCAACCATCTGCCACTGCCACAAGTGAGCGTGCAGAGCATCACCAGCTCAGAGCACAAACAGCAGGGAAGGGGCAGACATCTTCCTGATAAAACAGAGACTTAATTGTTGATGGGCCTGATTACTCCTAAGGTTACTTAACACTCTCTACCTCGTGCAAATTAAGTGTTGTCTTTCACCAGCTGAATTTCAAATCAGACAGATCTGCAATTTACAAGAAGGACATTAGAGGGGGAAAAAGCCCAGATCTTCTTCCTTGTCTTCATGTGTCAGAAAAACACGCTGATCCCCTCTTTGATCCATTCTTGTTGATATATAATACTAAGAACTCTTCAAAACAAAAGCCTTTTAAATCAGGCTCTAAGTAACACTCTTCTCTCCATGTCTCAGTTACTATGCTTATAAAATTAAAGATATGCCCTCAGTTTGTAGGCACAAGTAATTATTGCCTGAGCAACACTAAGCTGTTATACTAATGAGAACCAAGGGACAGCTCATGAGTTAGTTAATAATCCTATCCTGAAAGCACCACTTCAACAGCACGCAGGAAACACAGCCTGGGGTATTCACACAACAATGACAAAAACATACAAGAGATGATCACTAGGTAGAGCCACTCCTGTGTGCTGGTTAAATAGGAGTCTCAGAGAAAACATTCTGGGGGGCCAAGGTAACCACAGAGGAGAGCATTAAAACATACACATGTGGTAAGCCATGGCATGACCACCCAGGCAATAATCTGCCATAGTCTCCCTTCCAGGAGCTGACTTCACCACCACACTGATGATCTTTCAATGCAGGAAAAGCTGTTTGTTTATGGGAGATAAAGAAAAGCACAGCCCTGCTCAATTATTTAGGTGAGTTTTAAAGAAAAACACCACACATGGCAAAATGTCCCACGTCCAAGCCCTCCCAAGGCTGAGGAAACAGGAGCCACAACCCAGCTGTCTCCTACTACAGAGCAGCCCAGGAGGACCCCAGAGGCCAAGGAGTGGGCATGTTCACAGGCTGGATGAAGGAGCAGCACTCCTCCCCTGGCCCTCACACAGCAAATAAAAATTACATGGAAATAGTGAGGGGAGGAACAGCCAGCATGTTCCTCCAAAACAAGTGGGAGAAGAGCCAGAGAGAGTGCAGTGTGTGGAGAGCTGGAAAGAAAGATGCCAAAGAGCTCTGGCACAAGCTTCCAGTGCTGCAAGACAGGAGAGCCAGCACAGCTTTGGGTAAAAAGAAAAATGCCTCAATACTGTTTGGGCTGATGTCAGGGCTCAGAGTCAGACCTACAGACCACTACAGGAACGATGGAATATAATCAACAACCAAACCCATTCTGCAAGATTTAACAGCACACAATGCCAACAGAACAATTTTTCAGTGGATTAACTCTCATCTCTACAGAGGGGTCAAACTAAGATTAGAAAATAAATTAATCTCAGCATCTAGCAATTCTGACAAGGCAAAAAAAAAAGCCTTAAGCAGTAATATTAACTTACTTTAGGCTTTCCCTAAATACTGCTTTTAATTCCTCTTTTTTAATGCTTCGGTTATTTTAAATACACACAAAGGCAAATTAAAAAAAAATCCATGTTTATCTGTTTCTTTCCTGAGAATTAAAATTGTTTAATTATACATTTCCATGTTAATTAATAGCTACGGTATTTATCTGGCTCACCTCAGTCATAAAACCATGATATAATCATATTCATGAAACATCCAAAGAAAAGAGATCTACACCTTGTAACAGAAATTTAAGGTGAAGTATCTTAGAAGGAGGAATTAATCAAAAAATTCAGCCCAAATTAATTCCAGTAAGATTTTGCTGATTGACTTAAATGGACTTTGGATTGCGTGTTTACTAGCTGTGCTCTCAGAAACCAGTAATGAACATTAATTAACAAACGTGTTTTGATTTAGAGTACTCTCATTTTCAATGTACTGTTCAGCTCCATTGCACTGTTCCCCCACAAGTACTTACAACCAATTTTACACTTGAACTTGCCAACAATCAGCGCTTTCCCACTTATGGGATTTCAAACCAAAGTCTTTTAGCAAGTTAAATATTTTAAAACCTGGGGGAAGGGGAGGGAGGGTAGAAGTCAGGAAGCATGCAGTATTCAACCAGTCCCTCCAATTTCAAGAAGCAAACAACACAACCACAAAAGGATTCTCAGTTTTCCATTCATCTCCCTCACCACCAGGAGCCGTCTGGGTCAGTGCCTGCTGACTGCCTCCCCAGCAATTTACAGCACAGCACAGGTTTGAATATTGTCCTTTGTATGCAGAGGATGGAGAACTGCAGGACTGCAGAGGTAACAGTACCATGTGATTGGTTTCATTAAAAGCCACAGATAAGAAAGAAAACATGTTTACAAATGCTGCTTTCTTTACTCAAGATGAAAAGAAATTAAAAAAAAAAGAACAAAAAGTACAAAATAAAACCCAAAAAAGCATATTTTGTACATCATGATTCAAATTCAACTGGAGAAACAAGAGCAGCTGATAAGGTATCCAGTGATTGCTTTTTCCCTTAGCAATATCAATATGTGATAGCCACAGAAGATGCTTCTTTGGATGAGACTTGATCTTAAGGGTTACTTGAGGAGCTACTGTAGTAATCAAGTTGACAATGACCTTACAGGTTCACACAGTGAGCACCCCAGAGCTGTGGTCTGGGTCTTCATCTGGCACCTGCAAATGCTGTGGTGCTTCCACCAACAGCCCACACAGACAATATCCACTCCAAGGTGAATCTTTGTGCTACCTGAGCCCAGGCTTCCCAAGTCTTGGTGGCTACAAGGCACATCCACAACTATCAGTCATTTGGCCAATGGCCACCATATTTGCTGCCCTCAAGGAAGGGGAAAAAACACTAGAATTGTAGAGGAACAGAACTGATTTAACAAACAAAGCTGGAAATGCTTTCTATGATCTTCAGCTGGGTTTAAACATGGTCTTACCTCAGATAATCCTGAGCAGAGCCACAGTAAACATTGAACAGAGTTATTGTGTTTGGTTTTGGAGGCAGTCCTAAGCCACTATACTTTGATATACAAACTCCCTCTGCCAGACTACAAACAAACAAAATACTAATCTTACAGTCTCCACAGCCAAGAAGGGTCCAAAAACTAAAACACAGCACGTGTTCTGCTCAGACAGGAGGGTCTCACCAGGTCCCAAAACTGGCAGAGCCAGCCTGGAGGGCAGAGGAACACATTTGCACACACTTGTGGTGGCCACAATTCCCCATAGCTGTAAGGAACAAAGATCTCTGCCTCTCTTCAGCATAACTGTCTCCTCCTACCTTGAAAAAGGAAACCACCAAAAGGAGAAAAATAAAAGGAACAAAACCCCTCCCTCTAGTCTGCCTAAACAACACTTTGGATCCCTGGTCTGTGCCCAGCCTACTAACCACAACCAAAGCCTTATGGAGACATGAGGACAGCCTTGTCATACAAAAGAAAGTGCTACATCAGGCAGGAAGAGTTGAACTCTGCTGGCCAGAGGGGAAAGCAGCCCCACTCACTGAGAAAATTCTCCCAGACCATGGTGGCTCATACCAGCCTTAAGGTGGGGGCTGGAAGAGTAAGACAGGATGCTAGCTCAGCACTGATAGGAGACAATGCTGTATTGGCTTGGAATTCCTGCCTCTCTGGGGAAAGCTCTTGCTGCCTACTATATGGGTTTTCTTCCAATGTTACCATCCAAACACGATTAGGCAGGTAGAAATAGTAAATTTTCAGTTTGTTTACATTCTGCGTTTGACAATGCTTTATTCCTAGCCAGAAGTACTCCCCTGAGGAGCATTCATCAATTTCCTTTGCTGCACATCTATTTTTCACACAGTTTGCGGGCAGAAAAAAAATATCTTCAAGTGAGACAAAGTGATTGCAAGAAAACCCACAAAAATCAAAGAGAATTACTTAGATGACTTGCCTCTTTGTTTGTTTGGGTTTTTGCCCAGTAGTAGGAAAGAAACCCCTGAAAATACATTGCTATATACCAATTTGCTTCTATCCCAGTATTTTTAAAGGATAAGAAAGATGTAAAACAGGCCAAGAATAATCAAAGTGTTATTTCAAAGGTCTTTTAAAGGCTTTTTTCCGTCAAGGATACTTTGAAAGGACTTGACTGAATAGCTTACTTGCTCATGTGTACAATACAAATAACTCAACAGAAAAAAGAGCCTTTATGTCACATAACTGTTTAACCCACTACAAGAAATTTTTATTTTTATTCTACTGTGATTGTGAAGCATAACAGAGCAAATACATGCATGTAATAGATCAACTAGCATCTGCATCACAGCACTGAGCTATCTTCTCCCCTTACACACAACAAAATCGAGTTCTCTTCATTACAGTTTTGGGATAGTTTTGTTCACTCCACCATCCATCTCGTGGCTCTCTTTGGCAAAATGACTCAAAATACCTGCAGGAGTTAACAGTTTCCTGACATTGAAATTTGACTCTTTACAGACCACAAAACAGATTATTGCAGCCATTAGCTGAATCTCCTCATCATCATTAACTAGCCACTTCTCAAGAAACAGTCCAAAGACACAGAGCGGGGTAGTGGAGGTGGGACTACAACGAGGTGTCAAAAGAAAAAGCAGCAGAAGAGTGGAATTGGTTTTTCCTTTCTGTAAGGAAGAAAGCAAGGACAGAAAGGACACTCAGCCACGACAACACTCTGATACCCTATTCCTGTCGTCAGGGCTTGCTGGGGCAGGCAGAGCTACAGGCTGCAGAAAGGGAGGCTCTCAGTGCTCCCAGCTGCCTGGCAGGGCACAGGTCAGGAGCAAGATGAGCAGCTGGAGTGCTGATTCAGGACATTCTGGTGCACCTAGCTGCCCAGCCCCACTTTCAGCAAGACAGCCCAACATTGTCACAACTGACCATGCAAAATCCTATTATACCTCAGCAGAGGAGGAGGTGGCACCTATTTCCCCAGAGCCCTAGCAGTGAGAACAGTAAACAGGACCACACTTTTGATGTGTAAGCACTTGCTATCAAGTTCAGCACACCCTGGTGCTCAAATTCAGACCTCGGTGACTGTCCAGGACCCAGGGATCAAACCCCAGACCAGCAAAGCTGAGCATTTGATAACCCTTTCCCTACTGACTGGTACTTTTGCTTTCCTTGTTTTCTTCCTTTCAAGCCTCTAATCCGCAACAGCCACACCCTGTAAAGCACTGGAGTCCCCAAGGTATCCTCAACTTCATATCCATGGCTTGTCCAAGGTCTCCTCAATACTGCACTCCAGGATAGTTTTGTTTTCTATGTTAGCAGCTTAAAAACTGTTTAATTAGTTGTATTAACCCAAAGAGAGCAAGCAAATCTATTAACTAACACCATTTTGAACTTGGTATAACTTAGCTTACTTCATAAAACTTGAACATAATTGAAGAAGAAATTACCTTCAAACAACTCAGTTTGAGAAATGGGTTGTCCAGCAGCATTCTGTGAGAATTGCCTCAGATTTTCATGGTGAGCAAAGTAAGATTTAATTTTTTAATGCTAATGATTGTTATAGAGTATCTATGCTGAAAAATAAAAACAGCCTCTTGCAAATAATCATGCACACGTGATCAAAACCCTACCACAAGCACCATTTGAAGATTTTGCTATATGTAGTACACAATGCAACTCTGTCTTGGTTCTGCCCCTCTTTAAAACCCTTTCAACATGCAAACACAAGCTGCCTGTCCATCAGCAAAACAGCATGGCCCAACTCAAAGTACAAAACAGCTGGCACTGCAGCCTTGCACTGCCCCCTCACATCCACACATCAAGGGCTTCATAGGGACTAGCTCTAACCTGACCTCAGGGAGGACACTCAGGAGGAAGCACAGCATCCTCATATCCCTGTTCTCCACAGAGCCCAGCCATTCTCACCACCAAACCTCTCTGCAGCAAGATCCCAGGCTCAGTAACAGGGAACGATCAGGGGCTCAATTCAAGGGCACGCCCTCTCTTGCTGCCAGCTGAAATGCTGAGACAAATGCACCCAGAAGAGGCTGTTGGTTCACAAAAGTGCAACAAACTAAGTACTAATCTATGTGAAGAAATATTGACCAGTTAAACCAAACCATTAGGGCTTTGGGAAGAAGTAAATGCATTCTCCCTCATTTCTTAATCCAATTGCCTATATTTGTAACAAGGCATTAGCACTAAGAAGATGTGTTATCTCTGTGTTAATTACCATTGCTACAGACTATGAAAAATTCTGTAAGAATGAACAATACCCTCTATTTCACCTAAACAATACATGTTTGTGAAAACACACTACCCCTGGGGTGTGCTGAGTGGGTAATGACAAGGTATTGTACGTGCCATTTTTTATTTTTTTTCTCACAAACAATTAAAAAGAAACAGCTCTACTGTTTCCCCTCAAGGGGAAGATGGGTACTTACAGCATGACATTCTCTGCTGTAGGCAAAGAACTGAGCTGGGCCTTACACATCATCTGACTCCCAACACCCTGGCACCAGAGCTGCCCAGCTCAGCCCAGCGATGCTACCTTTGAGGGACTGCATTCCTTTGATCCAGCAAACCACGGTCCATTGGTGACAGAGCCATGGTTCCCAGAAAAGGGCAGGAAGACCATGATGACTACCAGCTCAGCAGAATGCTTGCTTTGAATTTTTCATAGTTGAGATTTGTCTGCAGTTTGCTGCCTAGAGAATAGGAGCCAAATAGCAAAGCTTTGTGCGCTTGTAAGCAAAATTGCAGCCCTGCTCACCCAAAAACTTCAGCAGAAAACAGAATTTTTCAGAGACAATAAGATCAAATGGAGCCACAAATACTCTCCTAATGCAGAGAAGATGGAAGGGGTACATTTGCATTTGAGGGTACACACTTTTTATTTCACTTTCTTTACACCCCATAAAAGCTTTACAATGCTAATGCAAACCCATTACCTGTGAAAGTGAGAATACAAGGATATCAGTGTGACCTACACAAGCTGTGAGCAAATTGAAAAAGCAAAACTGATGCTGACTTACTTGTGATTGTCTTCAAGATTTTTTCAGCAGATTAGACTGCTGTTAGGTAAACTCTGACTAAATACTGTTGACAAAATATTTTTAGCTCTCTTTGAACCGTATGTTCAGAAGTCATTCACGGTGAAGGCCAAGCCAATGAAACCATCTATTGGTAATTTTGCTCATGAGCAAAAGCTTGCCTTTTTCAGTTTCTTTTACATTTGCCAGCTTTCAACTCTGAGCTGAAATTTTCCCTATCAGCTACCTGCCTTCAGAGAAAAAATTAAATTAAAATACCAAAATAATTCAGCAGGAAAGCTAGGAAAAATAAGTTGCTTTGCCAACATCTGGAGAAAGGTCAGGAAAAAGTTTCAAAGGCATACAAGCACCTACACTTCGAACATCTGACTTTGTGACCTTAGTCTAAGACTATTTGAAAGAGCTTTTTGTGTGTCATGTACTACTAGATGGGGAGTCATGTACCAGTTGAGCTTACCTCAACTTGCAGTCTAAAGCACATGCAGTGAAAAGCATACAGTGCTGTTGTTGAAAGTTGTGTTTTCCCAAGAAGGCAGAGATGGGGCAATCACTTGTAGAAAGCTTGTAAGAATCAGGCCCTAGAACATTTGTCTTTGTTTTCTAGAATCTGTTTCTATTAAAAAAAATTATTGCACATATAGCCAAAGAGTTAAAGAACTCCTTGCTTACTTACATTACACAGCTGATGCCCACCCTCCACCAGGAAACAAAGCAGAGTCCGTATCTGATGTCTGCTCTTCCCTGCAGCCTTCCAAGAACATCAAGATCATACAACAATATTCAGACCAAGCACGAACAGCAATGCAAGGGACAAGGAAATGAAGAATAATCTCTTGTCATCTTTGTGCTGTAGCAAACCCAGCAGAAGCTGAGTGTGTCAAGAAACAGAATGAGTAAGCAGTCAAGTGGGTGGTTCAATATGTTCATTTTCCTCCACTATTTCCATTTTAAGTGTCAGCTTCCCAAAATGTATTTAATTTGTACTATAAATTTTGATTTCCAAACACTTACCATGCTGTTCAATGAAACAGTCTGTACATACACATGTGAAAGGAAATATTGCACAAAACCACAATGACAGAAAAGGCCTTTGTATGGAATCTGTTGCAGTTACATTTACTTCCAGACCTAAAAAATGGTAAAAGGTTTTTTGGCTGGATGGATCCAAAGATAAATGAGAAGCAACCCCCTACCATCTTTCCTTCACTATGCAGTCTGCACCAAGCAACCATCCAACAACAGCAGCAGGCTGCTGACAGTGTAATTAAAGAAGCTTCTGTAGGCTCTTAATCACAATTGCAGCCTCTGTTGTAGCAATATCCTTCTGACTTCTCATTAAAGCACAGCACTATGCTGGAATAACCACATTCCATCACTCCAGTTATCTGACCTTTGGGATGTCCTGTAAATGCAAAAGAATTAATGAAAATGCTAGTCTCAAGATAGCTTCATTGTAACATGCAGAACCAAAGAAGGGCTCCTCATTGTAACAGAGGAAAGATCCCTTGCCATAGTCCCAGCAGGAATGACAGCATTGGTAAAAGCCCCCTCCTCCCTGCCCCCTGCCGTGGCAGAGTCTCACCCACCCTACTCCTGGCTACTTCAGCAATTTGCATCAAGTAGTTTAATCAGAGCGAAAGGGGCCAAATGTGAGAAAATATCCATACCCAAGTGAGCAGGAGAGAAGCAGAAAGGAGGGCAGCTCATGGCAAAGAGTCCCCAGCAAACGACCACAGCAGAGGAGTTTGCCAACCTGTACCCCTGCCAGCCTCATGCCCACCTCAGCAGGCTCCCCACAAGACCACACAGCACTGTAGCCAAGGGTGCCCACTGCAGTCCTGTCCTACATCTGCAAACCATAAATATCTGCCTCCAGCAACAGAAGCACACCCACTGCAGCAGAACCCCTGCAGAAATCCAGTATGGCAGGCATTTGCTTCAACCAAACCTCAGGAGGCTCAGGCTGGCAAGGCAGCCAAGGAACTCCTTTCATCTCAGAGGCAGATAAAGACACAGCTCCCCAAGACTCTGGGATACAGCAGTGCACAGATGAGAACAATCTGTGCACCACCTGTACTGACAGGACCAGAGGGACAGCATAAAAAGCAGGTTCTCATAAGTTAGAATTGTAACTCACAGTAAAGCCACATTTAATGAAAAGGAGGAAAACTCACCGATCCAAGCTCAGAACACACCAGTACATAGACAGTAAAGGGGGAGAAAATCCCTAATGACACACTGCACACCATCAAAACCCATCACTCACTCCAGCTGAATGGGAAAGGGGAATTCTGCAAGCTTGCCACAGAGAGGGATACACTGTACAAGCTCTACATCTAATTGTCACTTTGCTTCGGAAATGTGATAAAAATTGGTAAATAAATATTAAATAATTGATTGCAGACTTAAAGCTTCAATAACTGCAAAAACTGTTGACCCCCTTGTATTTACATTGTTAAAAACAGTGTCTCTCTGTGCCTATCCAAATACTGCTGCAGAAGTGGTGTATCTGAAAAAGTACATGGAGCAGGCAAAGTTACTCATTATCAATACCGTGGTCAGTCCTTCAGGTCTTGTTCTAGATCAAGTATGTACTGGGGCAGAAGCACTGCTGCATGAGGAGAGCTGCAGGATCCCCTCCTGAACTGCAAAGTCCAGCAACAGGAACAGGGGGTGACAAAAACTGCATGAGCAAAGTCCAGGATTTTTCTTACCTGCAGACACAGCTCTCTTTGCAGAGTCTTCTGCTTCACTGACTTTCCTTTCAGAGCACTACAGACCAAGTTGGAGGGTAACAGAAAGAAAAGCCAGGTTTTTTTTCACTTACAGGATGTTTTCCTCCCTGCCTATCAAGGGACAAGGTTGATTCACTTTTCTGCTGGTAAGGCTGGAGAACATCCTGAGGAACAGAACTATTAGGATTAAGTGGGTATTCCATAATTAAGAGTTTTATGGGCATTCCTCCCTAGCTGTGCAACATATGTGAAACCTCGAGTTTGCTAAGAACTGTGGCAGTTTTTAGGAGGTCTTTCCCTGATAGCACCATGAGTCTTACATATGAATCAGTTTACATCAAAAATGCTCACAAATGGAGAGGGATCTCCAAATCCTGTTTGCTGACAGCTGCTGCTAAATTCTAGCTTACAATTATCCCACTATTATACTTTAATAAGTTATGTTGATTAAAATTATTTTCTCCAAGTATTTGCAACATCCCTATTAGCAGTACATTGGTTATGGTGGTTTCCCACTCAGGTTTCCACATCTATACCAGGCAGTGACCTCAAAAATTGCAGATCAAGGATCAGCTGAAGCACGAACCTGGGTACAACCTCTGTTCGTGATGAACCCCCTGATTTAAAACTGAAATATACTCTGCTGTGTGAAAACATTGCCATCTGCCTAGCACTCCATTTCCTTAGGAGCTGCAAAACTGCTCCTCTTGCAGTACTTCACCCTTTTTACCCTGTTTGTATAAATATTGGACAAAGACATGTAACAGCACTTGGTACGGGGTGGGGAGAAGTCAAACAGTTCAGTCTCCAAACAGATTTTCTATATTTCAAATTCTACCTTGCTGCTTATTCCTATAAGCTATACCACTTATTCACAAAATTAGGTTATTGCCCACAGAGCCACAATCTTTTACAACTGACCCTGAATTTTTCAAATGCAATACTAAATTGTGAGCTTAACAGTTGTCTGCAGGCTCCAGAGCACAGAGTGAAACCAATTTAGAAGGCTTTTTCTTAAGACCAAAGTAGTTTTGCATAAGCCTAAATTTCCTTCCCAAGCCACTTAAGACCACTGTGACACTTAAGGCCATTTAGACACTGGGAAACAGCTAAGACAAAAACAATCATCCAATTTATTTTTATTTGCAAAGAAAAAGTTACTTCTATCTGTTAAAAAACCTCATTAAAAGTTGAAGGATGACACACACCCCTACACAAGTCTCACCCCAAGTGACACTCTACATATTTTGCTTGTCTTTTTGTCCAGCAGAAGAGTAAGAAGCTCAAGTACACCCTGGAGCTGGGTAAAAAAGGTACTTGTGCACTCTGTGCACCCAGAGTGCCAGTGAACTCTAATTATTGACCCTGCTGATGCAGTCTGTGCTCTTCACACTCATTCAGTCTCCTACCAAGGCATTGGACTTGAAATGTGTGAAAAGTCATAAAGAGATGATCTGCTACACGTGGGCTCACAACAGACATGTTGCAAGCAAAGTCTTGACCCACATCATGTCAAAGACACTTTTAGACCACACAACATTTCATATTTCTAGTTTCTCCTAAATCCCTCGTAATGTTGATATCAGAAAAGGGATAAACAAATGCAACTGCTTGTTTTTAAATCTATATACAGTGAGTTTTACATGAATATGTGTCAGGCAAATCAGTCTCGCATCCTTTCCTTGCTTATTGCACATCTCAAATAGTCAACACATCTTTAAAACAGCTTTACTGCTGAGCATGAGCTACATGAAGCTAAATTTACATAGTGTTGTGGGGTTTATCCTGACAGTATTAACTCACTCAAATCAGTTTGGATTAAAGCACGTAATTCACTTTTTAGCTCTAGAAAAAAGGGCAAATAAATTCAAGATTAAGATTATAAAGTGGTGAGAAGATGTGTATATTTTTATACTTTATATGGTATTATGTGAACATATTTGTCCACATGCAATGACTTTTTTCACCAATTAAGAAAACTGCCAACTCAGAAAATGAATGTCAGAAAGAGAGGTCTAAGAAGAACCAGAATCATTTAGGTTGGAAAAGGCCATCAAGTCAAACTGTAATAACACATTGGCATTTCAACACAAATGTTCATGCTTGTTTCATAAATTTATCATTCTCAGTGTAGATGAACAGAAAACCTTACTCCAACTCTGCTGTCTTCCTGCTTCTGAAAGGAAGCTTCCTGCACACAAAGTTGGGGGTCCTTTTATTCCTTGCCTATATATACAAAAGCTTTAGATGACAGGGAACACCCTATGGATCAGCAACAAAGCCATTTTACTGAATCTATAGATTCGGCTCATGGCAAATATCAGAGCTGATTTTACTTGCTTCTAGAAATAGTAAGCGACACAAGATTTTACAAAGATGACATATCCAAACCAGGATTCTTGCACACATTACAGAAGATGCAGCACTCAAGAATGAGATTTGTATTCAAATGTTGAGTGTGAAGACTGCAAAGATGTACCTACTTCAGACATTCACCAGGACACATTGAGAAGATTCTTTTAACATTAACCCTCACAGGTTAGACACAGGCTTACCAGGTGTTTCCAATCCAACATTAGAATTGTCAGTAAAACTGCCCAAAGACACTTAAAATACAAGCAAACCTAGAGATTAATATTTAGCGTGCATGTGGGCAAATCGTTTCAATGCCCTCAGTCTAATTTTAAAAAACGCCATCATTATTATCTCTGAAGTCCCATCCACAAGTGTGCAGTGGATTTAAAAAGGCAGTATCTGGCTTAGTCTACTTTTGTAGTGATTTACATCACAAATTCAGTGGGAGATCATCTGGTTGATGCAGAGGGCAAAGAACAGAGCCAGGCATCCATAAGTGGTGCTTTACAAGTCCATTGGCACGATTAAAATGAATAATCCAAGAGATAAACCTCTCATTTCTCCAAGTACTCTAGTCCATACTGCATCACTCTGCAGCAGGACATACTAAGCTTCAGTTTACGTCACACAAATTGCTCGGGGAGGAATAAAAATACTTATTAATTACTTTAGTATTTAGACTAACACCTCTGTCTCAGTGATTGTTTTCTTCTTCACCTATCTCTGAAGCACAGCTGTTGACAAATTCTTAATCTGAATTTTTCAGCAGAGCAGTATCATTTAGGAGAATTGTACAATCTCCTTTTTCTAACATAGTTCTTGCCTCAAAAAGGTTTGTCTAGTCCAAATTTACCTTTGAAATTTACTTTTATAGAAACTTGCATAAGAGCAACACAATTTAATAGCCCAAGCTTAGTTTTCTTTCCAAGGGTAGACACTGCTGCTGCAGTAGGTCCTACCGTCATCTGCCAAAGCAAGGAGGCCTTTGCCACCCTGGACTATTTTGTTTCACACCTTTGTAAAGCTGTCAGCTTTATCATTGTTGAGAGGCTGCTGAGGACACCAGAAGTCAATCAGAAGCATATCACAATGAGCACAGGCAGCAGTTGAAGCAGCGAGCCTTCCTGAGGCTGCTTCACCACAGCAGCAGTAATCTCTCACTGATGCCAGAAAAACTTATCCTTTCAACATAATCTCTAATTCATCTTGATCAACATACAGAAACATTCTGTAAAAACACTTTCACAAGGCCTAACTAAACATTTAAGCATCTTCCTTGGGTTAACAGGCAAAACCTAAGGTTTTGCTAAATAAAAACATATTAGTACAAAAAAAAAAAAATCCATTAAAAGCCTCAGCTATTTAATTTACAACCAAGCCTGCAGTTCTCCACTTCCTACTTTCACAATAAAATTGAAAAAATGAAGACAGGAAGAGGAAATAATAATTCACCCATCAGCTCTGAAACCTTTCTAGGCCTTGGAATAATCACCAAGACAGTATTTAGAGGAAGGTCCCACCCAGCACAAGAAAAGTTGGCCTTGTCCACTTCTCTCAAATCAGAACTAAAAAAAAGGAAACAATCAGTTTCCATTTATAATTACAAGAAAATCAGAGAAATAAACATTTTCTTCATGTTTTCAGTTAACTGGATCTTTGAAATATCTCAATATAGAATAATAAGCTAAAAGGCATCTTTCCCAAATCATAACTGTGTAAGAGCTATATTACATCTAAATTAATTGCATCTAGACCTATTTTGACCCAATCGTTTCTATAGGACAAAAAATTACCAGTAAACTAACCCAAGGGAGGGTGCTTGCTCTAAACCATCACATTCTGTTAATTTCATGGTCATGTTAGTGCATTGGTTTACCATGCTGCTTTAATGTAGGAACTACATTTGACATCCAAAATTTTGTAGCTCCCAGGGAAAAAAAGGAAAGCACGTTAGCTTCCTTTATTTGGAACTGAAGGACTGTCATAACACGCTCTGCAGTAATGTTGCTTAACAAAGATGAAATAAAAATATTTACCATTCAACTATTACAGGGCTTGGATCATCAGAAAATAGCTATCATAAAACAAAGCATCTGGAGGAACAGTGAGCAAAAGGACACTTCAGCACATGAACTCCATGGCAAGGCCAAACATAGCAACTCCAGTGAGGAGAAAATCAAGGCAGTTGGGATGGTCATTATAAACCACTGCGAAATAAATTAACATGAGGAAGATAAGGAATGACACTTCTGAACAAACATCCTCTAAAAATTAGAGGCAAAATAATGTTCTGTATGCCTTGTCCCATATCCCCTCAGCTGCACAGCACCATCCTCAGCCTCTGCAGCCTTCTCTTTTTGCTTGGAATTGCTTCCAAGTGCAATTCCCCACCTGTGAGAGCCTGAGGCTGCTCCTCACACACCCCTAACTCCCAGGCACATCCCCCCTGCCTGAGCAGGGCTGCCTGTCCCCATGCAGGAGGGAGAGCACCAACAGAGCTCCCTAGACAGGCTCCACACCCAAACAGGGAGCTCAGGGACTCTGCCAGAAGCTACAAATTCCACCTCCTTGGCAGCACTGGCAGCAAGTTCAAAAGGATGGTCACAAACAGCATTAGCAACTGGACCTTGGCAAGAAAATACTGCTTAGAATATTTTGCAATATGCATCTTGCAGACCTTTTCCTCATACCAAACTAAGTATGGTATTTAGAAAGAAGAAACCAGTTCCTCCAGAAAATACATCCCATAGTTTACCTGAATAGTTGTAATAGCCACTTAAAAAAAAAACAGTTGGTTCCCAGAAATTGCAGATAGGACCTGAGAATTTCACTGCCTTAAATAACATTCTGGTGGCAAAAATTAGTAATAGGAAGTTAGTTATGAAAACATTTTCATAAGAAGTACCACCTCTGTCACTCAAATCAAAGTAATAGTTCAAACAGTTTTTTATATGCTCTAAAGCTTATACCGCCACCATTTGCTTCTTCAAAGGAAGAAAGAACTGAGAACTCTATTTTTATTTTTACTAGTCTTGTGTCATTACTAGAATAGTCTTGGAGGGGCTTTTCTGTGGAGGGGCTTGTTTTAGCTCATATTTCTCCATCTTTAGAAAAAATATTAGAGCTTTTATATGCAAAAACATTCAGAAGAACAAGCATCAGGAAGAAATTAAACCAGACTCAATTGCAGAATTTTCAATTGTCACTGATACCCACACTACACTGTACCTTCTAGACCTGGCTACAGTAATGCAGATTCTTCTCAGTGCTTTTCATAAATTTTGCAATGACACCTTTTAATGAACTGGTTTTTCAATAAGATCTTATTTAGATTTGATAGCCCACTAAAATAAAGGTTTTTCTGTTGAGCAGACCCTCTCATGGATAAAAAAATCTTTGAAGAATAAACAGGTTACCAGTTCAGAACCTGTATATTCTGATATATACATATATATTTATTTATTTTGAATATATAATGTGCAGTATTCAGAGTAACACCAAGAATATTTCTCCTGGTGGTCTCTCTTGTGGGAGAAGAAGGTTTCACCACGCTGAAAGTCTAAAATGTTTTGAGAAAGCAATACACCTTTTCTATAGTAACACATATGTCCAAGTATTTTGCAAAAGCAGCAGAAGTAGATATTGCGTAGTCAGCAAATTTCAGTTCACATGGTTGTAACCTTATCAAGCAAGATATACTTGAAAAACAAAGCAGAACTACACAGATTTTAAGTAAAATAATAACTGCTGACTTCTGGTAACAGTAGCCTCTGGTTTTGCTTGGCTACAGAAGCGATCATTCTGAAATCCCTTTGAGTTTGTATCCAAAATAAACGTCTTAGGAAAGTTTATTTCCCCTCCTAAAAACTGCAGGTTGAGATTATTTTATCCCTCCTCAAAAACATGCTTAAAGTAACTCATTATGCTGTTCCATCACTGCAGCTGTTGCCATTGTTTCCTATGAAACTGATTAGCATAATACTATTTGCATCCTTCAGTTATTTTCTTTATCCCCTGAAGTACAGATAATTTCATTCTGAAAATATTTTCAAGGTAGTGTTTTTCTTCATAGTAAAAACTTATGATTTATAGGACCTGTAGAACATAACAACATTTGGGGGCTTCTTTCCAAAATAATGGAGTTTAAAACAGTGCTGGCAAATTCCAAAGGCCATGTAGGAAGACAAGTGAATTTATCTTTGAGACAACTCTACAGGGCAGAGCAGGAAAGAATGAAATATCAGACAGTTCTGACTCCCTACATGGCAGCAGGAGGTCTTGATTTCAGGAAATAGCAATCAAAAATTTGTTCTCTGACTGAAGGATTGCCAAATAGCCAAGAAATTTAGTTTATAGCAACACCTCTGTCAAGGGTTATTTATGACCTGCCTGAATTACCACACCACCAAAGCAGTTCCAGGAGGGGAGAGCAAGTCCAAAGGGAAAGCATCCAACCCGGTGAAAACACACAGACTCCAAGAGAGCAAATACCACTGTGAAACTGCCTCGAGCATTGAAAAATTCAGAAAAATGATTGAGAACAATGAAGCCAAGAGAGTGTCATTACTGCACTGAAAAGAAAAATTCTGGGGCTAAAGAGACTCCAGCAGTCTGGAAAAATATGAAGCCTAAACAGCTTCAGGACACATTCCAACAAAAGGTGAATGCTGAATACTAAGTAGGATCAGCCTCCAAGAATCATCAGCTTTTCACCTTGCTTGGGAGAGTAATGTAGACAACCCCCAGCCTTCTATGCAAAAAGCAGGAACCACTTGCAGAAAGAGAACATGACACAAATACAGTAAGATTTAAAGCCAATTGCTGCAGGAAGATTACCTAACAAATTGTCACACAAAGAGGTACTTGTCATATTTGAGACAAAGGTGTCTACTTCAGTAAGGGGAAAGGAAGTTTCCAAAAAACTAGAAAGTGTTTCCAGAAAGTGTTTCCAAAGGAAACCCTGATCTCCCCACCTGTACAGCTGTGGCCAGCAGGGAGACTGGCTGTGCAGGCTGGGGCTGCAGCCAAACAGCCCAGCACCAGAGACACTCTTTAACCTCACTGACAGCAAGCACTACAGAGGTATCTGACATCCTCAGAGCCCAATGAAGAAGAAAATAAATTAGCTTCTGTTCTCATAGAGTGGTTTAAAAGTTTCATCCTTCTACAGCATGATCACAAAGACTCCTCTCATATTCAGTAAAATAATGTTTTTGCTGTTCTTTCTCATTTGTCTCTCCAGCACACTCTTCTTAATCAGCATTGTAGACATACTGCTTTTGGGGAAGAAGTTTATTCAAAAAAAACAAACAACCTTTTATTGTGCTACACAGTGTCCTGAGGGAGCATCTGCCCTTCTTTCTCTTATTATTAATCTTAAACACCCATGAAGGATGGGGTTGTCATCTCTGAAACTATAACACGTGAACTAAAGACTCACCACTATGTTATCAAGGCAACAAAAATAAAAGCTTTCAACACTACTGTGGAGGTAAAAGACAAACACAGTAACTCCTACATGATCCAAAGTTAGTTTTCAAGCAAAAACTATCTAGCTTATTCCATATTCTGAAGTCATGGGATGCTGGAAGGCTCCCACTTTTGTTAAATACAGCAGAAGTTTTTTAAAAGAATGATAAAAAAGCCCCCAGAACTTACTGAGATTCAAGAAGTCTGCTGACAATATGATATTGTCATTCTTAGTAGTCCAGTGCTGGCACCACAGTGCAACACTCCTGCAAGTGCTGGCAAACCCTGCTGTAAAGGTGCTGCAGGGTGATCTTGGGCAGAACCCCAAACACACTGAAAGAACTGGGTCAATACTTGGCTTTGATCTGCTCAGGGACAGCACAGATACAAGAGTGACAAGATAAATGCATCAAGTCAGAACACGGCTCAGAGTTGAACCCACACTTAGCAGGGAATCACAGTGACAGTGAACTTAATCTTTTTTTTTTCTTGATAATCTGGACTTCCATGTGTAGTTTTTACATCTTTAGTCAAATTGTTTTCCAGTATAAGCAAGGCCACAGACCAAGATCAAGGAGCAGATTTTGAGTTTACAGTAACGTGGTTATGGTGGAGAGTGAGTGGGGGCAAAAAAAAAAAAAAAATCTGAGCAAATATTCAGAGGTTGAGTGCCATTGCTGTGGCTTTTCCTGTCACTTGGAAAACAGTGATCACATTGCCAATTATCTCAAAGCAGAATACATTTAAATCCAACAAATAGGGCAAATACCATGATTATGTGGAAAAAATACAGCAGATATACAGTTTTTAACCTGACAACGTAATTAATGATCTTCATCATTAACTGATGACTGTTTGCTTTGCAGTAAAATAAAATGTTCTATTTTTAAGTGGCAAGATATGATTGGGGGAAAAAAAAAAACAAAACAGGAAAGAGCAAAGGTATTTGGCCATAAAACGAGGTAAAGCAGCTATTTGAAAATGGCAAGCAACCTCTGGCAAAGGCTAGAAATACTTACCCAAGGCCACATTAGGTTCCACTGCATGCATTCTGCACTGCTCCCTGCTCTACACATCCAGCCCATTCCCCAAGCTGCCAGACACATTCTGACATGCAAGGCTCCTCTGTTCCTGACTTTCAACACCAGGCCCTGGCTTCACAGGATGGACAAAATATGGCTAGCCAGGATGAAGCTTTCACACATGAAACTACTCTTGCTTACAGAAAAAAAATCACAGGGAAAATATTATGAAAAAAAATTTAACTGGGTTCATGAGACATTTTCCCCCCTTCACTGCCCCAGTCCAAGGGAAGGATTTTGTAGGTCCACCACAAGCCTTTGTTGTCTGTATGAATACATTCTTCCATACTATCCTGTATCCCCCTGTATTTTGCCAGTAATAGATACTCCAACACCATCCTGAATATCCCTGTGATTTGGCTCTATGCATACAGTAATTAATACAAGCAACAATTTCTCCAGCAGATTATTTATACAGGATTACATGGGAAAGGTCCTTCCATCAACATTTTAAAAGCTCTGCTTTCTCTTTTGGCCAAACAGTCCTTCCCCTAGAAGCAACCTTTTCACAACACGGAACACACTTTGAAGTGATCAGGAGCATGGAATTATTTCCTGAGCTGTTCTCTTCCAAGTCTCTGAATGCTCCTATGTGCAGTTATTTGGCAGTTAAACTCCTTGTTTTTCACACCTCCCAGAACAAGGTACAGTGGTGTCCTCAGGGAAGAAGGCACTCAGACAGATTTGTAAAACCAACTACAAATCCATTATCGTAATGACTCCATTAATTAAGCAGTTAGGCATGGCTGGAAGTGACCTGCTGGGAGAGACAGTGCTAAACTTCTCCTATAGTATATAAACTACCAAGAAACAAACCCTAGAGCAGCCAACAGCAAAGGAAGCATTAATCATTATTATCACTGGAAACACCATGAAGCTTATCTTGAAAGTTAAAGAACCACTTGAGAAAAGCAGCAATTCTCCCTGATGCATTGCCTGGATTATTTTACTGCTATTGAGCAGTAAATCATCACAGAAAAGAGAGAAGCCTGGCATTTTCTGCTTCTTAGTGGCTCATCTGACACCATTAGAAGCTCATTTAACAGCTGTTATGTGTCCAGCCATCTCAGATCTTTCCAGAAGGATGCTAAATACCTCCCTGATGTCTTAAGTCTTGAATGCTCCTGAAGTTAGCCTCTCCAGCCTTTTTAAAAAGGACCTTAAAATTATAAGTGCTATTTCAACTGCTACAACCCATTCATCCAAGCATGGCAGGTATCCCAAAAACCTTCCTGATGTAGTAAAACCTTTTATACAGCAACCAAAACACATATCATATATGCAAAGGTGAAACAGCAAAAACAGAAAAGTTAAGCTAAAAAAAGAAAACAAAACAAAACCCACAACCAACCAAAACAAAACAAAAAAACCCCACCAAACCAAATGGAAAACAAAACCCATTGTATTTTCAAAAACATGAAAGAGGGAGGAAATCTTCAAGTTTTGTACCTCAACAAAATCTGGTGTAGAGATTCATGGGTAGCCAAGTCACCTGAGAAGCAACTGATGATATTGAATTATACAAAAATGCAGCATGTTTGCATCTTTTCTACAACATTACTCTTTAATATAATTTTATTTCATATTTGCATTCATCCATTAATTTCTTTATTGGAGCATAATAAACCCAAAGGGGCAATACAAGGTTATACCCAAATGCTCCCCATGGATTCAGGTATCAGCTTCTGAATTGGAAATGTACAAAATTCATGAAGAGAAAATGCATTTTGAACAACCACTAAAATACAGGTAAGCATGACAACCAGCCCCCCAAAAAAACCCCAACCCAAAACCAAACACAAACAACAAAGAAAAACCATCACACAAACTATTTTATTAATTCAACTCTATAGCTGACCTTCTACATACACAGCCAGGAAGATCAAAGAACAATTTCCCCTGCCCAAACTGCAAGTACCTGCTATTTTTCTGCATTCATTGGTCCTACCCTGAAAGATGGCATTAATTTCTAACTCCCACTATCCAGCACTCACAAAGGTAACACTCACTAGGGATACCAAGCTCCTTGTCAAAGGCTCCCAATTAGTCTTTTCTGCCTAAGAACCATAGAGATCCAATCTTACTTTGGTGTAGCAGGCCAGAAGAACACACAGAACCTCTGGCCTGCAACACCTCTGTTCAAGCAGTTCTGCTGGCAAGAGGAGTGCTCTGTATCTCAGGCTGCCACAGACAGATCAGCCACCAGTCAGCCTGCACCTCTCTTCCTGCTACAGCAGCTTTTTGCACAAAACACCAGCTCAGGCTGCAGGTAAGCACACCAGTCTATGGATGCCATGTCTGCTCTTCTTCATTCTCTGCTTGTTCTCATTCTTATTTTCATCTCCATCTCACAAGAAACAGGCCCGTGGCCTTTGTCCACACAGAAACTTGTTTTAATTAAGACCTAATGCAAATCACTATATAGGCACTCTAGTACCAGCTTTAGTTTTAGCTGCCTCCTGATGACCATCAGTTCAAAACTTGAGACTTGTCCATACACAATTTTTTTTAAAAAGCCTTTCAAATATACCATTCCAAGTTGTATTTACAGCATAAAAAGAGCAGGAAGCAGAAAAAAATATTTCCAATATATGCAGGTTATTTAGCAGTGTAAACCATACTTGACCTTCTTATTCATATACTTCTGCTGCAATACTGAATTTAGATGGCTTTTTCTTCCTTTTGAAAAGAAGTTGTATCTTCCAATAACTATCACATTCCATTCTTGGATTCATGCAAGGAAAAAACACCATAATTTCCCATTGCCAAAACTATACAATAATGCAAATTTTGTGCATAAAAAGTCAATTTAATATGTTCTGTGAATTGCTACTATCATGTAAAGTATATACACTACTTGTATACATAGATAAAGGGGAAGATAATAAACTGAGCAAGTGGGAACTATGTTCTTTAGAACATACACATATCCAGACACAAACACTTCAGTGTTTTCCTTGAGTAGCATTTGGAGAGCTGTGCAATGTGTGCTCCTGGCTGCAATATGCCACAACACAAGCTAGAGACATTCTGCAATCCTTGAGTAGGTGTACAGATAAATAAATAAAAGAAATGGTATTTCAAATGAAATATAAAGTCTAGATTATACCCCACCAATGGTGGATTTCAGCAGGGTCCTATCTTTTGCCTCACAACTGTTCAAAGCAGACAGAGAATGCTGCAACCCTCTTAGGTTAGAAAGCTGATATTTCTTCTCCTGGTGAACAGAACACTGTGCCCACACTGTTCCTTTCAAAACCTCAAATTTCTAAAAACTATGCCAAATGCACTTGCAGTAGGATATAGCTAGCTGTTTATTCAAGCTGAGAGCTGTGTATCATTGGAGAAGTTAAAAGCCGGTCTGAAGTGAGATACAGTTTCCTCTTTGCAGAGCAGGGCTGTGGCGAAGCCAGGCACCAGCTTCATGCCAATTTTCTTAAGTAAGCTAAGAAAAATGTGTGGTCCTCCATACTGGGAAGGCAAGGTATTGCTATACAGGATACTCTTAAGCTCTAGGGGTTTTTATTTATCAGGATTTAAGTCTCGATAATTTCAAAAGGAACAAAATTGCTATCTTCCCCAGACATGACAGGCACTGCCACAAGCAGGTGCAAGGCACAGCTTCCCAACATCTCAGCTCTGTGCTCTGCATTGCCCCGTTTAAAATGCTCCCTGCTCCTCTCAGCCTCATCTCCTCTTGGTAAACAGGATCACCCAGCCAGCCCCAGCTCACATCTAAACACGATACTGGCCATTAGCCCTCAGAAAGGTGAGCTCTTTGGGCTAAGTCACAAGATTTTATCACAGGTGCTTGTATGTCAGCATTTCACAGCACACGGGGACATCGTTACAGTCTTGCCGCTGGTCAATGCAAATGAGGATGTTAACCTCATCTCATTAAATCAACCTTTATCCCTATCACTTAAGCTTTACCTGCTCCCCACACCCATGCCCCTCCCAGCAGAGCTGCTGAGCCTAGGCAAAGCACGATGCTTAACTCACTCCCATTTCCCTCTCCCAAGCCAAACAAGTTACTTATCCTCCCCCATCTACTGCTGCAGCCCAGCTTCTCCTGCAGGAAAATACCACGGTCCTTGGACTGGTCTATGTAATCTATGCTCAGCACGAGGATGTAAAATAATTTAAGTAGTTATAATGGTTAAAATTTTAAAAAATAGTCTTCAAAGCAGGAAGGTACTGCTGCAGGGAACCAAGGGTACCAGGAGAATGCTCTGAAGGCCACAGGCTCCAACTTGATCTTGAGATCAAACAGAGATTTGGATCAGTCCATTGAAATCACTCACTTCTGAGCACTAGCCCTGTCCATCAAAGTAGTGTACCTCACTACCATGTATGAGAGTACCTCCCTTTCATCTAGAAGGATGTAGCAAAAGAAGTATTGAGTATGAACAGAATTATAAACCTGCATCCAGCACACAGATGCCACAGCAGCACTCCCAAGCAAACAAACAAATGTATTTGCTGTGAGGGCTGTCATCTGTTTTTTTTATCAGTTCTAATAAAAACTTTGACTTTTTTGTGCTTCTAATAAGAACAACTTATCTAGAAATAATCCCCCAAAATTCATTCTTCAGCAGTATTAGCAGTGATATTTAAAGTCATACAGTTTTGCCAAACAAACCTTGCCTAGCTCAAAGTAGAATCAGCATAACATAATTAACCACATTTTCAGAGTCTGAAAAAGAAAATTGTGAGGTAAAATAACAGGGTTTAGTGATTGGCTATTTGTGTTCAATCCAATCCCTCCTCCGTTGATGGCAATGGGAAAATTGCCACTGATTTCAGACTGCAGAAACTATGTTTGTACTGAAAATCTGCATTGCTTTAGGGAGCAACTGCCACTGTGACTCATAACACCGAGGAAGAAATTCACAAGCTACGCGAATGCCATAACTTGCATTTCCAAATCACATACAAATACAAGGGATTTTACATAACACTAGAAGACAAGCCTTCCTTCAGGATCCATCCATGTGTACGTCCCAGGACAAACCTGTGCTTGGGTGTTACCCACAGAGCAAGGCTGGCTCCAGCAAATGAAGGCTCCATTCCCAATGAAGGCTGTGCTGCTTCCAGGCAGTCTAGGGGACAGGGCTCCATCTACCACCGAACACAAAATGTTTGCAGAAAGTCTTTCTTCTTATGTTGCACGGATTCCAACATCTATTTTTTATGACAGTATTTACATGAGGTAGCCTGGAGGTGTGTCATACTCCAATGGAACATAGTACTTTTATTAAACTATTACATTTGCTAAATTAATGCAATAACCTCCTACATAATCTCATTCAGAAAAAGAGGAAGGATCTTACAGTAATCCATTCACAGTGCTTTCTTCTGATAGCTCTTGCTCCAAGAGTTCAGCAGTCCTTCTAGGTGAGCAAATGCAACTTCTAATCAGATATTCATGGAAGCTGTTATAAAACCAAATTAGAAGAATAACAATAACAAAAAAATTCACATGGGTCTTCCAAGCAAAACTACAGCTTATAAAAAACTTAAATGCAAGAACCCAGAACTCATCTACATTTATGATAAGTGTTGCCCATAATGCATTTTGTGTCCTAAGAGAAAAATTACCATTAAGTAAAAATTATTCTTCTCATTCTTCTATGCAAGTAGGCTAAAACTGACAGAATCACCAAGATCATCTATTTTCCCACAAAATCATCCCAACAATGAAAACAAAACTAAACCATCACAGTGATATTAAAATTCAATGGTAAGTTTGCCTAAATGCTACAGGGATATGGAAACCTTAATAGGCAATGTCCAAACAGGCAGCAGTCTTCACTGAATGAGAGAGAGATGCAAGGAATATTCACCACCAAGCTGACAAGAGCAGGACCAAGGCAGCCCTCAATCATCCTCCCATTGCTCTCTCAACCAGAGCTGCCATAAATGTTTGTGGCATAAAAACCCTCTGGCTTCTGGCAGCCACCCTGTGCCCTTTTCCAGGTTCCCCAAACCTGACATCATTCAGCAGCCAGTCCTCTGAAAGACCTACACACCTCTAGAATGGTAGATGCCCAAAAGACCACAAAAACCAGAGCAACCCAGCTCAGGCAATGAACTGTCATTTTCCTGTGTGACTTTCCCTGCAGCAGAGCTCAGACCTGCATCTGCAAATGGGATCCCCATGGCTGTGCTCAAAATTCTTCCTCAAGTCCTGGTCCTCCACCTCACCCCTGTCCTGCTTGTGCACCCTTGGCTGACTCCCTCACTCCAGTGCCCAACCTCCCAGCCAGGCTCCCTGGTTTGATTTCAGCCTTGCCTGCTCCCCGTGACAGCCGTGCTCTCAGCAGCACTCTGATCACATATAATCCAATTTTCTGAATTTCACTTGAGCTTCTAGACATGCTCTCACCCTGCTCTGGCCTGTGGCTTTTCTGGTGCACTCAAGCACTAGCATCTGACTCCTGATCAAGGAGTTTTACCTCTTATTGCTATTTACTTCCTGCCTTTTACTTGCAAGCAAGGTGTAGCTGTCATTCTCAGGCAGTCTCCAAAGCACACTTACTCCTCAAAATGCATTGACTGCAGTAGGACCCAATATAACAGCATTTCTTAAATTCATGGCATCTTCTTCATCAATACTCCTGGCAGAAGTTTTTGTCTGGCTGCTTGCTCTTCTGGTTTGGTTTTTAAGCAGACACATTCTCTAGAAGATGCATCAACACAAAATGGAAAGAAGTCCACCAGTGTACACAAAAGCAAGATTGAACTGACACATTTTCATGAGCAGCAAGCATCTCACACCACAAGTGCATCCTGCATTTTACTTAAGGAACTCCCTTTTTAGTTGTATTTACCCTCCAAACAACCTGAAAGAGTGAAATAGCATTAAAATTTTTCATAGTCTACAATCAAACCAAATTAGTAATCTGTTAAACACACCTAATGAATTAAAAACACCCTGTGTCCACCTATAGCACAATACAGGTAATTAGGTCCAAATGACTCTGGGAGAATCATCATTCAACATCAGCTTAAGAGACTTTGGGTCCATAAAATAATAAATGCAGAACACTGCACTTCACTCTAGATTCTAGACTTCATTGAAAGGTATGCAGCTGAGCAGCCAGGTTCATACTGAACAGATTTCCAGCTGAGATTCTTACTGCCCATTCCGAAGTTGTATCCCAGTTACCAGAACAAGCATCCACTGAACAATGATGATGTGAGTCCCAATTACCGACCACTCTGCATCTTCAACAGCCATTTACACCCACACAAATCAATGTATGACAACTTGGAAGTATTCAAACACATTTCCACTGTGAACAAACCTCTGAACAAAGAGCTGGGCAGCAAACACATGCTCCTTTTACCCCTTCAAGAAGTACCAAAGCAGCATAACATAGGTCAGCCTGAAGGACAGCCGGGATCTAGCAGGAGGGAGAGCTTCTGGAGAAAATTCACTATGACAAATGAATGTTTTCTGTAGCTGTTTCAGCTGGGATTATCTAAAACATGGTGTGTCAGTACTCCCCTGAGCAGGCCACTCAGGAGGAGAAGCCAATCTTCACAGTACACATTTACAGCTAGAATATATTCTTTTAAATCCCCTCAGTATGGCAATACTTTGGTGCCAGCGACCTTTTAGACTGAGATACACCTTTAAATAGGCATCCCACAATAATATCACCTGATGTATGCTACCTCAAAGAATTTCATTGATCTAAGTGGCTCTGGAAGAGGAGGAATATTTTACCTCAGTTTGATTCCAGTACAAAGTCTTAACGGTCAGAGACTTTCAAGTTAATAAATACACACTAAACAGTGAACTGCAACTGAAGATACTCATAATGAAGATATTACAATAATCTCAGCAATTTGAACACATTTCAGGAAGGGGGTTAATAATCACTTAAAACTTTGGACCTAAGACTCTTCCAGAAAACAGGATTCTACATAAGTAGGCTTCAAACCCCAGGATATTTATGATACGGAAAGATTTAAGAACAAAGCTTTGATTGTAAATACATTTCCAACCTACACAAAGATCTTTATGAGTCTTCAGAACTTGTTAGCATTTAGTAAAGGCATTTAGCCATTTGTGGCACTTATTTTTTTAATCAAGTCTGAGTAGCTCCTGAATTGTCATGCATGTCAAAACCTTCAAGTCACATTAGCTAAAAAAAAAAAAACCAAAAAACAAACTAGCATACATGTGTTATTAAAACTAATATTAATCATCCTTCCTCATATCTTAGAAAAATCATCCATCATTACCAGAAATTACACCAATCCATCAAATATGGTGATTAAGTTTACAAGAACGACCAGCTAAATGGTTCACCACAGCAGATGTATTACTGGTTCTACAGTAACTGCCTGCATTTCCACATCTACTGTAGGGAAGAACAGAAAAAAAAATATATACCATTAACTCAATTAAAACATTTTTGTTACAGATGGCGATGATCTCAGTGGAACTACAAAATGAATAAAATATTAGCATGAGAAACAGGATTTGCATCTCCACACAGATACGGAAACTTAATTTTATTAACAGCTGCTTAACATATTTGGAAAGCAATAGAAAGCTTTCCTCCTCTGCCACTGCTCTGTCCACCAGCCCCATTACTTCATCAGAATACTATTTTTAATCATTTGTGTACTTCTGCACAAAAGTCTTTATGCACATAATTTAAAAACAAATCAAAAAGTATCACCAACTTCATCTCTTACTCCCAACCTTAACAGCTCCTACCTCTTACCTAGAAAACCTATCAAACAACTTCCTGAAAAGACCTGCCAGAACTTGTGTTTGCAGACCACTGAACTTGCTGTTATCCTACAGAAAGGTCACCTTTCAGTAATTCCAGTGCAAGACACTCAAATGACCTTGACTCCTATGAGCTGGTACGGACAAACACCCCAAACACAAGGCTTTCTCCATCTGTACCCACATGTTCACTGAGATCACTGGTCATGTGTTACATTATGTGCCAAGAGGAACCAAACCAAGAAATATGGACTACTACTAACATAGTTAGCAGACATTTTTGCTATGCACTTCAAAGGAAGCAGTTTGGCCTGGATGTAGGTTGTTTGGGTTTGTTTAAAATTGTTCAAGCAGTAAAGTTTAGACAAGTCAGTGTAAAGGCGCTCATTAACTTTTTGGAAACTTTTAGCCAGATGAGCCTTTAGGACAACTTCCCAAGACCCACACACCCAAATCTTGCACCTGAATAATTTTATATATAGTGGTTTCCATTGCTGTGATAATTATTATTGATAGCTTGACACAAAAAATTCCACAAGACCTCAGTCTTTCTCACTACAGTGTTACCAACTTAAGCACGGCTGTACTGGATCTACTGATGTTGCTTTAAGAACAAAGAGGAAAGAGATGGAAGTTAAACCCCAGTCTGAAATGCCTACTGCCCCCCATGAGAATGTATCTCAGTGATAAACACAACAGTTCAAAGAAAAACTGCCCATCTTCACTAATTACTGGCCATAACTCATTTGACAAAAGCAGGTCTATAACCAGTATTTATTCTGTCCAATATTGTCTTGAATAGATGCCTAAGGAAAAACAGTGGCATATGAAATAGAGGTGCAGAAACAGCTATGCCACAGCAATCCAAAAAATATCTTTAAACCCCTTCTCTTCTGTAAAGGTGGCAAACATTGATTCTACATAACTAAATTAACAATTTTCTAAGGAAATTTTATACTAGCAGTAATAGAAACCAGTTTCCCGGGTCTTTTCACAATTCATTTCAGTTTTTTTTAACAAACGGATACTGGGTTAGATAAAGATTAACACCTAGGCTGGTATCCCAAGATGAGTACATGCCTGGGGAGACACATCAGAAGCAAGGAAGTACAGAGTGCTCGACTTTGCTGTGGCTTCCCTGAGTTCAAGCACTTATTGTTTAGAAACTTTCAAAGCCAGATGCTTTTGGTGCATTGTGAAACTCCCTTCATCAATTTGTCATTCCAAACCTGCTCAAACCCATTTACATGTCTGACTGCACAGATTTCTGGGGCAGTAAAATGCATGATTTACTCACATGCTGCATCAGGAAATATTATCATTTATTTTCAACCTGCTGCTAAAGAACTACCACTGCCTTTTTCCCTGACTTCACATTCTGTGAAAGAGAGCAAGTATCGGTTCCCTGTTTCCCACAATGTTTGGGAATTTACATACATAAAGATATCACCCACCAGTTACCTTTTTCCAGATCTATCTGGTGAATTTCCCATTTTGTAGCAGTCTTTGCATGGCTAGAGGTGCCATTCTTGCCCTTCTAAATGCCTTTTTAAGGCTCTAGCACATTATTTAATGTAATCTCAACTTACATATTCTCCTTTTTTCCTTCTGGTACATGTACATAAAAGAATGCATTCATTATAAAATCAGCATTGGACTATCAAGTAGTTTATCAGCTTAATTGAATCTTACATAGTCAAAGATTATTAAGCATCAAGTGCCTAAATGCAAGTTTACACAACAAAAAGCTCTGAAAACAGCCTTAAATAGTTACATTGTGTAAACAGACGTGGCAATAATATATATTAAAATACTTGAATTCTGTCACCACACAGCAGAACAAACTGAAAGAAACTAAGCCACATTGCTTTCATTGCAGAGGTTTTTTTTAAAGCTGAGAACATCAAAAGCATAAATACAAGTCTTGAAATAAGACAGCTGGCTATCTTGATACACTTCCACTGATTAATTAAATTGCAAAACCCTGAAACTTGCAGTTCTTAGGCTAGTAGTGTATCATAAGCAAGGACAACTCAACTGGCTTTTAAAGGAAAAGAAATCTCTACATGAAACAGGCAAATAGCCTTTGGAAGAACTTCAGTGAAAGGACTCACAGCTCTACTGTGACTGAAGTTAAAGTCTGAGTTACAGAGTCTGCAGCTGCGACTTCAAGTTCATTTCATGGGCACAGTCTGCTGCATTATCTGCTACGGTATCTTAAAACAAAGATCCAGGAAGAAAACAAACACATGATCCCAAAAGTTTGTCTTGCACGCAAACAAAGCAGAGAGAGATGCCTGATAAGAATTGACAGAGAAATATTTTGGTAGAAAGCTACAAAGTATTTCAGTAGCATTACATAACAAATTACACAGCCTTCCTACTCATTTATTAAAGTGCTCATACATGGCAACGGCAGAAGGAACATGCCAGAAGGAAAACAACATTCATTTACTCTGTGTAGAGCCCCCTACACAGGAAGGCT
>JAYDZK010000274.1:27729675-27758448 GCA_034509185.1 Euphonia xanthogaster
CCGATCTGGGCCGTCCCTCTGGGGCGCCCCGGCTCGCGCCCGCCCGCGCGGGGCCGCCATTTTGTCTGTGGCGGCCTCAGGCTGTGGAGAAGGCGCTTGAGGCCCCGGGTGTGCGGGACACGGTGCCCGGGCAGCGGGGTCTGGCTCGGACCTTACAGCGCACGGACTCTGGAAAGTAGAGGTGTTTAGGGAGATCAGTGCGCTCAGTCACCAAGCCTTCGTGGGGTTAGGTTGTCTGACTGGGGGTGCGTTCAGTGTAAAATGGATATTGCGATTCTGCTAACGAACAGTTGCCAGACGCACTAAGTAATCGATAAAAATATTGATGAATGTATATATCCGTATTATTTCGGGAAACTGATAAAAAGGAAGTTTACAAAACAGTAGAAACAAATATTTAGGCAAGTGATGTGCTGATGGCACGTATTTGGTTTGTTTAATCCTGTTTTCTTATTGCCACACTGATGATGAAGAGGTGGTTATCGCAATACAAATTTTAACGTGATACTTTAAACCCACTGGGATTTACAGTACTTTAAACACACTGGGATTTACAGTATTCACTACTGTGAGTTCATAAGTGGTGTGTTTAATTCCTCATTTCTTCCGTTGGGGTATTTACATTTGTGGCTTATTTTAATGTGTTGGCTCTGACAACGTGTACCGAGAAAATGAAATTTGGGCTCTTTAAGGTAAGGAATACATTTTGGCTGTACTGTCAACTGTTTATTATTATAGTTGAATCCAGAAGTTTTCGTGCTGAACACAGTTGCCAGATGATTATACAGTTGGAGTTTGGTGTGAGAGATGGAGACTGTAACCTGTTTTGTCCTCAGGAGCTTTTTGCTGCAAAAACAAATCCTCTTGGGGACAGTAGTGACTGTGTTGGTTCCTTGCCTGCTAGAGGTGGGGTTTGTTCAGGTTAGTACTCTAGAGTAGTATTCCCAGTCGCAGAGATGCATACTGGATTCTCTTGAACAGATCAGGTTAACAGCCTCAGGTTTTCCTCTGCCCCAAGTGTGTGTGTTTTAGTACATTCAGAAAGGACTTTTGTCTTCTCTAAAACTGAATTGCATGAACTAAGCTGGATTTATTGTCTTTAAGGTATTCATAGTAATAGCATTAACCCGTTACTTAGAATTAGTAGAAGTAACTCTTAGGTAGCTAAAGAAGTATTAAATAATCCTGTTGGAGAAGTTAGTGACAATACTGTGTGGCTGCTTTCCAGCTATCATCTTCACAATTAGGGTTGACTTTGTAAGGCAGTGTTATTTTGTTTTGAAAAGAGTTTACAATTAAATTGTTTCACAGTTCACAAGTGTAAGCATGCTGGAACTTAAAACATCGGGCAGGCTTCACCAAATGATGGTTTCCATGACATCCCATTGTGTTATGCTCTTTTAATGGGACAAGTGTAATCTGGTTGTTTTTCTGCAGAGGGAATTTCTGTTCAGACCACTATGCTGTGTTTGTAGGCCGAGAGGGTGTTGAATTAAAATACCAGTCTTCAAAACCTGTTCTCATCCAGTGTGTGGAGCTTGTTGATTTCTTGTGGTGGAATTATGGGTGCTCAGCACTTGGAAAATTAATCAGAGACTGTTGCAGAGAATAGAGTTGTGTAGATGTTTGTGAGAGCACAGATGGAGTTTAAAATGTCCATTCTATATAGGTTGAAAATAAGGGCTTCTAGTAGAGAGAAGATACGTTGTATAATAGAATTCATAAGCTGAAGTTTATGCAGCAGGGTGCTTTGCAAATTGAACCAAGATTGGTGTCCTGTTTGGAAGTGTTTAACATTGGACTTCAGACCATAGTGTATTCACCAAGTTACTGAATTGATTAAGATTGAGCTTTGTTTGAACACTGAGCTGTGTTCTGAATAAAAATACATGGTTAATGTTCAGCATCTGCTGTGCCTTCTGAAAAGTTCTGTATGTATTGTCTGTGGAGAGTTGTTTCATTTACTGATAGATAATGAGTAAGATTTTAAAAATGTTTTCTTTCACTCAGCAGGCCACTGATCAGATGCAAACAGAATCTTTACCTTCATGTCCCAACACTGTGTCACCGGTGAGGTTAAATAATCTGATCGGTTCTCCAAGGTTTGGAACAGTTACTCCAAATCGTGTCTTTGTTGGAGGAATTGATTTTAAGGTATTCTTCCCTCTTTTTGCTGCTAAATTATAATTTAAAACAGTATAAAAATAAACAGGGGAAGAAACACATGACTGTGTTTTGTTGGTAAGTCCTCCTCACTTTATAGCCAAACCTACAGTAGAGAATAAAGCTTTCAGCCTTGATTCCCGTAACTGTCCTACAAAGTTGACTCTGTACACCTAGCTGCTAGAAGCTTTTGACACACCACTTCTTCAGAGTTTTCTTTTTTTCAAAGAAAATAGCTTTGTCATCAGCAAAGCTGATGGAAGAAAAACATGTAGAACGTTTTGTTTGTGTATAGCACTTAGTGTAATTTAAACTGTCACAATGTTTCCTATGGCCAATGGAGCAAACCTCAGTGGCTTTTGTTCCTCTAACACTTCTTCACACAAACTTCTTCACACTTCTGGTTCACACAAACAATTACAGTGTGTGTGTATTCCTCTCCATAGTAATTTTCTTAAAGGCAAGAGTTTGTTTTTAAAAGAAGTATGTAAGCTTCTCTGGGTCATTTGCAGTATTGATCTTAATTCCTAGAATGCTCGTGCCTTTGTGTGTTCCCTAAAATCTTTAAATAGCAGTGAACATTGGGCCACTCTTACCTTGTTCAGTTGCTTTTAACATTTGTGCTAAGTGTAGGGTTAAGGTTTTTTTCTCTCTTCCCACTTTAGATAATTAATTAAGCCATTGATTTTGCAAAAGGTGCTTGGCTTGCTTAGCTGTTGCTTTGTTCCCACCAAGAGTATTTTCTGTGCATTAATCCTCCTAGGCTGAGACCTTCTGAGTACTGACTCATTTGAAGAGGAACAAGAATTGACAATTCACTCAGACTTTTTGCATAACAAGTGCAAAAAAATTCCAGGATCTTCTATTTTATTTGGCAGAGATAATTCGAGTAGAGATGTTCAGATTTGAAGATGTACAGGACCTTCAGTACATTTAGACTTCATTAAGTGGCACAGTAGTTTTTTGCACCAATAGTAAGCAAATTTCTGGAGCTATAAAAAGACCTCTCTTGCTCCCTTCTGTCTTCCCTGCAATTTCAAAGGTTAAAGTAATTTTCTGTCTAACATCAACATTTTTTTTAATTATCATACTTATTGTTCATTTTGAATGGTCTCTTGACTTGGTTCAGTTGCTGATACTTCAAAATTTATGATGAAATTGTGTTTTCAACAGCAGTTTAAGCATGTTTGTAATCATAAAGAGGATGGAATTTTTTTGCAGAGGGGTGAGGAAATAGAAGGGATGAAACCTCTGTAGCCATTTTAGTTGCTCTTCCATTTGATATGATTCTTTATATCAAATACAGCCTTAAATTTCTGATCTAATCCTCGTAGGGTTTGTATGTCAGTCTTGAATTGCTTTCTATTGGCAATCTCATGGCAAAAAGTATTGGGGTTTTGGGGGTGTTTTTTAAGCTGAAGGTCTCATTTAAGTCACTTGCAGTGATGCAAAAGCTGTTGACTTTATTCTTGTGGGAAAGGGAGACAGTTAATCAACAAAAACTTACTTGCTTTCTAACAAGCTCTTTTATGATTTTGCCATTTTGTCTATCACCATGGCAGTGATTCCTGTTTGCAAGAGGAAACACCTGGTCTCAAATTTAGAGAAACAATTCAGCAAGGGAAGTTAGAGTTGGGAACATTTTCATCTTGGTCTGAAGAACTCTTTCTTTAGTGGTGCAGGCCATGTGTCCCTGACAAAGGCTAATGCTAAGCCTTTACCCTCTTTAAAGTATCTGACAAGTGCCTTTGTATTATCATAAGCAGGAAAAGGCAAGTCCTGAATGTGTTTCTTGTAAGCTTCTAAATATTATGTTGCACAGATCCTTGCAGATATCACTGTGCATCTTAGAACAGCATTTCCTTCTTATTCTGCATCAATGCACTGCTCTGCACATAAACCTTTGTCTTTCCAAACTCATAGTTCCATGTAGCAAGCCCTTTTGTCCCTGGGTAATACTTTGAGCAGCAGTCCATTTCAGACTTGGATGAGGCACATAAACTTTGAGGTACTGGAGAGGATTCCCTAAATTGTGTACAAACAATCAAAGTCATTAACTTAGAAGTAAAACAGTACTTGATATACTTGAAGTTAAGGAGGAGTATAGATGAATGGTGTGTGCATATAACTGCTTCTCCCAGTGTTAGGTGTAGCATTAACTAAGGGCTACACAGAACAAAACTTAAAACTCAAAAGTGATGCTGACTGCATCATATGTGATATATGCTTACATGGTAAAAAAATACTCATAGAAGGCAGAGGAGTGTTCACAAAGCTTAGGTGAGTCTTTATTATAGAAAGTTGTTGTATTCCCTGCATACTTGGAAGGGGGAAGTTCCTTCCAAGTTGACTTGGACCATTCTCCATTGAAATAACATTTTCCTTCTTACAGTGGGGAGTTTGTGTAGTGTGCCTGTACGTATTTGCAGACTCTCATGTTAAAACCACCTCAGAAAGGGGGATGATGGTATAGTCAATGGATTTGACCACTAAATCACTGTGGTTTAGGGGGATTTATGTGACCTGTGTATATCTATATGCTCTGTTGTGTTGCAGTTGAAAGTATGGAAGTGATTTTTGTACTGTAAACTGCTCTAGCATGTAATTAACAGAAAATAAAATTCAGATGTAGTACATCTGCTTCATTGATCTTAACTGTAAAAGGACAGTTGTTACATAAATCTACTAATGAGAAGTTTCTAGGATTACTGTTGAATAATTAATGCAGTAGTTAAGTGGGCCCTGAGGCTCATACTTACTCATTCTTCTGTCTTCATATGCAGGGTTATAATTAGTTTGTAGCAAACTTCATCCAAAGTACATCCATTAATAGTCTTTAGGTAAACATTGAACTAATTAATTGAATAACTATGCAAACCAACTTTTCCTTTTTTCCCCCCTCTTGATTTACTGTACTAGACTAATGAAAATGACCTGAAGAAGTTTTTTGCTCAGTATGGCAGTGTGACAGAAGTGAAGATAATAAATGACAGAGCTGGAGTATCAAAGGGGTTGGTATCCTAGAATAAGTGTATTGTGGAAATTGAAAATAACAAAGCTGACCATAGTAAATTTGATTGATTTTTATAGCTCGTAATATTTTATCACTGATGTTTCAGTTATTCCATGTGTGCAAAAATGTGTTCTTGCCCTTTAATGTCTCTGTATAAATGTCTCCAATTTGCATTACTAAAACCCTTAGTCATGTTATAAGATGAAGCTGTGTGTAGCTAGGACAGAATCAATAGTTTCCATATTTTCAAGTTTTCTTAGTGACTATTACTTAATTAGATTATCCTAGCAAGATTATTTAGTTATTAAATGTATTTCTGTTACTGCAAGCCCGTATGGAAAGGAGCCTAAAGTGGAGGAAGAGCTGAGATGCACCTGATTGTGCTGAAGTCTGTGGCAATAAAAGATTTTTGTGTGGAGATTTTGTGTGGAACAGCAGCATAGGGAACAAATCTGATATTAAATCATGATTACTTACAATGGAGACTGAGACTGGAAGTCACCAGTAGGAGAAATGACAAAGAACAAATACAGAGAAAGGTTAAGATTGCATAGTAAGATTATTGCTGTAACCCAAAGGCTGGTGATGTCAATAAGGTGGGGAAGAGCACTGCCAGAGAAGGGAGGAAAGAGGGCTGAAGCAAAAAGGAATGTGCATGAGAGTTCACCTCTAAAGTTCTCTCCTGAGGAGTAAGGACAGTTTAATGCTGTCAGAGCTTAACGTGTGTCAGCAAGTTATGTGCTGAGCTGCAGCTCTTAGCACAGAGAGTACACTTATGTGTGACTTCAGAGATTTGGTCCCAGATCTGTCACCAAGCCTCTTGCCCTTTCAGTAAATTCCAAGTATCTGAGAATTGCAGTGTGTCTGTCCATATAGCCCATAATAATTATGCACTTGTGATTACCAAAATATGTCTCACAGCACATATGTTGAAAAGTAATTACGTTCCATGCTGTTGGGATTTCTGTTGAGCTCCAAGCGCAGGCTGTTACTTCTTCTAGACAAGTGATTTTAAAAACTTACGAGTTTGTGATTACATCTATTAGTTTATTGTCCAGACAGTCTACAGAATAGAAAGTGTGTAGGTAAGGTCTCAAGCAGGAGAATACTTTGTCTTCTTTCAACTTGGAAATGTTTCCAGTTTAAAGAAGCCAATACAAGAAAAGACCACAAATTTGAAAGTACAGCTGGTCAGATTTATTGAAGTTCTGTATTAAAATCAGCATATGAATGCTCACAAAGAATGATAATCTTGTATTGTAAAATCTGATCTGCTGGCAGGAGGGGCAGAAGATTGTACCTTCTGTAACCTGGCCCTGAGAAATGAGCCATGGCCCTGACAAACCATGTGCACAGAAATACACATTTCACACTTCAAAGATTAAAAAAATATTTGAAATTTAGGAAGTCAGATTTATTGGAGGGGGGAGCAAGGTTTTTTGGGTTTTCTTATGTATGTGTTGTATACATTCAGATACATACTTTGCACTGGCAGTGCCACCAAGATTACTCTGGGAATGAATTGAAGGGCTTTGGAAAAGGAGGAGTCCTGAGTGGAAAGCCTGTTTGATGTATTGCAGCAGTTAGAAGATGTATGGTAAAAGACACACTGTCACAAAGTGTGAGAATTGCTTCATCCTTGATCTCCACAGAACTCTTTTTAATGCTGATCCTGTTAAGAATTAGAGGAGAATTCACAGATAATGGCTGCACCACTGCTGCTTCTGAGAACTCAGTTTAAAATAGTGGATTGTGCTTGTGGCAGTGGGGAGCATTCATAGTTGTTGCTGAAGTAGGTGAGAGCTGTACTGTGAATTACACTATAATATTACCTTTCAAAAAATCTCAAGTGTCTCATCTTTGGTCACCTCAGCGAGTGAAAGGTTTAGATCAAAATCTTTGTTTAATAGCAATGAAGGAATTTAAGACATAGGCTGAGTAACAGGAGCAGCTGGTCATTCGTGGTAGTATATTGCTAGGTGCTTGAATGTAATTAAAAAGGTGCTAAGAATGCAGTTGTTAATTCAATCTTTACTTCTAGGGTTGTTTTTTTACCCATTAATTTACCTTGTAATGTCACTTGTACTGTACATCAAGTAAGTATGTGCTGTGTTTATAAATACAAACTTTAGAGGCTTAGCTCCTGTCGTTTTTGTTTAGGTATGGCTTTGTTACATTTGAAACTCAAGAAGAGGCACAGAAGATTTTACAAGATGTAAGTGACAGTCCCCATTATGTTTCTCTCTTAAATGAATTAATTAATTTCGTACTAGGCCTGAGTACTCTGGTCCTCTGTTTGCCAAGTTGCATTTGAAGATAAGTTTGGTCTGATAGTTAAAATGGTTTAAAGAGATCTAATATAAGATTTTTCTTATATGAAATTCTGATCATGCTCTGATTTGTTTTTTTTCTTTGGTCCTACTCTTCTATTTTGAGTAATGTCTCCATAACTTCCTTTTATGTTGCTGTCTACTAACTATGTATTAGTATTAAAAACAGACCTTGAGGAGTTTCACCAGGTTCCAGACACATATCCTAGGGTCTGGTTTCAACATAACTGCTATCATCCTCAATGTCTAGCCTAAAAAGTTATTTTTCACCTCTCAGATACATAGATCTGTGTAGAAAATAATAATGTCTTATTTCTTTAATTCTAGGCTAAAAAACTCAACTATAAGGATAAGAAATTGAATATTGGACCAGCAATAAGAAAACAAGTGCGGAGTCCTAATGCTCGTATGTATTTTTACTGCATTTGTGTATTATCAATATGAATAGAAGTTTTTAACCAAGATGTACCTGGTCTTGCACTGCATTAATGCTGTGTGTGGCATGTGCTTAGAATGCTTTGCAGTGGAAGCAAATGCATGCAAGCAGAAATGTTGAAATAAATAGATTTATGGTGTCTTGGTTCTTTTATCTCTCAATGTGTTGTTTCTTTTACTTTATTGGAGAGAGTTACCTACCTAGGAACAAACTGAATCGAAATTCAAGTTGCCTGGCAGAATCTCAAGTCTAAACATTCAGTGTGTCCTCACAGGTTCTACAGGATAAAGCAGGCTCTGCTGGTTGTTATTCATTGATTTTTTTATGTTATTAAAACCCGTTAGGATTGTTGTATCTTGCTTTCTTTGGTAGAAACCATAAGGAGTGGGTGGTTGCAGTCCCCACTCTCTTCTTGAGCTGTTTGTTCTAAGATAATGAATGGATACTGAAAATGTAGGCTAGAAATCACCAACTTTTAAGATGAGATCTGTCAGTTGTCTTCAGTAAGGGCTGCGTGTCAGAAATGCAAAGTAGATTTCTTTTTGAAGTGCAGCAGGCAATGAAGCGTACGTTGGGACTTTGCTGCAGTATTTGTCCTATGGTACCTTTTGGAACAGTTAGGAAAAGCCCATCCTTTTGCTTGTCTTCATTCTGAGGCTGGAATACAGAGGAATGTTGATTTAATTCTGAAGCTTTCTTTAGTTTGTCACAGTGCTTACATTATCCTAACAAACATCTTAGCCTGTCTATGGATAATCTATCAGCTGTGTTGTATCCAGGTGTCTTAATGCTTTTCTAGGAATCAAACTCTTCCTATCCATAAAAGCTCTTGAATCCCTGTGTGACCCTTTTTGGTCATCCACTGAGCATTCTGGTGATCTCTGCAGTGTTCTGTCTGTTCATAAAATGGCACTTTACCTTTGCAAGGCAAGATGAAAAACTAAAACTTACATGTTCTGTTCTTCCTGATTTTTTTTCTGTACTGTGTTACTATTTTGTGATTTCAGCTTCAGCTACAGAATTAATTTTCCCTTTTTTTTCCCTACAGAAATCTCCCTGTATTATGTGTTGTGTTTAATTATTTGTATGGGTGTCATCTTCTGCAGCCTTTCCCATCTAGCTCTGGAGACATCCTGTGGCCATCTGCTTTCATGATTGTGTTTGAGAAGGAATTGAGATGGCTTGAGACAAGCTGCTCCATGTTCTTTCCTTTGAATGTTTTCTTTCTGTGAAGAACAAAAGTGATCTTCTCTTTTTTTCATGGTGTACACATCTGAAAAAAGTTCTTTACAAGTAAGTTTTTAAATCTTTATTCCAGGTTCTGCTGTGACACCACAAGCTGGTACAATGTATGCAACTACTGCTGTATCACCAGAAGCTGGTACAATGTACTTGACCACTTCGAGTGGATATCCATATGTTTACCATAATGGAGTAGCTTATTTTCATACATCTGAAGTCTCTCCCGTTCAGCAGCCATGGCCAGTAAGGAATTTATTTTGGTATTTATGCTTTTCTATGGACCAGGACAGCTGCAGTGTTTTTAAGTCCCTTGTGCTTCATTTTCTTCAGCTATGCCTCATGCTAGATGTTTAAATGGCTTCCTTATATTAGACTTTATTTTGCGTTGCTTAGTTGGTTTTTTTTGCTCTGTAGAAGCAAAATCAACTTCAGTTTATTTTGCTTCTACAGAGCACTTTTCCTTTGGTGTGACCTATTGAACAGGACAGTTCATAATCAGTCTGGGCCATGCCCCAGGAATAAGTTTTCCTATCTCTAGATGGTGGTGGCCTAGTGCTTTCTAGAAAGGTGTGAGTATGCCAGAGATTTTGTTTGATCTGCCATAAGCTGTTAGAGACACTGGATTTGAAGCAGTTTGGGTGTAGGTTAAAATTTTGTGCATCATTGTCAAAAGGGAGAGGGGTGGTTCAGTATCATAGTACTCCAGAGCTGTGTGTAATAGGAGTGACAATTTATGAAATTGCTGCATTAAGATTTGTAACTTCTTTTCTTTTGAAGTCTCGCTCTGTTTCCAGTTCACCTGTGATGGTTGCTCCACCTGTTTATCAGTCTCCTACGTACCATTATCAGGTATCTGTTTGAAAATGATTTTCAGACCATCACTAATCCTCCAGCCATGCAGTACTATTTGCAGCACTGTCCCAGGTCTGTTTATTCTGAGGAAATAGTTCATAGTAGTAGTGTGAAACATATTTTAGCTTCATTGAAGACTTTTCAGTAGAATACAGTTTATTTTGCTTATGTAACTACATGAAAGTTTAAAAAAATTACATTTTCTTGTGTGTTGCAGGACAACTGGCTTATCATCTAAGCCAATCTCCTGCTCAGAGTAGGGCTGGTTAGATCAGGTTTCTTGGGTACTTGGCCAGTTGGGTTTTAAGTAGCTTCAATGATGAAGATTGCACACAATGTTTCTGGAGAGCCTCTTCCTATACTTGACCCTTCTCACCATGAAAGGTCTTTCCCTTAAAGCTATGTTCTTTAGTGGTCCAGCTTGGGTCCATTGATTCATGTGCTCTGAGCACCTCTGTTGAGAACCTGACTTAGGTGTTTTTGAAGTTTATGAAATGGTCAAGTTGGAGGTAGAGTGGAAATAGATAAAACCATGTTCCTGAGTAATTTGGGACTTAATGCAAATCATATTTCCTCTTTTAAGAATTAATTACAGATTTGACAATAGTAGTATTCCATGTGTGTTTGTTCTTTACCACATTAGTGACAGCTTCTTGTTCAATTTTAGGCACCAACACAGTGTCTTTCAAGTCAGTGGCAGTGGTCTGTCCCACAGGTAAATACAGTTCATAGTTGCAGCATTTTACCATTACTTTTCACCTAGTTTGAAGGTATGCTGTGCTTATCTAAGAGTGAGATTTCCCACTACTCACCACTTGGTTGGAATTAGTATTAATTGCTGTGTTTTAGCAATGTATTTACAACATTTACTGCTACAATGGAAGGCATAAAATAGCATCTGTTGAAACATTAAATATAAGCCTGATGTAGAGAAAACATCTTCCTCTCCCCTTCCATTTAGCAAAATAGTTGTATCAAATTACCTAACAAATTCTTTAGAAGCAGGTAAAAACTACCAAATTTCACCTGATTAAAGAAATAGATATTAACTAACCAATTAACTGATAACTGGGACATTTCCCAGGGCTAGAGTTGTAGGGAGCACGTGGACACACATTGGGTGAAATTAGGCCCAGGCCCTTGAAGTAGGAAGAAGATATTGTTAACTTAGTCATTTTGGGGGGAGAGTTTATCTGTTTTGTGAAAGAGCAGCTTAATATGGAAATCTGGACCCTTGAGGAGCTTAAAGAGTTTGAACTTGAAGGGAGGACCAAGTCTCTTAAGCTTGAGCTGTTACAGTGCAGCCTTGTTGCTTTAATAGCAGCCAGCCTTGTCCAGTTGTGGCCTGTTCTACTCTAATAGATAAATCCACTGCTTTGAAATCAGGGTGCTGAATTACAGAGATATTCTAGTTATTTTAAAACAAAAAACTTGTTTTGCTAGTGTAACCGTGTTGCAAGGGAAAATTTAACTCTAGTATGTTTGTGATTTTGAGATGAAAGGAATTTTACAAGTTTTAGGATTCTGCAATGCTCTCCAAAATGTAAATAAAATCTGAAAACCATGTAAAATTAGAGGACTTCTTTTTCTTGTACTACATGACCTTTCTGTCCACTTCCCTCTCGCTTTGTTTCCTTAGGTTATTAAAGATTACTTTGACACTTTATTTTAGAGCTTTATCTTTTGTTTATATGTAGCAAAAAAGACTGTAAAATAAGCTCTTCTCTTTATCCTGCTTAAATTATAAAATTTATTAGAATAATGTGTTTTATTTCAGTCTCCTACCTCTTCACCTCCACTCCTGTATCTGCAACCATCTGAAGTCTTTTATCAGCCCATAGGAATTAACCAGGAAGGTGGATGTATATCTCCACCTCTCCTAATGGAAGCTGCAGTTCCTGAGGTATTATAAAAAAATGTGGAAAATGTACTGAAAATTGAAGTGCTTATTTGCGATTGAAAACTACAATCTTTTATTTTAAGCACTGGCTGTTAGAGCAGTGATGTCAGTTGTTCTGGTACTTATGTTGATGTTAAATAATTTCAGGTGTCCTCAAGTTAGAACTTCTCTTCCTGTCTGGGAGAATGCTTTGACTCTGAAATATTTTAGAGAGCCACAAATGCATTTGAGACTGCAATATAAGGACTTGTCAATTGGTTTTGTTTGCAAGTAATGTTTAAATAAAATGGGAGTTTGTTCTTTGGAATGTTGCATTGAATATCCCTGAACCACAGTAGTTTTCTAAAGTAATTCTTCTGTGAGTAGAAGCTTGTTTCTAAATATTCTGATGATCTGAATTGATTAAGAGTGATTTATTGTACTTTTAAAAACTTCTTAAGCATTAGAAATGTTACTGATACAGAATCAAAAAACTGTAAGCAAAAAATACTTATTCATTTAATCAATCTCTTCATGATTGGATATTAAAAATTATAGTAGCTGGCTACAGGAAAAACTGAATTACACAAATTTTCACTTTGGTATTAATTGGTACTTGTCAAGTATTCATTCCTCATGAACAGGGAGGCCAAAATAGATATTAAATTAGGACATCTAATTATTAATACTAGTAATCAAGTATGGTTCCAAAAGTAAATGGGTATTTTATTCCTACAAGAGATATTCCAAAACTGGTATTTCAGACATCTGAAGTGGAAAATTTTGACATTCTGAAGTAATTTAATTTCCCTACAAAAATACTGAATAATACAAGGCTTGGGTTATGGGGATTTTTCTTCCTTTCTGAAGGTGTATAAATCTTGGTATATATTTTATAATCATAATATTATTAACAGTACTATTTTATCTTTACCGTTTCATGATTTTGATAGAAAGGTGTACAGAGATCTGAAATCCATGAGCACTAAGAAAATAGTTGAAACTATTTAAGGAATATTTGGGTATAATGTGCTCGTAGGCAATTTGTTCACATTAAATGAAGCAGCTTGTCAAATTTCTGAAGAATGGTGTAAAATTCCAAGAATAATCTGTATTACTTGTATGTAAATATTGTATAAGTATAATACTGCTGGGAATTACATTTTCAATATGCTAATCTACACATTTAAACACTGTTCCTGTTAGAGCTGAGTGAAATTTATAATAGAGAAGCTGCTACTTCTGTCAAGGAAAGTGATTTGTGACACTGATTCAAGATAAACTACATTTATTAAAGTTGGCTAATCTGTGGGGAAAACATAGATTTCAATATTGAAATTGTATTTTTTAAGTCAGTAGTTCAGGTAAGCATAGCCCACATTTTGAAGTTTTAAGTATTCTAAATTCCTGTGAAAGGCATAAAAAGTTTAATGTTGTGAAACAAGCTTTTGTGCTAATTTTTTGTATTTTTTTTATGCCAGCTGTATTCTGATCATGGAGTTCAAACACTACATCACCAGCCCTATGTCCAGAGTCACATAGCCATGCCTGCAGCTGTGAGTATCAAACCAAGACAGTTACAGCAAGCTTGGGCAGTATTGCTGTCTTCTTTCTTGAAGCAGTGACAGTAAGGCAAGAGGGGAATAGATGAAAAATTCTTTTAATCATTAATTGGTACATAAGGGAATGGGAAATACTGGAGAGAAACTGAGATTTTTCTTCAATTTAAGGTTTGTTACAGAGGGACAAACATGTTGCTTATTTTGGCACTATTTAGGGAAGCTAAGAAGTGAAAACATGATGAGTTACTTTAAGACTGAGGTACAAAGTAAACTGCAAATAAGAAACATTTTGAGAGAAAATGGTGAAGCTTATTTAGTTCTTTAAGATGATGGTTACAAAAATCCTTTTCTTTTTCTGGGTCTTGACCTCATATTCATTACCTCAGCCTTAGAAAAGCACCTCACGTTATGAAGAGATTTTGAAATGCAGAAAATGAAAAACTGTCCCAGTCAGTCACCTCTGGGTGTTTTCTTCTGCAGCTCTGATTTAGAAAGGCCATTTGAATATTATTCCAGGTCACCTGGTGCGAGTTGTTGCATTTTTTGGTTTCCAGTTTAAGGATTCTCTTGCCTAAATTAATAAGGCTGTTGATGCCATACATGGAATAATGTCAAAACTGATTTGGCTGATGACAGAGATCTAGAGTTGTCAGTAATTATACTTGATATTACAGCACTTACTCTTCTGTGAAAGGTGCTTAGCTGCAAGTGGAAGACTAAACATGAGTGAATAAAAGTCCTGTTATAAGCTCTCTTTTCCACACATTTTAAACTTATTTTAGTTTTAGCGTTTTTCTGGACTGTTGTGTAATAATATGTACTGGATATTTCCAGCAGAGGGGGCTGTAACCCAAGTGTTGTCTTGGACTAAAGTGCCCTCTATTTGCTCATTCTTTCCTGTTTTCTTAGTATTGTTACCTAGAATTAAAACTCTGCTCTGTTCAGGTCTCAAGTAGATTCACAGATAGTTAAACCCTTCCAAAGACTTACTGAATTTTGATAATTTTATTCATTGCAGGTTGATGCTGAATAGTCTTTGCCGTTTTAGTTTTATTTATTTAGTTAACTTCCTTCACTAGTAATTAGTAGTTCTAAAATAGAACTTTCCCTTTAAAATTTTCATACTACCTTTTCACAAACCACTTGGAGTTTGAATCTGTTTCCCAGGTAATGAATATGATGAGCTTGGTGGCTGAGTGTGTCAGTGTGGCTGAGCTCTCATCAATGACTGAAAAAGGCAGATGTTGGCAGCACACTGCTTGCTATGTGTAGGCAAATGGCTGTGGTATTACCACCTGCTCCCCAGCTGCAGAAGGAGACTGCCTGGTGGCTGTAGTCTGCTTCAAATCCCCCAACAAACGAATCTGCTGCTTGAAAACTGCCAAGCAGTGGCAGTAGTAATGACTGTACCTTGGAGGTAATCTGCTGATTGCCTCTATTGCACTGTGTATTCCCAGTGTAATTCCTGGGCTTTGTCCTAGGAGCTGGAAGTCAGATGGTAAGAGTGGGATGCTACAGCTGATATCCAGATCTTTTTGACAGTTGTAGACTTCTTACAGCTTTCAAATGCAGCTCACAGAACATCATTCTCTCTGTTCTACCATCAGTACAAATAGTAGTGACTATTGAGTTACATCAACAAAATGCTGTTTTTTAGTACAAAGTCTTTAATAGTGTTAAATGGAAATTAGAAACCCACATATTCCAACTCCCAACTATAAATTATTTTATAGATCCAAATTTGGTATTTAAGATCAAGGTTGAATCAAAAATGCTAATCCCCTCCCTGTTTGTGCATTTGCTAATGACATTGAATATATTTACTTTAAGCTTAAATCTTTTGGCAATTAATAGCATGTTCTGTTGATGAGCATATGACTTCAGGTATTCACATCTATACAAATGGATAAGGCTAACATTCATTCTCAAAGGCTGCTGGGTGACACATTTTTTTTGGGAAGTGAGAAGACTTCTCATCTCTACTGGAGGTTTCAGATCATCTCCATATTAGAAGAGGATATAGGAATGTTTGGATGCTTCCAAAGAGTATATGTTAAAATAGTGTCTGGTAGTAAAAGTTACCTGGGCTATAGTAACAGTGGAAACTTCAGTGAGGATTGCAATTTGGGATCTTTGATTTCAGGCCCAGGACAAATACCTGTGAATGAAGTTTTGGTTTTGTTAAGTGTTTATCTGAAGTTCTAAGGCACTGGCCTGGTAAATGTTAGTTGTATATTCTGTGTGTATATGAGGGAGACCCCTGAGGCCTAAGGAGCTGAGCACACAATTGCAGTCTACAGAGTGAGCAAAGTGTAAAAGGTTCTGATACATGGATTGAGTGGGTGGGTAGGATTTGTTTTATTTCATGCTTTTGGCTGTTTTGTTTTTTTTTATTATCTACCCTTTTGAGCTGCAGTGTCCCCTTTGGGGGGTAGGCATGGTTCTAGTCTGTTGCAGTTACAGCTTTTCCCATAGTTTGTGTCAAGCAGTGTTTTTGGGTGGCATCAACAGTACCAGACAATAAAGTGTAATTTGTGCTACAGTTCATGGATGCTTGCATTCAGATCATAGTGGTGCATGATGGCCTTTGCATGGAGTGTTCTGTGAATTTAACTGAACATAGCCCACTGTTTTCCTCTGCAGGTAAGAGTGATAGGGGAGTATTTGTGTTCAGTGTATATAATCCATTTATATAAATGTAAATGTTGGTATAGATACACATGCAGGTAGATTTACATAAATTGTGTCTATCATAACAGTTCTGGTGTAATCATTTGGGGAAAAGTTTAGTTACTTTATACTTGTGCTGCTTGTTATTGTCTGATGTTCCCTCTGAAGCGACAAAAAATATTGCTGCATGTTTTCTGTATAGGTAAGTGACATTGAAAGAGGCTAAGCCTTTGTTTATAGATATGTTAGTCTAAGAAATGTGAGTCTAAACTTTTAGTTATATGATTGCCAAGAGACTTGTCACTAGCTGCAGCTAGGTCTGTTGCCTCTAAAATGGCTATTTTAAACTCCACTTGCTAATTTGATGTTAACATGGAAAGGTACAGGAAGCACGTGCTTTTTCTCACATTGTTTCATTCAGTGTCCTCTTTACAAACTTCTCTTTCTTTTCTCTTTGTTTGCTCTTACTTCAGTTCAGTGGGTATTTTGTTTTCTCTTTGCTAGATGACCCTATGGAGAATTCACTATAAAGCATTTGGGCCACTCCAGTCTATTTTTACTGATTAATTTTTTTTTTTTTTTTTTTTGTGTCCAGTCCTTCCTGTGTGGCTGAGATCCATCATCACCATAACAGCTAGCAGCTGCCAGTTGTGGCATTTGGGGTCAGTTGTTTCATTGCAATGCTTGCTATTTATGAATTAGTGAATAATAAAATGTGCTCACATCTAGCACAGTCTGCCTGCTTCCTGCAGTTTGATACTTGCTAATAATTCTCTTCAGAAACCAAACTCTATATAATCAGTGTCATTCATTCCTGGGATGGTAATGTATATGTAAACTCCAGCATTTTAGTTAAACTGCCTGAGTTTTATATGGGTTTGGATTGTTTTCCTTCAGCAAGAAGGAAATTTTCTGTACTACCAACGTATGATTCTTTTGTTACTGAAAACTGTTTTAATTCCCTTTTGACAACTTCTGTTTTTCTTCTCCCTATTTTGTGCAATTTACAGTAGCTTGTGTTTATAGGGCTATACTCTGGCAGGTGCTCAAGTATGCATTTACTGTGAAAATGCTGCCTCTTTATTGCTTACACTTTTTTTTAAATTAGGATTTTCATGAAAGGAGGACTAGGCAAGAATGTGTTTTGCACATCTTAAAATTAGAGTAATTTTTTTACTTGATAGCCTTTAACCAGCTCACTGATTTGTAGCAGGGCCTTGCTGTATGTTGAGATGTGCCTGTGTGATTTATACCTAGCTGTGGCTTTTAAACAAATGTTAGAAGCCTACCAGTGTAAAAACTGAGCATAATTTTCTCAGTAGACAAAGAGAATATGTTTGTGTCCTACCTATACTAATAGGAGTTAAACTAAAGAAAAAGAGAAACACATTGGGGTTGAAATCCTGTAAAGTGGATATGAAAACTGAAGAGCATGGAACCTTGGAAGTTTGGAAAAGCAATGCACAGCATGATGGGGAGTTAGTAGCTGATGAAAAGAGACTGATATCTTGAGATGATAGTGGTTTGGGTATCCTGATAGAGGGTATGAACTGCAGCTGGTTGTATTCAGAAACCATCAGAGCCAGAAGGGAGAGTAAAAAGTTAAATTGAACAAAACAAAAAAGAAGTTAGTGATGAAAAGGCCTGGCATAAGAAATAAGGTTAGAAAAAAAGGGCAGTCTGAGCCTGTCATATGACATAGTTAAGTAAAGAGTAAAAGAGATGGACAGTGTACCTTTGGGATATTGAGCAGCTGAGATAGGAGGGTTGTAAGGGAATTTGATCTTTGGAAGAAGAAACAGAATAGTACAAGTATTCTAAATCTGTTTGTGCCAGTACCTAAAATGGTAGCTGTGTTTTCTGCATCTTGCCATCCTTTTGTCAGCAGCTAGTGGCATCCACTGACAAATTATGTAAGCACAGTCCATTGCCTCTCAGTTTACAAATAAAACATCTTTCAGTTTGTTAGCTCAGGTTTTATGTGTCTGCTACTAAAAACTTAATGTCAACTTTATTGTAAGTACCCATAGTAAAGCATTGCTCTAATCCACATTGCAGAGAATGCTGAAGGAAAGAAAAATTTAATTGGTTACGTAGGTTTTCACTTTGTAAAAATAAATTTTCTCTGTCCAATTAGAAAGAGGATACAATTGCTTTAATACCTTGACATCCTTTAGTAAGACCATATGGTCAGTGAACAAAATTGGGTTATTTTCTTTTAGTAGAAGAATTTTGCACTCATTCTAAGATCCCATGCTTGTAAATAAAGGAGGGTTTTTCCTGTCACTCTGGGCTTTATGACCTAGGTGCATAAGAAAAATCTGTTTTTCCTTTTTGAACCAAGTTTGTCCAGCTGATGCAATAGTGGACTGTAACTATTCATTGAAGCATTATTAATGCAGCAAATGGGTCACACTTTGGAACAGAAGAAACAACACAGCATTTTTCCCTCTCTTTAGGAATTGAGGTCGCATTCTGTGAGAAGAAATGTTCTGCATCATTCGTCTGTGAGTCTGAAACCTCAGTATGCATGAAGTCATCAGCTTCATCCTAGAAAAGATTATGGAATGGAAGATAAAACTTTACACTACCTTCTACAGATGTAAAACACTGGGGTTTTTAGCTATCTATTTTGCTAAAATAATTAATCGCAGAGAGGGTATGTTCTTCTTAACTTCTCACATTTCCTTGCAGGTTCCCCAGTTAAAATACCACAACTTTTCATCAAGTAATAGCTTGAAATGTTGTAGTTTGGTCAGGTAAAACCACATGAAATAATAATTTTATCCCTGCACTTCCCTTCTTAATAGAAACCCTGTTACAGGACAAGAGAATGATTTCTGAAACACAGGCTGCTGTATGTGCTCCAGTTACTGACCCAGACTGAAAGCCAGTGTACTTCTACTGAAGAGATAATGCCACCTTTAATTTCTGAGTTAAAAAAACTTTAACAATACATTAGTTACAAAGTTGAAGCCATTTTGCCACACGCAACATTTTTGTACTGTGGATAAAATCTGGTTATTTAAATCCATGTGAATTTCATTTCCATTCAAAAACAATTTCTCTAGCTTAATTTTTCTTGCTATCAGTATTCTCTACTTTTAATAAGGTGTTTTACTTTGTGTCATTTTAGTGTTGGCAGTAATAATTTTTTAAAATAAAATTTGGACCCCTAGTTTAATAATTATTTGTTCTCATTCTAATATTTTTATTGCATATGCATTTGGTTTTATAGTATGTTTTTAGCTATAGAAAAAGGAATGAATTGACTACTTGAATTAGAAAAAGCAATGAAAATTTCTTTGCTTCTTTGGGGTTTTCTGTTGTCTGTATGAAAATAAGGAACTCCCTGGCAGTATCACAAATTGAGATGAAAGACTATATTTTTCCTTGATTTCAGGAAAATAATTTTGTTTTTTGGTTGTGGTGTGTTGTTTGTTTTTGTTTTTGCTTCTCCCCTCGCCTCCTAGAGTTCCTTCTATTCATTACAAAATCAGATTCCCCAAAGGTTGAAAATACAGGCTCTGTGTTTACAGGAGTGTAAGGTATGGCTTATTGCTTCTGTAGCACTGAAGCCTTTTTTAGTATCTAAAATATCTATGAGTTATTCACTTTTACTGTTTTGTAGTAATTTGGGGGTTTTCTTTTTGTGTGGATTTGTTTTGTTGGTACTTTGTTCCTTTTAATCATTCAGGGATCTTGCCAAACAGACATTGTAGTCAGTGAATAATCCATGTATGATATGTAAATCTCTTTAAAGATTCTTCTGGTGTTCAGTCCTGCTTTATGGTGTTGTCCAGGAAGAGAGCTGGAGTCTGGTTCTGGTTTTATGCTGTTATGAAATTGTTAGGAAAGGAGATGCCATGTATTAGGTCTTGGTTGCAAGTTTCCTCAAGTGACTTAGCACCTTCTGCTAGGTAGAAAAATTTAGACAAATATAATTTTAATAGTTTCTCTTTTTCACAATTTATTGCTGTAGCAGCTGTAGTGGATTGTTTTAGCACTAAGTATCAAAAGAAGTATGCAATTCTTTTATAGACATGTAGAGCTCAGCCTGTTTTGGAAGGGGCAAGTATTCATTTGTTTTAGGTTCCCATGTTTCTGAGCAAGTCTGTACCACTCAACACATCAGTCCAGTTCTGTTTGATTTTCACGTTTTAGACTCATAGATACAAATTTATCACAAAAATCTTGGCTCATCAAAGCCATAATTCATTTCCATTGAAGAATTTTTACATAGTAAATATTTTTAATGAGATTTTGTCTCTGAGGGTACCAAAGAAAGATTATGTTCTGGTGGAGCCTTACTTCTTGTGTCAGGAAACACACATTTCACTCAGGATTCTGGAAATTTAGTCCCAAGCCTGTATTTTTGAAATCTGCACTTTGTTTACCAAAGGTGACTTCCCTGTTTTTATTTGTGCTTCAGAGATTCAAGAAAGTAGATTTTACAGTGAGTACTAAGTTAAAAGAAGAGTGCTTAGGGGGAAGGCTCTTGAACTAATTGCTTGAAAGTGTACAAATACTGTGCAGTCACATGTCATCAGATTGTGGCTCTATTCCAGACACCCACAAAATGTAGTTTTTCTCTTAATTGGTGCAGATGTTGGATTGTTGATAATGAATTGATCCCATGGCCTTTGCTTCAGAGACCACTCAATTTGTTTTTACTTCCCTGTGAAGGTGATTGTTTGTAAGGATACTCAGTGTCAGGCACTTAACTATCCCTGCAGTGGGGTGTGCGTCATCGGTCCGGAGGCACTGTTAGTTAGGATTGTATCTTCAGGTCTTAACAAAGCTTTGTTTGGGTTTGAGAGACTGAGAAGAAACCAAGCTCTGAATATTGGTTTTCCTCCAGGAACTGGCAGTCACTGTTGAAATGCTGAGGCCTTTTCATTTATATTGTAGCTCATCTTTTTTCAGAATGCTTGCCAAGAGTGATGGCATGACCTCAGACAGCAGTGACTGAACCAACCTTTCAGGAGTTGGGCCTCCCTGTAGGCACCATTGAGATGTACCTGCCTTACCTGGGTGAATCCCTGTAGTTGAATTCAACGTGTACTGGGGAAGAACCACATTTCCTCAGTGCCTGCAGTTGTGCTGGTTTGATGTTCTAGCATTCAAGACTTCTTGTTCCTTTACACTGCACAGTCCTATTCTGCTAGTTCAGCTTTCTGCAATGTGGAGATGCCCATGCTGTTAAACAGAAGAAATTTAGTTAACCCTAGCTCTTCAGATGAGGATTTTGGGGCTTGGAGAAAAGGTCCTGTTCTCTTTGGCCTTCTGCAGTTTCCCCACTGATAGTAGTGAGGCTCCACACTCATGCTAGGAGGGAATGTGTCCCCATGTGCCCTGTGGGCATGCAGTAACTGATAGCAAATCACCTTTATGCATTGGCTCTCACATCCCCATGTTAGCAAACTAAGGTAATTTTCTGGCTTCCACCCCTTAGAATTTAGGAGAACTGGTTGGTATCTTCTACTGAGAACTGGTTGGTTTTCTACTGAGAACTGGTTGGTTTTCTACTGAGAACTGGTTGGTTTTCTACTGAGCTAGTTGTTGCAGTATTTCTAGCAGCTGCTGTCTGTTACATTTCCATTGCAGAAGGTTAGTTCTAGCATTTTCTATTTTATTAACACTGGATAAAAGCTTGGACAGGCAGAAAGTTGCTGAAGTTGTCTCTCAGGTATTTTTGTATATCTGTTTGGCTATTTTTCCTTGTAAAATGTAGAATTCTGTGGTTTATTAGCATTTTTGGTTCCTGCTTCTGATCTTATGCAACAGAAGTCTATTTATTGTTCCTGAAAAACTGTTTACAGTTTTCATTTTAAATTGGCATTTCTTTATATTTGAATACTCATTTTCCAAAATAGCTAAGAAGTCATTGAGTAAACTGCATTCCAGTAGTAACTAGCAGAACACATGGCTCTCTTGAAATGTTTTTCTCTGTTTAACATAATTATAAAATGTGAAAAGTTGTATGGCTGCAAAATTTTATTTTTTTTTGTAAAATAAGTTTGTGCCTTTGTAATGTTGAAGTACTACAGTAGGTTTGGTTCACCTGCTCTGAAAACTTCCTAAGTTTCCTATTGAAATAAAAAATATTCAGCTTAAGTCCTTATTTTAAGGATCCAGAATACAGTGCCATGTGTGCAGTCCTGCACACTAATCCTTACATAGCTGTTATACAGAAAATGCAGATCTGGCCCATCCAGTTTCTGTCTAGAATCCATGGGCTTGGTTGGTGGCTAACATGAGTGTTTGATACTGTATTGGAGATACAGATGATACACTTGCTACTGCCTTGATAAGTGAGATGCTGTGAATGCACAGAGAGCAAAGTTGAATAAACTTGCAGATCTCATTTTAGAGAACTGTTAACGACTTTAGAAATTAAAAGCTCTTTTTATTGAAACTGCTTGTAATACAGCAATAATTTAATGAGCTTCTGTAGTTTTGGATTTCTAGTTAAGTTCTGAGTTGGTAGCTACAAGTTTAATTCCAGCTGGTCTATATTTACTGTTTGGATTGTAACTTCTGTTTATTGTAGTATCAGAGTTTTAATATGGGTTTAAAAAAACATGAAAAAATGAAATTTAACTTTGATCATTAAACTATGTTTTAATGACTGCAAAAGCAAATTATTGTTGTCATCTCTGTTCATTGTTTTTAGAACATTTAAGTTAAAACTTACAGCAGAAAAGCTGGCTTTTCTGCTCAAGTTAAGGTGTTGAACAAGACTGTTCCTGTCACTTTCACAAATTTCTTCTTTCAAAGGAAAATAATTTGGGTTGAAGGAAAAAAGCAAATTTCCAAACCTCAGAGACTTCAGAATGGAACCCTGCTACTTGGTTAGTATCTTTAAATTGAGTCATTCTAGAGAAAAAAGAAAGAAATGTCAGTGTTTTAGTTAAAGTAATTGCTCTTGGGAATGGGGGTGTAAAAAGTATTTGGCAACTAAGTTGCAGAATTCTTCTGATGGAAGCTTTTTGCTTTTTCTGTCATTATCCTCTCTCAAGCAAAAACTTTACATTTGCTTTAAGTCATAAAACAAAGGAAGTAAGCCTGAAAAAAAGTTGAAAGGGGAACTAATGTTCAAATATGTTGCAATATGAGGTTTTTAATATTTAGGGGGTTTTAAATGTGTTATTTTTGAGTCCTCAAACTAGCTGTTCAACTACCCTCATGTTCCAAAGAAATCTGAGAAATTTATCTTGTGTTTCTAATTTATTGTCTTGTGTCTTATTAATGTCTGTGTCCTCTGTTGACATTTGTCAGTGGTGACTGATCTATAGCCAATAATGCTGATTTCTTTATTTTTTTTTCCATATATCCTTTATAAGCATGCAAGCATTTCAGCCCGAATAAGAAATGTGCAAAATATTTTGCATTTTAACTTTGTCAGAGGGAGTTATCCCTTCTGTTTTTTATTGAGACAGTTTTGGTCCTAGTGAAATCTTTATTAATAATAATTTAGGTAAGTGGTAGAGGTTTAATGTATTGGCATTTCTGCTGCTCACTACATCACCCTTGAGAACAGGAATGGATCTTTACTGGTGGTACATCTATGAGAAGGTTGTTCACTTAAAACTTGTCACTGATGAGCTTACTTGAAACAAATTCACTGATACAGGCTGCCCAGACTAATGGTTTTTGTCCCAGTAGTGGCCTAGTAGGCTGGAAGATGGGAGATGTTCTCCCCTTGGAGTCTTCATCCAGTTCTAAGTCATGGGATTGAGCAGGAGTCACGCCATGGTTGTGATACACCTTAAATTCCATAGCCCTTTCACAAAGCCTGTGATTTGTATTTCAGAATGTAAAATTATAATACTGCTGCTTTTGCTTGGTTTTGCAGTTAATGGAGCATTAAAGCAATATGATTCCTGTTGCTTTTAACTCACTATACAGTGTCCTGATCAGAAAGAGACAGGGTTGTATCTAGAATAACATTTGGTATTTGGTATGCTGGTATAGCTGACTGAACTGCAGGTTCAGCAATTTAGGATCTTTGTTGAGTTTCAGTTTAGATATTGTTCATACAGACAAGAAACATCTTTTGTGTACTTGCATTGTTTTCATAATTTTCCTTACATTTCATTATTTTAGTGAAGAGGAAACTCTGATCGGGTATCTCCCATTCTTGGTCTCCTAAGGTAGTGGGGGAAGAGATGTTTAAAACTGCATTATTAAATGGCTTATGCAGATCCTGTTGGGCTTGGGAGAAGTAAATAATTTTATTCCTGTAAATAGGCTTTGTGTTCTTATGGGTTTGTCACAGGTGTTCCAGACCTCAAGAAGGCTTGTCTTAACAGTTCTAGCAAGAGAGATCAAAAAGGGATGCCAGTGCCACTCGTTTGGCACCAAGGCCATAGACAGGTCCTGCCCTGGCTATCATATTGATTGCAGCTTAGCACAGAGTCAGGAACAGGGGACATCTATTTCCAAACTGCAGTTTCAAACAGTTTCAGTCCTTTTGTTCAATAAGCCTAGGAAGGTAACGAAAAAAACAAAAATGCTTCCCACACAAAAGTTTTCAAAGCTCCCCCAGACAAGAGGGAACAAAGCTCACGAGCAAGGGGAAGAACAGCCCTGAGGTGCGGGTAGACAGCAAGGCTTGTTTGTCTCACAGTCTGGGCAAAGCTGCTGGGCAGAAGTGCTGCTGCTGCTTCTCATCCTGCAGGCAGTCAGTAATGCAGCATGGACACACGTCCCTATTGATGTGCTTCTCGTGCTGTCTTGGTATCATTTTTCCATTTAATCAGAATAAAACTGTTGGGGATCCTGGAAGCCTTCCATGGAGGCAAAGTTCCTTCGGAGTCATTGGTCCTTTGCCTGGCTGTCTTTGCCTTTTTTAAAGTCTAATAATCTTATCAAGCCTCAGTGGAAGAGTCACATGCCCTTTCAGAGGGGGCACCGCTAGTACAGCATGCTGGTGAATCACGGGGTAGTTGTAGGGATTTGCTCTCTTCTGATACCCCTTCCCAGAGCCTTTGCATTTTGGGTCACTGGAAGGAGATTGTTTTGTAGTTTGTATCCACTTGGTAACAGGAAATTGCAGCTCTTCAAGCAGCTCTTGAGTCTTAAGAATCTTGTGATCCTGTGTCTCTCCTGAGTCATTCAAGTGTTTTGATGCAGTTTTAAACTCCAATGGGAGATGCTGCTCATTCTTGCTGATTTCGTTTTGTTTTCCTTATTTTGGTCTGTGCAACCTTTGGTTTTATTACTGACTTGAGTCAAGTCTGCAATAACTGTTGACTGACTTCCAACTTGGAAGCTTATAACTATTCATACTTATCTAGGATTGCACAAAATAGAGACCATTGCTTTTATCTGTAGCTGTGATTCTTCCTGGTGTTGTAAGGGTTTGTTTATATTATGGAAAATCCTATCTTGGTGAGGGGGTTGTAATATTGTGTAAGCCCTGTCATGTAGAGTTCAAAATACATGTTCAAAATGACCTCATTGAAAATGTAGCTATTTTAAGCTAAGTGAAAATGAAAAAGCAGCCTGCTGACAACTGGGCTAGTGCTGCAAAAAAGTTGTTTTATTTGCAGCTATCTTACTCATGCCATGGCTTCATACAAGCAGTTACAATGAAACTTAAGGGGTGTGTAGAATGAAGCAGCTGGATCCTCAAGGCTGAGCGGACAGTTTACATGTATGGCTGATATGGCAAGAGTTCAGGGATAACCTCAACTGGAAAAAGTCATGTTTGGGAGCAATTTCTGTGTGAGAAGACTCTCACGAAGATGAAGAATTCTGCATATTTCATATGTTTTCTTGGGTTTTAATTAAGAAGACAATGCTTGAGGATTTCCTTTCTGTTTCAGCACCTGGGAGCTTGTTTTAAAGACTGCAATAATTACAACTTCAATTCCAGGCTCTGCACTAAGTGATTTTAATTTTTTTTCTAGAATTAAGTGACTATAATCTATAATGTGTTTCAAAAGGTTGTAGTCTCTAGACTTATTATTCCTGCTAAGTTACTTAAAGAAAAATTTAGATCACTTTGCTTGCGGTAGAACAGAAACCCACAAATAGTTAATGTCTAGCTTGGAGTTATTTTTTCCTAGAAAATATTAGCATTTTTAATAAAGCATAGATATTTCAATGAAAAAAAAAAGCAGAAAAGCCTTTAGAATTTAAATGTGCCATTCATATAATATAGAATGGTGTTATGAATCTTCAGTTTTCTCTAGATGACTCTGGATTTCTTTAGGTGCAGTCTAAAAATTAAAAGGCAGATTTCTAACAGTTCACAGAAAATCACTCAGTGTTCCTTTTTTCTCCCTATGCATTATTGTGGTCTGCATCAGGTATAGTGCAGTTACAAGTGACTTGCAATAGTTACTGGAAGAGTAATGAGAGCCCTTAAAATTATACTGAATTTTTAGAACCAAAGGAAAAGTTAACATAGAAAACTTTTTACAGTGCTGAAAATCTGTGGCTGTACCAACTAAGGTGAGTTTAACAGAGGAGAAAAGGATTGTTCAATACCCAGGAATAATGGAAAACAAAGTTTTATAATTTTTTTCATATGTAGTATTGACAGTGTCTTTCCCATTTGAAATGAGGAATATTTCAGTGTAGTTATTTTTGGTGTTTTTCAAAGCCAGTTACAAGTTAATTTTCATGCTAAAGATTCTTATTGATTTTTCTGGACAAGAAATTGCTACATATTTTTACACTATTATGCTGTGTTTATGTTGTGTTGTTTTGTTTTTTTTTTTCTCTGTAAGAAAGTCCCTGTAGAAAGGAAATAGGAGCCAACTCTGAAATCTAAAATAAGGACTAAACAGCTTTTCATTTGCCTTTCTACCCTTTGAGATGCCAGAAGCAATTTCCTCTTGAAGCTGACTTCCTTTCTGGAAGTGATTTTCATCTCCAACCATGTTGAGGCTCTTTTCTCATTCTTTCATTCTGACTAACTTGCTTTTTTCCTGTCTGGCTTTCTACTGCAGTTGGGAACTTCTGGAGGTAAGTAATGACAGACAAGTTTCTCTCTAACTTTCTTTTTCAGTTCTTCTTCCCCCCTGGCCCCCCCTCACCCAGTCAGTCTAGAAGGACAAACAAAGCACTATTGGTGTCCTCTGCAAGGGAGCACTGATAGGGGCTGGCTGTAAATTGACGTGGCATGGAAAATCTCTGCTAGTTGGGAGCAGCTCTAATGTTGCTGCGAAATCAAGCCTACTCTTAGCCAAGTTTGTAGCTTGAAATCATCACGAGCTCACTGCTTCTATATTAACAATGAATGGAAAGTACCTTTGCTTTTTGCTCTGGGAACTGGACTTTTTCTCTGTTTGGATTTACAGCTAATAGGAAAAAAAAATCGAGGGGAATTATTTGGTTCCTTTTTTTTTCCCTGTAGTAGGAGCGACAGATCTTGCTGCTCCCCCTCCCACCTTTTCCTACGACTTAATCATTTGCAGATCTTGCCATGGGGTGCGGACTGAGAAAGCTGGAAGACCCAGATGATAGCAGCCCTGGAAAAATCTTTTCTACACTGAAGAGACCACAAGTTGAAACAAAGACGGATTCTGCTTATGAATATGTATTGCTGGATTTTACCTTAGAAGGTATTTTTTTAATGCTGTATCTTTACTCTTTTGAAGTAGGAAGGAATAGGTTTTAACTTAGTTTTGTCTTGTTTGACTTACAGTAAATCTTAGGCACTTTTATCACAGCTAGCCAAAATGTAAGACTTTTATTTTGAAACACAAATCATGACGAAGGTTCTTACTTGTATAAAATTACAATGGAAACTGCTGAAGTATTTTTAACAACCAAACCTTCCAAATTATACAACTGTCCTCGCTAAGGAAGCTGGCTAGAAACTGTTAAAGAGATTTTTCCTAGTTTCCTGTGAGTCACATACTGCCATCCGTGCTCGCTTTGAATAATGGTTGTCTGAATTCAGAAAATACGCTGTGCCTGAGCCTTAATTGAATAACAATTTTTTAAATGCACTCAACTTCCGAAAACAGGCTGTCATTGTCCTTGTTTCTTTATGCAGAACTAAGTCTGTTCCTTAGTTGTATATCAGGAGTAACTTCCCCTCTTCTGCCCACCGCAGTCTCTTGGTAGAAGTTTCTGTTATAAGAGCCTGAGTTTTGTCTTACTTTTTTTCCCAAATGCTTTACTTGTAGTTGTTGAATAGTCTTTTGAAATTGTGACTGAAATGAAACAAAATCTGTATGCATAGCTAGAGGCAGACAGTGCTCTGTGGGATACTTCCTTCCCGAGGGTGTCCCATCTCTAACAGAGCAACTCCCTGTTCCACAAAGTTGAAAACATAAACAAGCCCAGATGGCTGCCCTCAGAGCACAGACAGCTCCGTTTTACAGTCACTTCGTAGTAACTTGCATTTTGTAGCAACCCAATCTAGTGGAAATGCTTAATAACAAGGATTTGAAGTAAATGCTGTTACTAGAAGGGTTGGATAAAGGGAAACAGTGTAAGTGCAGGTCTTACTGCAATTGCAGGAACACTTTCATAAACAAAGCTTGGCTTTTGATTATTTTTAAGTGTTGTAATTTTATTTTAAATACAAGAGTCTTTTCATTAAAAAGCTGTAAGATACTAATAGAAGATATATTCTGCTAGGTTATATAGTACTAGATATA
>JAYDZK010000274.1:27758548-27796576 GCA_034509185.1 Euphonia xanthogaster
TATATTCTGTTAGGTTATATGGTACTAGATATATTTGTTCTTTTTATTTACACGAAAAGTTTCTCACTGTTTTTTTTTCTTTTGAAGAAACAAAACTGTCAAATTAGTAATGGTAATATACTGGAAATAAAGCTTGGCTACCTAATGCATACATGGATTAGCTACTGATACAGGAAGGATAAATTTTTTGGAAACTGAAGAGCATTCAGTGTTCTTAAATAGCCTCTGTTCCAGATAGTTTTGCTGTGTTTTCAAGTTACAGTTTCTAATAGTGTTTTATAAATTATTTGTTTTAAAGGTGATTGTGACCTTTGAAGTAATAGCCCATCGAACATGTGCAATTCAAGGTGTACCTCTGTTTTAATAACCTGGTGGAACAGCTGTTGTTTTGTCTGATAATCAGAATTGCTTTGCTTCAGTGGAATTATGAATGTTAAATGACTGAGATCAGTTTCAGATAGTTACTTCACTCTTTTTTAGGTTTCTTAGTGGAAGTACAGGGATTTGTAAACAAAGGTATCTTTCTGTTGAATGGTTCTAGATATGTGTATATAACCTTAAATTTATTTCTTTGGAAGTCTCTATTTTTAGAGCTTAGATGAGTACAGAAAAAGAACATGGTGCATATTTCTACTGTCTTGGAGGCACTTTTCAATTCTGAGTGTTTCTGAAATGAGTGGATTGGCTCCAGTACTGTGGAGATTATACTGAGCTTTTTTTTCTTTTTTCCTTCAGTCAGCTTGCTCATGTACTTGTTGCTATTTGAATGTCCTTTGGCTTAATTAAACTAAGTGAGAGCCCTTTATCACTTCAGACCAAAGTTTTTGCTCTGCTGTCAAGTTGTGTATTTATGGCACTCATTCTGCTTTGCTTGCTTCCAGAAGAAAGTCTTCCACTGCATAGGAGGTTTCTGTATGCCCAGTTGTTTTCTTGCCACTGGATCTTGCACCAAGTTAAACAGAAAATCTGCACTTAATAATATTTGAAGATCTTACAGTAAACCATGTCCTGCATCAAGATAAAAGTATAGCAAGCATAAATGTGTTATTTCATTCAATTCAATATGCCTTATTCTGTGCTTTATCAGGTATATGCAATGTGAAGTCAAAATGAGCCTGCTGGGGAAACTTTCAGTTTCCACAGGATCTTTTCTCCCAGGCCATGATGCAGATTAGGTCAACCATGCTGTAGTCTGAATTTGCTGGCAGGAGTCCCTGTGCATCTTAACTAGTTATTTGCTGTGCACTGAGCCTTGGCTTCTCCCTTCCTGGTCCCCAAAATGCTCCCATCCCTACTGTAAAAATTAGCTTTGAGTTCCATGGAAGATGATGGCCATCAGGGGAATCCCAAACAGAAAAAAAATCACAGCCTGTCTTTTATTTTGGTGGACTGGAGTAGTACAATGAAGAGGGAGCGGTGGACTCTGAAATGTAATTTGAAATGCTGGTCAGTGACTGTAAATTCCAAGGTCTCAGTCATGAAGCATATCCCAGTCACACAAACAGCTGCTGTTTTTTGAAGTCAGTTTAACCAGAAAGTAGGGATAGTTTATGTATTTCTACTAAGCAGAATGCTTATGCATTATCCACTATCCTCCTATTAGGGAAAAGAAGAAATGCTAATGCAGCCTGCTGAGATGACATGCTGTCAAGGTCTTGTCACTCTGAATACCAGTGTGAATATGTATGAAATAGCTGTTTTGTCATCATCTTCAGTATCCTGCATCTGAGGTTTGCCTTGCAGCTGGAAAGTTAGCTGGAGTTCTTATTGCTGCAGTATTTTGGCTACCTGTTGAGAGCACGTCAGGAAGGAAACTTTTGTCATGAAAAAGGGTTTAAGACATTTATAAAATCAGGGATGTGATGATCATATTGCATCATTCCTACTTTTGTGGTCTGTGGGCTATGGAGCAGTTATTTCTCAATACATGGGCTCCTGGATTTACAATGACTGGAATCATGGGATGGGGGTATTGCTAATCACAAAATATCTGTTTACAAAAGGGAAGCTGTGATACACTGTCTGCTTAAAGAAAAGGTGTAACACCCCTGTCCTTATGACTGAGAATGAGTGACAGTTTAGTTAATAGCTTGAATTTGCTGGTTATCAGCAGTAAACCATCAAATATGTATGTTGGTGATAATTTTTGGTAGTGTGTGTTTCCCTGGTAGAAATTGTTCTGATTCTTCTTGATGGCTTTTCTGTTAAGGTTCTTACAGTGACAAGCAAAGTAGGCCACCATTCCTTTTCCCATTAGTAGAATTTGGTATTAAAAAGCATTTGAGTGTTTTAGAATACTAGTTTCTGATAGTTTGGGGGGTTTCTGTGATTTTTTTTAAAGCTCTCAGTAACTGTATGTATGTCAGTATTATCCACATTTTATAGTGGGAAAGCAGTACAGAGGCTTTACAGAACACTACTTGTGAATCAGCAGGGTTCTAATTCAGTTTATTAGAATAAAATATTTGTACAAACTAAGGAGTCATATCTCTGGTTTATGGTAGTTTAAAGCAGTAGGATAGACAGACTTACTGACTTCTGTGTCTTAGGTCCTCAAATTCCTTGCCATTGCCAACATGCACTATAATGCAGATAGACAAGAGAAGGTAGGGACAAGAAATTAACTCAGCAAAGTGATGAGAGATTGATGTAATTGCATTTACTTTATTTTTTATTTCATGCATTTTTAAAATTACAGAATCAAAGAAGAGTTAGTGTATTTAATTATTTTCAGTTGTATGGTTTGAAAGGGAATGTTCAGGGCAGCACATTACAGTTGCTTGTATATTGGAAAAAGTGTTGCAAAGTCACTTAGTTTCGACTGAGGCATCCTTTGGTGCAGATGGGCACTGGTCATAATGCATAGAAAGCCCTGCAAAGAGGGATCCATCAGGATCCAGCCAAATAGGCTGCTTGGAGCAGGGGTCAGCAAAGACCAGCAGATTTCCAGCCAGGCTGTTTTGTTATCAGAGTTCCTAAGTGCAAAGGATGAAAGCTTTGGCAAATCCGTACTGGTGCAATGACTCTTCTGCTGTTATTTGTGTATCAGAATTGATTTTCTGCTTTCTGAGAGCATCTAGAGTTCCAGCTGTACTTGATAAAAACAGGAATTACTGACCCATCAGACTGACTGTAGCAGAATATATATCTGTTACCAGCATGGAGAATTCCTTTTCTCTCTGAAAAATCTGTGGACCATTCAAAAAAGGTTCTCCAAGAAGTTTTCCCTTTATCTCTGTAGTTTTCCCTAACAATAATGTATTATCCAGGTGCTGCCTCTTGATGCAAAATGCCTGCACACTCTGAGAGGGGCCGTCCTTAGAAATCAGTGTCAGCACAAGCTTACTTAGGTGACGTGTAAGTCTGTTGAAAAAAGGAACTGGGACTGTCAAAATGTCAACTGATACTCCTCAGATCATTTCTAAAGGAAAAAAAAAAAATAATGGAAACAAATCAATTGTTGTAGGCTTAATTCTGTTCTTTGGGAATTTACCTGGAAACTGGAGTTGAGGGATAGTGCATTAGTGTGTTTAAGGCTTTGGCTAGACAAAATAGTTGCTTTGTTAAGTTCAACCCTATTACGTGTTTAGATGTTAACACAGCTTTTAAATCAGCTTGGCAGACCTTGATCAAACAGAAAATGTTGCCAAGTATGTTAAAAATAGATAGTATGAAGTTGTAAAAATAGGTACTTGAAGTAGTTGAACAGCGTTGAATCATCCATGAGTCTGCGTTTTCTTGTATAAATAGAACTGTAGGTTTTAATAAATGGCTGGGGATAGGTTTTGTGAGGTTTACATAAAAGGAACTCACCCAAAATCTTTATAGACATACACAGTATCATGTGCTTCTCTTCTGCTTTCAATGCTTTTTAGCTTCTTCAAATCCAGAAGTTATCAAGATCGGTTCTGTGTTGGATATAGCATCTCGGGTGGAAGAGTATTACAGCAAAGGCTTCGTTGTGGGAGCTGTGCATCCCATTCTGCTGCCGGTGGGGCGGAGAAGGAGCTTCCCTGCCAGTCACATGTATCGAGTGGTGCTCTCTCGGTTAAAGCTAAGGTAACAGTGAAATAACCTGAACACACTGATCCTTTGCTGAAGCCATTTGTGTGTGGGCTGCTCAACGTTCATTGCTTACCAGTTGGAAATGAGCATCTCAGATTAGCCAGTTAGTAATGTCTTTAATTAATGCTAAGCACACAGTAAGCTAACGTTTCCTGTGCCTTAGTAAACAGCCTAACAAAAATCCAAAGTGTAATAACATCTGTCTTAGAACTTGCAGCAAATAAAAGATGAACCAAAATACTAGGAGAGTAATAAGCTGCTTTAAACTGTCTCATGCTTGCTTTTTCTTGGTTTTCAAAACTTTTGTCTTTCCCATGGAGAAATAACATCGTTTGTGAATTAATTTGTCAGGGATAGTTTGGGTTTTTTCTTATTACGAATGAAATCATTGTTTTGGATCAGAGGTCATACAAAAGCTTAGTTTTGACACTGAGGAAGAGGCAGGAGCTTGTTTATGTTCCAGATCCATGGTCTTGTTTATTGCTCCTTTTTTTACTGCATTAAAATCACCATGTGATCCTAAAAACACATACAAAGCAATGTTACCATTCATTAGTTCCTTTGAATGCAAAAAAAATAACCTCTTGTTCTTATTTTGAATAACTAGAAGGTGGATTTCTTACAGCATTAAAAGCTGTGAAGTTTCCCCTTCTCTCCTGAGTCCTTATGTGATGCACAAAGGTTCTTGTCTTTATTTGAGAACTGGGAGGATGTGAATTGGAAGCTGCCTTGCTGCCACTGCACTGATGCTTTCTCAAAGTGTTCATTTGAGAGGAGTTTTCAGACCCTTTGATTAAACAAGCGTTTTTGGGAGTATTTGCTGTTCATGCAGCTTAACCTTTATAAATTCATCTGCAAACAAGGTGAATGCTGTTCCTGTGGGCAAAAAGTTGGGTAAGAAAGCAAAATGCTTGTCCTGGAGCTGAGGCTTCCAGGAGCTGACACTGCCAGCACATGGCTCCCACAGTTTGCCTTATCCCTGTAGGTGTGGCATCCTTTGGAAGTTGTTTGAACCTTTAGGCCCTCAAATGGGTGAAGGATGAGACTGTAGCATACCTGTGAAACTGGTGTAGCTTCCAGTTTCCTTCCCAGGTGCCATATGTACCAAGGCTGGTTTTGCTGTGGGCAAATACACCTTCTCCAACAACTGTTTGGAAAGTTAATGTCTATATTTGAATGTGTCTAATAATTTCATTTAGAATTGATTTTCTAAATGAAATGATTATACAAAAAAAGCATCAAATAAAATCCCATCATATTATTGGCATACACTAAATATTGTCTGGCTAATAACTGGCTTTAGATGAAGCATGAGTGCTGTTCTGTAACTTTAAATGGGAGCTAGTGTTTGTCAGCTTCAATATGAGAGATTCAAACATTATTTAACCCTCAGTAAGTGTTTTTGCATTGTGTTCCTGGTATTTGCCTACACTGTTTCATTTAACAGCTGCAGCTCTCCTTTAGTTACAAAAACTAAGCAGGAGGATGTTAACAGTGTAAAAGGACCATTTCTATTCATGATGTGTTTTCTACAAAACTGAACCTGGTTTTATGCTTACTAAATTTCTTGTTTTAATTTGTGTGTTTTGCATTGTCAGAGATTTTTGCATTTATTTACTACGAAGGCAGAGCTGTTTGTCGGTAAAGCTTCATTTCCAAAATATCTCTCTGCATGGTCTTCAGATGAAATTGCTGTTCAATATTAATATTCTTATCCTGGCATTGAAACACATAGTACCTGTCACTTTGTGTAAGAAACAGAACAAAACACCAAAACCCACTGAGTTCTAAATAGTATGAAGAAGCATTGTCAGGATTTCATTCATAACTCTTCCAAAAGAAAAGAATTCTATATGCAAGCATTTGCTGAAGTTAGCAGCAAACTCCTGACAAAGACTGCTTTCTTTCTGTGTTCTAGCCAGAAGCACGCAGCACCCAGAGGACAAAGGCACCCCAGGCTGGTGATTGAGGAATGTCCTTTAACATATGAAACACTGACAAATGAAGTAGTGAAAGAACTGCTAGAAAAGGTAAGGGAGGTTTTTTTCCAACTTCTCCTCAGATTTTTGTGTCTCTCATATGTGTAAGTTACATTTAGTGGTTGTGGTTTTAGTTTTGTGTTTATTTTATAGAAGCTACAAAACTTCTCTCAAAGTGAGAAAAGTTACTTTTTATCATGTAGGACTAAATATCTCTGTAAAGCTACAAAACTTCTCTCAAAGTGAGAAAAGAGTTACTTTTTGTCATGTAGGACTAAATATCTCTGTAAAGCTTTGGAAGTCTTCCCTGAAAGCAAAATCAGGCTCAAGCTCAGTCTCTCTTTATAAAACACTTGTATGATATGTGAATTTTATGTTTTTCTGAGTTAAGTACCCAAGAAGAAATGTTCTTTTCATTCTTTAATACAACATGTATAGGGACTATAATAAATATTTACTTGGCACAGCTTTTGAAAATATTGTATGGTTACAGAAAACTTCTACTGGAATGCAAGTTCTGGTTCTTTTTGTGTTTAACTTCCTCTGCAAAATTGAAGACTTGCTGAAACAGGAAGCTAATGTTATTACAAGAGTTAGTGGTATCTTTTACATTAGTTGCCAAGGAGGGTAGTAGAAGAAAAAGCATATTGGAGATCTTTAATGATCTTTGAAATTTCAAGAGTTGTTTGTATTTTATAAATGGCTTGTTTTGACTTTTTCAGGTGCTTCAAATGTAAAATGTGATTACATTATGCCTTTATAATATATATATATATACCTATTCCAGGTTGGTGGTGTAGTGTAGCAGACAAAGATTAGAAGGAAAAACACACTTGAAATGAGTAGTGATGAAGTCTTGGAAGCATATCTGTTACAGAAGTTGTATGTGAGAATAATTTGATTTTTAAATGCCCTCAGTTTTGGAAAGACAGAGCCATTAATCCAGTCAAATCTTAGTACTTTTTTTTTTTTTTAAGATCTGAAACATTAAAACTTTGTGGTGTTTCAGCAAAAAGATTCTCTTATTGTCTGTTTTTCTCTGTTGCTTGTTAAATTGAAAACTCTTTTGGCTGTCCTTGAAGCAGCAGCTCTGTATATATAACCACAGTGATTGGCATACTGTATCATTGCTGTACATAAATGATGGCAGTAGATGGACTGAAGTGTCACTATCATGGCACTAAAAAGGCATTGCAGTACCATCAGTCATTTGGTTTTTTACTCACCCTGGGGATTAATAGTTTATGTGAGTAAATATGAGAAAACTGAATAAAGATCCTTCCCCCTCTGCCCTCACTTAATCCAGTACTTCCCATGTGATGTCTTTTTCTGAGCTGAAGCTCCCATATTTCCCTGTGAGGACTTTACTTCACAGGGGAGCTTGTAGTGCAAGGTGTCAGTGGGGTCACCTTCCTAAATGGCAGCACTCCTTAACCCAGGGAAAAACCAGCCCCAAGAACAGGCACATCCCACAGGTGGCACAGATGTTACAGTTGTGCATTGAGACTTCAGTGCCAAGAAGACACCACTGGCTGAAATAAGAGGATCTTCATTTGCTTCTAGCCCTCTCCTTCTCTGCTCCTCCACTATCCTCAGTAATAATCAAGCTGAGTAGCCTCCAAGGGAGCCAGGGGATAATGACTCATGGCTCATGAGAGAGATACTGACCTCCAGTACTACAGAAGTATTTTTAGTATGACTGGCATCACATATTTAGAGAAATACTATTTATTTTTCTACTATACTGCTTATCAATACAACACAGTAAATAAACTACTTTGGGTTTGTTCTAAATGAAGGATTTCGTATTCTCTGAAGTCCGTGCCAGTGTTGGCCACCTTTCATGGCCTCACTCCAAAGACATGCTGGAAAACTTCCATTTACTTTGAGGCAGGGGCAGCATCAAAGACAAGTCACCCTTCTGTAATACAGTGTTAGGCCTTTATGTCCTCAGCAGTTCAGTAAAGTGGTTCATGTATGTGCAAGTTTTAAAGAAGAAAGGTCCATGCAATTCTAAAATGACTTTGCAGCTAAGTTTGTGTTGTATTGCAGGTTAATGAAGCTGCTAAAAGAGGAAAGAAGTTTGTGGGATTTGTAACACAGCATTTTCCTCAGCCTAAAGCCTGTAATGGAGCAAGTGCAGATGGAGGTGCAGAGCTGGAATCAATGCTGGGCAGAAGAAATCGGGAACACAGAAGAGAAAACTTGGAGGAAAACTATAAAAACTGGAATGAAGGGACATTGAGCGGCCACTCGTCTGAGAGTGGGCTAGAGGAGGAAATGCATGGAGAAAGCAGACTGTTAGAGGATTCAGATTTCCAGTTTGGAAAAGAAGTCAGCCCTTCTAAACCACGCAAAGGAGCTGGTAATAAATGCTGCTTGTTTGTTGCAGAAATAAGGTATTTTAGTGAGTTGTTGAGACATTGGCAAAAATAGAAGAACAGCATTTTCTGTTGTATCAAATACTGGTTTTGGAAGATGCCTCTGCACATGCATATGTAAATGCATACATATTTCTGAAAGAGTTACCAGTAAAAAAAGCAGAAGGAACACTCACCTTCTGTTTTATGTATGTGAGCTGTAGTAATATATTAAAATGATATTTCAGTTTTTAATATAGGCTATTGTAGATATACTGTCAGAATTCTGGTTTGCAATTTAAAGAAAAAAAGAAAACCGCAAACACCCCAAAATCACCCACAGTGTAATTGTGGCTTGAAATGTGGCACATTTCAAGGTTTTTTGCTCAATATGTGTATAACAAATGGGGCAGTAAAAATCCTTCCTTTTAGAAGGATGCAATTGTTATAAAATACTTTCTGCAATGCACACGTAGTTTTACTCAATATAAAATGATAAACATGTACTGATTTCAAAGTATACGTTGTGATTCTAGTTGTGCCTGTTTCAAAGATGACAACAAAGAGAGCCCCTTCCAGCTAGAGCCATAATTTTACATGCTTCCAGGCAACTCACATAATGTACACCAAATAAATCCGTTCATAATGGATTCTTTCTGGTTAACGTGCCTTCAAGAAGTGTCCTGAAAGAGATCACTGAAATTAATGCATTGACCATGAAATCGAAGACAATAATTGTTACAAAATGAATTTCTTAGAGAAAAGTAAGCATTAGGGGTATAGGAAGGAAAAGCATCATTGAAAAAATGCTGGTGCTGTGGTAGACAACTTAGTTGTAGAAGGATGAGGTGTTTGGTGTAGTCTGTGCAAAAAATGGTCTGAAACATTGACTTCTGGTACTAAACTCTTAAGGCCTCTTGGCTGCTAAGAGGAGAAGGTAAAAAGAAAGAAGTAATCTGAGTAAGAGAACTAATGCAAGACAGAATTGTGTGGAAAGCAGGCAGCATGAAACTTTCATGTCAGGCTGCATTCCCTGAGCCAGACATGTTTTAATTGCTCTCAAAAGCAACCTTTTCCCTTTCCTGTTAAAGCAGCCTCTCCAGTTTGTAGACTGAGAATAATGGCTCTAAGCACAGAGATCATCAGTGTCCCTCTTGTTTTTAACACTTGAGTAAAAGCAGTATTTCTACAAGTGAGCCTTTATAGCATAATCTGGGTAAAGCTTAACTCTTTTCTTGCAGCTTGAAATAGTGGGTTTGCTCTATATTAGCAGTCCTGTAAGGAAGAAGTGCAAAGCTGGATTCTGTTCAGCAGCCCTGTTTGTACAGGCTGGGGTGACCAGGTAGATCAGCAGCCACTGCATCCCCTACATGCCCTACATGCAGTGTTCTCAGGAAACTTCAAAGAGCTTTGGCAAGGGTATGCCAGGCTTCTCTATACTGGTCAAACAGAAAATCACTGGAGTTCATAAGATGAAACTTCAGGAAACTTAGCTCTCTTCCTTGGTCTATGTTTTATGTAACCATCATTTTGAAAAATACTGATGTGAGTTTTCCAAGGCAGTCTTACATGTGTGTAGGTATAAACTGCTATTCCAGTGTGCCACTTGATTTACTTCTGCTCAAAAGAGGCAAAAAACTATATCCAAGTTACAGATTTAGGGATTTTAAGTATGAATCTTTACTGGTATATTGCTTTATGAATATAATTTTATTGAATTTTGACTGTAATACATTGCTTGCAGAGGTAAATTTCTAGTAGATGTGAGGAATTGAATAGTTGTATTGGGAAAAAATTTCCTTTTTCTGTGGAATAAGAGATCTCACTTCAATATATGGTAAAAGAAATTAAGGTTTGTCAGGATAAACACATCTATTGGGATGTAAGCACCTGTGAAAGTGATAAAACTGTATAAAGAGTTATCTCTTACTGAAAGTTCAACATTTTGTTGATTTTCCCTTATTCTAGGCACCTGATGTCACCTGCAGTGGGTGTAGTAACACTTCTCAAAGCAGAGAGGGATTCTTAGAGATTTGGTTCAAATTACTTAGAGTACAAATCCTGTTTTGGAAATTTCTCTGCTTCTGGAGCCTAGAGAGACTGACTTCTTAACTGGGGTCATCTAAGCAAATTCCTTTGTTTTGACAGGGCAAAAGCTTTGATGTTTAGATGTTGGTTTGCATTGATTTAGGCTGCCCAGCAGTATTAGGCAGTCTGACAATATTTCTGGGCAAGGGCTTTGTGTTACTTCTCTACCCCAGTGACCCACAAGTGTGTTTGTAGAGCACACTCAGGGTTTCATAACTTGCACCAGTGGTTTCCTAACATGCTATGGCTTTGTCAGTTTTTAATGAGTGCTTGCTTGTGACTGGTTTTGTTACAGCACTGTATTAATACCTAGACAGAAAACCAGTTTGAGGATATGTTGGTTTTGTATCCTTGACTTCCACTGATCATCAGTTACTATGGGAAAATCCCAGTAAGCAGCTAATTATACTGGTACTTCTGAGAATAATGGGTTAAAGTCAGTGCAAGGCATTCCTTACATTTGCAAACTTAGAAAATGATCTTTTGTTTTTATAGTTGTAAATATTTGTAGCCAGAAGTTCCACAAGTGGCAGAAATGAAGGCTGTTTCCACTGGTTTTTCTTAGTCCTTGTGTGTTTTCTTTATGCAAACCCCAACTATCTGAAGAATTCAGTGACAGCCCAGCTGTACTAAGTTCACATTTTCCTCATATCCCAAGTGTAACTCCCCTCACACCTTGTCCTGAGTGTGTTTAGGTCTTAAGCAGAGCAACATTAAGAAACAATTATTAAAACTGTTGCTTAGAAATAGAAAACAATGTTAAAATAGCAGATTAGTAATATTACAAATTTTGGAGCACTGTCTTTGAGATTCATGTTCCTTTCTCTCTCCTTAGACAAGCTCTATACACTCTTCAATGTTTTTGATGATGATTCTACCTGCTGGACCTACCATGAAGGTGTTTTGTCTATGAAAGTAACAAGAAAGGGGCCAGTTGTTAGCACACTGGAAGCAGACTGGCTAGAATTAACTACATTTTATTATAAGCAAGGGTTGGCCTTAGTTGATTCTTTTGTACACTGGGAAGCTTCTAAAGGTGAGTACTGTCCCAAGATATCATGAAGCTCTTGCTTGTTTACATAGAACTATGTAATTTGAAAAAATTATGATTATGTTTTGCTTCTTGATGGGAGGGTGTGTATGTGGGCATGTCCAGATGGATCTGTAACTGCCCAGAAAATAAATTACTCCCTTTTAGGTATCAGATTCCATAAATTTAGAATAGACTGACTAATTGAAATTCTTGCTCTGTTTTATTAAATTGACAGTTTCCAAAGCAGCAAACTAGAGTAGCTTTATAACAAAATAAACTTTTTGTGCTAATTCTTCTGGTTTGGTTTGTGCTTTTTCAAAGAAAAGACAATGGGATGAAAAGTGTTTAGAACTCTTGAGCTCTGTTGCTGGTAAAATATGTAATTGAGAGATTCATTTCCATTTGAACTGGATTTGTTTGAAAGCCAGAAGTTAAAAGTGTGCAAAAAACAGTGGGTAACAGCTGTTGTACAATTACTTGGAAAAAGTGAAGAAAATTGTAGTTCCCTAGTGTTAGGAGTACAGACCAAAACAAACTGAGATGGTTAATAAATTCCAGAACAATTAACTATTTTAACAAATGTTGTTTGATGCCAAACCTACACTGTATGCTTCACTAAGGTGGTGCTTTGGTTGCATTTGTACCTGTCTTGCTTGTACTAAGTTGCAATTTCTTGATGTTCCTTTAGAATTAATTACTGCAGTGTAAGCAAGCAAAATACAGGGTTGCAGTAGAGAAAGGTCTTGTCAAATGTTAGTTGAAAAGGTTCCAGGGACCTTAAACAGTTTTTTGCAATGCTTAGGGTGATTAACAAGTGCAATAGATAATTAATAATATATTAAAGTGGCTTTCATAAGTCATTTTGTCTGCTTTTTACATTAATTTTATGAGGAGGGTAAAATTACTGTCAGTTTGAGCAGCTGCTATATTTACTATGCCCTATACTTTTTTCTGATAATTTTGATTTAAAACCATATCCACTCTTAAATTATTGAAGGCCTTAAATTTAAAAAAAAGTGCAAAACATAAGATCTTTATGATTTAAATTATGATTCTTCAAAAACAAAATCCTGACACTAATGACAACTCTTCAGTTTTCATTGCTCTCCATGGTTTTGAGTGTGAATCACTGTGTTTCTGTAGCTCTGCAGTAAATTTAGTGACTCAGAGGCGCATAAGCTCATCAATGTCGATTTACTTCTGATGGAATTTGGCAGCTAGTCCCTCTCAAACTGCATATTTTGTGCACATGAAGAGTGTAATGCCACAGTTTGTAGCAGTCATCTTTTTTACTCTGAAACTGTTACTCCTTTTTGTTGAAATCAGTGGAACAACCAGATTTCCTTCGGTGGAGGAGAGCTGAGAATTCAGACTTGTCATTTTCCTTATAGAGTTTTTTTAGAGCTGGAAAAGAACTCTCTGGAGATCTGTTACAGTTCACTGAAGGGTGGTTTTGCAGCTGTTGAAATTAATCTTTGCAGCTGTTGTCCAGCAACAGTTTTACAGTCTTCCCATTCCCTGCAGAGAGAGCTGTCTGCTCTTCCCTGCATGAATAACTCCCCATCTTTAGTACCCAGGTAATAACCTACCTCATCCACTCTTGGAGGGGATTTAATGCTGATATTCTGAGGATTACATGATTTTGCTGTACCAATTCAGTTTCTTAGTCAGCAGTCAAGCTAAATCTCCACAAAAGGCTTCCCAAAGGCTGTTAGGAGAAGGAAAGCCAGAAACTGAAGCGGAATTTGATGCACAGCTTTAGTCTGGGCCAAACGGAAGCTCCCGGGCTTTGCCATGTGAGTCAGGGAGTTGTGCTCTGAAGCTTCCTTCCCATCAGGAATCCTCCTACAATTACTTGCTTCAGGCTCTTCCTGTGGCCATTTCTGTGCTTAAGTGGCTGTAGTTGAGCTTTACACTTCATGGTTCACTCGTTTTTGTGCTCTCTCCCACCACACCAAAAGCCACATGTCTTGTCAGGAGGACACTATTGAAGTTGAGGAAAAAAGGGTTGTGCCCATCCTCTGCAATGGATATTTTGAATATAGGAAACTGGAATCCATACTGGAGTGTGGAAGGGGTTAATGCTTTTGAGACAGTTGTTCATAGTTCAATTTATGTAGACAACAAGGGATTTTAATAGTAAGTTGACTTGCACACTCCATAAATAGCCACAAATTTGAGTTTGCTGAGTCATTTAATTTTATTTCAGAGAACTGCTCAGTGAGAAAGAAACGTGTTATGTACATCTTGGTGATCTATCAACCTAAAACTTAATGCTTATGTTTATGTTCACAGGGGATTATTTGCCCAAATCTTTAGAAGGATTATTTATCTATGAAGAAGAAGGTGCTGGGGTTCCAGGTTCTAACAGGAAAGGAAATGATGCAATAGTTGTTGAACAATGGACAGTCATTGAGGTAAATAGGTGATGATTTAGCAGTGCTATTTCCTACTGGTATTTTTCTTTGTTTTTTCCTTTGGGATGCTGGTATCAGTGTTCCATAAACATTCAGGATGGTTTCCTGAAGTCACCTGCATAGGCTTTACTAAAGCCCCAAATGATAAAAATGAAGTCAGATTTGTGGGCATTGGTAAATGTGCATAAAAGGAATATGCCAGAGGAATTCTGGCCTGACATTTGTAAATGTTCATACCAACAAGTACAACTACCAAAGAAAACTTCTTGGGGGATTTTTGTGTGTGTTTCAGACCAATTTAGGTGTAATTTCAGCAAGTGCAGGTCACATTTTTTTTAAAAAAAGGGAGAGAAAATAGCCAGATCTAGAAAAACAAGAGAAAATTGATAGTGAATTAATTCAGTATGATATTCATATATGTATTTTTATGAAGGTTTTACTGCTAAATGTGAAAGACTTGGCTTTCCTAATAAATTTACCTCTACTGCTGTAGTAGGTTACAGCAATAAAATTACTTAAATTACTCTTTAGAAATATTCTAATCTTTTAGGATTATTGGTATGAACGACGTCTGAAAGCAGCTGTTGTTGGATTATGTTGTTGGATTTTCTTACTTTTGAAAGATCCAATGATAAATACATTTACAGATGTGAAAGAAAATTAACATCAAGCTAAAGACTTTTATATTAAAAAAAAAAAAAGACCACCACCAAAAAACCCACCAAAATATTACGAATGTAGCTAAGTGAGATGCTTATTTTTCACATCTGGAATAAAAACTGTAAAAATCTCAATTGAGCCACCTAATTATGGTGCTTTAAAAGTTTTAGGCACTCATTTAGCAAAGTGACAAGTTTAATGAGTGAGATGTGCTTTGAATTATGTCTTGATGAGTCAGGGCTCATACCTAATGTTAATAAATACTGTTTTCCATGGATTTTGAAGTCTTGAACTTTTCAAGTTGTTTTCAGTTTGAAATAATGAATCTCCATCAAACAACAGCTTGGTGTAATCTCATTAAAAGTGAGAGGGGGAGGTGTTGTAATTGTGTAGAAATGCCAATAAAACCTGTACAGAGTCTCTTTACTACTTTTTATAATTATTAATGTAGGGGTGTGAAATTAAAACAGATTATGGACCTTTACTGCACACGCTGGCTGAGTTTGGATGGCTCCTGACCTGTGTCCTGCCTACACCAATTGTACGCCATGACAGGTACCCAAACTGCTGCTTACAGCATTCCTGGTGGGTGTGTCTGGGAATTAGCAAATAATTACTTGCATACTTAAATGTAAAAGGAAGAAAAATGCTGGTGATGGTGAATGTATACAAACTTGAGATGGAAGTAACATTTTCATGGAGTGTTTTGCCACATCTTCTTAGGACTACTGATTTCAGTGAGTCTAATTCCAAATTTAAAATATACTGTGTAAATCTAAACATGGGAGGTTTTATTTAGGAAACTTTTTATCACAAACCCAGCCCACAGCAATGGGGTTATTCATGCTTCAACTAGAAACAGGTGTTGAAATATTTCACTAGTTTAGGACCTTGGTGAATGACTGATTTAGACCATGGCAAAAATCATGTTGTCACAAGACAATCATGAAGTGTTTGTTGCAAATTAGGACAGAGAATGTGCTAATCCAGCAAGTTCTTGGGCTGTTTCTCTTCTCCAATATAGACACTGTGGTTCAACTCAGATACAGTACCACACTACTGGATTTCAGGTCTCTAGCTGCAATGCTTATTTAGAGCATTGATGGGACTCTTTCCTACATAAGAAGAGCTAAATTGCTGACCTGGATTCCCCATAAGGTTCCAGGCTTGCTTTTTTGCTTTTTTTTTATTCTTAAATAACCCCCTCAAAAAAAGAGATACAACGCTAGACAAAGTATTCTTAATGCCTCTCTTCTCTCATCTTTTTTTTTTTCTTTTTTTAAATTCTCCACCCATTAGATTAAGATTGGCAAACTTCAAAAGCAAGCAAAGGTACAGAGGCAGGGCTTAGGGCTCATTAACAGCTGTGGCAAGAGTGGATGACTCAAGTAATCTTTGGATCCCAGACCTCACTGTATGAAATCAAGCATGAAAAAGATGTGCATGAAAGATTCTAAGAAAACTGTTGCAAGAAAGTAGAGTTGTGCTTAAATGATTTGACATGATTGAATCAACTTAGCCAATGTAAGAAGGAGGCTTTTGTGTCCAGGAAATAGGTGTTAGGTTTTTTTGGCAGTGTTTTTTCTAATAGTTGATTTTAACCAACTGGTTAAATGCAAAGACAAAAGAAGTTGTGGTGAAATATGGCATGTTCTGTAGCTTATATTTTTTGAGAATCTCTTGTTTTGCTTTCCTCTGGAGGAAGTGGTTTCCAGAATATGAAACAGATGGTTATCCTTTAATTTCTTCAATAATTTTGTAGTCTAAGTGTGTTAGCTTTGAACATGGTGACTTATAGGCTATATGAACTACCAGGCTTGGCTTTCATAAACAGCTGAAATTTTGGCCAAATCTTGAGAATAAGTCTTCAGAATCTGGGTATAATCTTTGAAGAATGGGAGGGAGATTTTAGTAGTTGTGGTGTGTTCTGAGTCATAGGAGGAGAGAATATTTAACTTCCAAACTTCCCACAAGCAATGTAACTGAGCCCATCCCCACAGGGTTTGGACAGCAGGGTCAGGAATGTCCTGAGCAGCTGCTGAGTGACACTCTGGGAGTGTCAGCTTGTGCCTGCAGCACATCAAATGGTGCTGGTTTGTACCTCAGAGATCACAGAGCCAAGGCAGGGCCAACTAAAAGAGGCAAAGTGCTGTAAGGGAGAAAAAAAAATAGGATGCAGTGCTGTAGGAAGCATTAACAGATTGATTAGGCTGGAGCTGTTCCTTGAATTAGTGAGAATGTACCAGGAAGATATTTAGGTCTCAAGCAGTGCTGTATCCCAGATGTGAAACAACCAGAGCATTAATAGCAGTGCCCATGCTCAAGGGGTTGTATCCTGGCCAAGTGTGAAACTGGATTCATTTTGTATCCACACCAGAGTAACTCAGCCTAATAAAAACCATTTGTTTTCTGGCCTAAATGGTTGAGTGGGACTCAGTATGAATTGAATAATGCTTGTTATCCCATTGTAGCTTGTGAGTTACTCTTGGAAGAAATAGGCTGAATCATGCTTTGTGTGCCTGTAGTATATCTCATATACAGCAATTCAGTTTGCTTTAAAAAAAGGAAAAAAGCTTATGAACAAGAATTCCTAATTAGAGATTGAGAATTCATGAGAATCAGAAAATGAATGTCCTCCTGTTCTGATAGGCTGAGTAGTGATTGATAACTACTATTTTTAGGCATTGATGTTGGTATTTAAAGAGGAGAAGAAATTCCTGCATGGTTACTGTGTGTCTGCTATGAAAGATGCCATTACTGTGGTGGTGGTGGGTTATCCTAGGAATGCAAAAGTCTTAATAAAGAAGGACACTTTATGCTGCTCAACAGCTGGTTGTTTTCCCCAGACTCAAAACTCTGACCTCAAAACCCAGCCTGAATATTAAGAGGTTTCAGAAACAGTGAAAAAACTAAATAAGCAGCAACTTGGAATGATCTGACAAAATGACGTTTTCATGTTTACTTTTAAAATAGAATTTGTGCACAGCATTAAACAATAATTTATTTATTATCCCCATTTTTACTCACTAGTAAAGTGAGTAGTATTTTCCTCTATTCCCTCTTCCTTTTCTCCTAATTTATTGTAAAACCTTCCCTCATGTCAAATCTTTTGTGAGTATTTGCTTGTAAATTAGTACTACTGCAGTTTTTAGTATAGTTTGTAGAAGTCCCTACATGCTTGTGGTTGAAAACTAGAATTACTTTTAAGGCTTTTTAAATTTTTCATTTGATAGATCCTTTAAGCCAGGACACTTAGTTTCCCAGGCTGGTGTCTGTCTCCAAACTGAAAGTCTTGATGCTACCCAGTTCCAAAGGAGTGCAAAGTTATATTTTTTTGAGAAATGAAAATACCCACGAAAGCCCACACCTGCATACATGAAAATAATTTGTCTTACTCCCTTTGGTCATTTTCAGAAAATCTTTTCTAACATGTAAGTGTTTTGTCCATCAAATATTCATGCATTAAAAAATGGATCTGTGAAAACCAGAGCCATTGGCAGTACTACTGAGCTTGGAGCTTCGTGGTGTTTTGGAGGACTGAAATACAGACATGTAAGAGGACACAGTTTTGCCCATCCAGCATAAGCAGACAAATTGCTGGTGTTTCAACAAAAGAGTCTCTGTTGCTCTTCACCACTCTTAAAAGAAGAGACAGGAAAAAGGCTTCAGCAGCCTTACTCTGCAGTGACCTTTATTTCCCTTCCCTGATTACTGTAGTCCCTGAAATAGCTAGGGCAGACTCTGGGCAATGCTCTGCAGCAACACTGACTTTATGCTTATTCATTTATCCTGGCTCACCACTTTAATCTGTATTTTCAAAATGCCCTGGCTTATGAGGCAGAGAGGGAATGTGGAAGTGTGAGGGAAACTGTGGAGCTTCCCTTGCTCTGAGCACTTTTTCTCATTTAAATTCTGTGGCAATCCCACTGTCATTGAGTTCTTTGTGAATTAAGCTCATAGCTGCTTTGTCGTGTGCGGCATTTTAATAAGGTCAGACTTAGAAATTTGTTAATTTACTTCTTGTCTACTCACCATCGTGTCCTTTTTCTGTTCTAGTAGAATTTGTACAAGCTGTAGCTCAGTGTTTGGGTTTTTTTCTTTTTTCTGAAGGAATGCAGACACTGTTACAAAATAAGCCTTAGGCTCTTCCCCATGCCAGAGACTGTGCTCAGCCTTGTTGCTTGGAAGAGACATTTTTCAATTGATCAAAAGAGACATAACTGAGGCACAGAGAAATACCTAGCCAAGTGGAATAAGGTTGCAGGATTGCAGATTTCCTTGTAATGACATAAAATCTAAACACTTTCTTTTAATGAATGCAAATAGTGAGGTAGGGACTCTTGGAGCAGGAAACCTTGTTGGGTTTAAGGAAACAAATGAATTTGTTCTCCTGCATTTTTGTTTTTCCCACAAGCTAGAGTTTTAGTTCTCTGTTCTCATCCAAGGAAGACATGCAAAGATATGCCGTGACCTCAGTTGAGCCAGACTGAAAAAAAGATTGTGAGAACAGAATCACAAATCCATCATCACTAACTGTTGATCTGAGTGGCTGTTTATGCTGTACATAATAGTACCGGTTTGTGTGCTTTCTCCAAGCTTACTTCCAGAAGCTTTACTGGGGCAGGCTGTTAGCAAGCTCTTCTGAGCTCTTAGGAACAGTTCTAATCCCTGGTTTTTCTTGGAGCAAGTCCCTGATGTTAAAATAATTTTCAGTTGTGAAACATGCACCAGTTGCCTTATGTGTGTGGTGGTTGACCTTGTGACATATCCATTCTGAAGTAAAAGCTTACATTTTTTTAGTAGTTCTTAGTAATGTTATGCATAATAACACAGTTTTATACTTGATAGAATAGGTAGAATCATAAATACTTCAAATGAACAGACAGCTCTTTGCTGTTTCTGTCTTGCTTCTCTTATTTAGTGCACTGTTAAATCTGTAGTCACCCTTTGGCCAAACAATTTCAGTGTTTTACCTTTATATGCTTAAGGTCTTATTGAATACTGGCCAAAAGCAGCTGGGGGGAGAAGAGCTTATGAAAATGTAGTATCTGATATTTAGAAGAAAACAGGAATTTTTAAAATCTTCTTATTCTGCAGTTCTTGTCTTGAAATTGTTTCACTTTCAGTGGCATGGAGTTGGGGTTTGTATTGCATATCTCATCAATGTGGTGACATGTATTTCTGGTGGAAAGGTGATGGAAATACATTAAAACTTAAAGAGGATGTATTTATCACCACTGCTAGGGGGGTGTAATGCTTATGAAACATCTTATCAGTAATGTCTGGTCTGGGGAGCAGCTTCACTTGTCATGTTTATTTTTCTACAAGAATTCCCTTTTGGGAAAAAGCCCAACACCTTTGCTTTGTCTACCATAACAGTATTAGCATCTGTAAAAGTTCCAGGACTGAAGTTGCTCTTCTTTTTTAACCCCCTTCTTTATTTTTCTTACCAAAATATTCTCTTGTCCTGCCTTTGCTGGTACCTCCCTGGTACAAAACACCTGGTGTCATTCATCTCATTCTTAATGCTAAGCTTATTAAAACTGAGCTGAAGCCCTTTATCCATAGGTGGTGATGCAGCAAGCTTCTCCTGCTGTGTCAATTAGATGACATTTTACAACTTTTATTTAGCAGTAAATAAGTTTCATACCACAAAGTATTGAGAGATTTGCTGAAGCTATGGATCTATTAAGATTGGGCTTGGTTGTTGTGGTATTAATAGGTACTAATATGTTGCTGTATATTTAACAGTGAAGATTAAGTTTAAAAAGACTTGTGAAGGTTTGATTCAGATGTCAATGTGCAGACTTGGATTAAAAGCAGGAGCTCTGATATTTAAACTTTCAAGAGCACACATGTTAAATAACTCCAGTCATGGTAATACAAGTTACTGCTCTGTCTATATTTTCATGTGCGTCACCTTAGCCTAGTCCTGTGCTTCTGTTTTTTAAAAAATATCATTATAGAATCATTGAGGAATTAATAAACTGCATAATACTCTAGTCTGTCCTCACTTGTGAACTTATACCCACCCTAAAGTTGACTTCAATTATGTTAGTGACAATTATTGCCTTTAAAACATGGAAACTATTTTCTTTAAATTTTAGTGAAGGAAATCTGGCCACAAAGCAAGTAATTTTTCTTCAGAGACCTGTTATGTGGAGTTCTGCTGTCCAGACACCAGAGGTGAGTGACATTTTTGTGCCATTAATATTTTAAAAATTAGTACTTCACATAAAGGTAAGATACAGAAACTAGACTTGAGAATTAACAGAGGAAAGAACTGGCAGAACACTGTTTCCCTGCAAACAAATTCAGGTTTGTGGGTGTTTTTAGCAGCTGGATCACATGTTATTTTTTTCCTCAGCTGTTCTCTCTTAAACCATAGAGAAAAGCATGAGCAGGCTAAAAACCTGTTTTGTGCTAAGGAATTCCTGTGTCTCAGGTGAGTGTGTTTGGCTATGCTGTATTTCCTTGGGAGTCTTTAGGGAGTCTGATCAAAGTCCTGCATCTCTTGCACATGAAACAGAAAACTATTTTGACCTTCAAAACATCTACTTTGATGGTTTTAGAAGAAAGGAGTGTTAAGCTGTGCTCTAAGGGATACTGTAACCTGCAGGTTATCAGGGTGAGGGGCTGTTGTTGCATGAAAATGTGTGACACTGATAGAGGCTTTAAAATTCCTGCAGCTGAACCTCAACAACTCCTTGTCCCTTTCTGGCTGGAGGTTGTATCAAGTGCTTTGAGGATTAAGTGACTGACACTCCACATTCTGCTCAAAGTCAGTGTCACAGCAGTTACTGCACCAGCACACTGCTGCAGTAAATCCTGCTGTGGCCAGAGAAGGGTGAGCTCCTGGTGGGCTTTTCTTTGCCAGGTGTTTTGATGGACTGTGATGGGTTTCCATTTTTGGCTCTTTCTCATTTTCAGTGGCTGATCAGCCTTTCTCTATTCAACATGTCTTTCCTGTGATAACCTTAAGCAGTTAGGAAAGCTGTGAATGTTTTCACTCATGGTAACTTCACAAACTCATTTATGGCATATAATTATATGGCAGTGGTACCTAGCTGGTTTCTTCTCTATTTATATGCATACTTCCATAAGTCTTCAAATTTCTTGCATTTCTGTTTGATCTTTCTCTGTGTTTATTTAACTGTCTGTTCAGTGTGTTGCCATCATCTGTGTTTTCCTTTCTTTAGTGCTTCTAAAATATACTCTTCCTTTTTTTGTTCTTCTCCAGGCTTCTGCTTATCTCCAGCCTAACTTCCTTCTCAGTGTGTCCCCTGATAATTAGTACTTCCATGCCTGGAAGAACTTGCCTTCAATGTGTACAGTTCAAGTCCTGTTTGTTTTTGTCTCTGCCACTGTCTCAGTTCTCAGATAGTTCTTGAATGCTCTAATTTATTTCTTATTTTCAGAATTGGAGCTTTTGCTTTTTTGCTCTTCAGTGTTCTGTGCAGTCTCCTTTGCCAGTGTCTTTATCTCTCTCCATTCATACCCTCCTCTAAATTCTGCCAGTGGAATTTTTTCCCTAACTACCCACTGTGTCAAAAGCACCTCCAGCTTTTATCTTTAAAACCTTCTGACTTCCTCTCACATGCCTGACTTTGTAGCCTTTACTTCTTTTCCTAATTCATTTCTGAAAGTATGTTTTGGACCACAATTTTTGATAGCAACATTGTAAATATATAAAGCAAAATCATGTCAGCCATAAAGTAATGCTTCTCCTGATGCTTCCCTACTTCTTTAATACTCTGTATATAATAAGGGCATGAACTCCTGATACTTTTTCCCTTGGTAAGGCATAATGTCACTTCTAACTATGTGTCTGTTAAAAGGCAGTGTAACTGTATGTCACAAGTTGGATTCTGCCAAGAGATGTAATACAAACCAGTTCTGTAAAAACATTCAGTCTGAGGAACTGGTGAATCTTTGAGACATGGCTTAAATTAAAAATAGGAAGCATTGTACTCACTGTTTAAATTCTTTCACCCTGTTGTAGGGTGATGAGCAGCCTTGGGTATACAAATAAAATGTGCTTTGTAGTTGTTGTTTTATTGTTGTTGGAATGGGAAACGTTTGGCTGAAGCATTAAATGTACTCAAAGTAAACATTAAATAGCTGATTTGTAGCCATTTACATCAGGATTCCTATGTTTGAAATCTGAACAAAATGTGGCTTTTTCAGTGCCAGTGAATGTTTTGCTTCTCTACCAGAAATTTCATTATGCTGAGGTCACTTAGCTTGGGCTAAATAGGTAATTTGGGCTGAAACTGAAACATTTAGCAGAGTCACATTTTTCTTCTGTTTTGCCAATTACATTGGTTTTCACCATAATTTTAGTCCCCCATTACTTGGTCTCTTAATCTCACAGGGTCTCTTTTCTGAGGATGTTATGTCCTCACAGCTCATCTCTCTGCCTTCTTATATATTTGTGGGCTAGTGAGTTATGGCCTGGCTTATGATTTATGTGATAGTGCAAAAGCCTCCTGCATTACAGGGCTGTACTGTCTCTGTGGACTTTCTGTCTGTCACATACCAGTTGTTTTCCTAAGAAAGGGTTCAGAGGGTGAAATGCAAGATTGAACCATGCAGTGCTTGAGGGGGTTGTTTTTTTCTTTTCTCTTTTTCTTTATTTCCCTTAAGCAGACTTTTCCCTCCTCTTTCTGTGGCATCCAGGCAAAACTTATTTCCTCCTGTTTCTCCTGAGGCAGTGCTGTTTCCCCTTGTTTAATTTCCCAGTGTTCCCTGTAGCAGCTTTCCTAAATACATTTCCTTTAGCCACACAGGCCATTGTTTTTACTGTTTCAAAAGGATTTGAGAAAAAGCTTAGCAATGTACAGAAGGGGGACACAAACTTGCTGAAGCACAGTAAAAGTCTGTAGAGTGTTTGTGTTTTTTTCTTTTCCAGTGTCTGCACTGTGTCCTCTGTGCACTAAAATGCAGCTCTGTGCTGAGGCTGGGTTCCCTCTTAGCTACACGTGCTCCTTCTGCAGGGCAGTGTGCCCTGGCAGACACCTCCTGGTGTAGTTGTGCTTGTGCTGAGAGCAGGGCTCCCTGGAGGTGGCTCAGGGCACTCCTGCCTTGCTGACCCTGCTCCTCTGTGTGGCTCAGGGCACTGACACTGTCTCTGGAGGGGCTGCATCATCACAGATCTCAGGAACTCAGGTAGCTCCTGATGCTGACCTGAGATAAACCTTTTATTTATTGTTGTGCCTCAGAGAACCCTTAGCACAGTCTGGTAGGTGTGTCATTTGCAGAAATCATCATCTGCTTACTTTCCTTTTTGACATTGGCAACCATCACTTCAAAGATGTCAGGCAGTCCCAATACTGAAGTCAGACTGTATTAATCATGAGTTCCCTGTGCAAGGACTCTGTAGATCCCATTTCAAAGGGAGCAGCCACTGACACCTATGACTGTCTGCATGGATTTACCATGGGAATGGTAATTGCCTCCTCAGATAATGGCAATCTCTTGTTTCTTGGGAATTGCACTCATTATTAAAATGCAGCTAAACTAAATTTATCCATGATCCATTGCCAAGTGTTTGGCTCAATTGTTTTTCCCCTAAATAAACTAACATTTCAACATTCTCTTGTTTTTCAGAAGAAGTCCTTAAGACAAATGACTGGGGAAGAAAAAGGCAGGGTGTCCAGCAGAAGTGTTGGATCAGACACAGCTACTTTCTGCCCTATAGAAACTGGACAACCACCTGATGAGTTTCACCTGTCTCCTTCTAAACAATGTTGGATTAAGGAGGGATCCTCCCATTATGGAGGCTTCCCAGGATTCAGTAGCAGTGATGGAGTATTAAGGGAACTGGATGATGGACAGTTTGACCAGGAGGATGGAGTCACTCAGGTCACGTGTATGTGATAAGTAAGTAACTGCATCAAATGGACATGTACATAAATCACACAAATGAGGTTTTTTTTAAAAACTACACTACTTTAAATACATTGGTATAATCCTATGACTCTTCCCAAACTCTTTGTTGTATTTTTGTCATTCTCCATGTTGTGTTAATCCTACTGTAGTAATAATACTACTGCAAAATAATTTGGTTTTCTGTCTGTCTTTAATAGTATAACTACGTGACTTGGGTGCTCTGCTAACTTGTAATGCTTTTGACAAGCAAGGAAGCAAAAGCTGCAAAACAGTGACAGTTTGAATTGCGTGAGAGAAAGGAATGAGGATGTTTAGAATTTTCCACAAGCTGGAGGAATGCTTTTGGGTTTTTTTGGTTGTTTTGTTGTTCGGGGTTTTTTAAGGATGTTGTAAATATTGGTGGGGAAAAATGAACTGTCTGGCTGTTGTTAAGTTTTAATATAATTTTCACTTTATTTGCCTTGCGTAAGTTCAAAAGCCTAGAGAAATGTCAAGTCTTACATTAGAGTGTTAATAATTTAAGCTACATTCAGACTTGGTATGGACAGAAAAACTCAGGAGGCTGTAGGTAGGTAACCTGCTCCTGGAATATAACTTCACCTATGCAGTTTTCACAAGGTTCCTTGTACATGTAAGCTAGGAATTTATAACTTGTATTATAATGACGTGTTCATAATGGACTCGTGAGTGGAAATTAAGAACTGCTCATCCCCTGAAAGATAATTTGCAGTCTGTAAACAAGTAGTTTGAGAAGCTCCCTAGGAGGCATTGAGAGCAGTGTGATGCTGCTAATGCATAGGAGGAAGCTGTAGGCTAAACTTCATAGGCTGTATTAGAGGGATGTGTATATAAAATGTCTCAGCTAAATGTATCTCACACTGGATGAAGTTTATTGAGCTGCATCCAATACCAGACTTGATGTTCAGAGGAAAGGATCGAGTTGCTGTGCTTCCATCCTGACTATGGTGAGGAGCTGCTTGCATTAAGGGAGATTATTGCTGACAAGGTGCTGTGGGGAGAGGAACAAACAGCAACTGCTTTTATGCTGCTGTCTGGAAAGTGTATTTTACAGAGGAGAAACCAAATAAAAATGCATCTCCAGAAGGTAAATGTGATTATAATTACAATGTGCATTTTAAATTTAGTTCTAGAAGCAAAAAAAATTATAAATGCTCATCATCTCTAAGCTAGTGTAAAATAATTTGGTCAAAATAAGTCAGAACTGAGCAAATGTATTCATAACTCCCCTCTCAATGTTTGCAGTACAGCACACCCATCACCCAGGGATTTTGGTACCTGTCTTTGTGTGTTGTGCTGCAAACACAGATGTCATTAATCATTTACATGCAACACCCCATTCCCCATGGATGGCATCCCAGCAGCTGCTGTGGACTCTCCACAGTGGTAGATGCTGGCACTAAATGCAGGGGGCAGATGAATGCAGTGGCTGGAACACCAACAGTTAACTCCAGATAAGCACCCCAGGAGATGGCCAGGATAGTGGAGGTTCAGCTGAAGTCTCAGAGCTATGCAGAAAGAACATAGCTGCTTATTTCAGTAAGCAAAACGAATTCATGCAGAAAAAAAGTAGAATTTTATAGGGCAGGGGATGTAGGGGGAAAACCCATTCTACTGACATAATTAGCATAGGGGGAGCTTGAAGTAATATTGCTTTGGAGCTGCTTCCTGAGCTACTTACAAAATTCTTACTGGCAGGCTTGCTTATTTTTTCTTTGAAAGAGCAACTCTTAACTGTAGCAGGTTGGGAGGTTTTCTTCCCAAAAAATCTACAGCTCTGGAGATTAAACTTCAACTTCCTTTTCCCATTGCATGCTGTGAGGAGTGATGGGAGCACCTCCAACAGCAGGTACAGTAAGGAACCCCTCTGGCAAAGGCTCTTCTCCCAGCTTTCCCACCAGCATCTCCAGGTCAGGGATGTGGGGCATGAGCCTTGTGTTCATTCTCTGTCTGGGGCAGTGCAGGAGGAAGATCCCTCTGCTGACAGGGAGAGTGCTGGGCTGGGTGTCCCTGCAGAGCCTGCCCAAGTGCTGCTTTCTCTTGTGGCACTTCTCAGGGAGCACTGGTCATGCTCACAGGCAGCAGGGATCTCCTCCATAGGACACAGGTGGGGAAGAAATATGAAATACAAGTTACAGCTATCTGGCAGAAAGCCAGGTAACTCTAGCATATTACAAATGGAGCAACAGCTGGTCTCATGCAACCTGGAATATGTTGCTCTACTTCTAGAAGTATTTTTTAATGAGTTATCCAAAACTTCTGTGTGTAATTTTAACCATTGGTCATTCTCCATGACTGGTCACAAGTCCAGTCTGTAAAATGGGCAAAAATTGGTCCAGAACTCCAGTTCTGAAGAGTTCAAGTTAGAGCTTTTAAAGTATATTAAAGAAATAACCTTTTATAAAGCAAGATCCTTGCTTAAGATAGTTAACATAAGTGAGCCCTAAACCAAAACTGAGCTATAAGTATTTAAGTTACAAAGTATAAAGTTACAGTTTACTTTTTATACAGTTACTTTTTCTAGAATGCATTCGTTGGCTAAAAATTAATTCATTTTTTTAACTGAAATCTTTCCATGTCACCTGTTGAAAGGGCAGAAAATTCAAATTAATAATATCTTTCTAAGAGAAATATTCTCCTTACAACTGATGGGATGTACAAGAGAGACTCTTCTAGAATTAGGGTGGAAATGGATGCCCTGGATGTCCACAGGTACACTAGAACATCATCACTTTCAGCAAAAAAGGCTTCTTTTAAAATGAAATAAAGCCATATTCTTTTTCAGTTACAGCCCTCAGTTTTGACTATGCTTTAGTCCTTGCTCATGAATCTCACAGGTGTTAACAATGCTGCAAACCTCTGGATTCCTTTCTGTCTTTATAATGCAGTATAACTATGCTAAATTGCTTCCTCTGAACTCGCAGCAGCTCCTGGATTGTTAAGGACAGCTGGGTTTTCTAATGTCATTTGTCTCATTGTATCCAAGTTGCCTGGGCTGTAGAAATATTCATCTGAATTGCTTGCTCTTGGCAGTCAGGGCAAGTTGTTTGCTCAGCCTGTGTGAAGACAGTGCAAGAATTATCTGACTTCATGCACTTGACCACTCATCTTCCTAAGGCTTGGATGCTGAAACTGAAAAAATTGAAAATGCTTCTAAAACAAGTTATGGAAAATCTTCTGGTTTGTTCCTTGTAAAATTTCTGAGAGACAACTCTTACCTTACTTGGATGAGTGAAAAAGGGAGGGTGCATTTTGGGTATAGGAGATTTGATTTCAGATCCTCATCACCTGTCTGGCACAACCCAGAGCATTAAGGTTTGCCTTTACTGGTGTGGTGACCAGCACTGTCCACTAAGTAAATCAGCTTTGTAAATCAGAAGAATTCTCTGAAAAAAACAGTAAGTACACTTTCTGTAGTCAATAACAAGGCTTCAGCCAGGAGCCCTTGTGTTTGAAATGTAGTAGGGAAATCCCTTTCCTGATTGTGACCACAGAAATGCTCTGCAACTATTAGAACAGAAGGCAGCCATGTTCATGAACCTCTGCAAAAGACTGTTTATGCTTTCTGATGCTTAAATTGTTTGGAGAGGAAATAGTTTTCTAATGTTTACAAACAGGAAGAAACTGTCCACAGTTAAATATTTTGTACTTTGCTTATAACTGTCAGAACAGTTTATTTACATACCTGGTCAACTGCAATAAATGGCTGCTTCACTTGTTTCTGGTCTGTAAAATATTTTCTTTTTGTATGGGTTCAGATCTTTTCTATAGTGTATATAGGAAGGTTCTCACCATTAGAAGTCCTTAGCAAATCAGTTCCCAGTTTATGGTGTTTGTCTCACACTGACATTAACTGGGTCAGATCAATGTATACCTTGCCTCAAGTTAAAATGACCTTGTCTGAACAGCAAAGCCTGGTAGAGTTAGTGCCATCTAGTAAAAACTCATTAGGTTTTCCCTGTTCTTAGTATATTCATCTTTTGAAGGCAAAAAATGGAGATTGCTGTCTTGACAGCTGAACACCATGGCTGATGTGCTGGAAGATGTGCGAAGCCCAAGGTGAGGAAAAGCCCCAGTGACAAAGGCAGAAGTAATTTGACAGTGAGTCTTTGCTTCCAGCCTTTGTGACATGCAGTCAGAAATGTGCTTATTGTGTATCTAGAGGGCCTCTTCTAGACCCTCCTGGATTTTAACTGTGGAACCAGCATGTTCTGATGTGAGGAGTGTGTAAATGTAAGGTCTGACTTGCAAGTTCCTAATGAGTACTTTATTTCTCTGCTTTGAAAAGAAGAAAGACAACCTGACTTGAGCACACCTTGGAGCAGAGATGGGGGAGCACCCAAGGGTCTGTTGGAAACAGTTGCTGTGTTCTCAGACAACATGAAAAAAGAGAATAACTTGTCAAAATATAGTGGTATGGATAAAGAAACAGTTTAATTTTATCCTTTTTTTACAATATAGTTCAAAGACAGTCTCAGTTTCCCTATGATGTAAAGTCTAAATTAAACCTGTTAATATTTATTAGACAAATCAATGGTTTGCTTAGGCTAACTGAAGTTTTATGGTACCATCCAGGCACATGTGTGTACACAGTACTCATGTAAACAATAGCAAGGGAAAATACAAGCAGTGTCTCACTTAGGCCTTATATAAAATCAGCGTAGTATAGCAAGTCAATTTTACAGTGCAAATCTGAATGAGAATAAACAGGATTCAAACTTCCAGAGTTTTGTTTTGAAGTCAAACTCTTAAAGCATAAGAGGAAGAGGTTTAACATTTTAATGCAGTCCTGAGCACCACATCATTTTCTTCAATTTTGTAGAGGAAATGTAATTAGCAACACCAGTCCCATGTTTTTGCCTGTCCCAGTCACCATGGCCAGTATACACATGCAGAGTGACTGTACAAAGGAGCCACACATGGATGGTCCTAGAGCAGACAGCAACGAGCTAAATACATTTTACTACCTCCAGAAAACATCCTCCTACCAGCAGTACAAACTCCAAGGTATCTATCAAAATCAGGTAACCTGGTCTATACAAGGCAAGTTACAGCTAAGTGTATAGACAGAACTAAAGCTACTTCACTCTGACAACATCTCATGCAATTACCCTGCTGACAGTTAAATACAATGATCAACATGAGACAAGAAGCTGCTAAAGAACACAGCTGTTGAAGTACTTAAGCTTAGTCTCTCCATTTTCTCATTGTTCATATTCCCTTTACATCCAGGTGATAACAGTTGCTTGAGGTGTGCTTGATTCATATAAAGAAAAATAGAATTTAAGGCATGTTTAGTATATTATGAAAAAACTTAGTAAAAATATGTGGACTCCCTTCTTTCCATGTAAATGTAATGTAGAAAACAAAGTGTAAATTATTGAAACTAGCTGGGCTAGCCCATTCTGACTTGCTGAAAGAAAGAGGGCTCCTGTCAACCTCAGAGAAACAAGCTGACTTCTTAAACAGCAAAGCAAAATTCATTCAAGAACACTGCTACTGCTTTTAGACCCTGCATTCATGTACACTTAGCAGTATTCCTCCTATATGCATCTCTAAAACATTTAATTCTATCTTTCTAGACAAAACACAGTTAAGCAGCACTCATGGAAATTGTCAGTTATTGCAAATCTGCAACCACAACTTGAAACAGACACCTGATAGGGAACCAGAAGCATGAATCCCAATCTTTCTGTCAATATGGTTAAGGTAAATGAAGAGAAACAAACGTATGTTGAAAACAGAATTAACTCTTGCAAAGAATCGGGTTGGATATTTCAGGTCCGTAGCATGTTTTGACTAGGAATACAAGCAGAGACTGTGCCAGTGTGTTATGTAGTGTAACATGAACAGCTGAGGTATAATCTGTAAGCAGTTGCCATAAATATGCACAGGTATTCTTTAGAGAGGTTGTGGACTGGAGAACAGCAGCAGTCTGCCTTAACAGGACAGCACCTGTCCCCTGCTGCATACAAACCTCCACTGCTGACAAAAAAAAAAAAAAGTCCAGAAAAGTGTGTTAGATATATATCAAGAATATATATGTTCAATACCATAGTGAAATTGTCCTTTTGGTTAATACTATAGATCCTGTTAGTATCTGGATATACACATACAGCAATATGCATATCCAGAAGTAAATCTTCAAAGCCATTTAAAAAAAATAAAAGGTAAATGAGGAATAAGCTACATTGCAAGAAGCTTCCTGCAGAATTATATATTTAAGGTGATAATCTTTGAACTAAGACTTAATATAGCTACTGCATTACAAAATGGCTTGCTGTGAAATCATAATCTCACTTTTGCCCCACCCAATCAGACACATCTTCAGGATTGTAATTCAATGATTGTTTAGCAGCATTTTTAGAGAACTGTAAATTCTTTTATTAACAGGCATTATAAACAGATACTACTACTTTTATTTAAAAACCATGAGTGCCACATGGATGAATATACAGCTCATGAATAACTTAGAAGTATTTCCCATATTAAAAGGCAATGCACACAGCATACAAAAAGTATACTAAACAAAGCTATGAAGATACGTGATTGAAGTGTCTAAAGTGATATATACAGTACATAATTAATGTTTCATTTATATTCAGTACAGCACTCTGTACTGCTCTTGCCATTATGCCTCACTCTCCCCTGACACTGAATTTTGCACTTCTTCTTCCAAAATTGGTACAATCAGGTTATCCTTGGACATCAGATTATACTTCATCACAAACTTAGTGAACCGGTGACACAAGAAAGTTTCGTTCTGGAGATGAAAAAAGGGAAAAAAAAACAGTTTGTACAGAAGGATTTTTTTAAACCATTACGAGGAACATGCTAAACAAAAAGCCTGCTCTATGTAATTGTCTCATTACATTTACAGGTCTTAGTCAAGCTTAATTAGTAAAGTCATTGCTTCTTTTATATCTTACTAGTTGCTTATAGTTACTATAAATACTAAGAAACCTACTGAAATTGATGCTTAAATTGAGCTATGACTGAACAGCACTTAGTGCATGTAGGAGGAATTTCAGAACCATACTTTTAAATATTTAAATATATTCTTGTCTATCTCCAACACAACAGGGCCCAATCATTTGTTCCAGAATCTTTCAGTGGGGTTTGGCAAAGGTTCCCTTTTATATTTAGCTCTACCCCTTATCTCCTTTCTATCTATTAATTTCTACTTTCCCATTACAAAAAAAAGGTTACTGGTTGTGCACAAGTTGCCCTCAATTACTCTGATTCTATACAGTTACACAATTAGAATTCCTTAACTGTTGTGCAACCTACACAAACAGGAGATACATATTTGTAAGCAGTACTAACTGCACTCAGTGCTTGAATACATTCAGGATTCTTAAATACAAGACGAATTTGAGTTGTCTGTAGAAAAACCTCCAATTCTGGCCTTTTATCTAAATGAAGGGAAACCATAACTAAATACAATAACCACATAAATGAATTTGTGTGTGTGTATGTAACAGCTTTTCAGTTCTTACAAAACTGACATCTACTGTAATCAATCTTCATTTGAATACACAGCTTCTAGTAGGACTAAAATATTTTATACAACTCCACCACAGCTGTAACTTCAGTAAATACCCTGCTTTCAAGATGTAATTTCAAACTACTTACTTCATATTCATCAAATATCTGCCGGTGATGAAAGTAAGCGTGTGAAAATATCCTGTAAATCCTTCGGCACACTGATCCTAATTTGGCTACAGAGGATTCCTTTATGCTAACCCTGTAAGCAGCAGGAGAAAGGTTACACAACTGCTCTAATGAAATGACTACTAAGGAACATGCTGACATAAATTTTGATTGTTAAAACTATTCTGCATAATTGCATATGAAATTTAGACTTGTTGGCGCAAGCTCCACATTTACAAATTGTACTCTGACTACAAAGAAGTTCTGCCTGTAATTAATCATCATCAGTTATTCTGGCAAAGGCTGGATCTCTGGTTTCTAGGCTTTATGGGCAAAGAAGAAAAGAGACTTCCAGTTGCACCTCCTTGTCTATACTGAATTCCTCAAGAAGCACAGTTTTGAGTTCTGCAAGGAGTTTTCTCTGATGTGACCTGCCCATTCAGTAGCCTGTCTGTCTTGTGTGATTGCCTTGTCCTACAGCAGCTTGGTGTTGGCTTCTGCAGGGTTTTGGTGCTGTCCAGTTCAAGGTGATTGAGGTGCAGCATCTGTCCAAATGCCATCCTCTTGCCTAGGTGGGCACTACTCCAATGGAAGCCACATACCACTAACAGGTATCACTAAAACAGTTTTTACCTAAAAAGCATTCCTTAGCTCCAGTAAATAGCAAACTATTTGAATAAGCCAGAATTCTTCCTTGCCTTAGAAGTGGCAATAGGCCTCCCAGCTCCTAAGAGCTGCAGGATTTTGACAGTTCCAACAGTAGTCCATGAAACATGCATTACACTTCTCCCTGGGCTTTGTCACTGTCTTAAGTTCCAGCCTCCTCCCTCCTTCTCTCCCTCCTCCCAAGAGAAAATGTTTTTACCTGCTGGGGAAATATTTATTGCTATTCAGAAGACATGCAGCTCCATCAAGTGTGTGCCTGGTGTAGTCTATAGCAGGACACTACAGAAACAGACAGTGAGTGAGCAGATGCATGACATTGTCAGAACTTATTTCAAATGAAACATTTTATTATATTTTCTTTTGCTTTGAACTTCACTGGTCATTTTTATTCCCAGAAGTTTCACATAGCTTGTCTAAAGGTCTAACTATATCTATATCTATATCTATATATCTATATCTATATATATATATATATGTGTGTGTGTGTATGTGTGTGTATGTATAATTACATTTCCTCCTTAAGTGAGTTACTTCTTTTCTCTGCTTCACAACCCATGAAAATTATTTCAAGAAAAAGTTACTATGGCAATGCCATTATGCATGTGAGTAGTGAATTTTGTGCCTCTCCTTGAACAAAGCTGTATAATAAAAATACATGCTAGAAGTACACTGAAAGGAAAGATGACTGTTACCTCACAGCTCATTTGTTTCCCACACAGTCAAGTTGCCAGACTTGTTCTTTTAAAGGCTCTCAAACCAAACCTGCACCTAAATCTATCAGTGCTTTTTGCTTTGGCAAAGAAAACTAAAATCATACATGTAACTGAGTGTGTATGTAACAAGCCATCCCTGGCTCTGCAATCAAGTACACCTAAAGGAAGAAACGAGGGACTGAGCCAGACTGAGAGAAAGAATGTTTGCCCATTGTCCATTCAGCAATTGCAGGAAAAAGACTTGTCAGCTGTACATTTCTCTCAGCAGTTCAAGGTTCCATCAGCCCCTGTCTGACCATGGGTTGGTGGCTACTGCCATGGAAAACAGGAGATCAATGCTGCATGCTCAGAGATTAAAAAGAAGCCTGAAGTTCTCCAGTCTAGCTGAGGACCACACTACCAGACATGCCAAGGTGCTGACTAGGGATAGGGGTTAAAGGAGAGAGTGGGAAGTTGGCTAGATCAAAACATCTCAGGAAAGTACAAGCAGAAAAAAAACAAGAAAAAAAGATCTTACAGGACAGGAAAGATAAGGTTAAAAAGAACCAATACCTTGTTCTGGAAGGTGAAATACAAAGATAAACATGACAAACTGCACTACCATCATAACCAAAAGCAACAAAGATTATCTGAAGGCAAAAAAAAAAATGTATGAAGTGGTTTAACAGAAGATCTGAACAAAGTTTAAACTAACTGGACATGGAGGAAGACAAGCTAATGCCATGCTGATAAACCCACTTGATTAGAAACATCTGCATGACTCCACCACCTTTTTGGAGTAACTGCCCTGAGAATGAGCACACTGCAGTCACGTTTGGAGTGTCAGGTTTACACTGTGGATCAAGGCCAAGGTTTGAAGATGAGAGCCCATTCTCAGCATGGACTCTTCTATCAGTTAAACAAAGAGCTTTTTTCCTTTGAGTTTCAGGCAGGGTCAACACCAACCCAGAGAGAAAAGGGAAATGTGCAAAGCTGCTAATACTGAGGTAAAAAAGCAGTTCCTTTTACCTCATCCTGTTCCTCTGTAAAACACTAGAGAATGGTAAAGAAGAGTAGCTCAAATGATATTCTTAACCCACATAAGCTCTCAGTTTGACTAGAGAAGCCACCTCTAACAGGCTCCCCATGAACCTATGAACTGTGAAAGAAAATTCCTGCATCACTGGAGTCAGTTTTCCAAAATACATCCATACCTCTTTGGGAGTTTTATGAGCTGCACAAAGAAAAATCCACTGTTCAGTTGCTGTCATCTGAGTACATGTGTCAGGGTGACATTCACTCTGTTAAAACAATTGTTCAGTTAAGAAAAAACCCCAGCAGCAAAAAGGAGGTGATCTTTTCAAATCACTTCTTGCCCTGTCCACCCCCCAAAAGGGCTTTGTGCCATATGCCTGTAAAACATTACAAAACCTCCAACCACTGCTTAGCCCTGCGTGCATGTATTTAGAAGAAAGCTCTGCAATCTACATAAAACAAAAAAGTCTCCTCCCTGACCAAATGTCTCAAGAAAAGAATTACCTGAAGCTTGACAGCTAGTCCATTGAGCTCAAGGCAGAATTGTCTAGAAGAAATTGAACACAGCAGCATAAAAATCAGCTATTTGTTTCCTCACTGCAAGTATCTCATAAAAAAACAGCTTAGACACTCTGATCTTCATACCAGCAGATGGTTTTTTTTACTCAGCTAAATGATTATATTTTAATTCTTCACTGACAGCAAAGGCTGAGTTTAACATATCATTTAGTGGAAGTATTGTCCTGCAACTTAAAAAAAACAGAAGTGGACAAAAAGGTTTGTTTCCTTACAAGCAGAAAAAGAACTGTAAGACACAGGTACTCTTGCTGTCCCTGCCTATTTCTAGTTTCATAAAAAGCACTGGGAGCATCTGGAAATCACATTACCCATTAGTGGAGATGGAGAACTGACAATACTATGAGAAAGTGCTATGGAAATTCATGACTGTATCTTCCTATTCAAGAAGTGAAGTAAATAGTTTCTTAAAAAAAACCATTAAGATCAGAGCACATTATAAATCTTTAGAAATAACAGGGAAATCAGAAAGTAATACCAATATTTAACAGTGGAAAAATCAAGTTTCATTTAAGTTAGTTTTGATGTGTCACATTCAAATAGATTCACTACCAGCATCAATGAACAAAACTTAGAACCAAGACAGAATGTTAATAACAGATGGATTTTTACCTTAAATGTTCATACTTCCATACACCTTCATCCTGGCCTTCAGGAGGTTCAAGGATCTTATCAATGTTGGAACAGTCTGCCCTTATGTTTTGTTGAATATACTGGGGAGGGAGTAGAAATAAAACTAGATCTTGTTGTAATTACAGTAAGAAAGTATAATTAGAACATTACATCTTGGAGGGGCTTAATTTTTACTTAAATGATTGACAGACTAAAAAGTTCAAAAGTAGATGGGCAGGGTAAGGAAACTGGCACTAAAAATGTCAGATCTGAACAATGGCTTTCTTCAATTAAAAAAAGTAAAATAATGGAGAAAGCCCCTCCATTTTCCTAAATCTGATTTGTTTAAACCAGACACAGGAATTTAAGTTATTTATGAAAACAAAATTAACCATTAATTTGTTAATATACATAGATGCTTAGCAAATTCACCGCTATGCAGCAACACCCTAAGCAGATAAATATCAAGCCCTGTTCAATTTTATATAGCAGAACACAAAAACTGGGAAACTGCACTCATTAACAACATTTCATGTAAGTAGCAATACCTGCTGGACAGCTAATGTACTATCCATTTCTTCAAAGGATTCATCAGGCCAGTTGTAGAAATCCTGTTTTGAAAAAAGAAAGTTTAAAGCAATGTAACAAAACCACAGAGGGAGGAAGAAAGGCACACAGCCTACAATGAGCCTGAGCGTGCAGGAAAATAGATGGAGTTGATACAATTCCAGGAAGCTGCATCTAAACAGAAGCAGCACACAGGCCTGGCAGGAAGAGGGAGAGGATTTACACTCCCAGCACTGCAGCAGCAGCAGCAGCAGCACGCCTTGAAATGAAAGCTCTGCATGACTGGGCAGGTGAACAGCCCTGCTGTGGCACCCAGAGCCTGCATTTGTTCCATTCAGTACAGCACCCAGCACCCACTGCAGGTGTCAGAGCAGGCAGCAATGGGGAAGAAGAGGTCTGCAGAGAGCAGCAGCATTCTCTGGTTATGAAACTAAAACTCCCAGTGGTGACACAGCAAGAACAACACCTCTGAACTGAGATCACACGATGCTGTGCTGGCCTAACCTGGTACCACATTCCCACCCTACTCCTAGTAAGGTCAGTATGCCTTAATTAAATTTTCTGGATGCTTATCAGCCTTGTTAATGATAAAGCCTTGCTGAAGTTTCACCTCAGATCCAGCTGCACCTGTGTTCTGCAGCAGTCCACACATGCTGTGCCCACAATCATCCCAAATACAGGCATTTTCTTACTGAGCATTTTTCACATCTAAAATTTGGTGCTGCTCCCTCATACCATGCAGAGATGCTGCACATCAGCTTGCTGCAGTCATCCCAGTAGGTGCAATGACTCAATGAAAATGTCCCAACAGCAAAGCTTGGCAAGCTGTTCCTGAGAGAGCAAGTCAGCTCTGGCAAAAATACCTCAAGTGCATATCCACTGTTGAAATATCATTACCTAATTGTATTTGCAAACTGAACAGCTATACCAGTGTCATCCAAACTAAAACATTAAATACAGCCACACACAAAGAAAAATCATGTCTATGGAGGGAAACCATCATCACTATACACAAAACTCTTCAATCTACATTAATTTCGTAATAGTTGACCAAACCTAGGTCTATGTCCAGCTGTTTTTCAGAATACCCCAAATGTATCAAAGGCACACATCTTCACAGATTAAACATGCATAGAATGACCTGATTTACAGGATTGTGTAATAATTTTACCTCTATGCTATGACAAAGAACAGGAGAAGACACTTGTCATACATGGCTCCTTTCCCACCGTGAGATCTCCCAAAAGCAGAGGGGAAAGTCTCGCATAAAGGTCTGACAAATCATCTCTCTGAAATAATCTAAAAAATGCAGTTTCCATGTTTGAGGCGTGCCTGTTCCAGCTGACCGTGAAACCTCAGAAACTAATTAATTTAATTTTGATTAAGAGAAGCTATGTGACACCAGAATTTCCTTGTGTGCAATTACGTAAGGGAAGTGTGACTTCCCTCTGGGAGGGCAGGCAGGTACGGTCGCTCTGACGGTGCCGAGCCCTCCCGGAGCCCGGTGCAGGGTCATGAGCTCACTCCCGGAGCGTGCTCTCGGTATTCTCACAGCAGGAACGACAGCAGTGCCTGACAGCACCGGGGAGCCGCCCTGCCCGCCCCAACCTGCGGCGCGGCGCCCGGCCTGCGCTCACGCCCGGCTGCCACAGGTGCTCGTTCTCGGGCCCGGCCGAGGCCCCCGCGCTGCGGGACGCGGCGCCTCCCTCGGCCAAC
>JAYDZK010000274.1:27806624-27839710 GCA_034509185.1 Euphonia xanthogaster
TCTTCCGATCTATGTATTTTACAGCCTTTTTTTGGCAGTTCTTAGGCTTCGGACATTACTTCAACAACCTCTCCACAGGAGAAAACGTGTGAATTAATCAAAGAAGCTACACAGTGCTACTGCATGCTCAGGTGTGGAGAAGCCAGGAAGGCACCAACTTCTCTCTTTCTCTGGTTGACTAAGTTTCTTACTTTATACAAAGGGTTTAATTAAACTAACTTAAAGTTACAAAAACCATTTTGCATTCTTTAATTTTGTCTGCTGTCTTGTGAATCTAAGAGGGTCAGTGAATTCCTTCCTTCCTGCTGCTGAATCTAAGGCCAGGGATCTGATGCGGAATGGGCCTGCTGACCTTTTATACAAAAAGCAAGTAGAATATAAGATAAATACCCTGTTGTGAAGAACTTTCAGCTTTGGGGTTAATTTATAGTGCTGAAATAGAGCTCATGACAGATCCTGAAGCACTCATTCTTTCAGATCTGCTGTCACATTTTCATAAGATTCCCACTGAAAATAAGGGGACTCTTATTTTCCCCTGCTGCTCTGCTTTGGTTCTGCTTGAGTAGTGAGCCACTAGGTTCTGTGGAAAAAAAGACAGAAATCAGGGGAAGGTTGCAAACTGTTGCCTCAGATTGACTTCACTTCAAAGTAAAGTTGGAAAATGAAATTTGAAACACTCTATATTTGCAAAGGATGTCCCATTGTGGATTGCTATGGAAGGCTTTTTATTTCTCCTAATGCCATACCTAGTTACTGATGTTCTGCTTTAATATCAGTAGGATCAATGGCTACTCAGGTTATAATGAGTCATCTCTGCTTTCCCAGCTCTTTCAAATTCTGTTTCTGAAGGCTGGAGTAACATTACTTACTTTTTATGTTCAGCCTGAGTTCTTTCTGCAAAATCACCATTGAAGGGTCTCTGTTGTTTGACATTTTAAGTATATTTGTTGCAAATAATCTATCCTCACAGCTTCCTTGTGTTACTGGTTATTCTAGATGGCACAAAGGTTATAACTTATTTTATTCTTCTTAAAATCTTATTTATTCAGTGTCCTTCTCTGCAAGCAGTGTTCTCTTTTCTGGCATTCCACTTCTCTTTACTGCATAGATATTGAATAGAAGTGGGCATTTACATTTCTTGCTTTATCTTATTGTTCTGTAAACTCCTGTCATGCACAGGTTCTGTTAACAGTTCAGAAGTGTTTCCCTGTTGATCTTCATATCACTTCAGTGTTTTGAGATCCTTTATTGCTTTTCTTTGCAGTCTTCTCACTTTGTGAATTCTGGCAGCCTTACACAGTGCTGTTGTTGGGTTTGGGTTTTTTTTGCATCCTTTCAGTTCCAGTTCATAATTCTCTTAATCCTCTTCGGATTTCATGTTCTTATGTATGTCATATACCCTCTATTTTTGCTCAAGAACTCTTCTGACATTCTTAGTCATCCACATCAGTCTCATCCTTCTTTTATGCTTAGAATAGCTGATCTTTCTCAGGTTCTTGCAATCCCTTGCCCTCCCTTTCTTGCCCCAACTCCTGGTTTGTCCATTGTTTAGCACTGGGTATGGCTGGATTGAAAGAAATAGCAGATCTCATGGAAGTCAATGATATCGAGTGTCTGCCTATTTCGGGGAAGCATTGATGTTTGGCTTCAGTGGTTCTGAGTCAGCCTTTGCCCCCGGGCCACTGCTGCATTGCTGGCTCATTTGCACAGCAGAGAAGGTGGTGCTTGGTGATGCAACAGGCACAGGCTGAAAAGATACAGATTCTGCTTGCCAAAAGGGAAATCTGTATGTGAGCAGGATGCTTAGGCAGAGGTAAAAAATAAACTGCTGCGTTTTCCAGATTATGTGCTGTATTTCTAGGAAGCCAAACCCCATCCTTCTGCAGAGTGTGTCAGCTAATGCACTATGAAATGTGGCACCTGGTTTTATAGTGGGCACCTCTCCATCAGAGGCAAGATCAAATGCATTTTTTGTGCACACACTCCAACCCCAAACTTTTGTATTTGAATATAATTTAATTAGTGTTTCTGATGAAGTTAACATTGCAATATTGTATCTGAAAACAAAATTAGATTTGAAGGATGGAGAAAAAGAATAATTCACATGGGTTTACAGGGTAGACTTTTGACAAAAATTCAACCTAATGAAGAAGCTTTCCTGTCTGTTTGTGTATAGCTTTGTTCCCCATGTTTTCTATGTAGCCAAACAGCTTATTATTCTAAAAATTATGTTCACAACTACCCTTTTTGGAAGCCTCTGTTGCATTTGCTCTCTCCAGAGTTCTGAAGCTCTCCCTCCCAGGCATGGCAGCACCACGTCTCACTGCCACAAATGAGGAGCAGTGGATGCCTCGTTTTAATCGGCTACTCCCTGGCTGGAGTGAGCGTCCCTGTGGGGGTGGATTCCAACTCTGTGTGTTCCTGGGTCCCTCCTGCAGAGTGTTCCCAGGTGAGATCCACAGTACAGGAATATGGGCAGGGGGGAAGGCAGCATCAGCCACCTTTTCTTATGCCAGGTACTGAAAGCAGTGCAAGACCTGCAGTCCTTTTTTTTTTTTTTTTTTAACTTCTTGTTGTCAAAACTGCCTGAAATATTTTTGAGCTCTTTTTTCTCCTTTCCACTCTGAAAGAAAACTTTCAACTACAATTTGTTCTTCAATTAGAGCTGCTCTGTGGAGACATAACATGGATGGAGAGAGGATCTTTGGGTATGTCTTCACATTCTGGCAGTCCAGGGCTACATCTAGGGGCTGGTCTAATATCTGACATGCTTTAATTTACCTTGGAGTGTATGCCTGACTGCAACATGCTAAGAAACTGTATTGTTAGCCAGGGATCTCCTTGGCTAAGGTCACAGCCATTTGAATTTCCATTGAGAACACAGTGTACTGAGGGCTAAAGCAGTTCTGAGGTTCCTCTGAGACAGAAAAATTTCAAAAATAGTGATGCTTGAGACAAACTCTTTCCTAGAATTATATTTGTGCTGGCATTTATGAAAGACTATGTAAGATACAAAGTACAGCTGTAACCTGCCCACACTGTGTGACTCTAGAATGGGATTTTGTATGTGTAAGGCACACATGTGGTTTATATTGCTAAGTACTATATTAGCTATATTAGCTCTCAGGGGGCTAAACATGCTAAAAGTTATTTCACTGTCATCAAGTGTTATTTAACCCACTGTATTGTACACAAAACTAGGTCAAAATGTGCTGCAGCTTTGCAGAGCCCTTAAACCTAAATCAACTTATCTAAATTGAACCTTTAAGGGAAATTCACCATTTGGTTTGTTTATAATTTTCTAAATTCAGTATGAGGCAAGAGGAAGCAGTCTGTATCTTCAAAGAATTAAAATATGCCCATAAATAAGCTCAGTCACTTGCCTTTGTAGAAAACAAAACAAAACCCCCTCATCTACTAAATCGGCTGGAAGCTGAAAATAAATTTTGAGATTTTGCTCCATGTTGGTTTTGTTTGTATTTTTTTTTTCTTTTTAACTGTGTATTTATATGGAACAGCAAGCACAGATTATGCCTTAGTAATTTTTATGGATTCAGCATCTGTCCCTTTGCTTTTACTCACATATTTTCATAGCCATAATCTCTAGTTTCTTATTTGATGATGCAAACCTTTCAGATGCAGAAATGGATAAAAATCTTACTGAATCTAGTGAGAGTCATTTTCAGGAATAATCCCTTTATTAGACAGGAAATAAAAGACCCCAGGGCCCCCCAAAAAAAAGAAAAAAAAGAAGAAAAAAAAGGGAAAAAAAAGGCAACATGTATATTAAATGAAGATATTAGTATCCAATGTTTGCCTAGCTGTGTTCCTGCACAGAGAAATGCTTAGAGAATTCTCTACAGTAACAAACAGGAAAAGCCCCAAGACCTAATCCACCTGATGCAAAGTTTTATTTTGCATGCATAAGGGAGCTCTGTTGTTTTTGAAATTGCAGAGTGTGTTGACAGGTCTGTCAGCTGTCTCAAGCTGATATCCATGGTGGGGTACACCCCCTTCCCTGGGAAGTGGCACCCTACCTTGAGACCCCAGTTCCACAGCCACTGAAAGGAGCCTTACACATGAGTTCAAAGCTGTAAGTGAACTGCATCAACAAGCCAACTGTGTGAGGCAAATGATTATAAAATATTGAGATTTGGCTGCACTAGGTGATTTTCAATTACCTTCAAGGGCATGCAGAAGAAAGCGAAAGTGTGACGGAATTTGTTAGTTGTTTTAGAAATATTAATACGATGCAAACCTGGAATATTTCCATAGAATTAAACACGTCACAGCACATCCTCATTTGATGTGCTTGGGCAGTGATGTCTCTGATGACAGAAAAATCCCCAAGCCCTCTAAGTGACAAAGTGTATTTCACAAGCTCCTTTTGGTAATTGCACCTGCTAACTGAAGCACATAAAGAGAGAGTCTGTAGTGTGCTGAAGAATTTTGTTATTTGCCTCTCCTCTATTACTGATTGAAAGCTCCTCTGTTGCCTTGTCTACTACTAACGTGATCCCTCAGTGCTTTTCTATAGGGATTTGTTTCCCTAGTCTATTAAGCTGGTCTTTGTGTTGTCAAGAGCTACACAGTAAAGCCTTATGATATGATGGGATATTTACTTTGCTTCCTCATTTATGTTTTTGTCCTTTCAAGCTCTTTGAACTCCAGTCAAAGCAGTATTGTGAGAGGTTTGACCTAACATGGTCCTGTGTTTTGTTGAATGTCACCATAAAGCCAGGAAGAAAACTTCTCAGTTGGGTAGAAATCTGGACATCCTAGAGCATTTGAAGAGACAGAGAAAGGAATTTTTGAATAATGCATAACTCATACATGTGTTTAGATACTCATAAAAACAAAGACTGATCATTCATTCAAGGTGTTAATGTTAAAGCCAAAGATGGAACCTTTGCGTGACAGTCTCTGTTCTACCTGGTGAGACACTTGAAAAATTGTTGTCATGTCATTTAGTATTGAGATTACACCACACTTCCTAAATTATTTAACTGCAATCTTTTACTCCTGTGAGTAATGCAGCTCATTGGATCTGTTTGTAAGACTGACAGATTTTAAATAAAAATTACCTCAAGCACTTGCTCTGGATCTGAAATCTAGACTTATGTTCCTCTTCAGCAGCGTGGGATATTTGCCTCCCCCATTCTCTAATGCAGTTACTGTGTCTCCCCTCATCCTGTGGGCCTGTGATCTCATTATCTGTGGTTCCTGTTTCAGTGTGGGGTGCCAATGCCAACAAAGAGACATGACTGCATTTCCCCCAGTAGGTACCAGTTAGCACAGAGAGAAAGCTTTCTTCTTACAGCTGTTAATTCCTCCTTTAAAACCAGTTTGTGCTTATTTCTCATTGTGAAACAGGTATGGGCAAACCCTGTGTGCTTTTGCTGCAGTAGAAAATTGCCTTCCGACAAAATAAGTTTGAAATACATTTTTTGTCATATCCATTGCTGAATACATAAATTAATTAATGGGTTGAAAAGATAAATATGAGAGTATTTACCTTTCATTAGTGGCTGTAAGTGCTGGCTGTCCTGCATATGGCGTAGCACGTATTCCTGCAAAAGGCAGAATGGATCATGTGAAACTGTGTCATGACACAGCCCCAGAATGAAGTAGGACATTTCTTGACCTTGGTGTGCTCAACCATGCAGCTGTAGTCTTCTTATGACAAGGAATGTCTCCCAAAGTAATATTTTAAGTCAGTTTGGGAAAGGTTCTACAGAGAAATTTGCTAAATTCAAGTTTCCTCTGTCTGCCAAGAGAGAAATATTTTTTGAAGCCCAGGTAATGTGTGATTTTAGTAACTGAAGAATTTGATTAGTAACCTGAGAATTTGATTTCCATCTGTGTTCTGCTAAATGTTAAAATGTGAATTTTTACACATTCCCTAATATCTGTGTCAGTTTGTTAATATTTCATACAGAGCCAATAAATTTTACTTATTCTGGCAAAAACACTTCCAGGTAGCGCAGCAGATAGAGTTGGTTTAAAACTGCAAAGCAAGTTTACATTTGAAAGGGTTCACTTGGGCTTTCGGAGGAGAAATCAAAGGGCTTCTGGAGGAAGCGCAGGGACTGTGCCCTACACGTGCGCTCCTTTGGGCCGGGCTCCGCTCGGGCAGCGCCTGGAGCGGCTCCGGGGGGCGGTGGGAGCGGCTCCGGGGCTGGAATTCCCGCTGGGGGCGGCCGGAGCCTCCCCCGGCCCCGCCGAGGGCTGCAGCCGCCTGGCTGCTGTCTCCTGCAGGCGCCGGGGGAGAGCCCCCACACGGATGTGTTTGCTTGTCTAAAGTCTGTGCAGTTTTTAGTAGTCTTCCAGCCTCCGGTGCGGGGTTTTGAAACTCCATCACAAGCCACCAGCAGAACATTCTGAAAAAACCTGGAGTGTGGCTTGTATTTATGAAAGTTATTTGTTTGCATGAGGCACATGTGCTGATACTGTGAGTCATCCATCCATTTTGCTGTGACATTTTCAAGCACAATTATGTGTAGTGGAATTTTTTTGGTAGCTGGCTATGTTGCCCATCTGTGAAATCATCATTCTACTGAGCACTAAAAATAGAGATTAAACTCTTGAGAGAAAATTTTGAATCTGCTTAAATGACAGTTTGAAATGTGTTCCTGCAGTCAACAGTTTAAATATTTTCTATCCTAAATATGGATACTCTAAATTTAAGGTGATGTGGCCCTGCTGTCACCACTTCAATTCACCTTGCTAGCACAGTAATAGAGCTGGAAATAATTTCTGGCTGGAAACCCAGTCTGGTGCCCACCAAAGCCAAATCACTTGGGCCCCAGAGGAGCTGGACTGGCATAGGCATGAGAGCTCTGGAAGGTGGATAACACATGGAGTGGAAAGTTTTATTAACAGCAGGGGATCCCTGGAGAAAAATGTGAGGGCAATCCATGACTGTAGATCAGAGGGGAACCAGGAGAAGATTTTCCCATTTTTGATGACTAGGAAATGAAGCTTTGAGATAAAGAACAACAGAATATCCAGCAACTTTTAATTAGTGGTATTTTCAGTCAAAGCAAGTTGGTGAAAAGATATGGTAAACACTGAAAATAGTGAAGAACTGCAGCTAGAAGAGGGAGCTGCTGAAAGAATATAAACTGTGTTGCTGAGTAATAGCATCCTAATTGAAGCCATCCAAAGCCAAAGAATCTAATTAGTCAAGAAAACACTTTTCATTACATTCTTAGTAATTTATTTTGAAAAAGTCCAACTGGAATTTAAATTTGACATTAAATTTCATTGTGTTCAGAGCAGATTACACTGCTTATACTTGCATATAGGGATAATGAAAAATATAGTTGCAGACTATATGTCTTTTATAGACATATATAAAAGAAATATTTAATTCAAAATCATGTTTGCAGTTGTTCCTTGCTATCTGGGTATCATTCTATGAACTTCTGCAGAGGGGATGGACAAAATAAATTGGACTTTTGTTGAGTTGGTAAGCAATACTGGAGAGCATCACCCATTTCTTTAATCCACTTGAAGCTTCAGCTCAGGCAAAGAAATGAAAAGAGCATTGTCTGTGCATCCTGCTGCCTTCCCTCCTTCTTTCTCTTCTTTCTCACTTCCTCTCACTCTCCTTGTCTTTGTACAAATTTTCACAATGAGGTTTTTTCACAAAGTATGGAGGTAAATCTCCAGCTAGACTGAAGTAGTCTTACTCACTTCATTTAAATTCACCTTTCAAAAATTTGTATTTCTGGTAAGCTTATCTGCAAATGATTACATGGCAAGACCTCAGTGTGGTAGGTTTCTTGTATCTGGAATTTTTTTTCAAGAGCTAAATAGAAGAGAAGAAAATTAAAATTATGCTTAGTATCAGGATACTTTGCTAATGCAAATTAGTAAAAAAACCAATGATGCAAAACCATAAAAGACTATTCTTGCAGAAGACATAAAAATCCAGCGTTTTATCCTCTTGAAAGTTCTTTCACTTATTAAATCTCAAGTGTGGATAAGGTCAATAACACAGACAATTAAGCTTCCCTCTCATCATTTTTATCCTATAGTGGATGAATGTATTTTAAAATCCATTTATGTACATTTTTATCTACTTTTGAGATCCAAGTTAATGGGTTTTCAGAAGTCTGTACCTTTTGTATTTGTCTATATAAACTACATCCACAATAACAATGTGCTATTTTAAGTTCTTTAAAGAGTCACTCTTACTCACAGTGACATCAGAAAGGTGATATTCACTGATCTGACATAAACAATATATGGACATATTTAAATTTCATCATGGTCTTTTTTAGATAAAAAAATTGAACTAGAACTTCAAATTCAAACTGTAGCTCCATCATACTTTAGATGAGAAGAATGAAAGTATAAGTCTTTAGATGAGAAGAGAGCCTGCACCTGAAAATATATACAAAATTAAAAGGAAATGCATGACATGGGCAAGAATTAATCCTGCAAATCCTTGTTTGCAACAGAGCCATGTTTCCTTAAAATATTCCTCAGATGAATAAGGATAGTAATAGTTTAGTATATATTAGCATAGTAATAACTTCAGCTGGACTATTAGAATTAATAATGGATTAACCTGCATGAGTGAGAATCCCTCCCTTGTTAAGGATGAGGCCACTTCTGCAGCTTCCCATTTTTTATAAAATTATGTATTTGTGACGTAAGTTCCTCCCACATGCATCGCAACTGGATTTGGTTTTGCTTCCTGCAATGGTCTCCTTCACAGAATTGCTGTGCTCCACTCCACCAGTTCATGGTGGCTGAAGTTTTGGTTAAGCAGGTTTATCCTTCTGCACAGCACCCCAAAATTCTTAATGGGCTCTCTATGATATCCCTGAGAGTCAGTTTCTTCATCCTCCTCTTTCCCTTACACAGAATAAATCCCTGAGAAGCAGTAAATGTTATCAAGAGGGGAATGATGGTAGTTTAGTTGGAAATCTGCAATAAATGTATTATAATATTGAATGTATCTACTCCCTGCTCTACCAATCTGTAACATATAAATGAAGTACACTGAGTATGGTGTGTCACAGAGGTATGACACGTGGGAACATCCATATTTCTTTCTTCTCTGGACAATATTATTTCCATTCAAAATGTCATCACTTGTTATAGTAGCTGGGACATATTCTGAAACATCCACCGAATGCTGGCTATTTCATTCAAAAGTGAGTAATCAATATCAAAGTGACAGAAAATGAAGCAATCCTAGAGAAACAACTGGACACCAGTTTCTAGAAGGGAAAACTGTTCAGAGAATTGATGGCTTCAGTAATTAGCTCTTTTGTAACTAAAATCAGTGTTCCTGAATACTTCCTCAAAAGTTTCTAAACAGACTTGCATTTTCTTTTTAGCTCTTATTTTGATTTGAAAATGTAGTAGGTAATTCGATCTAGCAGTAAAGGGACAGTTAGCTTTTGAAATATGCACAACTATATGCTTACAAGTTTGGACCAACTGTGAATTTTTTTTCTCTGTTTAATGGCTTATTGATTTTGAGGAGTATTTGGTAGCTTTCAGTACATATTGCTGTGGTCATTATAAGGACTGGGGTTAGAAAATAAACATTGGTGAGGCCAAAGTCAGGAAATTTATGAAAACATTTGCAAGGGAAGCAGTTTTTTTGGGGGATGTTTTTGTTTGTGTTAGACACAGACCTTATCAGATGTGAACTTCTCAGTTGTGCCTCAGTGCTTAAATTAATAAGCCTAAATAAAAAAAATATTTGGATGCTGGAGTCCAACTTTGCCAAGATACTTCTTAGGTACTTGGGTTAGGCACTGACTCCTGCTAAGCACATGAGGTGCCTTCTTCAGTGCCTGCAGTGGTTGTTAGGCAACTAATCTTGATTTAGATACTTTTGAAAAATCTACCAAGCATAAATATCTGGCTGTTGAGAAGTCCTAGTTAATTTCTGGACATGTAAGGCAAGTACCTAAGTATGTTAAGATTGTTTAAACTGGAAACACCTGCACTTTAATGACACCTGTGAAGAGGGTGTGGTGCCTTCCCAAATCAACCAAACCTGCAACGGCTGAGCCAGTCAGGTTAGAAAATTGGAAAAGAGGAGGCTCCAAACCCAGGGTCAAGAAGCATTCGGGGAAGGCTGCTCTCTACATCAGCCTTGCTGCTATTTAAAAAAAAAATTCTTTAATTAACAAAGGTAAAGCCAAAGAGGATAGGCTTTACCTAATGGAGAGCTTCTTATAAAGCTGCTGGCTGGGCATTCTTCACTGGATCCCTGGACAATATCAGCAGTATCAAGGTTTGTTCTTCTAATTACTGTCTGTAGATGTTATTTATTATTAATTAAATGGAGATAGTTATGGATGAAGAATGGATGAAAGAGTGGGTAGGCACATGAATACAAACGTAGCAGAGGAAAGGTGTAGTAGAAATAGTTTAATGGAAAAGTTTTCTTAATGCTTTTTGTCAAAGCTTTGTTCACACCCACCGAGTTTGACTGTGGCTTGAAATACTCTTAAAAAATATGGGGAAATGTTCATTGCAGAGAAAACAAACTATAATTTTGAAGCATCAGTTCTGTTTCAAATTGGAATTTATGTCTATAATTCTTACTGGACTTCATTAATTGCTTTTTGTTGTGATTGAAGCACTGCCTTGCCGTAAGGGAAGGTGGCTGTCCCGACTTTGCTCCCTTGTGGTAGCAGCTCACGGTCCCTCCGGACACGGCGCTTCTGGGGTAGCTTCACTACCAATGAGACAAAATCGAAATGAATGTTTGAGGCTTCTGCAGTGGAAGGTAGAGCCAAAAAGATTTTTTTCCCAAGTCAATTTATTTATTTGGATAAACTTTGAAGATCCTATGGTAGCTTGAAGTCAGAATGGCAGCCTTTCAACAGGTCAGCGGAGAGCTCGGCGTTGGAATTACTCAGGAGTTTTCCTGGAGGTGAGGGCAGAGGGTGCGGGCAGGGACGGAGCGGCCGGGGAGCCCTGAGCGGCCAGGAGCGGGGACCCGGTGCCCGGAGCGCGTGGAGACAGAGACGCTAAAGCCGCTGTCGCCGAGGTCGGTGCCCCGGGCGTTGTCGCTGCCCTGCCCTGGGCAGGGGGCTGGGGAAGGACGGGGGCCCGGGCCGGAGCAGGTGCGGCGGTGACAGGGTTAAGGCGGCGGCGGGCGCGGATCTGTTGGCGGTGCCGGAGCTCCGGGCGGTCGGAGCGGCCCCGCGCCCCCGCCCGGCCGCAGCAGCAGGTGTCGGTGACGGCGGTGGCAGCAGCGAGGGAGTTAAAGCCCGCGGCGGCGGGAGGAGGGGGACTGCGAGCGAGCGAGCGGCGGCAGCGGGAGGAGGGGGCCGAGGCGGAGCAGGCGGCGGCGGGAGGAGGGGGACCGGGGAGCAGGCAGCAGCGGCAGGAGGGGACCGAGGAGCCGGCGGCGGCGGCAGCAGCCGGGTTGCTAGGGATGGAGAGATCCCGTGTCACCCGGATGTGAGTGTCATGTTGGCCCAAACTCTGAGGGATTTGGCAGCGGCGAAGCAGCAGCGGCAGGAGGAGGAGGAGCAGCAGCAGCCCCTCGCACGTCTCTAGTCACTACCATGGGGGTCGGGTAGCGGGTAGCGCAGGGGCAGCGCGCACCTGGCTCGGGGTGGGGTTGGGGGGCGTCTCTGCCCTTTTTTCTTTTTTCATTTTCCTCTCACACGCTGGAGAAAGTGAGAAAAATGCACCAGCAGCCGCAGCCCGAGCAGCACCCTGAAGGTAAGAGCCGGGGCGCCCACCAAGGGCAGCGGCGTGCTTGGGGCTGAGGGGAGGGTGGGGGCGGGGGAGGATTTATGAGGGATTTGGGAGTCGGGGATTGGGGGGATTAGGGAAGGGGCTGAGGATGGGGGTCGGTTTGGGATGGGAAAGGAATGAGCGGCTGTGTTCGAGGAGGGACCGCGAAGGGCAGAGGATGAGGCGAAGCCGGGACAAGGTGCTGCCCTCGGCGTGTGACCAACGTGCGAGAGCATTTATGCGCGTCTGTCCCTTATCCTGGGGCCATTAATATCAGCTGCGGGAGGACACGGCTGGGGCTGCGTTTGCCTCATCCATGTGTACCTGGGGCTGAACCTGCCCGGAGTTGCGGCTCCCGGGGGCTGCCCCGCGCCGGGCGGGAGGAGCTCGGACGTGCCGGAGGCCGCGCACGGAGGAGCTGCTCCGCGCGGCTCTCGGCGTGAGGATCGGGCATATCTAGCTCCGCTACTTGCAGTTGCTTGCGTATCTCGGTTTCAGCCAGTCGAAAAATTCAAGATTTATCGTGCTTGCTTTACTTCCTAAATCTCTTCCCCCTCTTTTCCTGTAGAAGTAGCTATGCAAAGCCGTAATGCTTTTGTTTTTCTCTGTGTTTCTTTTAATATTTTAGACATGCTCCGTTTATCTACAGTACTCCGTCAGATAAGACCAGTGTCCAGAGCCCTCGCCCCCCATCTAACACGAACCTATGCAAAAGATGTGAAGTTCGGAGCAGACGCGAGAGCTCTGATGCTACAAGGAGTAGATCTTTTAGCAGATGCCGTAGCTGTCACCATGGGGCCAAAGGTAATGGAAGACTTGGACTCTATGTTAGCACAGACCTGGATGAAAATACTGTAACAGAGGACAGTTGTTGGGTTTCTCTCGGTGGAGCTGCACGATTGTATTTGCAGAACTGCAACGCAAAGGGGCTGGGGGAGGGACAGGCTCCTGCAAGCAGCTGTAGTCTCGTGTCCACCAAAAGTGCAGCTGTAGTGTCCCACGTGTGCTTTTTGTAGTAACAAAGTAAAATTGCTTGGATTCCTGTGAAAGGTACATTTTATTCGTCTCAACAGTTTGAAGGGTAAGGAGATGTGCATAATGTGTTACCAGCTGAGTTGATAACCTGTAACAGTGCAGTAGATAATGTAACTGTCCTGTGTCATTGGGTAGGTTAATTAGCATGTGGGTGGCTTGGTTTGATTTTTTTTATGATGCTTGTTTTGTTTGTTAATTTTTTTTTTTCAAATTAACATTTTCCATTAGTTTATCTTTTAAATATTAACAAGCCTTAAAAAATATCCAAAGTGTAATGTTGAGTTCTCGATTGGCTGGTGGATATTACCAGCCTAAGTGAAATTTCGTGGCAGAGGCATTCATTTGTGTTACCCTATATTCTGTCCTGCAAGGGAGATCTGGGTCTCTTGGCAAGCCAGCTGTGGTATTCTGCATAGTCATGCAATGTGCAGTAGGGCTTGAAATGAGATTCCTCTTTTTGAGGAGGAGACACTGATTGTCTTGGGGCTTATGTGACTATCTGTGCCCTGTAACAGCATGTGCATGAGAGTTCTTCTGAGGGCTGCTTGGTCTCTGTAACATTATTTCATGTATTTTCTGCACATTTTTAGTGCTCTACCAGCTTCATTCAAAGGCAAAAATGCCATAAAGCTCAGTAGATGAAGTTTAAGGAGCAATTATGTCAGGAAACTGTGGCTGCTTCCATAAAGGAACAAAGTTTAAGTGTAGTTGGTTAATTTAACTCTTGTTTTTTTGGATCAGGCTACTTTGTGAATGCTGAAGCACTGTTCTAATCCACTGGCTAAAGGGCAGTTGCTGATGCAACTTCAAGTAACCTTAGGGGATTTTTGTTGGTTATGCTTTCTTCATGTAGAAATGGAGAGGTTGTCCTGCAGTGCCTCAATCAGCTTCTGGCATTTTTAAGAAACATCAGTCTGGTGAGGAAACCTCCTTTGGCCCTGTTCTACATTTTAAGGAGCCCTGTTTGCAGTCTCACACAACCTTTTGGTAGTGCTCCAGCTTGTTGAACAGAACTGGTTTGTGTGGGAGCTCAGCTTCTCAATGTGCCGGACCATTCTAAATGCCTGTGCAGTTCCTGGTGGTGTTTGTTCCCTTCTTCAGGAACACAGGCAGGTGTTTTTGCTGAGAGCAAGCTCTTTCATGAGATTTGTTATCTGTAGGTTTTGTTGCGCTCCTCTTCTCAGAGCTGCAAACCAAACATTAGGAATAAGACCATATCAAACTACAGAACAGAATTAAGCAAACTGAGACATTATATAAAAATGTACTGGTAGCATGCTCCTCCAGCAAGGAGTTTTCTTATTCTTGAATCACTTTTATATTTAGAAGTGCAGATCAAATAAAATAGTAGTAGGGAATGCTTTTTGCCATAACTGTTCCATGGCACAGGGGTAAATTCCCATAAGCTCTTTGCCAGGTTCAGCCTGAGGAGCTGAAGCAGAAGCTGGGGGCTGCTGGGCCCTTGTGCTTCAGGAGCAGCGAGGCCTCGTGCCTGGCGGGCAGCCAGAGCTGGTGCAGCCATTGAGGCAGATGTGTGCGGGCTCCGAGCAGGGGAGGGGCTCAGGGCTCCACAGCGCCCTGCCGGGGAATCCTTGCGCGGCTCCTGGCACGTGATCCCCACCCTGGGCTGGGAGAGCTCTGGCCGGAGCCAGGAGCCGGCGGGGTCAGCTCCGAGCAGGACCCGACAGACCAAGGGAGGGGACTTGGGCAGGGCCACCTGGGAGGGACAGTGCTGGCCTGGGCCAGTCGCTCTCCCTTCCCTCTTCCAGCAGCTCCAGCTGTCAGGACAGGAGTTTCAGGGCAGCAGTAAACCTGAGGTGGCTCCTTGAGCTTCTGCCTTCAGCTCAAACTGGCACATGGTTGGTTGGGGCAGGTATTGGCCATTGAATTCACCTGAGAACAAGCAAGGACCAGTGCAGGTGCATTTGCCTTGAGGTCCCTGTGTGGGTCACAGTTTCCTGTAGTAGCTGTGTCTGTTGGACACAATACTCCAGCTTTTTAGTTGGATCCAAGTGTGGGTAGGATGACAAAAGCTTGGTAACTTGCAGTGCTTGAGAAACTACTGTAACACATGAACACAAATTTGAAGTATTCTCAATTGTCTTTGCTAATCACTATTTACTAATCACTATTGAGGTTTGCAAGTCTGCTTTTTTTTCCCTTCCAGCACATGCAATAAATTGATTTTTGTATTACTTGTTTTTCAGTCACAAAGAATGTTGATTGTAATCTGATGAAAATTTTGAAAACTTGGTTATTTGAATTGCTAGATATTTAATTTTGGGCTAAAATTTTAGCATTAGAGGGAATCTCTTCAGTTTTTTCTCTAAGGTCAGAATTGCAAACTTCAGCATTATGGCTGAAGAATGGAATGTCATTCTGTGGAAGCATAAAGGCTTTGAGCCATTTTTCTGGTTTTGGAGAGCCTTGATGTTCAAGTGTGTGTTTGAGAAGTCCCAGCTGAACGCCATGTGTGAGGTGTTCAGCTGTGACTCTTCAAAATTCTCAGTTGAGCCGTTGATGGTAACATGCTTTGGGTTGGCTTGGATTTAAAATTCGGTTTTTGTCTCCCTAGGGAAGAACAGTTATTATTGAACAAAGCTGGGGAAGTCCCAAAGTGACAAAAGATGGTGTGACAGTAGCAAAGGCAATTGACTTGAAAGACAAATACAAAAACATTGGAGCCAAGTTAGTTCAAGACGTTGCCAACAATACCAACGAAGAAGCAGGAGATGGAACCACTACTGCAACAGTCCTGGCACGAGCTATTGCCAAGGAGGGCTTTGAGAAGATCAGCAAAGGAGCCAACCCAGTAGAAATCAGGAGGGGTAACTTCTTCCTATTGTTTTTAATATTTGATCGCTGTCTTTTATTTTCCATATCCTAAATTTGATTTATTTTCTGTTTGAAGAGCCATTATAAAGGGTTATATGATGTTTAGAGAACACAGTGGGGGTTTTTTTTATACTGCAGACTGAGCAATCATTAATTTGTCTGATCATTGTACTATTTTACATGCAGTCAACTTATTTAATTTGTTGTGAGCTCCAGTTAAAGCCATTTCTGCATGTAATTCATACAACAGCCACGTAAACAAATCTCAATCATGAAAATATCTCACACCAATTTCAAAAATCCCATCACTGCATACACAGTATGGAATAAGAAGTATTTGGTTTTGAACATGCAACCAATGCATTTTTGCAGTGTGGACTTTTGTCTGAAAGAAAACCTGTTTGTTGTGGTGGGTGGGTGCTTGGTTTGTGTTTTCTGTGCTCTGTACCTTGTTTTGCTCACTCACAAGTGCCCTGTTGATCCTCAGGGGTGATGCTGGCAGTGGATGCCATCACAGCTGAACTGAAGAAGCTGTCAAAACCTGTTACAACTCCAGAAGAAATTGCACAGGTAAGGAAAAAAGCACAATTAAATAGAACCCAAATTTAGGCAGCTGTTTCTCAGAAAAAGGTTTGTGAAGTTAGGTTTAATGAGGTTAGGTTGTGGATCTTGACATTGGGTACTTTCCTGTATGCATCAGAAGTAGTCTTCAATTGCACTGCCAGAAGCTCGTTCAGAAGTGGGCAGATTTCTTTTCATCTTCAAGTTTCATTCCAAAGTGTGGTCTGAAAACATAAATGTGTGTACTTGGGAAGAACTGATGGGAGCAAAGCTCTGATGTGAAGGGAAGTGATGGCAGAGTACTGAGGGTGTGACAGATCTGCTGTAGGAGATCAGGCTCAGGTGTGTTGGTGGTCCTGGGTTATTTGTGCCTGGGTGTGAGCCCAGTGCAGGGAATCTGGCTCTGTGCTGCAGCTGCCCAAGGGCCTGAGCCCTCCTGCTGAGTGTGCTGCTCTCTGCTGCCCTGCCTTGTCAGAAATGTGAGCATTACACATGGTTACTCTGATTGGTTTTTATCATGAGGAAGCACCTTGCATTGGAAATGAGATTAAATGTCTAATTCTTTCAGGTTGCCACAATATCAGCAAATGGAGATCAGGAAATTGGCAATATCATCTCTGATGCAATGAAAAAAGTTGGGCGAAAGGGTGTGATCACTGTCAAGGTAAGAACTGGCCAGGTGACTGTCTCTTCTCCTGTTGGGGCTGGCTTTTGTCATGGGTGATGCTGCTGCTGCAGCTCACGTTCCATAATTCCCACCATAATTCCTCCCCAGCTCCTGTAGATCAGAATTTGATCCTTCTTCCATCTTACATTCTTTCTGTTTTGGAGAGAAACACATGAAACTGATGTAGGGTCCACAGCCTTTCCATCTGTTGTGCAGATGTGCTAAAACTGTACTTGTACTTTTGTTAGCAAACAGGGGAGATTTTAATGCAGATTTTCTTGCATCTAAACAGGATGGAAAAACTCTAAATGATGAACTGGAAATCATTGAGGGTATGAAATTCGACAGAGGCTATATCTCTCCATATTTTATTAACACAACTAAAGGTGAGTTAACAGTCAGTCATGTCAAACACCTTCCAGTGGCTTGTGTCAGTCAGAAATAATGGCACCTGTTGGAGGCTTTACAGTCCCTTATGCTGTGCACCACAGCAAATGGAGCAGGGGGTCCTCCCCCGTCAGGAAACTTGAACTTGGTAAAAGCCTGGAGTGTTGGGGGTTCCTTTTCCTTCTCTGCAAAGTGTTTCTGTGAACATCAGGCTGGCCTTGCAACACAGCAGAACAATGGAGAATTGGAAGTGGAGTCTTGGGGAAAACAAGTTGTCTTTTTCTTAATGCAGTGGGAAAGTGCAACCATTGCTCCAAAGCACCTGCTTATGTTAAAAGAATGCTTGATATGTTTTTGTAATGGAGCTGTTCTGGTAATGCATGTTGTTTCTGCAGGGCAGAAATGTGAATTCCAGGATGCTTATGTTTTAATCAGTGAAAAGAAAATCTCTAGTGTACAGTCCATAGTTCCAGCTCTTGAAATTGCCAATGCCAACCGCAAACCTTTGGTCATCATTGCTGAAGATGTTGATGGAGAAGCCCTCAGCACTCTAGTCTTGAACAGGTGAGACTTAAAATCCATTCTTTTCTGTGTATAAGGCTGGTTCTCTTACCTGTGCCAAAGAAACAGCAGCTTTTAACACCACTGTGCTTTATATCAGCTCAGGCAGAGCTCCAGTTGTGTCCTAACTGCCTTTCTGAGAAAAAACACCCCAGTTTGTGATGGGCTCTTTGTTTGCTTGACTGCTAGAGCTGCACTGAAATAATTTGGTTTAGTAATTAGACTCATTCTCTGAATTTTTGTCTTTAGACTGAAGGTTGGCCTTCAGGTTGTTGCTGTAAAAGCACCAGGTTTTGGTGACAACAGGAAAAACCAGCTTAAGGACATGGCGATTGCTACTGGTGGTGCTGTAAGTAATGATGCTTCAAGTGGCTTTTTGCTCCAAGGAATGTTAATGCTTTTCAAGGAGGAAAACACTGTGCATTTTTAGGTCCTTGGCTTGTATTTGCTGGGTTGCAGGCTGTGTTCTGTTCTTTCAAAAATGTAACAGTAACTGATGTTGAAACTTCCTGTTTTTTAAAATGCAGACACTGATAATTGCTGTGTAATGCAGTCCTGGCCAACCATATGTCCTTGTAACTGACTGAAGTCACATGAGATTTCCTTGCAGGATTTAGATTTTTAAGGGGAAGGAGGAACTCCAAGGCAATTGTTGCCTCTATAAACAATTGCCTGGGCTCAGATGTGGCAAATACAATTATTTAAAATGCTTGGAATTGACTGAATGCATTTTCTTACTACTAAATTTTGCATATAGTTGATACACTGATGTCCCTTTATGCTGCCCTTTTTTAATATGCATTTCAAAGTCATAGCATGATATTGGGACCCAGAGGAGGCTGTTGAAATAAAACTTCATGTTTAAGGTAATGGCAGCACAAAGTAACCAACCAGCAAAACCTTTCTTCAGTCAGTGACATGTCAATATCTGTAACTTCTCAAAATGCAAGGAGATAAGGGTGACAGGACTGAAGGAAACACCGTGAAACTGTGTCAGGGGAGGTTTAGGTTGGATATCAGGAAGAGGTTCTTCAGCCAGAGGGTGCTTATTTTGCACCATTAGCCTGCTGTATGTGTTCATGTACTTGTAGATAAAAAAACCTGATGTGTGGGAACCTGTGAATTCCAGCTTTTCACGTAATTTCTTTCAGGTGTTTGGAGAAGAGGGTTTGAACCTAAATGTGGAAGATATTCAGCCTCATGACTTTGGTAAAGTTGGAGAGGTCATTGTGACAAAAGATGACACCATGCTCCTCAAGGGGAAGGGTGAAAAGGCTCAGATTGAAAAACGCATTCAAGAAATAATCGAACAGCTAGAGGTCACCACCAGTGAATATGAAAAAGAGAAACTGAATGAGCGACTGGCCAAACTCTCTGATGGGGTTGCAGTATTGAAGGTATGAGGAACTCGGTAAAACCATGATGAACTAAAGCTTAGGCTTCTGGAGTGCTGAGGCACAGAAGAAGACTTGCCAGTAATGGGAGAGGGTGGGTTGGCTTTCTGGCACTTCTTGGGCATTGGCTGCTTAATTTGGTGGCAGCAGTGCTGTCCCCCCGGGCTCCTGGAGCGGCCCTTGACGCGTGCCTTGCTGCTGGCAGGTGGGCGGAACGAGCGATGTTGAGGTGAACGAGAAGAAGGACAGGGTGACGGACGCGCTGAACGCCACGCGCGCGGCCGTGGAGGAGGGCATCGTCCCCGGGGGCGGCTGTGCCCTGCTGCGCTGCATCCCAGCCTTAGAGGCCTTAACTCCAGCCAACGAGGATCAGAAAATCGGTAAGCAAATGACTTGGAGATGTGTGTGGAAGTGATACGAGCAGGCTTTCCCCTGGCCTGAGGCGTTGTCAGGTGGCTTTTAGTGAGTTCTTAGTTACTTGGTCTTAGGAACATCACATTTCTTTGGCGTGCTGGTCTCTGCTTTTGAGTGGGAAGGAGCTTTTTCACTGCATTGCTGACTGGACTGTGTACGACCCAGTAGCAGTAAAGCAGCAGTATCCCAGCACAGAGTGGCAAATGCTTAGAGTTGGGAGCTGGCTGTTAAAGTCTTTGCAGACAGACAAAATGCTCAAGAGACTATGTGGCAAATCAAATGGAAAAAGGATTTGTGCCACGTTGCACATAAATATAGAGAGTAATAATACTTCTTACTGTTTTTTTGTAGAAGTAAAACTGAAATGTGCATGACTATCCTGCAGAGATTGCATTTGTTGGCAAGTGTCAAGTAGCAGAGAACGTTTCCTCCTGGAACTGGCAAAAATAGTTTATGTTCTTTCTTGGAGGGTTTTCTCTTGGTATTCATTTCCAGCACTAGGGCATTCCTTGGCAATGGGAGTGGTGTTTGTACATGGAGCTCCAGCTGTCCTGTTTCTTGCAGGCATTGAAATAATCAAGAGAACACTGAGAATCCCAGCAATGACTATTGCAAAGAATGCCGGTGTTGAAGGATCATTGATAGTTGAAAAAATCCTGCAGAGCCCATCAGAAGTTGGCTACGATGCAATGCTCGGGGACTTTGTAAATATGGTAGAAAAAGGAATCATAGACCCAACTAAGGTAACCTAAAGGTCTTCGTTCTTAGCTTTGCTTCCTTCCACCTCCTGTGATGGTCAGCAGGTTTTAAGTAGTTTCTTGCTTGTTTTTAGGTTGTGAGAACTGCTCTGATGGATGCTGCAGGTGTTGCATCTCTCCTATCAACAGCAGAGGCAGTGGTGACTGAAGTTCCTAAAGAAGAAAAGGAGCCGGCAATGGGAGGAATGGGTGGGATGGGTGGAGGAATGGGAGGTGGCATGTTCTAATTCCTGGGGTAGGGATGCATCATGAGCTGTGCTGTTGGAGACTGACAGTTCTGACTTCAAAAACTTGAGCTATCAGTGTGAGAGGATGGATAGTGACTGAAGTGAGGCTGGTGTTGAAAAGAATCACTGTAACCATCAGTTACCGGATTTCATTTAACACACATGTAATTGTTTACAGTCATTGTCCATGCCTACAGATAATTTATTTTGTATTTTTTGAATAAAGACATTTGTACATTCCTGATAAATGGGTGCAAGATCCATCTACCAAGGTCCTGATTTGAACTTAATTAAGGCACTTGATATTCTATTTCAGAATTTCTTGGTGCTTGCCAGTACTAGAAAGAACTTGAAAGCCACTGTGCGTGAGACTAGACAATTGTGTACAAAGTAGGCAAATAGAGTTATGTGACCTTTATGTAATAAACTGCTCAAAAGTTACAAAATGTATCACCTCCTTCATCTGCACACAAAGCCATAGTTATGGGAGAGCCTGGACAGCCTGCTGCTGCTTCTAAGATTTAGTAGAAATTGACACTTATGCTTGAAAAAATGACAGGGCATTTCACTCTGAGAAACATTCCTTTGTCTAGAGTGTTTCTCAGAAATGCAAGTGCTTTAATTTTGGTAAGAACTATCTAAGCTGAACTGCACTACAGTTCTTTGAAATATTAAACAATGCTCTGAAAACAAAGCACGTGCACTGAGTTTATTTTGCCCTGTCTATCTGGTGGTTTCACGTGCTGGAACAGGCCCAGTGTACCTTTCACAGTGCCAGGGAAAGTGAAGTGCCCTGAGGGTATCAAACAGGTGAAGTCTTTGCTAAGAAAGGGTTGTGTGATTTTTAGATCCTTCCTTTGCTCAGGTGTAGTATGTGATTACCTCCTCACCTTGAGCCTTCTGTTCTTTCTCGTAAGGGGTGCAGGGTTTAGTTATTTTGCACTAGAAATGTTGCTTTGCCTCTTTCTGTGTTCTTTGACCTGACACCACCACTAACTTTGTGCAGTCTTTTGTTTTCCAGCCTGCAGAACTGTGGTGTTCCCAAACCTGTGTATATCTGATTACCTCAACAATCAGAATTGCTTTACATCTTCTCAGTTCTGTACAAATGACCTTAATCCACCTGTTGCTTTCCTCAGCTTCCTGCCCTTAATAAGAACTATCCTTCCACAGATGGGATGTGTGACATTCTTATTTTAAGTAAAATGGTCTGAAACTGTTTCAGGGCTGTCTTTATTTTGAAACATACCTTTCTATGTTATTTAATATGCTGTTCTTAATTAACCATATGGATTACATGTGCTGCAGAGAAAGGATCAGCTTCAGCACCTGGCCTGAAGCTTCACCTAATTTCAGTAAGGAAATTTGGTAATGCAAGGCAGCATAAAGTAAGGATTTAGAATCTATTCAAACCTAGTCACTTGATTTCTTCAGAAACTGGGAAGAGAATAGTCAGGAGTAGAAGTACTGAACATGTATGTAATCAGGATGACATTATCACAGTGGGAGCATGGTACTGAAAAACCTCAAAGAATGAAGTTTTAGTGCTCTCTTACGTGATTTATGATGACAGCTGGCCTTGGCTGTTCTCTGCAAGGAAGCACAGGGCCTCCTGTTACCTGCTTCCAGGGAGGACAGCACCTGCTTCTCAGAGGTAACACCTGCTTTAAAGTGTTCTGTTTGCATTAGGTGAGGTGGAGGTAACCCAAGTGCAGCGTGTACCAGGGAAGGAGTGCCAAGGAGCAAGTTCAGCCTGCCAAATGCACTGCAAATTCCAGACAGGTCCCCTGGGTGCCACTGCCTGTAGCTGAGACTGCTGCACTCAGATTTCAGTGCTCCTTATGCATTTCATCCCTGAAAACGAGGGAGTTCTAGAGCACGTGCTGGTCACTCTAGGGGCAACTGGAGATCCCTGACTTACCTTGGCCATTCATTTGAATTCAAAGCACCACTCCTCAGTGGCTGCCAAACTGTGCCATTCTCTGGGAAGCCAGTGTGTCAGCTGGCCTCTGCTTGGGCAGAGCTGGCTGAGTTGATGCTCTGAAGTTACATTCCCACCAAGTCGAGTTAATAAGTTACAGTGCTGAAAAACGCCAGGAGCTTGGCTTGGGCTGTGATTCCAGGAGCCGTTTGGCGTTAAACGGCAGCCGAGATAGCCTGGGTTACAGGAGCTGCCAGGTGTCTGTTACTGATAAGGCTTTAAGCTGCACTTGATTGCAGCTTTTGAACATTCTATGTCTGTCTGAGCAGGTGTGTTTGGCACAGGGTAAGATCACACCCAAGCTCAGATAAGAAATGAATGCCCCAAAGGAGGAGCACGGCACTTTGTACAAGTGAAGTGTACAAACAAGTTTATAGCTGAGGTTGTTACAGTTTCCCTTTAGGTCTGATGAACTTCATGCAGCATCAGCTCCCGAGGGATGCTGGTTTCTGGGCCGTGGAGTTTGGCTGCTCTTCTTTCAAAGGCAGCAACCATCTGCTTTACAACTTCATCAAAAAATAGTGTAGCGAGTTTTGAGTGTAGAAGTGAACGAAATTCAAAAGAAATCTGTTTAAGAAAATAAAAGATAATTATTTTTCCTATCTATACTGTTGTAAAATTCTGTTACAAATAGACAACTCTGTTAAAGCATCTCCAGTGAAGGCTGCAGGTAAATTGTAGAACAGTTAAAACTGAGGAATAGGTGAATGTGGTTGAGAAGGAAACCTATGTTCCTTGCTCTAAGGACTGTACTTCTGGGCTTTTCCATTAGGAGAATCCTCTCATTCAGTTCTCTGAAGTAGTCATTTACATCTACCTAAACTGTCTTTTCTTTTATAAATGGTTCATTACAAAAGAGATGTGGGATAATGAAAAACTACTGACAAACAATAACTTGTTTTGTGCACAGAATTCACTTGAGGGACAAAAGTTGTCTGAAGAAAATCCTGCGTGGCAAGACAACAGACTAACAGGTAAGCTGGAGCATGCTCAAGAAACTTAAAAGTGACTTGAAATAGTTACCTATTAAATGCCAATATTTTAAATCAGTCTTTCCTTTTGGTGGCAGTAGTTCTGGTCGGTTCAAACAAGCAGTTTAATTACTAAAATTACAGATTTGGTTTGTGTGCCACATCTCCCACCTGAACAGCTCCCGACCTGACACCAGCAGTCAGTGAAATGGATTGCGAGTTAAGTAATTTTTGTTATTCCTGAAAAATCAGATTTAATGCCACAAGGAGCAAATACAGCTTCTCCCCAACTCCTTATGAGCAATGCATGTTAACTGCAAAGCAGTAGCACAGAAGTAATTAAACAGCTTGGCCCATTAGCCAAGTGTAACTTCATTTACATTTGCTTGCCCTCAAGCATCAATAAAATTAACGTGCCTCGTGCAAGTCTGAGAGCTGTCATTCAGGGCATGCAGAGTTCTGCACACTGGGGATGTGGAGTCTGGCATCATGTTCAGCAATTATGTCAGTCTTAAAGGGATGGTATACATTAATGAGGTTTGCAGGTGGTGAAAATGGTGGTGTGCTTCAGTCTGTGATCCAAATAATTTCAGAGCTGAAACCAAAGTAGGAAAGGTTCCCTGTTGTATGTAGATGTCTCCTGGAATCAGGCTGGCACAACAGGATATAACAGCTTGTGGGAACCAGCATGGCCTGAAACTCAAATAACATTTTCTAAAGCAAACAAGCATTCTTAAGTTGAGGCTTTCTCTGGAATATCTGTAATTGCAGGGCCTGTTTTGAGGAGTCTGTTGTGAAATGCTTATCATCCCTGCCTGCACGTGCCCAGAGGCAAGGAGCAGCAGGGCAGGAACTGGCAGAGGTTAAGCTCAGCCAACTGCACTGGCTTCCTTTGCTGCCTCCAAACAGGGTAAGCAGGAAGATGATAGTGTTCCCCCAAGAAAATGAAAATGTCCGTATTCAGTTCAGTTTTGATTCCATTTAACTGAAGTTCTTGACCTGAAATGTCAAAATGTGGCTTTGGTTTGTGGAGGTGTGGTGCTGTTTTCTCACAGAGCCTGTATGTAGATTGTAGGCTTTAAATGGTTGCTTAATTCAAGTTTTTTAACTGATTTATGGCTTGGGTTAAAAGATAGCTTATATTTGTTAGTAGAAAGAACTGACACTTATTTGCCTAAAGAAATACAAGTAACATGAGCACATAACATGCAAACCATTAAAATATGTGGTTCTTTGAGCACCTGTAGATTAATTTTTACTGAACTGTATGAAGTGCAATACAGTAATAAGCTGAAAGTTAATAACCCAGGAGGTTAATGTGCTAGTTTAAAAATACCCCAAAAGCTTTTTCCTATTCACTGAAGATGATTTTCAAAGCAGGGTATTCCAGCAGATGGCAGCAGGATTAGCCCAACTCTGTGTACTTTTGCAGCCTGTTAAAATCCCCAGCTCAATGCTTTGTTACACACTTTGTTATAAAATGCAAGAAAAAAATGTGATGGCAGACAAACCAGACAACATGGAAAAGCAGTAACTGGAATGGAAACAGCTTTTCTGGGAGTGAAATCAGGCTAAATCAGGTTCTGGATTTAAAGAGCAATACTTTTGGGCTGCAGTGATATCCCATCATAGATTAGAGACAGCAAAAATCTATTACACTTGCACTAGAGAAGGAAGGAGTAAGGCTTAAAATACGTGAAGGAGTAAAACTGGAAGGCAGGAAATTAAACTGACCAAGCTGCAGCCCAAACAGGACAGATGGCAGAACACTGACTTTCTGGTACCAAGAGCATTTAGGTTGTAGAGTGATTAAAGAAAATAGCAAAGTATATTTAGCATTTCTCCTGCACTGGACTGCCTAAAAACTTCAATGTGTTTAGAACTGTAGGGTGAGAGGTGCCTGTTCTAGACTGTTTCATGACACATGGACACCTCACTGCTGTTTCTGAAGGGTACTGGCTTCCAGCAGTAAAGTTTGCAAAATATTTTTTGGACAGCATTTACTAAAGCTAACTTGTTTTCAGTGTATAAGTATTTAAAGAAGTAGTACAGGCATTTAAGAAAGCCCCTCAGTTGAAGATAAGTGTTTCTATGTACTGCTCCTAGCATGTGGTAGTTTTCATTACCATACTTACTGAAAAATCCAATGTACATGTCCTTGGATAACCAGGGATACCAGGGCTCAAACGCCACACTGTTTCCAAGTGATTAAAGAGTTTTCCATCTGTGCATGATGCCTAAAATAAAGTTTTGAAAATCAAGCTACAGTTAGGCTTTTACAAATGTGACAAACAGGTATTACTGAAGCTTGTGTTTGCATTTTGGTACATAGTGATGGTCGTGGCATAGTTAAACCTGTTCTTACAGCACAGCCAGCATGAAATCCAATATGCAAAGATGTCAATTATGGCAAAATAACTGAGGTCCTTCTGAGGCAGAGGAAAATACTGTGTCTGAGTGTCACAAAACAGATCTGTGGCATGATGCATAGAACATTCAAATACATAACCTCAACTGGCTTGGAATTTGTAGAGAAAATTTCTGTAACTTTTTTTTGGGTCATTTTTTTACAAGTTTTTGTTGTTACCCCAAGGAGCTCTGCTCCAACAAACTGCCCCCAGGGAATAGGTGTTGCTTGGCTTGGAGAGCTGTGCTGAGGTGACTCATCTCAAAGACTAATCACCAGCACAAAAACACCTACATTTCTCTTTCCAGGAATGAGATAATGCATGGCCTTGCTACTTTTATATCAGAAAGAGGAGTAGAGGAAAGATTAGATACAAAGAGCTGGCCCTACTGCTATCAAAACAGCAGAAAAAATGGGAAAACTGCCACTGTGTTCCCCTTTCTTCCAGTCTTAAAGTAGCAAACTCACTCCATGCTTTCCCCCTCAGCAAAAACTGCTGTTAGCAATCTGATTTTTCCATTGTTGAAGCCCTAAAAATGGGAAAACCTCCAAGCAACAAACCCATTCCCATTTTGTGCCTGGGCAGCACACAAGGCTCCTTGGCCTGGAGTTACTTGAGAGGACAGTGAAATGGTCCAAGCACACAATCACTTCCCTAGAAATGTTCCTGCAGTTCTGTGGACATAATATAAACCTCTAGGAAAAGCAATTGCAGTAGAGAAAAGGCTAATGAGCCTCGGGGGAGGCAGTCTGAAGAAATGGCTTTCCTCACCACTTTTGGGAGTCTTTTTTCTGAGACAAGAATTCTTCTTTTGAATAAATTAAGAGGGGAAAAAGAGTTGGTAAGCCAATCTGATAGCTGTGTGAAAGAAAAAAGCCTGTCTTCTTAGGAAACTGTAGAAAAGGAAAGCTCTCAGCATGTAAGTCACAGATTTTCCATTATAGCTGCTCAACTTTTTTTAATAAAGAAAGATTTTTTTTCTTTCCAGAATCAGTCAGGATATTGAATAAAGGCATTCTGCATATTCCTTTTCCAATTTACATCTCCCTGTACTTCAGAAACTCATTTTCTGTTAAGTGTTTCTTATTAGGAAGCCTAGAAAAGAACAGTGAAATAGAATTTTCAAACAATTATCTTGAACAGCAATCAAATGCTATAATTTCCACTAATTATTCCAAACCAACCAGGATCTGCTAAGGGAGAGACAGTTTTGCTATAAGGAATCTGTTCTGAGCCATTCCTTATGAAGACAGATTTGAACATATAAGACAAATAGAGCATCCAGGCATCATTTAAGATATTTTAGTGACACTTTTCTACTTTTCTCTTACTTATTGCTCTTGAAAAGCTGAAAGGAAAAATATAACTGCTTCTCTTCTGAACAAATTAATTGTAAAAAAAATTAACTTTAAATCCACACTTCTTTCTTCTCATCAATATATTGAATAACTATCTCTTCAGCACATTGTATTGAAGCTTAGCCTTTTCATATTAACTAGTTAAAATTGTGAGAAGAAAAGTAATGACAGCAAGTTCATTAAGGCATCAGAAGCTAGAGTTGTCAGATAACTTCTGAGTGCTTATTTTGCACTCAGGAAGGCTTGGACAAAATTAAAAAAAAATAAAATAAAACCAACAAAACCAAAACCCCAACCCAAACAAAAATGTTAATATATTCTTTTAATAGCTGCCAGCTTTGCCAATAAAGATGAATTAAAAAGTGATTTCCTCTCCTCCCTCATGTGGCAGGTTGTTCTAAAACACATTCAAATTCTCCCCAGTTTATCTAAAGTCTTTAAAGAAAAGCAACACAAGTTTTAAGCCACACAAAGAACTTCCAGCATCGATTTTGTTTTAAGGCAAGATGTTCCTGGAATATTCAAATTTCGACAAACAAAAGTTAAGGAAAATTATGGTTAGGAGTAAAGAAAAATGCAATTACCTTAACTAAATGTGGTCTCACTAGGGTTACAATTGATGTGTATCTCTCTGCTACAGGAGGGAATCCTATTTCTAGCTCTGCTTTGCAGTACCCAGAGCGCCTCGAGAGTATGTCTGACTTTTTACACCAAGGAACAAAGAGTTTGTAATTCTCCACAACAGCAACAACTTCATACATTTCCTGCATGGAATACCTGGAAATAGACACATGAATGTTACAGTTACAAGGTATTTAAACTTCAAAATAGTATTAAAAATTTTCAAAGATGGTATACGTGCCATAGGCAGTTGAAAGGTGGACATAGTCACTGGTTTTGGAAATTGAAAATGCAGCTTTGCTAATTAAGAGGAAAGAAAAGTAATACACTGGTAATTATTGGTTTTTGCATAAAGAAGCAAAACATCACACACCATCCAGCAGTAACTTTAGTGAACAATGAACCTAGTGCCTGCTGCTTTCTGCAATATCAGGTAAACAGGCATACTCTTCAAATGGAAACATTTTTTCCAGCACAGCTGTGTCTTCATTTAGGCAGATGTTGGACATTGCACCAAAAAAAAAAAAAAAATTATCCACACTTCATGGCTCCCAAAACAAGGTGTACCAAAACTCAAGTACTGTATTTCACAAGGTTTAAACAGAGGAGCACCACCTTCCTTATTTGAGACCAAATAAAAAAACTTAATTAAAAAACCAGATGGAATGGAAAAACCTTCCAGCATCACAGAATGGCTGCTGTCGGAAGGGACCTCTGGACCTCATTTTGTCCAACACCCCTGCTCAGGCAGGATATTGCAATCAGATGAAACACCATTAAGGCAACATTTTAGCTGATTCTGCTGTAACATGGCAAAGTATTACATAGCTATGGGTTTTCATTTTTCATTCTGACTCTGAAACAGATGGGATTAAGCATGTGCATAATTTCCTTTAAAATGAAGCATTTGTTCAACAGTACTTAGCAGTGAGGACTATTGGACAAAGGCCCTCTTTAAGTGGCTAGGCAAGATCTGCTGCAGTTCAAGAACTATCAAAACAAGGAATGTTAAGTATAGTAAAAAAAATATGCTAATAAACAGTTCACCCTGTTGTGGACCAGAGACTGGGCAAATCCCAGTATCATTAAATGAACTGGGATTTTCCCACTAGCTCTAAGGCAAACAAGGTTTCAAAATCTTTTTCTCTGTGAAGTTTCTTCATCGCAGAACTAATTATTTTTTTTCTTTTAAAGAAATAAGAAAATCTTGAGAAGTATAATATAATGTAAGTGCAAACATTAGCATGTGTTTGGGAGAGGATGAAACAGGGTTTTCACACCTGTTGATTTATTCACATTTTACTAGATGAAATTCTTAGTGTATTACTCCATTTCAAGGTTGGTTTTGTTTTGTCATGGAATGGAACAGTTATTTCTGTTTCTTTCTATAAACCACAGGCTTTGGGTTCCTACTTTTTTTAATATTAACTTTCAGACTGGTAAACCTAATCTCTACAAATATTCTGAAAGTCAAAACTCCTTTCTAGGTTCCCAGAGTCTTGGGAACAAATATCTTCAGGGATACTCAGTTTTTTTATCTACTTGTGTTTTGGATTAATTACAGGAAATACAAAATCAATAAGCATTTAAAGTATCTGTGTCCACACTTTTATACCAACCCTATAATTCTTCTTTCAGAATATTCTTTTCTTTTATTTATTAGTGGTGCAGCAACATTGAAGAAGTTTCTTGAAAAAGTATGGCTCATTACAGGTACTTGCAAAGGAGAAGTTCTGGTCATCAGAATACCACAAGAAGCCAAGTGCCTGAAAGAGGGAAAATGCTTTTAGATGTGTTTGATATCAGCAAAATAAATAACAATGCATTCAGGTAAGACAAACCATCTCTTGTATAACATTTTAGAAAATGTCAGCCAGATGGAAAAACGAAAGCTTGTAACAATATAAACTGTCAAAAACACAAGGGGCACCTTTTTTTTTTCCCCTGAAAGAAACTAAAAATAGCCCCAGTCATGCCAGAAGAAACTGGCAGAGTAAAATCCAAAGGGCCTCATTAACCACTGGCTGCATGGCAGCTCGAGTTCACGCTCAAGTCTCACATGCAGAAGAGGCTTTCTCAATAGCAAAAACGAGGCATAGTTTGCAAAATTTTACCTTTTTGGAATACACAAAGTAGAGAAGGTTTCACTTGGAAACAGAAAGCTGATCTCTGCTATAATCCTTCTGCTGCCACCCTTCTCTTAAAAGGACAGCTTCATTTTGGAAGTCCTTTCAGAAGGTGCTTTGTTTACCCAGCTTTCAACATTTCCTTCAGAAAATATCACCGGAACCTTGGATGCAGTGTTTTCATAAGTAAAACTTAACAAATTACCTTGAAAACTACCAGTAATTCTAAGATTTCACCTCAGTGTTCTCAGTGAACATCTACACTAAAATCTAACAAGTATTCACCGTGTGTAACAGTTCTGCTAAATCATTGATTTTCCTCAGATCAGGTCAGTCAAGATGCAAAATGCTGCCTGAGAAGCTCTGAATTTTGGCACCAGGAAAGTAAAAATGCCACTCTTTGGCCACAGTGACTCTACAAACATAAGCTAACAAGTAACCCAGGTCTCTTACTGATCTTCCTCTAACTATATAATCAGGACTATACTTCTGGATTCACGTGGTTAAAAATGGAGCCAACCTCTTTTACTCAGAACTAGGCTTCTTTGGGGTTTGGTTGGATGTTTTGTCATTTTTTTAGAGGCAATGAACATGTAGATGCCCTTTTTCTTTTTCTTTTTTTTTTTTTTTAACCAAACACCAAATTAGTCAGCAAATTAGTTACCAATTTTGAATTAAATTTAATTTAAATTAGCAATATGTTCTTTAAAAATCAGCATAATTTAGAATTCTAATGAAAGACAGTAGTTACCCATGACTGAGCACATCAGCTTACACGGTCACTGTATTAGGAGTCGGGTAAATAACAAAGTGGTAGAGTTTAGAGGAAAATAATCATCATTAGTAGCTGGTTAGAAACAAGCTGTACAGACTTTTTAAAAACCAGCTATGCAACTGGGATATGAAGCATGATGCCTGAAAACACGTTGTAAACACTCCTGTTGAAAAGAAACTAAAATGGGACAGAAGTATTGTGTCAAAATTAAGAGAGGATAGGTCCACTTCAAAAGCCTTTAGACTCTGCAAATGTTTGTAACAGTATCTCATAGGACTTGGACAAAGTCAGTTTTTTTTCCAGATAGACCATACAAGACTGTTAAGGAGAAGCTTTGACAGGAATGCTGGAATAGTGCCAGTAACATTGTAGCTGCCTCAACCAGATTCACAGAAGGTGTTCAAATGTGTGGAGCAGACCTCATTCTGCACAGCTGATTTAAATTCCATTATCTGGGGCTATGTACAGGACACAGTCCAAACCAGTCACCAGGGTTTGTCTCTGGCTTTGTTTTTTACTGTAATGCCGTGCCAGTCTATTGTTTCATGCGGTTTTATCTAAACTTGTTTCAGCCACAGGGCTGAAAAACAATCCCTACAAATAATCTCTCAGCTGCTGAAAGACTGTGTCCTTGGCACTCGAGGAAGGCAAGGTTAAGAGGTTGTAATGCTAACAAGTATGGTGAGACTCCATCCCTCTCCCATTTTTATCTGAAGAACAGATGCTGTGAGAATGTGCTGGGCTGGGTCCCAGGTCAGGAAAACAGATCTCTTTAAAAATCCCCTGGTTTCCATGGACTGTCAGGCGTTTTTGTGAGCCTGACCTGGGCCACTGAAGAAAAAACCAAGTCCATTCTGGAATTCAGACACACCTGCCACCTCTGTATTTATCTCCTGCCAGTGACAGAACCATCTCCACTCACTCCTGCCACTCACTGCTTCCTCCCTGAGCACTTGAGGACTGATCAAGGCATCACCCAACTCCCATGACCTGAAAAGGAAGCATTTCTGGAGTATGACATGCACATGTAAGTGATCCATATTCTGTGATTTTTAAATTTTTTTTAATATAATTACACAATTTTCCAAGCCTGAAGATTAACTTTTTTGAAAAAATGGCTCTCTTAACTCCTCAGTGTAAACATTGAAATTAGTGCCAGGAGCATGCCAGGGCAAATGTGTTTACTATAGCCCAGCTGATACTTTCATCAGGTTAGTGATATCTGACTTCACGGTCTGTGAGACACGAGTTGATCCCATTCAAATTCTTTGCCAACAGCTGCTTGTATCCCAAAAAATGAGTGTACCAGCACGTGTCCTCACTAGCATCTCAGTCTGAATAAGCACACGAGACTAATTTACCACCTGAGCCCTTGAAGCCTGCTACTGAGCACAGCGAGGCTCTGCCGAGCTGGCAGCAGGTACAGAGTGCATTCCGGGGACAACGGCAGCAGTGAAGCGTCCCCAGCTCCAGGGCTTCAGGTAGCACAGCACTGGGTTTGATCCAGCTTGTGCTTGCTTAAAGCAGCTGCCAAGATCCTTGCAGCTTCCACTAGAAACATTTTTAAACTGAGTTTGCAAGCAGTTACTTAATGGGTTTCTTTATACCAAACACCCTTCCAGCAATTGATTTTGCCCTGGAGACTCTAACAAATTACTCTTTAAAACAGCAACTTTGTTGACCAGGACTGAACAAACTTAATATTGCAGACACAACACTGAGATTATACCACGAAGAATATACAGTAAAAAATGTGGTCCAATGTTACATTTTACTACTGAACAGTTAACAATTCTGTCAAATGACTGCATGAAATTTGACATCATGAACCAATCTGTTTCACTTTTTGACAGTTTTTATAAGGATGACAGAGTTTGATAGAAAAACACAGCAGCACTGCCATAACAGCGCTAACAGGTGAACCTTTTATACTAAGGTTTTCGAATCGCACTCTCTCATCTGCTTGCTTTTTTTTTCTTTCAGATGAAAGGTTACCTCTTCACCAAAGCATATTGTTTTCCTCAAGCTGTTGCAGACAGCCTTACACATGCTCAGGTGAAAAGGAACTTCTTGCATTATCTTAAGCGGAAAACACCCGGGTGCTTCCTCAGTTTTTTAATCCTTTGACGGATTGCTCACAACTCTGCCACCGTCTCGGGCAAAGAGGAGGCGAGTTTCTAACCGGCAAACCGGCCCCTCTCTGTCACGCCCGTGGTATCCGCGCCTCGCCCCGCGTACCTGGCGGCGGCCCCTCCGGCCAGCGCCCTGCCGAGCGCCGCG
>JAYDZK010000274.1:27839763-27888482 GCA_034509185.1 Euphonia xanthogaster
CCTGCGGAGCCGGCCCGCCCTGCCCGCGGGGGCGCGCGGTCACGGGACAGCGCGCGCGCCCGCGGCGCTCAGCCTGATTGGCCCGGCGGCGCGCGAGCCCCGCGCGCGGCCGTAATTGGGCTTGAGCGGGGGTGGGGGGCGCCCCCACCGAGCGGCGGGAGCGGCTGCGGCCCCGTGTCCGTCCCCGTGTCCGACCCCGTGTCCGACCCCGTGTCCGACCCCGTGTCATCCTCCGCAGAGCGCCTGACCCGGGCGGGTCCGCGGGAGGAGTCGCTGGTGCTCGTCCCGCCTCTGCTCGGTGCGTGCTCGGGGTTACAGTCAGCAACTACGACAGGGCCACAGACCTGGCTGTAACCACAGAGCACCGTCGGACCACAACTTGGGCCAAAGAAATCACTAATTAACGCTTTCTCGTAATTCGCCATTCAAATACAGCCTCTCTCAAGGAAAGCGTGTGTTACAATTACTCCGCGATTGGAGACCTGCTGTTTAAATATAACTCATCACACTTCTCATATTTTGTGTAATATGTGGTTATGTGTTACACATAAAGTGTTAAAAGGTAAGAAATGTAAGACTGCAAAATCTATTTCCATTAAATAGTTTGGGTTGGCTTTTTTTTTTTTTTAATTTAGTACCAGGTATAGCCTTGACAGGGAATCTTGAACTAAGACTGGTATTTTCACGTCCTGATTGACTTGTGTCTGGGCTGTATGCACTAGAAAATCAGCCTGGATATATTGCCAGCAATGTCCCTCCAACTACTGGAGGAACCCATTCCCACCCATTTACTATGTAAATAAAGCAATTTTAGTTAAAGCTGTTGAATGCTGAATGCATTAAGAAGTGAGAAGATTTCTGGACAAAAATATCAGTTCAATTATATAAAACTACAACAACATCCTCTTCAGAAAATTGATCCTTTTAATTATCCCAGCCTCCTTGCCATTAGCAAAACCACTCATCATTAAATAAGCACACCACCGATTTGGATGACAGCCTCAATGGAGCAGCTTTTACTTTACCACCTCAGGGTATGGTGTTTTTCAGATAAGCTGTCCTGTGGCGCGTCTCATTAACTTGATGAGAAACAGAAATCAGTAAAAACCTATATTCTCTAGTGCAGGTGAAAAACAAACTGCAAAGCCAGAAATACAAACAAAACCCCAGTCCTATGTTGTCCTCCCCTCCTCTAACCTCTAACCCTTATTACTAACCTCATCTGTGTGCTCTGCAACTTCCACGAGTGCTGCTGTTATTTGCTGGATTCCGTGTCTGTAGTTCGAGCTTGCTCAGTAGATCAGGAATTACCTCTTACAAAGACTGATGTTGTTCAGTGTTTAGAATATTTGGAGAGCATTGAGAAGTTCAAGGTGATGGATTCTGAAGGCACTTAGAGGGGTTTTTGCCTTTTTTGTTCTCTCTTGGTAGGCTCAGGATTAAAGTTCTTAAACCTTGCTTGATACCTGTTGCTGGAAGAGAGAGCTGCATTTACTAACTTTGACAGGAAGAGTGGCCCAAATTAATCCTTAACACCAGAGGGATGCAAGACATTTCTGATACAGCAGAAAGAGATGTACTGTAGAAACACACAGGTTGGTTTTTTTCTAAATGTTATTTTTTATAATACTACCATCATTAGAAGGTTAGGTTTAAATTCTGATTATGAGGTTTATACTTTTAAAAACAATAATTTCAATGACACCTTTCAGTGGGCAAAGAGTCAATCTTTGACGAGGAGAGCATATTCTTGTGTAAAAAAAGGCTATTTTTTATTCACCTCTGTTCCTGCAGATGAGTGAAAAGAGCAGCTGGTTTAGTATGTTCCTCAGACAACCAAAGATATGCTGAAGAAAGCAAAAATATAGCCATTGTGTTTCTGTTTATAAATGAGTTTTGAACAATATTTGCCTTTGAAAGATCTCAAAATATGTCACAATTATACATGTGGGCTTGGAAAAATGATCTACATACATAGGTGATTAATCAGGATATAAAATCACATCATTTTTTAAGATTTCATATAGCACCAGTGAACTTGGTGTTAGTAATAATTGAAGTATTTGGCTGTAGACTTGTTGTGTAAAGGATTAGACTTGTTTGATCTTCCTAAGGTTTTGGTGGACCAAAATATAAAAAGAAATGTTTAAATCTCAGTGCATATTTGCTCACAGCCAGTTTTGAAATCCAGCTGCTCTGTTCTTATTCTGTCCCAATTCCAAGATAGTACTGTCTGTATTTATTAAAGTGCTCAGGAAGAACATGATCTGCACCAAACCAGGCAGAGCCTGGGCTCAGCTCGGGCAGCCTGGGGGAGGATTGCTGCAGGTGGGGAGGGCGTGTCTGCAGCAGCCCTTAGCCAAGCCCCCTGCCCCCGCCAGCCCTGGGGACTGTGCTAGCTGGGACAAAGGGCCTGAAGCCTGGGTCCTCTCGAGAAAATCTACAAAAACACCCTCAGACTCCCTCAGGGGAGCCCACAGGGCTGTGGGAGTACAGATGACCTTCCCATCCCATCTTTGATTCATGTTCCTCAGCCCACCCTTACTGGCAGTGACACAAATGGTTTGTGTTCAGGTTGTGCACATCCTGAAGAACACAATGCAGCCCCCATTTGAAATCCTGCAAAATCTTATCTTCCAATGTGTGTTTTTTAACTCACTGGCTTTCCAGTGACAAAAAGGATCCTTTCTATATTATTTCTTCTTGACATCAGAAACAAAAATGGGACTGGAAGAGATTTTATTTTGTGCTATTTTTTTTTCTTGCTCATATTGTTTGAAAAGTTTCTACAGAGTTGAAACAGCTGCTGTGGTTAAATCCTCTCTTTAAGAACTTCTGCCCTTATCTTTAATAGACACATGAATGTCAGTGAACTGTCCCTGGCACATGAAGCTAAGCACAGACCTGGGCAGAATGAAGGACTAGGAGTTTAGCCCTGGCACATGAAGCTAAGCCCAGACCTGGGCAGAAGGAAGGACTAGGAGTTTAGCCCTGGCACATGAAGCTAAGCACAGACCTGGGCAGAAGGAAGGACTAGGAGTTTAGCCCGGGTTTTAGCTTTTTGCATAATGTCAGCTTGTTGTATGGCTCTTTACAGCAGTGGGTGGGGGGGGGGGAATTGATACAAATAAAAAGTTACTTTTGGAAGAAGCAGCACGAGGATGTAGTCAAAAGCCTGCCTTTGAGTGAACTAGTGCCAGGAACTTCTGCTGGCACAATAGATAGGGTCAGGCAAGGACAGGCAAAGAGTCTGGATACTTCTTTCAGCAGCAGTGCCAGCTAGTGACAGCTTAAGCTGCCCTTGAAATTAGACCTGAATCTTACATAAAGCAGGACCTTGAAGGTCTGTTACTTAGGTATGATGCCAGATCTGCAAAGCTTCTGGGCTCTTAAATCCAGTCTGTTTCAAATCCATCCAGGAATCTTTGTGAACTCTGTGTTCACTTGTACGTCTGGGAAAGGGATGGGGACTCAGTAGGGCTGGTAAAGCACTAAGGTAACAGCCCTGTGCGTATGCTGTGGAAGCTGTGTGATGGAGTTAATGTTCAGGAGGCAAAAGTACATATTCATGCATTTGACAGGCAGCCAAAAAGAACCCAGGGCAGCATACAGAATCTGGTGGAAAAGCAGGGAAGAGACACAAGCAAAAGGCAGTTTTCTCAATTTCATCATAGCACAGTTTCTGTTAGCACTTAAAACATGTAAGTCCCTTTTATGTGTGAAATGGCACATTCCAGAATGGCTACTTTAGAGGGTTCATTGGGACCTCATCCCTAGCTCTGGTCTGCTTAATAACAGAAGAACTGAAATTTTGTAACTGTTCTGCTTAACATAAGCTGGAAGCCAGGCTGAAGAAAGGAGAGAAAGTTACTGGAAATGGATCTTCATAGCGAATCTGAGCATGTGACATTTACTTAAATGCGTGTGACATTTACTTAAAATAGTTACATGCATTAAATTCTTGCAGTAGGGAATGAGTTTGCCTCAACCTTACTGTCACATGTCCCTGGGCAGCTTGGTAAATATCTCCTTTTGCAGCCTATGAGTCTGTGTAAGTGCATCTTTTTAGAAATGCAAATGTGAGTTTAATAACACTGAGAATAAAGGACAGAAGACTTTCTGCACCTTCAAGTGACAGTTACTCTTAACATTTGAATACATGTAGTTAGTAAATCATTAAAAGCAGAACTGTTCAGCAAACTCCTGCAAACCAATCAACACAAAGCAAAGACTGACAGATCTTTAGATCAGTTGGTCAATCAAATACACATATTAACACAGAAACATGAGCTTCACATTCTTTTCTTTAAGACAACCCTCCAAAGGCCATAATGTGAACTACCAGCTTACCTAAGGGGAGTGATTAGTAAAAAGTCAATATGAGTTTTGCCATCATGCATTTATCACCCTTTTCAGAAAGAGTTTATGCATTTCACCTGACAGAAAGTTCTCAAGTTGATTTCACTTGTTGCAAAGGCTTCGGAGGAGATTAGGGACTTAGCAGGTGTACAGTAAAACACATGATAATAAATAAACTATAGAAGTTTACACATTACGCTGTGTTATGAAATATCATTGATGTGCTGTATCATTAAGCAACTGTGAACTTTGTACCTAGGTTGCATAACCAGCCTTGGTGTTTTACTACTACTAAAAGTTGAGACTTAAAATAAAAAACTAGCTTGTTCACAACCCTTGAATGTTAGGGGGGGAGATCCCAGGGCTTTGCATGTGGACAGAATCAATCCTAATCAGTTATTAGGTATACAATAGACAGTGATGCTGAAATGTGTGTATATCACATCAACAGAACTGGGGAAAAAAGTAATTCCCAAATGAAATGTGGAAGTGGTGTGAGGTCAGTTGTTGCAGAACAGCTAAACAATTCATTTACATCCCCACCTAAGTCATGTTCATAAACATCTGATTGTTCCTCCTCTCTTCTAGACTATATTGAGTTTCCCCAAGTCTCTGTTGAACGCCATCAGTGGCTTTGACTGAGTTAAGTAAAGTGAAAGAATTGCTTTCCAGCTTTTGTATGCAACACAATTTTTAATGGCCTGGAGTAAGACTTAACTCCACTGCAGCAGCGTATTGCTACAGATAGTTGTGTAGCTTTGATTTCCCATGTCATCCGTTTCTGACTATTTTTGCCACTTTGAATTCATATAGTGACTTAAAATTCCAACATGTAGTAACCCCTACTTTTTGTTGTTGAAGCTTACCTCTGTGGTCTTAGATTATTTCATGTATGAATCAATGTCAGATGATTCTTAATTCCTTCTTCCACCTGCCAGTTTGGTATATCTGCCAATTTCGTAAGCACAGCTACCCTTCCCTCTTTCGAGCCCTTACCAAAATATTGAACAGACTTGACCTGCCTGAAGGGCTGGAATCCAGTTAACCCCCATCTTGTAGCAATAAACATCTGCTTTATTCTGATATCTAGCGATCCGCCTGTTGGCACTGAGCCAGTTACCCTGACCAGCTGAAACCCACGTCAAGCAGTTTGGCAAACAAGAGCTGAGCACCCAAATTCCAAGGGCCAGCCCTCAGTGGCTGTGGGAAGGAAGGTTTCAGGAATCCGTCCCACACTCGGCTCCTCCATTCCCCTCGCTCTCACCGGAAGTTCCCTCAGGGCGGGCCGGGCTCTGCGCGCGCCCCCCGCCGCTTCCCGCACGGCCATTGGCTGGGCGAACCGTCCATCAGGCGGTGGGCGGGGCCTGGCCTCCAGCCCGCGGGACGGCGGCCGCGCCTGCGCGCTGCGGGCTCTGGCGGCTCCGTGTGGCGGAAGCGGCGGGGCCGCGCCAGTTCCGCCTCGGCGTCGTTGGCGCTGCACAAAATGGCGAAGATCGCCAAGACCCACGAAGGTAAAAAATAGCCCAAAAGGTCCCGTGTCCGCGCCCGCCTGCGCCGCGCTTGGACATCGCCCGCTGCTTGTGTTTCTCCCCGGCTCCGGGCAGCGTCAGGCGCGGCTCGTCGGGCGGGGGCCGGGCGGGCAGGGCCTGTGTGTAATGGCGGCTGCGCTCGTCACCACCGGGCCGGGCGGGGGACGGGCATGAGGGGGAGCTCTCGCTGTGCTGGTGAGGGCCGAAGCGGCGGCCAGGCCTGTGTGGGGGAGCTCGGTCGCTGAACTGCCCACCCCCGGCCTCCTTCATCCCATCGAGCCTCGGCCGGTGCGCTGTGCGAACCCCGCGGTGCTGCTGCGAGTTTCGCATCAGAAATGCCGGCGGCGCGCGTTCGTTCCCCTGCCGAGCCCTTCGGCCTCGGTGAACAGGGCTGCGGGGCCCGGAGAACGGGTGATGCCCGCTGGGAGCCGGCGCGGCCCCAGCCGATACTGAGCTGCCGCGGTGCTTGCTGAGAAAAGTGCACCGAAGGAGGGGAAGGATCGTGAGGTGGAGAGCGTTCGAGCTGCCATTTTACAGAGACTTCCTGCGGCTGCTGACGTAGGAAAGCGGCTCGCTGGGCCCGCTGGGCCATTGAGCGGCCGAGGGCTTTTCCAGGCGGGCTCCTCTTCTCGAAGGGCCCCTCTGCGCTGCTCTCCAGCTCTTCTGAGTGAGAATCAAAGCTCTCTTTGTGGGCATTGCCTGCGGCTTGCCCTGCGCTTCAGTATTTTCAGGCACTGGAGAATAATTTGTAAAACTGCGCTGCTTTTGCGTTTTTGCTTTGGGGTATTTCGCTTGTGTTTCTGTGTATGATAGGTGATCTGCTGTGTTTTGTTTTAATTTATATGCGTAATTCACTGATCGAAAACTACCTCTGGATGGTAGTTGTGAACTGTGAGGGCACCCAGGCATTCATTGTCTTTTAGGTTTTTTGTTTTGTTTTGTTGTTTTTATTTTTTATTTTTATTTTTTTAGTTTTGCACTGAAAAAGCTTTTCAAATGGAAATCCGTAGAAGTGGGCTTAATGTAGTGTTTAACACTACAGACCTAACATGAGTTTGGGGATGAAGAAAAGCTTAAACTATTGTCCTTACTTTTTTAAAATTTAATTAGATTTTTTTTTTACAAATTCTAGAGTATTTTGGTACAATTACAGAAATTGCCTTGTCCTTTGTTTATATACTTTGACATGCACACGGATTGTGTGAGATGGTACCCAAGTGAGTATTACCCATCACAGTGCTCTGCCTCTCCCACTACCTGAAGAGGTTCTTGTCATAAAATAGTAGAATTGTTGAGGTTTGGTTGTTTCTAAGCTGAAGTTGCTTATTTATTGGAGCAGATGGTGATACACTGACTTCAGTGAAGACACTGACATGCTTCCAGTTGCACGTGTTTTGATTAGTGTTGTATCAAAACAGGTTTTAAGGGGGAGGGTAGTTAAATAAAAAATGTGTGTAACAGTGTATGATCATGTAAGGGTTTTTCCCAGCATGGAGGCATTAGCTGAGCAGCTTGGTTATTTTGCTTCCAAGTTCTGTCCCATCTTTTTTCAGTTTCACACTAATCTTTCGAATTGAGTTGCTTGTTACTAAATTATCTTAAAATATTTAATATATTTGTATTGTTTGTTAAATACTTATTGATTATTCAATATACTGCTTGAAAGAAGCATCAAAACAAAGGGAGTTTGTGTCAGCTACATAGTTAAGGGGGAACTCTGTTTGAGGCTGAAAAGTGAAGTTTCAAGTGGCACCTTATAAAGCCTCCATAAAATGCATCAGTTTTCAATGCTGTTGAAGGTCATTTTTAGTTTAATTTCTTTTTCTTGTTGAGAAAAGAACAGAGACCTTCAAACATAATAGATCTAACATGTGTAAGAGTGCTAAAGTAGCTAAAAATAAAGCCATGCAAGGGCAAGCTAAATGTGCAAAAATATGATAAGACATGAAAACACAGAACCTGTTTACCCTGTAAAATACCTCTCCAGCACAGGGTCTTCTTTCTTTTTTTAATGTTTAGAGTAGAACTTCGTGTGTGGTAGCAGAGCACATAGTTAGAGAAAGCCTCTCTGTGAGCTAGATGTTCAGAGACTTTGAATTCTGATGTGTTGACTTAAATGATATTCAGCATTTGTGGTGTGTCTCAAATCTACTGCTCCATAAAGTTACTTCTGATAAAATACCAAATTATGTAAATAGTAGAGCAAAATGCAGAAAAGGAATGATCAGTAGACTATTAGCCCCTTCCTCTTTTTTCCCCCATTTCCTACTCCCTTTACTGTTTCTGTTTGTCAGTGAAGTTTCCATTATGTCTTGCTTGACCAAGCCATTGAACAAGTAGTTTGCTTTGCACAATGTATCTTTAAGTATTCTTTGTTAATTTGCTTTTTATTAAAGACCTTTGTTAAACATGGTGTGAACTTTTCAAAGGAAATGCCAGTTAGCTCAGGGAAGCCAACTGGCGCATCTTGAATGCCAAAATAGCGTTTTCCACCTAAATATGTGATGCTTTCCAAACACAGGCTACGTGTGGCTACAGGCCTCCTGGTTCAAGGGCTTTTGTGGGGTGTTCTCCCCAGAGTGCTTCATTTAAACTGGCACCTGGAGGCTGGTATTAGTTAAAAATTAGGGTGGCTATCAGTAAGTTTTGTTGAGCCTATATAGACTTTGGTTTTTTTGGTATAGATAACCCAGCAGGTTTTGCTGTAGGAAAATGAGAATGCTCCTTACCCTGCTAACAGATATAATCCCTGTAATTTAAAGGAGAAGGCCAATTATGAATGACACCTCTACCCTCTTCATGAAATATAGCTGTTTTAAAAATAATGTTGGAGGACAAGGCCTTGGTATGTTAAGTGTTGGTAAGAACCATCAATAAGAAAATATTTTTGTGTTGACACTTTCACTGCAGAAATCCCCCAACTGTGTTACTTAACTCTGTTGGTGATGGTAGAGGTGGGAGGCCAAGCAAGAGCAAATCCCTGTGGCCTGTCCTGCAGTGCAGGGGACTCAGTGGTGAGTTGAAGAGCAAATCCCTGTGGCCTGTCCTGCAGTGCAGGGGACTCGGTGGTGTGTTATGTGTTGGAGCTGTATGGTCAGATTGGTTCAGTGAACAGGTGATGGCAAGGCATGATGATCCTGTAGGCAAGATCCACAGGCTTTTTTCATTTTGAAGTTGGTTACAGCTGTGGAGTTTCAGTCAGGCCTTAGTGTGCCACTGAGGAGGCAGGGTGTTTGTTGTTCCAGGGACTGCCCTTTGGAAATAAGGGAAATGCTGGGCTTCTACCCTCACATCACCCACTCGGTGCTGGTAGGGTTGTCCTTGGTAGAGATGGAAGCTCCAGGTATTCCCTTCCACCCCAGTACTGCAGTGCACCAGGCTGCAGAAGGAATCAGGAGCTTCATCTGCTCTCTGGGAGAAACAGAAATAACTAAAAAATCTGTGGCTAAAGTAATTGAGTTTCACTAGCTCTATAGCCATGCCATAGGATGGTTCCTCAGAAGTGGAGTACCTTAAGAGGACATTGTAAGCACCTCTGAAGGCAGGCAGAGGCCTCTGAGAGCAAAAGATCCCTAATTTGGAAGTAGTTTCTTTCTGCTGCTTCACAGAACTAACACATTGGAGAACAATGTTTTCCAAGTTCTGGACTCAAAGGAATCCCCTGGGCTGTGCAGGATTTTACAGGGAGCAGGATGTACCCACAGGCTGGATTCAGGAGGTGCTCATGCCAGCAGTATGAGGCTTTTGTGAGGTTTCAGCTTCTCATGAGCTTAAGGCATCAGAGTCTGTAACACAGAGGTGACTGAAGTTATTCTGCTTTAGAAAGCTGCAGGAGTTCCATGGAAGCCCTGAAGAGGCTGGACAAGATTCTCCTTATAAGCCTTCAGGGTATATCTTCTGTGTGTAGGACTCTTAATGAGTTTAGAAGCACATTTCTGCTGGCTTTCCTCACTAGACCAGTGCAGGAATTGCTGATTTGCTGCCAGGTTTGCTGTGCTTCACACAAGTCAGTGCTTCTTTCTGACTAAGTGAGCGCTTAGTTCTGCTGTTCTCACTCATAGCTATATGGCAAAGATTTCTCAGGTAAACTTGCCTCTCTAGAGAACATGCCTTTGTATACAGGAGGCATAATTTGGCTTACTGTGGGTTTGTGGTTGGTTGTTGTTGTTTGTTGGGTTTTGGTTTTTTTTTGATTAGTGGCAGTCTGTGATAAGAAAAGGACCCAGCTGTGACGTTAAGGCTTGAAGTTTGCAGTGTTGACATTTTAAACTTTTAAACAAAGCAATTCTGATCCAATAATTTGCATTATAATGCTAATAATCTTCGCTTTAGAAAAAAGTATTCTTATTTTTTGTCAGGTTTCCTACATGTGTTGCATAACACTTTTGCAAAGTGGCTTGATGGTAAAAATGTGTCATATTTATTCATCGTGAAAAGAGAAGTGAGCAACAGTAGGAAACAATTATTGAATACTCAGGATTCAAGATTATTTGTGAACAAGATTTCCTATAGCTTTTTTGTAAATTGACAAATTTCCTTTAAGTTAAGGTAGCAGGCAATAGCACTTCAGGTGGGAGAGGGTGAATCCCAGAATTATTCATGTTGAAAGGGTCTTTTCCAGTCCAGTTACAATGTAGTCCAATTCTTCCTCACAGCTGTGATCCTTCATATTCCTGCAGCCATAAAATGCAGCTCTTGGGGGTTTTCTTGGCCATTAAAGTAATTGTTTGATCTAGTGAAATTTACATTGTATGGATAATTGTCTTTCCATATCTATTAACTCAAAATTCACATGAAAACAATAACAATTCTTACACAGCTGTGCCTCAATATACCTACAGTTGCATTTGTTGAAGATAGTTGGATTACTGCAATTTATTTTTGTCATGCATTACAACAGATGGGAGGAAGGCATGGTTTAATTTCCTTCCTTGTTTTTTGGATTAAGATGTTAATGTTCTTTCTGAAAGAACCAAATTTCTAGGGTCAAAGATGGCCACCAGAGTTGATTAGAGTCAGATCCTGATACAATACAAGAATGACAAAGCTCCCAATTGTCCCATTCGAAGAGTGTATTGTTATCCAGAAGAATAGCAGTCTTCAAAGATGGTGGTGCAGGCAGGAGTAACGATGAGTAAATAACATTTGAGCTGCCAAAGAGAGCCTTACCCCCTAAGTTTTGGGGTATTTTTATTGACTTGTTACCCAGTGGCATATTAGAGTTGGGTTTTTTATTTACTTATTCAAAGATAGGCTTTGCAATATGTTATGAAACAAATACAGTGTTGTTTTATTGAATCTGGATTTTGAGAACCTGTGCAGTAATTATTTTGAACAGAATTATTTAAATTAGTAAAATTGGTGATAATATTGTGAAAGGAGGCTTTTTTTAATGAGAGGATGACATTTGTTGTGAAAGGGTTTTGTTAGTGTAGTGTTGAGAAATACTGCTGCGGTGTGAATTAGCTTCTCTGCTACCTCTGTTGGAAGGTGAGATATGGTAACAGTGAGTTAAATAGTTTGCTTTAAGCCATATAATTAAAGTACTCTGTGCTGGATCATATTAAAAGGTGAGGAGAAGCTTTTTATGAATACCAGCTTATGAATTAGGATTTTGTAGTTTTCTGTGTCATATATGTTTATTTCTTTAATGATAATCTTTCAGGTTGGGCAAAAAACTGTTTGCTGTACATACTGACATGACTGCTATATTTTGTATGTATGTGTAACAAGACTTTGTGTGTGTGTCTTAACCCTAGATATCGAAGCACAAATTCGAGAAATTCAAGGAAAAAAGCCTGCTCTTGATGAAGCACAAGGAGTAGGCCTTGATTCCACAGGATATTATGATCAAGAAATTTATGGTGGCAGTGACAGCAGATTTGCTGGATATGTCACTTCTATTGCAGCTACTGAATTGGAAGATGTAAGTGATTTTATTTATTTTGTTTGTTTAGGACCTGCAATGTAACTATTTCAGAATTGATTTTGAGTAATTTTTAGTAGCTTGTGCTTGAAGTAGAACCAATTTTTATTAAAGCCATAGTGGACCAAGTATGTCTTATCTGGGAAGCACATAATGATGAAATAATTTGGGTTGGAAGGGGCCTTAAAGATAATTTTGTTCCAACTGACTTGCCATGGGCAGGGACACCTTTCACTGAACCAGGTTGCTTAAAGCAACTTCCAGCCTGGCCCTGAACAGCCTGCCCTGATGGGGCATCCACAGCTTCTCTGAGCAGCCTGTGCCAGGGCCTCACCACTCTCAAAGAAAACAATTATCGTCCTAATATCCAATCTAAACCTACTCTCGTTCAGTTAGAAGCCATTTCCCCTTGTCCTGTCACTACATGCTCACATAAAAAACTCCCTCTCCAGCTCTAGGCTCCCTTCAGGTACTGGAAGGCTGCAGTTAGGTCACCCCAGAGCCCTCCCTTTTCCAGACTGAACAAACGCAATTCTCTCGCCTTTCCTCGAAAGAGAGGTTCTCCATTCCTCCAGTCTCCTGGTGGCCTCCTCTGGACTCGCTCCACCAGGTTCCTGTCCCTCCTGTGCTGGCCCCAGAGCTGGGTGCAGGTTCCAGGTGGGATCTCAGAGCGGAGCAGAGGGGCAGAATCCCCTGCCTTGCCCTGCTGCCCACGGGGCTTTGCATGCAGCCCAGGACACGTTTGGCTTTCTGGGCTGGGAGTGCCACTGCTGGGTCGTGTCCAGTCTCTCTTCCACCAGCTGCCCCCAAGTCCTTCTCAGCAGGGCTTCAGTTCTAAGTCTGGCTTGTACTTAATGAATTGTGCTTTGAGAGCCTTGTAGGCCCAAGCAGAAGGCAAAAAGTTATGGCCTGGTACTTAATGTTAGCCTTGGCTGGAATAATTAACTTTGTTCTGTTACTGCTGCCAGGATTACAAATGACAGTAAAAAATTTAATAAAACTTCAGCCAGCAAACTGTAGTGACTGTTTTAAGATTCCTGGTTCAAATTTCAGAGCTGTTTTTAAGAATTGACTTTTTCACTGTCTTGTGTTTTCCATATGTATCCTGCTTGTAAGATTACCTTATGTTAATTTCTAATGTTAAACCTTGGACCATATTTTCAGTTGCAGGTCAGATCTATAGGCCTTATCATAAGTACTGAGGCAACTATATCATATACTGAGAGAATTTGATTTCTAAGAACAAGGAAGATGTTTAGTTTAGTACTAGTTGATATATGAGGTGTTTTTTTAGTAATGTACTTGTGTCATCTGCAGACTTATAAGAATGCCTTATTAAAAATTTCCATTACTCTGGGGCTCACTGATAAAGTTTCATGGTTTTATGAGCAGTTTTTCTTTTGGATTGCTGCAAATAACTGAATAGAAACTGACTACTGATATGAAGGAATAGCAAAAGCAAGTGCTTGTTATTGCCATTGTGGTTGAGTAAGTATAACTAACTTGAATCTATCTCTGAATTTTTTGGTGTTTCTGAAGCCTTTTTATAGGGTTGTTAAGTCTTGTTCTTGTTCCATATATATATATATATATAGCTGACTTGTATGAAGAATAGTTTGAATATCTCTGCACCAGTTCTCACACACCAGCTAGGGAACTAGTTAGGTTCTAACAGTAACTAGTTGGTTCTAATGGTGCTAACTAACAGCAGTGCTGATATGAAATACAGACTTTTTGTCTAATTAGTGTAGATAGCATACTTGATTAAGTGTAGCATACTGAAGTTTACTTGAGCCTTTTTAGTGATAAGAGCAGGTTTATCTGATTCACCAGTTTGGGAATAATAAGAAAAGCTATATGAGAAAACTTGCTAAAATTTTGAATTACCTATTCTACTTGTCCATTTTCATCTTATCTATGACCACAGCATGTTTATTTGATGTTAGTTTATCTAAGTTAATACCAGCATGACAAATTCACCATGTCTTTACTGACAGGATGATGATGACTACCCTTCCACAAGTCTGCTTGGCCAGAAGAAGCCAGGATACCATGCTCCAGTGGCATTGCTTAATGACATACCACAATCTACTGAACAGGTACGTCTTAACTGAAGGCACAGTAAAATACTCTTGTAAGCACTGAGGAAAACAAGTGCTAATAACAGATTTTGTTTGCTGGAAGTAAAAGATGTATGTAAAGAGGTGTGCTTTTTAAATTCCACGGGGTGATAAAGATTGGCACTTGTGCATGTAAAGCCAACATGAATATAGAAACTAAACTATCGAAACTTGAAAAATTGAAATCGGATACTTTGTTAAAGGAAAATAACTGGGAAACTTAATATCCTTTATACTTCTAGTTTTTTAAGGAAAATGTAATCACCTAAGTTTCATATTCTTGGAGTGTTTTTCTGTGAAATTTAAAAGCACAAAAAATAGCATTAAGTCACCCTACAAAAAGAAGGGGAAAGGTCAACAGCATGAAGTGCTTTGGTAACAAATGAATAAACTCTTAAAATACCAAATTTTTATCAGAAATTATTTCGTAAGAAGTTCTGTGTTTAAAAAACTGAAATTCCAGTTACGGAAGTAAAATTTAAGTTCGTATAGTATTTTGACATTTCCTGCATAGTGCAGGGAAAAATAATTTAAGTCCTTTTAATAATACTTAAAATGAATGCAGTACCTGACACTTTTCATATTAGTCTTCATAAATCTGTGACTAACAGGCTTTCTTGGTTTTTAGTATGATCCTTTTGCAGAGCACCGTCCTCAGAAGATTGCAGATCGGGAAGATGAGTACAAAAAGCACAGGAGGATGATGATAATTTCCCCTGAGCGTCTTGATCCTTTTGCAGATGGTAATTTATTTTGGCTTTTCTATACCCTGTATGAAATTTTTGTCTTTAATTGTCTTTAGCCCTTTGATTTCTGTTGGCATGCTTATAAACTTAGTTTTGTTTTAAACATCCCCTTTTCATAGAGATTTGGTTGAAAATTTAGATGCCATATTCTTCATCTTTATAATACGAGTTTTCTTTCCAGGTAGAAGGACAAGAAACTTGTCAATGAGCCATTGCCATAGAAACACAAAGGGTTAAAGGTTTCTCTTTTCATTTCGTTTTGGGTTGTGCGTTGTACTTTGAACAACTTGTGTATTGAGTGCTCAGATTCATTCAGTACCTTGATAGTTTTCATTCCAAGTTATAGACTTACAGGGTTACTGCTTTTGAAATGCTAGTAGAGCACCTAATTCTTACCATCCTATGTAAATTTTAGGTGGTATAGCTAAAAGAAGCAAAAGCATATATAAGACTTTGATACTATTAATAGTTCAAGTCTGTTCTGATAATTTTAGAATGCAAGTCAGGAGAAGGGGTGTTAGTGGGTCTGAAATTTTCTTCAGGTGAGTGAGTTTCACGTGTGGCAATAAGGTGCCTGTTGGCTTAAAATTAGTAGCTATTTTGCAGGTTTTACAAATGAGAATTTCAGCCTGCATGAATTAATAGGGATATTAATTATTTTACTTGCTTATTTGTAATTGATATAAACATGTATTGTCAGAATTCACAGGCCCATACTAACTGTCCTTAATTTCTTTCCTACAGCAGTACTGCTATATGCCAGTCCTGTCTGCATTCTTAAGGGTGCAGTTCAACACATCCTGTGTAGATTATGGTGAAAAAGTATTCCAAAGGAAAGTCCTATCAAAGCTAGTGTCAGAAAGACACAGCCAATTGGGCAGTGATCTTCAGCATAGAAATGTTTAAGAAGTTTATTTTTTCCCTAAAGTATAATAGCTATACCCCTTGTATAGCAAATCTGCACATTTTTCTTAAAGAAAAGTGTTTTTCTTGACAAGTCTCATTTCTATAAAGTTGGGCTTCTTTTAATGTATTTAAAAACTCAGTTAATGCAAGATACAGAGCATATAACAACATATGGTGTACAAAACCCATTACCTGTGAGTATTGTTGTGGTGGTGTATGTACTGTATTGCATTCAGATCCCAATCACAAGTGTCCCTTGAGAAGAGAAGAGGGGGAAAGTGTCATGAAACAGCATTTTGGGGTTTTTTATTTTGTTTTATTTTTATTTTTAACGAAGCCCTGTTACAATATGGCACTAGAAGGTCTGTGAGACATGTCCAGATTTGTCAAACTTATAAATGGGTCTTTATGATAAAACAATTTAAACATTACTTAGGTATGCAATAGTTATTTATAGTCAGATAACAAGTAGGATTTAACAGCTTACACAAGGTAATGTTTTGATTATAAATATCTTTCCAAAGTGTTACTAATGGTAAAGAGATAATTTTCTAGGCTTCTATTCTGCTGCTTGAAGTCAGAACTGCTGATGGAGACAAAGGCACGAAAGTGTACGTATTCCGGATTAGCAACCCAGGAACCCATCACTTCTGAAGACTCTTAACTGTGTTGTCATTTTATCATTTTTATCGGCTTTAAAATATTTGTTTGAAACTGCAGTAGTTATGTTTGTGTTCAAACAGGTTAAATTGATCAGCAAACTGAATAAACGTAAGATACATGTAATTTTAAAAATTTTTGATCAAAAAGTAAAATTAAATGATCATGGAATAATATAATACTAGAGCAGGACAGTAGAAGTCCATAGTTTCTGCTTATCGTGTACTCATTGTGCTCCATTCCTGTTGCTGTTCTCTTCTGCAGGAGGGAAGACTCCAGACCCTAAAATGAATGCCAGAACATACATGGATGTTATGCGTGAACAGCATTTAACAAAAGAAGAGGTGCGTGGAGGGGAGGGTTTTCCACTTGGGCTGAGTTTCATGTTACAGCCTTTGAAAGCACGTTACAAAAGTGGGAACGTAAATTCTCTTGACTTTGTCTTGACTTAAAAGCCCCTTTCTTTGGAAAATCACGTTCTTCATGTGTTGAAGCTCAATAGAATTTAAAGGTGAAAGTTCTAGAAAACATCTGTTCTATGTAATACTTAAGCAATGCAGGGAAAAATAGTCTCAATACATTTTAATCTGGATTTTTTTTAATAGAACTTGGACTTTCTCTTGTTTATTGTCTTTCAGAGGAGGAGAGAAAATCTAACAGTAACTGAGAATTAATTACTCAGTGTGAGAGATGTTTGTTTTTGTGAGCTCTATGTATAAGGAAGCCAGGGAAGTTTTAAAAGGCTTTTTATGAAATACCTACAACAGATATAGCAGAACTAAGGTTGGGTATAAAATTGGCGTTTGGTTTCAGATATTAAAAAAAAAAAAAGAAAAACAAAAAGCATGCTTTAAAATTAATTTTAAGAGTTAAAAAGATGTTGGTAATATAAACACAGTACCGTCTTGCTGAATTGGAACAAGACCTTATAGTTCCAGTGACTTCTAACATTGATTTGTTTTATCTTAAGTGAGGAATTACTTCATAATTTTGGCAGTCTTACTGCTTATGGATCCACTGATAAGTGCAAAACAGTCTCTGTGAGTGTGCTGTTCCAGCAGTATCATCTCAGGATTTAAAATAAGAATTTCAAGGCTTTTTTCTGTCATGGGATGTAGCTCCTGTGAGCATATTTTCTAAGTCATCCATCTTTAGTTTACTGAAGTGGTGCTTATTTGAAGCAGGTGGGTAATGGTCTATATACCTATTGGTGACAGAAACAGATAGCTTTAAAAATTCTCTGTGCGTTAAAATGACGAGGACATGGCACCGCAACAGTGCATTTGCTGTAAGAATGGCTTTTATTGAAAAATTAATTTAAAAACAGCCCCTCAAACACAGCTGCTCTGGCACTATAGAAGAATTTGAGAAAACAGTGGCCTTGAACTGAAAGCAGTAGCTAATTGCAGGTTATTTGAGCTAAACCTCAAAAAAAAGCATAAAAAGATATTGAAAAGGCTCTTTTAAAGGTATGATTTGAAAAGTTCTTACGTTTTTTTTTTTGTGCTCTTGAACAGAGGGAAATTAGGCAACAACTAGCTGAAAAAGCTAAAGCTGGAGAGCTTAAAGTCGTCAATGGAGCCGCTTCTCAGCCACCTTCAAAACGCAAACGGCGTTGGGATCAGACAGCTGATCAGACTCCTGGTGCTACACCTAAAAAACTGTCCAGTTGGGATCAAGCAGAGGTAATGACCTAGTGCTCATCAGCTACAGAAGGCATTATCTGTGCTAATCCTCTTGAGTGACAGAAGTTTCTTACTGTACTTAAGAACAACTAGCAGTGTTTTATTGTACAGGATGAGATACTGACACTTTTGATTTTGCCTTGTGCAGACTCCTGGACACACCCCATCTCTGCGTTGGGATGAAACTCCAGGCCGTGCAAAGGGTAGTGAAACTCCAGGTGCCACCCCAGGCTCAAAGATCTGGGATCCAACCCCCAGTCATACCCCAGCAGGAGCTGCAACGCCCGGCCGGGACACGCCTGGCCACGCAACACCGGGCCACGGAGGTGCCACTTCCAGTGCACGGAAAAATCGATGGGATGAAACCCCCAAAACAGAAAGAGGTATTTATGGCAAACTGGGAGGTGCATGATAAGGTTTGGTTGGTTAATTGTACTGGGTTTTTGCACCTTAAGTAAACGGTGAGTTCAGAATCCCGGCAAAATGTAATTGTATTCTGACATCTAGTGGTTGATGGGGGGAGTTGTTCTTGTCTGGGTTCTCAGCATCGCGTTCTGCCTGTACCTAAGTGGCATCCATGAAAGAATATCAGCTCAAATATGGAACCATAGTTTTGTCATAGCTAATGACTGCTGCAGTTTGGGTTTTAATGTATAAAGGACGCACACATCGAATTACGTTTCATAATATGTTTGTGTGTGCTGTTTTTTAATTGTTTTGGGTTTTTTTAAGAGGTTGTTATTAAAACAAGTTAGAGAAGCGTCTCACCTGCCTAATTTGAATTTGACTCTGGTGTCAGAGAGCAGTGAAACATTTGTTACCTAATGCTTTTATCAAGGGAGTACATGGAGTACTTTGTTCAGTTCCTCGAATATCTGAGTAGATCTTGTTTTTTTAGAATCTTACCTTTTTATGCTAAGGTTCAGTAAGAAGATGACACTTTTTTCATAAAACAAGATTCTCTGTTGGATACTTTTAGTGTAATGCCTGGGTTTTTTCAATATTCAGCAAGGTATTTATATTTATTTCAATATTCAGCAAAAAGTCTTTACTTTTTGCCTACTGTTTGTTGATTCGATACTGAAAATGGATTTGAATATTGATAGTATAGTTGGAGTACATACTGTTCAGCTTTCTGAGAAGATTGGGTTTGTCTTCCCTCAGATACTCCGGGCCATGGCAGTGGCTGGGCTGAGACACCTCGTACAGACAGAGGTGGTGACTCCATTGGTGAGACACCAACCCCAGGAGCGAGCAAAAGGAAGTCACGCTGGGATGAAACACCTGCGAGCCAGATGGGTGGCAGCACTCCTGTTCTGACACCTGGCAAAACACCCATTGGTACCCCAGCTATGAACATGGCAACCCCTACACCAGGTAAGCTCAGTCCCTTGTCCAAGGCTTCTCTTTGTGTTGTGGGAATGAAGAATTTCCTTTTGTATTGTCTTTTGAAACAGATTTCTGCCCAGCATGCTCTCCTGCCTGTATGAAAGCAGTCAGTGTATGCTCAGTTTACTATTTTTGTGGCAATGCCCACAGCAACTCATTTCTGCAGAGGAATTGAGACTAAGGGTACATGTCTGTTGCTGTTCAGTTTAGTTGGTAAAAAAATTGATAAAAGGCTCTGTAAAAGTTTGATATCTTATTTGGCTAAGGAGTTCAGGTGCTATGGAAACTTTGACTCAAGAGGGCATTTAAAAGTTAAGTAAACAAGTCATCTGCTTCTGCATACAAAAGGATTTCTTTTTTTAAATACATATTTTTTTTTAAAATTTGAATATAGGTCACATCATGAGCATGACTCCTGAACAGCTGCAGGCTTGGCGCTGGGAGAGGGAAATTGATGAGAGAAACAGACCTCTTTCTGATGAGGAATTGGATGCTATGTTTCCTGAAGGATATAAGGTAATTAATCTGGATTAAAATAACGGCAGACCATGATGAAGTTTTTTCCTACCAGGGATTACTGTTTTTTTTTTTCCCAGAAGTAGAATGTTTCACATTGTACACACTTGTTTGACTTGATTTATTGTAAATCCTTTAGAAAGGGAAGTCTAAAGGTGTTCTCACAGGCAAATCACTACTGTGCTTCTCAGTGCTGGAAATGCCTGTCAAGGCCAGAAATGTACTCTGTATGGACTGATAGAAACTGTGAGTCCAGATGTAGACAAACGTGGAAGAGGGTCACAAATACTGAGACAGCAAGTATACTGTGTTGGTTCAGTTATTGAAGTACTTCTTTAATCCTTGGACACTTCACAGTTTATTATCCCAGCTCTCAGCAGTGGGAGTGAGCTTTCTTCTGAAACTTTGGCAGTACAGGATAAGTGCAAATACAAACTCTTGGGGTGAGTTTGTATTGCTGGGAACATGGGATCTGTTGTATGCAGTAACACACAAATCCCCAAACAAATAAAGTGAAAGCTACGACTTCAAGCAATATTTTGTATTTGATGGGTTCTTCTTTTCATATCTATTACAATTAAAATAAATTTTGTTTTTTCCTTCTTCAGGTTCTCCCCCCCCCAGCTGGTTACGTGCCCATCCGTACTCCTGCTCGGAAGCTCACGGCGACTCCGACGCCCCTGGGGGGTATGACAGGGTTCCACATGCAGACAGAGGACCGCACTATGAAGAGTGTCAATGACCAACCATCTGGCAACCTGCCCTTCCTGAAACCAGATGATATCCAGTACTTCGACAAGCTGCTGGTAAAGGAGATTTCACTCATGCTGGTTGAACTTCCCTGGTTTCTTTTGATTACGTGGCAATGCCCATTTATTTGTCTGGAATTATTTGTAGGTTGATGTTGATGAATCGACTCTGAGTCCTGAGGAGCAGAAGGAGAGAAAAATAATGAAATTACTTCTGAAAATAAAGAATGGCACACCTCCCATGCGAAAGGTAAGATGAATTGTCAGATATGTTTATGTAATCTCATTTTTCAAAAACTGGTGTTTGTTTTCGGGTTTAGCTTCAGTTGTCCATGTGATTCCCTTGAAGGTCTCTCCTAAGCTTTGCTATCTATTGTGGTTTAAACCCAACTGGTAACTAAGCCCCACACAGCTGCTTGCTTCTCCCCTCACTTCTCTTAGTAGGATGAAGGGGAGAATCAGAAAAGTAAAAGTGAGAAAACTTGTGCACTGAGATAAGAAGAATTTATTAATAATTATAATAATAATAGTAAAGGAAAATAACAAAAAAAAAGAGGAGAAATAACCCCTGAGAAAACAAGTGATGCAGATGGAAAACAGTTGTTCACCACCAACCTAGGTGATGCCTAGGCAGTCCCCTAGCAGTGACTCTTGGCCAGCTTTCCACCTGGCTTGTATGCTGAGCCTGGTGCCGTATGATGTAGAGCATCCCTTTGGGCAGTTTGGGCCAGCTGTCCTGGCTGGGTCCCCTCCCAATTTCTTGGGCCAATCTGCCTTCTCAGTGGTAGGGTGGGGTCAGAGGGAGAAAAGGCCCTGACTCTGTGTAAGCCCTGCTTGGCAGTAGCTGAACATCCCTGTGTTATCAGCACTGTTTCCAGCACAAATCCAGAACACAGCCCCATAGTAGGGGCTGCAGAGAAAATCAACTCAGTTTCAGCCAGAACAGCACACTCTGTTTAGTGCTTTTGTTCTTCCTCTTCTATATCTGTATGGCTTTTTGTTATTCAGTATTATTTAATACTGCTGCTCTTTTAACAGTAATGTCAGTCACGAAATGGTGTAGGCCTCATATGATTTTTAGTTTTTTTACAATTATGAGGAACTGGATTTATAGTGTGTTTTGCTTACATGGCTTTGTAACTTTCTGGATTTTGTTTCTTACACTTAAATAAGAGCTACACTAAGTAGCTAATTGAAGTTTTGGCCTTAACCATTAGGTGACATAATGGCAGTCTTTTCTGCAAATGCTGTAAGCCCCAAGTTGCCTGGATGCAAACAAGGGCTGTGAAGCTATTTTCCAAAGGGAGCCAGTATTAGCTCAGATGTATGCTTCTCTTGAAAACTGAATGCCTGGGCACTAACAACACAGTGTTTGTCACCACACATTTGTGTTTTAACAGATCAGCATAAAAATGCTTGAAATAGTTCTGTGTGGTTGGGGCACGTATTCAGAAGCCTGTGGATGCAGTCAGTCACATTTTAACTTGGTTGTGCCTGTTTCATGATTGTTCAGTGGTGTTTCCTTAGTTTAACTGGCAGCCTTTCTGGTTTTGTTCAGGCTGCGTTGCGGCAAATTACCGATAAAGCTCGGGAGTTCGGAGCGGGGCCGCTGTTCAACCAGATTCTGCCTCTGCTGATGTCACCAACACTCGAAGATCAGGAGCGGCACTTGCTTGTCAAAGTCATCGACAGAATTCTTTACAAATTGGATGACTTGGTCCGACCATACGTACACAAGGTCTGTTGCAGTTTGCTGTTTCATCTCTGATTTGCATTTTGCTATTTGATTTTGCTATTTTATCTCTGATTTGCATTTTCTGTGTTTTATGTGCGTATGACAAGAGGATGATAGCACTTTTTTTTAAACATACTTCACTTTCCTGTTTCTTAAGCCAAACTTTAAAGTTTTTATAGTGTGATTAGAGTGTAGGCTGTACAGTATTGAGGCATGATGTAAATATGATATATGCATATTTGGAGGTGGGAAGGACCTTACCTGATCTAGGTAGTGTCTCCAGGCTACATCCTTAAGAGACTTAACTATAAAAAACAATGCAGTAATTTTTTCTGATTTTCTGAGGCTTCAAGCTTGAATTAATGGAATCTTCCCTGTTTCAGGACTCTTAATAGTGCTAGAAATACTATATAGTAAGTATTAATAAAAGGAAATATTAATTTGTTTATCTTTTTTAGATCCTTGTCGTCATTGAACCACTGCTGATTGATGAAGACTACTATGCTAGAGTGGAAGGCAGAGAAATTATTTCAAACTTGGCTAAGGTAAAACACCATCCTTTATTAAAGCACTGAGTTAGCTTACATGTACCTGCATGTTTATAGGCATGGCAGAGCAGTTACCTGTTCATAAATCCACCTGGCATGTTTTGTGTTTTGTCCTGCAGGCTGCAGGTTTGGCAACAATGATCTCCACGATGCGACCTGATATCGATAACATGGATGAATATGTCAGAAATACAACAGCTCGAGCCTTTGCTGTTGTTGCATCTGCTCTGGGCATTCCTTCTCTGTTACCCTTCCTGAAAGCTGTCTGTAAAAGCAAAAAATCCTGGCAGGCCAGGCACACTGGCATCAAGATTGTACAGCAGATTGCTATTCTTATGGGTTGTGCTATCCTGCCTCATCTCAGGAGCTTGGTTGAAATTATTGAGCATGGTAAGTTCTGCTTTCCCAAACGAAGTTTTTTTGCCCACTTTATATCTGGAAGTTTTTATACCTCAGTAAGGCACAGTGACAGCAAGGTCCTGGTTTTGTTGTTGCTATGACACCAAGAAACATTTCAGCTGACTCTGAAAGATGAAGGAAGACTAATAGTGGTTTAGTATTCGTGAAAATAAGTGAATCCCTTTTACACTGCTGCTCTATTTTTGCTAATTTGAACTTAAGACAGGAGTACAGGAAGTGGTACTAAACCCTGATCTCTTGCAGGGCTGGTGGATGAGCAGCAGAAAGTTCGCACCATCAGTGCTTTGGCCATTGCTGCTTTGGCTGAGGCAGCCACTCCCTATGGTATTGAGTCGTTTGACTCTGTCCTGAAGCCCTTGTGGAAGGGTATACGTCAACACAGAGGAAAGGTAAATCTGAAATACATTCTTTAGTTTGAACTGAAATGGTTGTGTTCCTGCTGTAACTCATTAGAGACATATTTTACATTTGAATAGGGTTTGGCTGCGTTCTTGAAGGCGATTGGTTACCTGATTCCACTCATGGATGCAGAGTATGCAAACTACTACACCAGGGAAGTCATGCTGATTCTTATCAGAGAGTTCCAGTCTCCTGATGAAGAGATGAAAAAAATTGTGTTGAAGGTAGGTCACAATGATAGTTTTGCATTGATACTGAATATGTATAAAATAAAATTCCAAACAAAAGCAAAAAATAACCCACACCCAACACCAAATTAAAATTGTTGGCTTTTTATTTCCTGTCAGGTGGTAAAGCAGTGTTGTGGTACGGATGGTGTTGAAGCAAACTACATTAAAACAGAAATCTTGCCACCCTTCTTCAAACATTTCTGGCAGCACAGAATGGCACTGGACAGAAGAAATTACAGACAGGTAATTTTGGTGGTTTTTTTTAGCTGGGAAATTATTTACAGTAGAAGAAAATTAGAATGTTCATTCAGGCTAAATACTTATTTTTGTCTGTGTCCTGAAACAGATTTTTGTTTTTACTAGCAATTTAGACGTTGTGTAGCTAAGAAGATTTTCAGGTTCTTAGGAGGTTATCGTGACATTTTACATCTGTGAATGTCTTCATCACTTGCAAAGTGGGGTGGTTCACCTAATTTATGTTCTTACAAACTCTAGATGATTTCTAAAGTTAAAACTAGTTTTTTATAGTGGACTTAAAATGTTTCTTCAGACTGGAGAAATTATTTTCAAGATGTAGAAAGTAGATTATAACTACTTTTAAGCATAATTTTAATGCTTGCTTATTTAACCTTTCTGTATTTCAGTTGGTTGATACGACTGTGGAACTGGCAAATAAAGTTGGAGCAGCAGAAATTATTTCTAGAATTGTGGATGATCTGAAAGATGAGGCTGAGCAGTACAGAAAGATGGTCATGGAAACAATTGAGAAGATAATGGGGAATCTGGGGGCAGCAGACATCGATCACAAGCTGGAAGAACAGCTCATTGATGGTATTTTGTATGCCTTCCAGGAGCAGACAACAGAGGTAAGGCCTAATGTTGCAGTATTCCATTCACTGTAATTGTGAGCCATCTCACTTTTATGCAGAAGTGTGTGCTTCTGAATTAGACTTTTAGAAACCCTGTTTAGATGTCAGTGCTCTTATCAATGAAATGCAGAAGCAATCTCTGGAATGTTAGCATTTTAAAAGCCATTTTAGATTATGGCAAGTTTAGGTAAAATGCAGTGTTGCTCTTTGTCTGATTTATTGGTTTTTTCCCCTCAGGATTCTGTGATGCTGAATGGTTTTGGCACAGTGGTTAATGCTCTAGGCAAAAGAGTGAAGCCCTACTTGCCACAGATCTGTGGTACAGTTTTGTGGCGTTTGAACAACAAATCAGCCAAAGTCAGGCAGCAGGCTGCTGACCTGATCTCTCGTACTGCAGTTGTCATGAAGACTTGTCAGGAGGTATGGACTTCCCTTCCAGATTTGCTCTGGCAGGTCATAGTCATGAGAGGGGAGGGGAAAATTACCTTCTAACTCTTTTTGCTTGGTTGTAGGAAAAACTGATGGGACACTTGGGTGTTGTTTTGTATGAGTACCTGGGTGAAGAATATCCTGAAGTACTGGGCAGCATACTTGGGGCACTCAAGGCTATTGTGAACGTTATAGGTATGGTTTTGTATTGATTACTTGTCTGTTCAAGAGCAAAGTAGAAAAAGCCACTCTAACACTAAATGTGCCTCTTGGAATTCAATAGGTATGCACAAGATGACGCCACCAATCAAAGACCTGCTGCCACGGTTGACACCTATTTTGAAGAACAGACATGAGAAAGTACAGGAAAATTGTATTGACCTTGTTGGGCGTATTGCAGACAGGTAAGCTGAGTAATGTTAGAATATCTAACCTTCTTTGTGGGCAGTTACTGTAGCAGAAGCTCAGCTTTGGCTTCTGGGTATTTGTTGTCTGAAGTTGTGCCTAAAACTAAAATATTTAGCAGACACATTGTTGAGTTACCTAATAAAGGAAATGCTTAAGCTTTGCTCTGTGCATAGCAAATGAATAGGTGCTACAATTTGTGGCTTTATTTAAAAACCTCTCGCATCTCTGAAGAGGTAACTCACTTTATTCTCTTTCAGAGGTGCAGAGTATGTTTCTGCAAGAGAATGGATGAGGATCTGCTTTGAACTGCTTGAGTTATTAAAAGCTCACAAGAAAGCTATCAGAAGAGCCACAGTGAACACTTTTGGTTATATTGCAAAAGCTATTGGGTAAGTTGGTTTAATGCTTGTCCACTTACAGTTACCAAATGTAGTGATGGTTGTTAGTTTTCTGGTGGGAAATATTCCAACTTCTCTACATTTTACATGTGCAGACATGGTTTTACTAATTTTGAAAAATACTATCACGTGTTCTTGATTAACATAGGACATTGCACTTCTGAACAAAATTTGTGGACTAATAAGGTTAGAGTCTTGTTTGGGAGTAAGAGCTGTTGTCTCATGAATCACTGTAATGTGCATTCACACCCTCTTTGTATTATTTCATAAACTCTCCTTTAAACAATTCATCTTCTCTCTCTTTTTTTATTTCCCTCCCTCCCACCAAATCACTACTTTTATCGATTCTTGAAGGTTTATTTCCACTAAGGTCATACTCCAAGTCAGCACATTGATACTCCAAGTCAGCATGTTGTAGGAGGCACAGTTGCCACCTTTATGTGTGTGATGACTGGCTGAATGCAGATTGAGCAAGCAGGCAGGAGTGCTGTAACTGTTCTCCACGCAGGACATCACCTATCTCTGTCAATTCTTGCTTTTGTACAAGTCTGTAATTTCCTCTGGGATCAGAGTAATAGTGGGGAGGCTCTGCTAGCCTCCAGAGTTCACAAGAGGAAGAACAGAGGGCAGGGAAAAAGCTGAGTCTAGACAAAGTAAAAAATGTTGGGTATGAAAATAAATCCTTTAGCTGTTCTAGAGTTTAGTGTTTCACGTTTAGCATTCAGTTTATTTCCTAGTTCTCTAAACTTTTTATGAGGGCTAAACCACGTTTGTGTGTCACTTCTTTGAAGTTTAACAAATTTTATCCAAATCCTCACTGAATCTATTGACGTGGATGTCCATGTTGTCTCTTCCAGACCTCACGATGTATTGGCCACACTGCTGAACAACTTGAAAGTACAGGAAAGGCAGAACAGAGTCTGTACTACAGTAGCAATTGCTATTGTGGCTGAAACATGCTCGCCTTTCACAGTGCTGCCTGCACTCATGAATGAATACAGAGTTCCAGAACTGAATGTCCAGAATGGTGTGTTAAAATCTCTTTCTTTCCTGTTTGAATACATTGGAGAGATGGGAAAAGATTACATTTATGCTGTTACACCATTGCTTGAAGATGCTTTAATGGACAGGTGAGTGCACCTCCTCTATGGTACGGTTACCCATAATCCTATTTTTCAGTATATACTTGATTGTTAATGATAGCAAATATGCATATTGTTTGCTAAAGGCTTTAAGTGGCCAGCATGATTTGGAAGCCATTATTTGCAAACAGTTTAGATTATATATGCTCCAATTTTGCTAATAATTCTGAAGATCAAAATTATAAAAGCATCTTCAGTGAGTCAAGACTTCTTCCATTAAAACTGCTTTCGATAATTTCTAGTGTTGGTACTTCTGTGGAATTGGAGTGCATTAATTTGTCAGAAAACTCCCCATCTTTTTTCAGTTTACTGATTTTTGATACTCTGCCTCTTGCTGTCAGTAAGTATGGCTTGAAAGTGTTATTAGTGCTTTCAAGAAGTGTTACTGAAAAGAAACAGTATGCTTGTCCAGTCATGTTCCTTCTAGGTCTCATTTATTAATGCCCATTGTTCTCTTTGCAGGGATCTGGTGCACAGACAAACAGCCAGTGCTGTGGTGCAGCACATGTCCCTTGGTGTTTATGGGTTTGGCTGTGAGGATTCTCTCAATCACTTGTTAAACTACGTGTGGCCCAATGTGTTTGAAACCTCTCCTCATGTCATCCAGGCAGTTATGGGGGCTCTGGAGGGCCTCAGAGTTGCTATTGGGCCCTGCAGGATGTTACAGTACTGCTTACAGGTATGGCCTTGTGTGCTGGGGCAGCAGAGAGCAGTTGGCAGGCAGGACTTCTTTCCACCAGACAAAAAAGGCAACTGTAGGTGATTGCCAGCAAAGGAAAAACTGGCTTTTTGTCTCCAAAGTACTATTTAAACAAATACTCTGTGCCATTGAGTAGTGGAAATAGGCAGTAAACAGAGAGTTTGGTATAGGGACAGAACTTGTGCAGAAAGAACAGCTAACTTAGAATATCAGTTGACTGAAATAGCCTGGCACTTTGATTTCTAAACTGGAAGCATCTCACAAATTTTGAGGACGTGAACTAATGACTGGGGAATAAATTAGCTGTGGGAGGGGTTATGACAAGTAATCAGTGAGATAAATAAATGAGAGGATAGGATTAATAGTTGTGATTTGTCATTAGCCAAGAAAAAGAGTGAGATGTTTAGAAGAGTGCAGCACTGTAAACAAACAGTGCTTTGATTAGACTTGGTACTGCTAGAGCAACACTGGGCAGTTCAGCTTCTGTAAAGGGGGCAGTGAAATCTGAAGGCTCCTTTTCTGTGTAATTCTGTGTCACAGCACATGACAGTGGCTGTGTTGGCTGTGGAATTAAAACTCACCTAACAGGTGGGGAGCAAGGATTAGAGTCATGCAGGTCCACGTAGGGAAGGTGTGACAGCATTTTAGTAATAATTTGCAGATAGGAAATTGCAGACTTTTGCAGTGTGGGGATCTCAGCATGAGGATAAGATACCTCAGTAGGAAGGTGAAAGTCTCCTGCAGTGTATATTCTGCAAGTACTGTCTGTATATTGTTAGTACATAGAAATGTTTTTTCCGAGAGCTTTTATGTTCTGTCCATTTATGAAATGCTTGTTTTGCAATGCTTGATTAAATTCAATAAAAGAATATTGGAACTGCAAGCTTTTATTACATTTTGTTCTGTTCTGTTTTCTAGGGTTTGTTTCACCCTGCCAGAAAAGTCAGAGATGTTTATTGGAAGATCTACAACTCAATCTACATTGGCTCACAGGATGCTCTGATAGCACATTACCCAAGAATCTATAATGATGAAAAGAACACCTATATTCGTTATGAACTTGATTACATCTTATAATCCTCTTGTTCAGTTGTTTGTGTTTAATGCACAGCTGTTGTTCAGTTAAATGCTTCGGATTTCATGATGTAAAATTTTGGAGATCAGTGTAGAGCTGGTCAGAGGCAGAGCTAGGTATCCAGTAGCATGATTTTTTAAATATGTCCTTGTTTTTTGATGTTAAACAGTTAAAGCCAGTAGTGACCAACAAAACAGTAATTACAAAGTACTGGAGGGATTTTGTTTTGGATCCATCTTTATGAAGATTTAGATTTCATTCCTTGTGTTTAAAGGGGAAGTTTATTTGAGAAATAAACATTTGTGTATAAAAACTAATTTGTGTGTGGTTTTTGGACAGAGGGGCTTGTAAAATAAGTCCCTTTGGATTAAGTACTTGTTTATGTAATGAATAGGTGGTATAAAACATTTTAACCCTTTTTGTCATCCACTAGCTTTTGAATAAATAAGAAAAATGTACCAACTGTAGTTAATGTGTGTATCTTTGTCATGCAATAATGTAGCTGTAGCCTGGCTGATGGTTGTAGTAGTATCAGTTTATTTTCATGGAAAAAGTATTTAATTGCTTGTTGTTACTGCTTCATATGCAGTATCCTGGTGGACATGGCTTGTTAAATTTTCAGAAGTTAGCAGTTTTATTGTAAATTGCATTTGTAAAATCAGTTGTGAAAATTATGCGTATTGGTTATATTTATAGGCTGTGCTATAATTCAATTAAAGAGCTAGGAAAGTCCCCAGCACCTCAGATGAGGCAGTTTCTAAGAAAAGCATTCTATTTGCTCATTTGCTTTTTGCCTTTTGTGTGTGTACTACAAAAAAAAACAAAAAATGGTTTTGCTATCAGTAAACCACCTAAAACCCAAGGGTAAATGATTTTGGTAGTAGTGTGCATTATACCATGTTTGTAGGGTAGCAGGAGGCAGTGGCTGGCTGGCTGTCAGACACCTTGTTCTGGGAGTCCTTGACTTCAGTGATTCATTTCCATCTTACCAAGTTCAGGGCAGTGGTGTTAGCTGACTTGTCTCTGTTTTTTGGGCAGTGGTGTTAGCTGACTTGTCTCTGTTTTTCATAAATGTGACACTCTTTAACTGTTCAGCATATAGGAAAATTGGACCCTACTTTTCAGGTCTAATTTTTTGTTAGAGGTTTGGGATGGCACAAGAGCAACTCGGGGCCCTTTTGTTCATAAAGGTGCTACTGCTACTTAGGAAAAGGGAAAAGTGCCTTTTTTCAACAGTGAGTTGTATTCTAAAACTTAGGTAAAAACCAGCTGCAACTTCTTGAAGTCTTTATTGCTGAACTGTTTCCTCTGACAATAAGGTGCATTCTAGCCTATTTCTAGTGCTTTGTCACTGAATAGTATTGTTTGTATTGCAGATAGCCTGCCATCTTCCTTGCCTCAGAAGTTCTGCAAGACAGAACCAAGCAAGTGCCAGTAGAGAGGGAGAAGGGCTGAGAAAAAGCACTGAGTTTTGAGAGATGAGCCAAAAGAGAGCTCTGAAACAGGTAGGAAGGGGTGATGGCTCCTGACTTCTAGATATGCTTCAGCAAATTCATTATTCTTAGAAATAAGTAAAATTGTAAAAATTTTCTCAAAGTGGAGGGGAGCAACTTCAAATTGTTAATCATTTTTTGTGTTTTTGAAGCTCATCACTTTTACATCTCAGAAATACTTTCATAAGTCTTTCTGAGGAAGATGCAATGTTTCCCTGTTTCCTCAGGAAGATAGAAAGGAGAAGGAGAACTCTGTGATGAAACAGAATCGTACATAAAACTGATATTCGTGTTTGGGTGTTTTGCTATCCCAAGTATCTGATATGAAATCAGGTTTGAAGTGGCAATATTTAAGTGCAGTCATCAGGAAGCATTTTTATCCTTCTTGAGACTTTGTGGATCTGTGGAACTCTTCCCTAAAGAGGCCATCTCTGGATCATAGACCGATGGGATTTCCTGGGAGCCTACAGCAGGTTGTAAAGGCATTTGCTTTTGTTATTCAGCAACCACATTGAGTTTTATTCAGCTCAGGAAGATTAAGGAGGAAATTTGGGGGAAATAAATAACTACCTAGATACGAGATCTGTCTATGTAGACCAACATCTTTATTTTCCAGTACAAACTAAAGTCATTAATAAATGGCAAAATTTTACTCTGAGGTGGCTGGTATTCACCTGCAGGCTTCTGGTTCTGGACAGCAAAGACCAAGGAGTTTAAAATGAATAGAAGGATTTGGATCACTACTGTTTAAATTCCTTTAATGGATAATTAATTGTGCCATTAATGCAGAAAAACAGGCTAAGTGAACAAAATATCAGCTCTTTTGCTACTTGTTTATAAAATGGGAGACTTGCCATGGCTTGGCAACTGAGCAGTTAACCTAGTCACAGAATTAGTGATGTTTGATAAATACAGGTAACGAGCATAAAATCTGCATGTCCAGACAATCCTCAACTTCCTTAATTAGGTTTTCTGTTAAAGGGAGCCACCTTCCTTTCCAGTTGTCCTCTGACCCCCTTTCTGGATTTACATAGATCTCCTAGCTTTCTCAGTGAATTGCAAAAGAAGCTCTATGGACAGAAGCTTCCCTGACAGTTGATCATCCTGAACAGGCTCATCCAGTATGCATAAGGAGGTGGAGGCACCTATTAAAAAAAAAAAAGGTATGTGATTTTTTATTTTAATCTATTTTTTTAAATTAATTACAATTATGCATTTAGGTAGGGGCAGTGAATTAGGAGAATGTAAGCCATACTTCTTTGGGCTCTTCCTAGTTTAGAATATTATATTTTACACTTAATGTGGGTACTGATTTCATCAATTTTTTTTCATTTGTCCTTTTTACTGGAAAAAAGGATGCATTGGTTGTATGTACCTACACTTCCTTACAGTCTAAACTTCTCTATCAAAGGATGCCATGCCCCTTTACAGCTTGAGCTGATGGAGCTAGAATTAGCTGAGGCTAGCAGATATCCTTTAAGTTATGCTCATCTTAAAAGTTTGGGACATTTTTTTTGGTTTGTCCAAGCTTCTTTCTGAGAGCAGCTAAAGATAAGGATCTAAAGTGTCCTCAGTTTTGTGTTGGTTTTAGTTGCATTTTATTCCTTACACTTCTGTGTCTTCTGACCTAATTTCACACACATACACCTCCTTCATTGCCACTGTTCTGATTCAGTTGTACCCATTTTGCTTGTACCTCAGTTATCCATGGATCTCTCTAACCTGCATCTCTCACCTCGTTTGCTGCCTTGAAAGCTGCACTCTTACCCCTGTGTCAGACTTCCTTTCCCCTTGCATGTCTTGGCACAGTAGCAGTGGTGGCAGTGAGAGCACTGAGGAGAAATCCTCCTGGTTACCCTTGCAACCTCAGCAGTTCCTGGATGTGTGGAGAATCACTCACTGCTGGAAAAGTCTCACTCTGATTCTGCCTCTCATGCTGGGCCAGGTCCAGGGGGTCTGGAAGAACACAGCTGCCAGATTTTAATTGCTTTGGAAAATACTAGGGAGTGCAATGTGCAAATATAGTCTGGTCTTTGTTGCCCAGCCTGAGCTACAGGGGCTCTTCCTCTGCCAAGCAAAGTGGAGATGGAGCCTGTTCAGTGGCTTTTTACATTCAACTTCTTGATCTTACGGTGAAATCATTTTAGGAGTCAGATTGAATTTGTCACAGTGTTCTGCCCGGACAAGGAAATGGGATGCCAAGTTACTGAAGTGCTGCATTTTCTGTGGTGGTCTTTTCTGTGTACCTCCAGAGGGCACAATGCAAGGCTTATTTCCAGGCACAGCAGAACTTCCAACCTGAGATGCTGCTCGAGGCAGAGTTAACAAGTTCTGATTCATAAATAAAGGTTTGCAAGTAACCCTGAATGTATTTTGCAGGTTGTTGTTACAGACATAAGGTCAAGTTTAATTCACCTTTTTTTCAGAGATCCTGAGATGACTTAAGGAGTGGCAGTTGTTTTCACAAGAACAGGATTTTGATGCCCAAAATAAAGTGAATTAAGAGAATTTCAAAGAATTGGGCAGCCAGGTATGAATGTGATCATTTTAAAGTAAAATTGCATGTAAGAGGCCTCAGTTTTTAGCCAGACTCCCAACATTTTGTTCTTGTCAGTGAAGTAATTCCACTGTGAAAAATGGTTGATTGTGAAGTAGCTTCTGACATGTTACGAAAGAGCTTGGAGCTTGGTATGGTTGTAATAAAGAGAATGTTCATTACAATAAATGTTAGGAATCATTAGGAATGTTTGTTATCAACTGTGGCATGCATTCTGCTTACTGGCTTCACAGGCAAACTAAACCAGAGGGTTTTCCTTATCAACTTTACAGCCATGTGATGCCCAGAGGTTACATGGCACAAGTTTCTATTCTGTTACTTTTTACAAGTTTTGTCACTTAAGACCACTTAAACCTTTTGGTGCAATGACTGTTGTGAAATCAAGTTTCAGCCAGTGTTGCATCACACTGATAATTCTACATATTTTTCTCCAAGCTAAAGAACATATTTTGCCTCAGTTTAAGCTGCTGTAATGAATACCCTCATTACTAAGAGACTGGGGTGGGACGGGAAACAGCTTTCAAATTTTGGTTCTTCACTAACTGTGGGAAGTGTTGATGTGCAAGTAAAGTGATTGCCTGTTACTTAATGTACATCTGTGAGCCAACTGCAAAACTCACTCTTTGTCAGTTTAACAAAAATGGAAGAGGTGAATGTGAGAGTCTCTGATCCAAAGTATAAATGTGTACATCGGTGTGATGCCATATGCTGTCTTGAGTCTCACCAGTAGTAATGGAAAGATTTCTGCTCCCCCTGGCCTCCAGTGGTTCCTGTGACCTGTGTGGTTTGAAGTGCAGCCCTCCCTGCACTCCCCTCCCAGCTGTACCCCTGGAAGCCATGGTAGGACTGGGAAAGGCTGCCTAGCAGCCTGGTTAAGGGATCCAGCACGCCACTGGGTGAGGAGTGCTGCTTCTTCACTCCTAACATGAGCCCCAGGAAGTTATGAATAAGCTGATCTATTTGCAGGCTAAACAGCAGCAAATGTTTTAGGAATTCTGAATAAATGAGGAGGGAGTAAATTAATGGACCTGATGTATTTATCCCAAGATTGTATCAGATTGATCTGAAAGCAATTACTGTGAGTTCCTTGGTGTGACTGTCAATTACTGGTGGTCATAATTAGAGTTTTGGGTTTTATGAAATCTTGCTTTCTTGATGGGAAGAGATTTTGTTTGCTTGCTTGTTTGTCTTAAAAATCATCTCCAGAGTCTACACGCATTTGTTTCTTCACTGGAAATCTGTTCCTTTCAGAGGTAGGAGACATTTTGGTCACCTTGATAGACAAATGGTTTTTTGTTTTATTAGCAACCAGCCTCTTCACTGAGCTGGCCAGTAAAATTCTTCAATATGCTGTACAAGTCATTCCCCTTGTGCCCCATTTCCTCTGAGGGCTTGTGTTTCTTGCTGAAGAATGCCATCTTTCACTGGTCCTGCTGCTCTGGAGCAGTGGTTTCTGTTAAAACCATCCCTGATCCAAGCCTGGGAATAGGCTCGCCCTTCACTGTTGGTTCCTGGCTGTTGATTGAGACCAGATGTGACAGCTGTTCACTTAGGGTGACAGGGTCTGAGGTGACTTATTCCTAGACTTTTCTTAGGTAACTTTAGAAACAGTGACCTTCAATCCCTGCCTGTCATCCAAAACAGTAGAACAGCACTGTGTTCAAGTAGTGATTTTGCTTTGAAAGCCATACATTTTTGTCTCTGTTGAACTCTTAAATCTCCAAGGATCTGCAGGTCTTGAGCCTAGCTGATAAAAGGAATGCAGCTGGCCATTTATTATTTTAGCTAATAAAAGAGGATATTGTATATTAACTTTTTCACATTCCAAGGCACTAACAACAGAATGAAGGTTAAAGGCGTCTGATATTCACAATTAAAGAATGGAGCCTTTGTTTTTAGCACAGTATGCAGCTGAGACAGAAGGAATATGGCAGGAAATGAAAACCAGGTGGCTTGAGTTTCAGTTTTTAAGACCAAAGAAATGACCTTCAGAAAAAGCTGTTTCCTCACTCAATAAAAGTAAGTTAAATGTACACAAAATCATTTAATTATTCTTTACAATGTTTGCAGATGTTTCTGTACATGTATCTTCTATTTCCACAGAACTAGGACAGTGATGTGTAGATTAGACTTAAAAACCCTACTGAGATAGAGCTAGAGCTTTCTGTAGCTTTAGGGTCTAAGTTCATTTTGACAGGAGCGGAATGTACATAATATTCAGTGAGTAAATTTTTTACTCATTTCATTATATGTTGAACATTCATCTGTATACAAATGTTAATGTTTATATTGCTGTAATACCATTGCAAGTTACAGGATACTCACAGAGTGGTTTGGGTTGGAAGGGACTTCAAAGATCGTCTGATCCTCCTGCCATGGGAAGGGACATCTTCCACTAGGCCAGATTCCTCAGAGCTTCATCCAGCCTTGAATACTTCCAGGGGTTGGGGCATCCACAACTTCTCTGGGAAACCTGTTCCAGTGTCTCACCACCTTCATTGGTGCCCTCTTTCAGTTAAAAGCCATTCCCCATGTCCTATCACTCCATGCCTTTGTAGAAAGTCCTTCTGCAGCTTCCAAGTCCCTTTCCAGATTGTGTCAGTATCTTAATAAAGATCACAAACACCTGATGTTAAAAAAAAAACAAAATCAAAGGCATAATTGTTTCTCATTCTCTCCTGTTTAGTATTATATTTATCGTGAAAAATGTAACCATGGTAACTCAAACTTAGTGCAAGGCATCCACAAAGTGCCATGACAAGTCATCATTTAGTACAAGTGCAGTTTTGTTCAGGTACAGGCCTCATTTAAAGCTTAGAAAATTGGAGACAGCACACTTTGTAAGTCAGCTTGGGTTTTTTTCTCTTGAAAATGGTGAGCATGACTTCCCTGTGAGAAGCTGTAGGGTTCTTTTGCTACCCACGCAGCAGCAGCAAAGTTGTGATTGCCATTAGAGCTCCCCACTCCAGTGCAGCTGGAGTCTCCTGCAGGAGGAGGCTGGATCACTGCCTTTGCTGTTTGCCTGGCTGGTGCTGGAGCAGTGCTTAGGAGCTCAGGTGTACAGATACTTCTCCAGTTGCTTTGTCACCTGCTTTTCTGTGGCAAGAGAGTCACTCATGTAACTCGTGGAGGACTCTCAGGTGGTCACTGAGAAGCTTCTCTTGCAACTTTTTCATTCTAGAAACTGGGCTTCCTGCTTAGTATCTAAACTAAGGCTAGAGGTGCCTGCTGATGTGGGTTATTCTGTTTGTGTGAGCAAACATTGTTAAACACCTCCTATAATTTGTTGGTGCTAAGGTAAAGTACACTTTTTTCATCTAGTTGATGCCAAGCCTGGTTATCTTAATCAGGTAGTGTGTTTCCAAAAACTGTTTTTCTTGTCTGAAGTTATTCTGTGTTTCAGGGTGATGTTTGCAATTTCCTGCCACCCCCACACAGACTATCATAGGCTTGGGACAGCAATTGGTCAAGATTCATTCAAGAAACTCAGTCTTACTTCTCCAATCTTTTCTCTGACTCTGGTATTCTACTGAAGAAGCAAGTGGGGTTCTTGATTTGCTAAGCAAGTCTGTCTTAGTCCAAGGTGCTTCCCTGCTAGTCATCACCACCCTATGATTTTTTGATTTTGCTGTGTTGTGTGTAAGATTTTGGTGGGACACTTCGGCAGAGTTTACAGAGATGTTTTATTACCAAATGAAGCAGAGATGTTTTATTACCAAATGCTGTCATGCATAGCATCTGCTTACTATTTGTAGAAGTTACAGTTAGTAGATGCATAAGCATTCCTATGGCTTATATATATTAAGATCTCTCTGAATCACTGTCTGAAGATGGGAGGATAACTTCCAGGATATTCTGTCTTCCCATTTAAGATCCATTTACATGGCTATGTGCAAGAAAAAAACACATCTATGCTCCTGGGTGAAGGTTGCCTTTTCTCTCATGGCCAGTTACAGTTTCTTTGTATACTTCTCTGTGTTGAGACAGCTCTTGGGCATTTCACTCACTGGAGACAGACCTGCAGTCCAAACCTCTTGGAGTTACTGTGTTTTCCTACTTTGATTATTCTGTTGGTGTTAGAAAAGCAAGTCTGAAGTTCAGGACAGCCTGTCAGCTGCCAGCTCTGCTTCCTTCATGCCGCTGTAATGCCATGTGCCACAGTCATTTTTTATGTAGTATAGGATATGCAGTGATTAAAAAACAAAAGGCAAAACCAAACCAAAGCACAGCCACCACCACATTTACATTTAGTGTGTATCACTAGTTGCTTGAATTGCATCCATTTTCCTTGGGTTATTTTTAATCACTTTCCAAGCGTGGCCTATAAAGAATTCTCCACTGTCAGAGGCCTCCAGTCTGGGTCCTTGCTGCCACTGCAGGATGCCTGTGTGATACAGATACTGCTGTCTGGGAGATGTTTTGAGACTTCCCGTGCAGTTCAGGTATCAAAGAACTTCCTCACACATCTGTTAAAGGTTTTGCCTCTGTTCTTGCTTCCTTTCAAGTTCTTGATGCTGCCTTGTTACCTGTCTCTGGAGTTTTGCTGCTGGGAATTGTAATTTTTTTTCCTCCTATAGGAATTAACGTGCATCTGATTGTAATACTTCTGTTACCATTGGAAATCATCTCTGTAAACACAAGCAATCCTTTCATTTATTCTCCCCTATTTCAGGAAAGTGAGCTCTTCCCATTGGTAAAAGTAGTAATCCTCAACCCTGCTCAGTTCCTCCTTAACACACCAGCTGATGAGCAATTACTTTTAACTTTTTATTTTAAACATGTTTCATCTGTTGAATTTTTATATTGTTCTACTCATACAGTTTTTATCTTTAATTGGATAATTTTTTTTGTTGCATCCCATCCATTTTATATGCCTTAAAGTCAAAATAAAAGTCCAGCTATCTTAATCAAGTACCAGCTGTTTAGCTCAAGTGCTTTCTTTTTTACCCCAGAATATATTTCTTGAGGATGGAGATTCAAGGTCCTGGCCCAGTGTTATGTAGAAGAAGGGTCTTAACAAGCAAATAGTTTTGTTTTGCTCTTTTAATTTACAGTTAAATTTTGGAACTGTCTTGTACACCTGGTGTGTTGTCAAAAGTCTGACTTACATGCTTAAAATCAAGCAAGTGTGGGTGTAAAGAAGGAGTAGTGCATAGAGATTAAAGAACTGTAGTGGATACTGGGACTTCCTGCTCTGCCAGAGTATTTGCTGTGTCTTCATTGCAGAAATTGTCACAGTACCAGTTCTGGGAAACCATCTTGAGGGGAGGCAGGGGGGTCTTCCAGTAGATCAGAGGACACTTGTTACCTTGTTCTGAGGGGAAAAATTTGCTTAGCGTGTGAATGATTAATTTTATCTGCTGTTTTCTTGTAGTTGTGTACACATTGGATACAGTACTTCAGGTGTTTTTCTGTTTCTTTCTATGATACATCACTGAAAGTTGGCCCTTTAGCCCCAGTTTCTACTGGGATGTTCCTGTGGAAAGAAGGCATTTTGGTTCCTCTGGAAACAATGGACTTAGAGCTGGTTTTAGGGCCTGCAGGAATGAGTGTCAGGATCTGACCTCTGAGGAGACCAGGAGGTCTGCAAGCCAGGACTGAGCTGGTAAATCCCCTGTAAACCTTGAGAGAGTCACTTGAGGCCACGCTGCTCCCTGGGCTTGAGTACCTTGGGGCTGTACACAGTGGGGAAGGCTGTGCCAGCCATGCTTGCAGTCCCTTCCTCTTCTTTCTAGAGATACTGATGCAGATTAATCTGTTTTATTGTCTTTCACATTCAAGAACACTAAGAGATACTGCAGTTCAGTAGCTGTTGAAAATTTAACCACTTAGTTGCATCTGGGGTAGATTATTTCAAGGCATGTTTAGGGTGTGAATTCTTCCCAGCAGCCTGCCTGTAGAAGGCCTTCTGAGAGCCCTGCTGGTGCTATTCACTGTGACAGAACAATGCTTTCTGTCCTTCAGGAGGCAGGTTCCCTTTCCTTTCCAGGGCTTGGCTGTGTCTCATTGCTGAGCTAAGAATGCTTCTAAGTGTTTCTCTTTTCATAGCAGCTAAACTGAGTTGCTGGAGTGAGCTGAGGCCATCTGTCCTGATGCTGGAAAGGAAGAGTACAGCCTGCTGTCAGCTATCTTAAGCTCCTGGCAAATCAGGGGTGTGACGTGGGGGACTTAGGAAGGAGTCTCTCGCTGAATTGCAGACCATGGTGATTAAACCAGTCTGCCCTACTTGGCATACTGGTCCAAGATGTTGCTGTTCAGTGGGAGCATCCCAGTAATACAGACACAGCTTTTCCTGCCTCTCTGACTGGGTTCTCCTCCCCTCTTCCACGTGAGTGGGTTTGAGTCCATAACATACAGTTTGGAAAATTAGTTTCCTGCGTAGTCAACAGAAAAAGTCATGGAATCACTAAAATATGCTACTGAAACATGTTTCCTGTGCTAAAGGAACTGCAAAACCTGCCAGGAAGTGCTGTGTGATAGCAGTATGATTTGTAATATTATTTATTGTACGTAGTCACTAATTCTGCCCTGGCTGGACAGCAGAGTTAAGATGTTAATGCATTATTAAATCATTAGTACTAGTATACAAGCATAAATTTATTCTTAATGTGAAGTACAAATCAAAAAAGTGTATCCTGATACACTCACATAGCTGTGCTTTGGGAAAGAACAGAATGAACTCTCACCTTGCCTGTCCCCAGACACGTAGGTTTGACATTTTTGAACTCCAGAATTCATCTCCCAGATCTGAACACTGGCTGCTTTATGGCACTGTTTTTCTAGCAGCAAGGTGCTTTTTCATTCTCACTGTGCTCTGGGATTTAGGGAATTAGAGGGGGGTAAGGCAGCTGTACCGTAAGCTTAGAAGCTCATTTCTGCCCTGCTTTATTCTTGTAGCTGTATCTGTGGCTGTGTCTGGAGATGTTAATAGTGACATTATCTGGAGCACAGCCATTGACCCAACCTTCTGATCTTGCAAGAGGATCAAGGAAGACATCTGCACTCATGCAGAATCTTACAAACGTGCTTCAGGCTTTGTGCAAGTGCAGGGCCCATCTGTATGGGCTGCATCTATAGATTTTTATCTGGGGACCAGGCACGTGTGCTGAGCATTATTTATTCCATCCATTGCTAGGTCAAAATACTGTGCAAAACACATGTATAAGAATACACACTGCCAGAAGAGCTTTAACTGTTGTACTCTACATACTTAAAGAGTAATTCACATATTTTTTTAGAAACCTAGAGCAGATATTCACACTGTGTGAACTCTAAAAGTCTTCTACAGTGAGAAACAAATCCATTTAAAAGGAGATTGAATAGACTGCAACAGAGGTACTCAATCTTGGAGTCATGACTTTCCTCTCTGATACCTTTTTCCAACTTAAATAAATAGAGGGTGGAATCCTCATTTCTTAGAGGCAAGGTAGCGTTTAGTTGGCAATGCTTCATATTTTAGTCTTTTGGATCTTTCTTTTATTGAAAACTCTCTGCAGTTCTTACCCACAGAGGCAGGGTTTTCATAAAGAACGTGCAAGATGAACTGATGTTGATGCTTGTAAGCCAGAGCAAGATTATGTGCTATCCAAAAATCCAGTAGAAATAAAACAGATCAACCACAGGCTGTTCCTATCCATGGCACTTTCTCCAAGGGCTCCACCAGTGGCAGTACGTGCTGGGCTCTTGCCCAGGATATATTGTGCAGGCAGCATGGCCATCAGGCAGGTCATTAGAATGTCACCTGTGTCATTGCAGTTAAGGATGGATTCCTGCCTCTCTACCATTTCTCTCCAGTTGCTGTAAGGCTTTAAGAGACACTCATGAGCTAAAGAGATTCTTTTTTCTCTCACAGGAACACAATAAGCCCCTGTCAAAACAATCAGTTGTTTATTCTGATGGATGTATGTGATTATTAAAAACAGAATAACCTCTTGGAGAAATAGAGCTTCCATCAAAACCTTACAAAATTCTTCCATTACCTTGTTTGGAAATGAAGAGGAGTTGGGGCAGAGAATTCTTTGTTTTCTTTTTCTTTGGAAACATCCTTATTTGGCATCTGTAAAGCATTTACGTTCTCTAGTTCTGGATCAAAGTCCTTTCATGGCTCATGTTACTTATTTCCTTCTTTAACTGAAGCACAGAAATGGATTTTTTTCCTCCCTCAGGCTTATAGTATAAACCATTGTGAAAAGTCAAATCCTAGTTTTTAGCGAGGAAGTAGTGAGCATAAGGAATAAAACATCTCAAAATGTATAATCTGAAGAACCACCATCACCCACTTCAGAATGTATAATCTGTAAATGCAAGTCCCTATAGCAGTTACAAAGCATGTAAGGTAAAATTTGGTAAAACTAAACTAAGTTAACTGTGGTGCTGGATTTCTTTCAGTCCTCATGTTCCAAAGGTTTGTGCTCCTCATGGGAAGACCTTTGTCCTCCATAGCAGCCAATACAGTTGGCGAAGTATTGGGATACAAACTGCAGTTGGACCAGGCACGAGAAAGATTACAAGAAAAACACTATTTTCTTTGTTTGATGAGTAGCAGGATGAAATTTGGAGTTGGTAGAAGTATTTTCTGATAGAAGAACAAGAAACCCCTGTGTATCAGCTATGGCACGTTATCTCATGTTAAACTTGCAGGAGAGTGTAGATAGTTTTGTTTCTGAATGCAAAACAAACTCTTTCCAAGTCTGCCCCTCCCATTGGTTCTGTGCCCCAAAGAGCTTGGTGTTTCTGCTTATTTTCAGAGCTGTGCTGGCTGTTTGCTGGCTTTCTGCCTTTTGTGCACACATGGAGCTGAGCCCCATCACCCTCTTCAGCTTGCAGACAAGCTTCTAGGCTGTGGCCTGTGACCTTGAATATTAGTTTCCTCCTGTTTCTAAGTACTGTTGCAGAAGTGTATATAATGCTTGGGTTTGATTTATCTTCTAGGAAGAATTTGGATGAATATCAGTTTTAGCATGGCTTGGAAGGATGCAATTAGCTTGAGGCAAGCCAGTAGAATAGTGTATGTACCCTTTGTTCTCCTGGAAACAAATCATAAATTCTCATCTATATTTTAGTGTGTTGAGATATTTAAATCGGTTTCCTTCACAGACCTTCATTCTGCAAGGTTCTAGTCTAGCATTTCATGTGGTAAGGGAAAGTACTGTAGTGCAAAGCATGTTTTATATCTAACCATAAAGCAATGTGGACTACAGGCTGTTGGGCTGATTTGTTTCCATTAGCTTGCATCCAGCAGATCTGAACTTATTCCAGAGTTCCAGCATTCCTCCAAAAATAACGTTACTGATACCCTCTGTCACACTGTTCTCCCAGGAGAGCTCTGAGCCACATAATTTTCCTAATGCAAGTGGAAAAGCCCCTCCCTTTGGATTATGAGCTAAACCCTAACATCAGAGTGAAACACAAAGTGCCACAAACGGAGCTGCTCCCTCCTTGGTGGCACCTGCATATTGGTCACTGCGTTCTTCCACACCCCTTCTAATTAAATTCAACTTCAGGAGTTGCTTTTCATTCTTTGTGTGATGTGAAAAATTAAATCTGCTTGCTTTAGGGCCCTGTGAAAAATATAGTTGAGTTTGGGGAAGGAATTTGCTATCAGAACATTCCAAATCATACCTGGTGTTAAGTACTGGTGTTGGAGTCCTCCTGCTCAGGCATAGCCCTTTCTTCCTCTCTGCACATTGAGAAGGGATGAATATGGATTCCCAATTTTGCTTGTGCTGTGTTCTTCACTCTCAAGACTGCAGCCTTGGAGAACTGACCCAGTGGTTTCTTTCCAAAATTAATCTCTTTCAGCTGATGGATTTCAACACTATCCATCCATTGGTGTCCCACTGCCTACCCTAATACTAGACAGAAATGAAGATTATGCAGGTACTGCGAAGTGAAAAGACCAAAGATATGAAATCTTCCTGTATTAAAATAATGATGACTTCCTGATGCAACTGAGATTAAAAATTAGTATTTTATATTAGTGCGACAGTTTAATAAATTTAATCTTGAGGATGCAAGGAAAAAAAGAGATTTCAGAACTAGGGATTATAAGTAACTAATTGCTATAGTTTATATAGTAAAGTGGTGTGTAAAGAGAGGTTGGTGTAGTGTCCATTTGAACTCTAAATTATATCTTTTTTAGGGAGTGTGACTAATTAGATGAATACGACTTGTACAATTACCTGATGTTTCACTCAGAGGGGTACAGGGAACGTTTCAATGTAACAGGAATCTTACCCCCTGGAGACTGCTGAATTCTTTAAAGGTCAGGCATACTTCAAAATATAAATCAGTGGAAAATTTCTCCTAATGTTTCCCCTAAAAGATTACTGACATAGAAAATTTAAGATATTTTATATACCCATTAATGAAATAGGGCTGAGGACAGAAAATTTGAGTACTGAGCTTCCCTCTTGTTAATCTGGTTTTGCTCATCCTTCTTTTTCCCAATTTCTTTTTCCTGTTTTTTTTTCCTAGTACTTCAGTATCAGTTGGTATAGAGTGTCAGTTGTGGTGGAGTCTAGACTCCACAGCCAAGCCTGCAGCTCCATAGTGTGGTGAAGTGTCTGATGTGTTGGGGTTTTTTGTTGGTTTTATTTTTCATGTTTTGGGGTTTCTTCTGTTGGAAAGCTTAAAGCAGAATCAGCTAACTTGGTATTTTCCAGGGAAGAAGAGCAGGAGATAAAAGTAAAAACCCCAACAGCAAAGAAACAGAGATCTCTCTGGCCCTTTTTGTGTGATATAAGGCAGTAGACTTACCTGGTTTCTTGAGCACTGGCTTATGTGACAAATTGCTGAAAATTTTGTTGCAGCCTCTTGTCAGGAATGGTAAAGATGGGTGTGTATTTTCACAGGCAGACCACTAATGTGTTGCTTTTAAGAACTGAAGTGGGGCTAATGCTTTCTACTATCAGTGAAGTCTTTTTCTTTTGCAGAGATGCATTTCTAGACTGCCATAACCAGAAAGGAGTTGACCCTGTTTAGCCTGTCTAGTTGTCATCTGCCTTAATTCCTCCCCTGTTTTCAATACCTGGTGCTAATTACATGGACATCTGCAACAGAGGTGCTAGCTCAGACCAACCATGAGGACACCTTAATATATGAGGGAGTGTTTATTCCTTTTTGAGTAATACAGCAGAAGGCTGTAGTAATTATAATTCCAGCTTTAAATTCACAGCTTCTTATTGTATCATATGTCTAATGCTCTGCATTAACTACATGGCTGCAGAAGTATAATCAAGAAGCATTTGAAATAAGAGGAGCAGTCCTGTGTCTGGACAAATGGAGGTGCTTCCAAGGTCTCCTCTTTGCCTCTCTCTGCCCTTGTCAGTGGATTGATTCACTTTGTTTCACTTCACACTGTCCCCACCACGTAAATATTAAACAAGTAGATCTAGGAGGAAAAATAGCTCGAGGGATAAAAAGTATCACCCTTGGAAAAAATAATAGAATGAATTCCACCTTGTGATAAAGAATCATGCTAAAACAGAAGGACGAAGACAGCTTGAAACATCTGACATGACCACCCCCTTCCCACCTCAGTCACTCTGTGTGCTGGAGCAGTGCAGGAGGGGCCATGGTGACAGCAATGATTAGTTACTGTCTCTGGTGTTCTGCTTGCTCTGCTTGCCAGTTTCCTGCTGTGGCCAGTCTGCCCTTCCATTTCAAATTCACACAGCTCTGTATGTTTGTGCTTGTTCCCCCCACAGCAGACACTCGTAATGATGCTTGTACATCACTCTAATCTGACTCCCACTGATCTGTAAGGGGGAAGAATGTGCAGGAAGATGTTCACATGCTGCTGTTAGGGGATAGGTAACAGGTAGGGACCAGAGGCATGCCAGGTATCTGGTGCTATTAGAAACAGTTAGAGATAACAAATGTGTCTTCTGGTATCAGTTCTGTCCTTCATCTGTGCTCAGCAGTGGCAAACAAACACTGCTCAGGAATATGCTGACTGTGTGTACTCAGTTTCCTTCATGAGGCAGGAGCCAAACATATGTCTAGGAACAATTGCACCCTCCATCTGTGAGTGATCATCATGCTTAAATACAGCAGCAGACCTGACTTTGGAGTGAAAAACAGAGCAGAATTCTTCCCCTGTCTCTGCTGCTCAACAGTGCAGGCAGAGCAGGAGCAGGGAGGAGGGTGGCAGTGCAGACTTTTGGCTGCCTTAAAGTGACCACATCCTGTTAAGCTGCAGAAACATCAGACCAATGCAGAGATCTGTCTGTTTGAGATGCAGAAGGGTTTGTAGGGATTCAGCAGATGATTTGCAGACATGTTTCTATTGCTGCTGGAAGAACAGGGTGCAGGGAGAGCTCCTGAACTTGCTCTTTTGTGTAGGCTGTTCACCCATTTCCCACCCATGTCCCAGCTCACTACAGCAAGTATATACAGTAAAATGGATTTATTTCAACGGAGTTGCCTTCTTCCCTGATACCACATAGGAGGTGTGTAACTCTTAACACTGAGTCTGTGGTGGCTGAGTAATGCTCAGAGCAGTGGCCAGTGGCCTTTACCTGAAATCCTTCCCCAGCTGATGCCTTGAGGCATCACAGCCATGTCAGAGGGTGTTCCTCGCAAAGCAGGAAAATTTCCTTCTACAGGCAGCAAGCCAAGCAGCATGAGGAGCAAGCAGCATGCAGGAGCACTGTGGCATGAGAGAGAATGAATGGGGAGTCTCTCCAGTCCTAAGCCAATACGAAGACTTGCTCTATTACCCCATATGAAAATGACAGGTGAGATCTTAACCAAAGGCTGATCGTTTTTGATGATGATGATGAAGTTCTGTTGAAGTCACATGCCTAGATCTAAGTGTGCCTGGGAGTCTCTTTGAGCCCGAGTGGGTATAAGAATGCTAAGAGGCTTTCCTGACCCAAAATCTAAGTGAGGAAGCATCTCATTTGTGTATGACTGCTGATAGCAAATGGCTGAACAATCCAGTTAAATGGAACTGGAGGAACTTTGGTTGTTCTGGGGACAAAATGAAAAGGTGAAAAAAAAAAAAAGGCAGACATCTGTGGTACTGGGCCCATACACTACAGAACACAATTGTGTTGTGGACAGGAGATCAAGAAATCTAAGTGTGGGCAACTGCGGCATATTTGGGGCAGTTCTGTTCTTCCTTTCTGTTGGACAGAAATTGCTCAAGCGCTGAAGTTCAAACTTTCATGTTCCTATTTTGCTTTTTGAAATATGCAGTAGGGGATTGTGTTTCACAGAGGACTTCAACTGGATGCACAGAACCCTCTTAGGATTGGGTATGGGTCAGCAAGGAACAAATGTACCAGCTGTCCTTAGAGGCTTCTTTCCACTTCCCTGTCAGAGGCCCAGTGTAGCCCTAGGGCTTTTTCCTTCCCAAATACAGGTTTAATCCAAGATGACAGCATCTGGCAAACTCAAGTGTATTTTCATTAAGGATATTGCACACCTGTTTTGATGGTTCTTGTTAATGTCTGAGTATGGAAAGTGAACATTAGTGCTACAGGTTTGAGAGTTGCAGGCATGACCATTATTTGAAAAGCTAGCTAATGGCTTTGTGACTCTTCTTCAAAAAAAGGGCAGCTGAGCATTTGGCATCGTTTCACATGAAAATGTGTCATGGAATTAGTTATGTATCAGCCTGGGCTAAGAAGCTGAGTAAAATAGCTCAGAAAAGCTTTTGTTGGTTGTGCATGACTGGAACATAGTTGTTTGTGCTATTTTGTGAACAGGAGAGGACATTGTATTTTCAGAGAAATCTTGGACTCTTTTACTGTGTGGGTAATGATTGTAACACTGTGACTGCTCTTGGCAGTTCATGAAAATGATCCTTTAAATGGGAAGTAAATAAAATTATAAGGACCCCTATAACCTGAGAGCTGTCTGCTTCATATGGGATGTGAACACTTTCTGCAGTCCTGCATGTCCCTGGGGGCCTTTCCAAGGAGTGGCCATGTAGGTGGCTGGTTCTCCTAGACACTGTCCTGTGGGGCCTGGGAAAGAGGAGCTGCCATGAGACTCTGCTTGTTGGTAAAAAAACTTGAGGAAAATATTATAACACTGTCATGACACATCTCATCTAGCCCAGTTATTGACTCCCAAGCAGCTGGGCTCCTACTGCTATGCAAATTTCCATTCAGATGATTTATCTCCCTGACAGGAGTGTCAGTGGTCCCAAAGTGTACCAGATTTTTGGATCAGAAAGTGAGGGGAGCAAAGAACAAATCTGAAAAATCATTTTCCTTATGTATCCACCAAGTTTAACTGCAGGGAGAAGGCTATAGTGAATGCTAGGTCATTGGAAATAGGCCTTTATAACAGAACAGACCTTTCCTTATAATGCTGAAAGTTCCCTCCATTTTCTACTCTTTCTTTTCTTTTTCTTTTGGTTTTTTTCTCTTTTTTTTTTTTTTGGTTTTTGTTTGTTTGGTTTTTTGTTTTTTGTTTTTTTTTTAATGTTCTCAGCTGTGAGCTAACTTCTGCTTGCTTCTGACTTTGGTGTGGTGAGCATGCTTTTCAACAGAGTCTGAGAGTGGATTGTCAAAACCGAATTTCTGGCCTGAATTGGTGGGACACAGAAAGTGCTGGATTGTCTCACTCGGTTTTTTTTGGTTTTTTTCCTTTAAAAGACTAATTTATGTTAACACTATTTTACCATTAAGATGCCTTTAAAATAGTTGGAGTCAAAACGTGTTGTAAATTGTGTGGTGTTTTTAATTCCCACTTATAATGATGCCTCAAAAGCCTGAAACCAACATCTGTTTCCTCGCTGGATTGGTTTTTTTGCATAGAAGACACTTCCCTCTTTTTTAACTACTTAAGAGTCATCTCATTCTGTAATTAAGGGTTGAAAAGCCATAAATCACTCTCATATTGGATGTGTTGCAGCGTATGGGAGTTTCTTGCTGCAGAATCTAACTTGTGAGAAAATACCTGGCCTTTGTGTGACTTGGAGGGGGTGAAGAGGGAATCTTCAGCCCTTTGCTCTTCAGTTACACGTCCTTGGAAAAAATGGAATTGCCCTCATTACCTTCAGCATGTGTGTAACTCCTGTTGCTGAGCATTGTACCAATGATTTTAATCAAATCACATGCTTCAGGGATTTAGCTTGTCAACTCTGAGGGGTAAGAAAGAATGTAAATTTACCCCTTCATGCTTTTTTTTCTTCTTTTTCTCTTCCCCCCCCCTTGCCAGCCCCTGGCCTTGCATGCTTGGCTGTGTGCTGGTGCTCGAGTCACACCGACAGCCAACTCTGAGGGTGGAACTGAAGTTTCCCCCAGGTCAGCTCAACAGTGATGATGATGATGATGTTCATTTTCTCTGCAGCATGAGGCAAGGACTCTGGGGCTAGTTTGTTTGCTTATTAAACTGTACTTATTATTTAGTATGTTAGTTTTTGAAAAACTAAATAATATATTGAGCAGGAAGAGACCGGGACTGTCAGGAGTCACCAGATTTCTCAAGATAGCTACAAAAAGAGGTAAAAAAAACCCCAAAAGACTCCTGTCAAACAGTTGCATCTGATGGGATTTGACAAATGGATTTGAACGCACACATGGAAGGAAGGGAGAGGTTAAGGGCTCGGCTTCTCCTTCTACCCGGGCTTGGCTCAGCACGTTCGCTGCTTTCCCTCAGCGCGGTGGGAACAAGCGCGGCCCCTCAGAGCTCGGCCCTCAGGGCCGAAGCCGGCGCGGTGCCCTCGGGGCAGCCCCTGCGGCGGGGAAGGGGCACCGCGGCCCGAGGGCAGC
>JAYDZK010000274.1:27889027-27916040 GCA_034509185.1 Euphonia xanthogaster
GGAAGCGCCTTCGCGGGGGGCGCCGTGTGGTGCCGGCTCCCCGCTGCTCGCCGAGCCGCCGCCGATGCGCTTCTCTTGGCTTCCCGGCGGACATTGTCTGTGTGCGGCGGGCCGGGGGCTCGGGGCCGGGCAGGGCGCACTCGCCGGGGTCGCGGCGGCGGCAGCCGGTACCGGGCGCTCGCCCGTCCCCGCCGAGCTGCCGCCCCGCGGTCCCCGGTGAGACCCTGACATCTCCCGTCGGCGGGCTGGGATGGAGGTGGGTGTCGGCTCGTTTCGAAAGGCCTCTCGGCTCTGCCTATCGTTCCTTTGGCTTTTTCCATCGTTTCTTGGCCGTGCCGTACGTAGAAATAATTTTTCCCTTTTACTTAGGAAGTGCCTCTTCGGATGAGCTGTTGCCGTTCTACACAGGCTACTAGGAAAACCCGTAGTATTAACCCTTGGATCGTGTTAAATTTAGCAGTGGGCAGACAGCTGTAATCAGTGTTAAAGTATTTCTTATCACTGGTAGCTAGAAGCATTTATAAATATTTAGTAAATTGATATTATGACTCCCACATCCTGGTTTATCCATATACTCTACCAACTGTTACACACTTTGCGTGCTTTCATCTGCTATTTTTAATTCAGCGTGGTCTGCCTGTGATGTGCAGCGTGGGTGTCCTGCAAGCCTCAGACCCTTCCTGTGGGGTTCAGAAGGACTGCCTGCAGCCAGCCCCCTCCAAGTACCCGTACTTGGAGATCACAAGCCTCGCTCACAGTCTATTTGTGTTTAAAAAAAAAAAAAATCTTCCACATCCACAAAGCTGCCACATAGCACATTGAAAAGACTTCTGAAAGCAGCAAATGATAAAGCTGCTTCTAAAGTGAAATTAATACTGGGGGACCAGACTATAATGTGTTTTCTTGTGTAACAGAAGGCAGTATTTATGGGCTGCCTCCTGTCCTTTGAATATCCTCATCTTTAGGTCTGATGCTTATGACTGGCAAAGAAAATGTTTCACACCATAAGGCTTCGCTACCCCATTGTGCACAGACTGAGTGTCACAAATAAGGAGATTTAGGTAGGAGCTGTGTGTTAAATATCCAAGCAGCAAGCATTAATATAAAAAATACATGTGTTACAAAGGAACAAAATTGTACCATTTCAGTACTTTTTACATGTTTAGTGAAGCCCTTGAGTTTACTGCCTTTGGTATTTTTAAATCTTTGCTGACATCTTACAGCGAGAATTTTGCTTCAGCAGCAGCAGTAGAAGTCAAAATATATTTAAGTCAAGTAGATCACGTCTTAATGAAGTCTGTAGTGCTGTAGAAGAATGATAGGCTGTTGTCTTAGGGTTCTCCTTTTCATCTTCTCTAAGAACTCTCAAAGCAGAGGGAGGAGACTCCTCAGAGCTGCTGTGACACCCCTGCAGTGTGCCTACTTGGAGAATGCTCAAAATTTTGGTGACTGCTCATTGTTCCTGGTCAGGCTGTGGTGGGACAGCCTGATAAGATGATAAGACAGGCAGATCATTTTTCTTTGTGGACATAGGTTTCCTGTTGTTTGTTGAGGGATGTGTTGGTCTACCTGTACCCATCCTACTGGGTCTCTTAATTTCCTTAATTTTCTTCAACAGATCTTTTTCTTTCACTTCTGAGAGAATGGAGGAGGGGGAGGACACATTCAAAGCTGGCTGTGGTGCTTCCTCTTAAACTGAGAGCAGAAGTGTTTGTGTGCCTGTTTCTGTGTGCTTGGAGCAGTTGCTGGTGGAGCCATTGCCACCTGCAGCCCGTGCAGTGTCACCGAGGCGCCGGGGCTGCACGGCAGCAGCTCTGTGTGATTCAGGGCAAGCTCTGCTTCTCTTCTGTGTCACTTTGGAGGAGTGCTGTCCCCAGGCTGGCCTGCCTTTAGCAGAGAGACACACAGTAGCAGCAGCCTCGTGTGGTTATAGATAGATTCAGTGGAAAGAGAGGTGAATCTCTGCTGGAAAATGATGTGTCTGGCAAGATTTGCATTTCTGTAACAACTCCTGTGTGTATTTGGGCTCCCTGGGGTGGAGAGCAGACTCCTTCAGCATTTCTTCCTGCTCTTGAAGACTGAGGCAACTGTGACAGTGATAACTCGCAGCGATTCAGGAAACGGTTTCCTTTTTCTGAAACACCAAAGGCCACAGCTCACAATGTCCTGCAGTGAGATTTGGAGTATGAGGGACACTCCACACATCCCTGCAGGGGTCAGGACCTGGGCTGCTCTTTGTGCACCGAGTGTGAGGTGCTTCAGGTCTGAGTTGTGATGCTCAGGGAGAGTTGACTCTGAAACCAAGAGCTCTGTGCCTGTTGTTGGGATTTCTGAAGCACATGCTTCCTTCTGGATCCACAACTTTTTTGACCAGTGAGGAGAGCATCATGTAGGAGATGACAAGAGAACCTCCCTGGTGGGAGTTTAAACATTTCTTTCTCTTAAGTGACTGTTTCCTCCTTGCCTCCATGCTTGGCTTTTCTTACCAACTGTATCTAACAGCACAGGTAGCATTCAGACAGATGAGAAATTAATCACATCACTTCTCATACAGGCTTTGAAGACAGATGTTAACAGTTGCTGCTTTTTTGATATAGCTGAAAGGTGCTAAAGTGCTGCTACACTTAAACCTTAAAAGAGATTATCAGTTCTTTTAGCTGCATTCACTTGTTAGGCAGGAGAGCTTAGTTTAAGAGTTTAGCATTAGTGAAGGTTACTTGAATTTGCTTCCAGAGATGGTAATTATTAGCTCATCTGTTGAGAGATGAAGAGCCAAGAGAAACCTGTAAGTGGTTTAACCGCAGGAAGTGTATTCTACCATCGCTAGTTTCTAAATTAATTTCTGTCAGGCATGTAACTAGTCACTTTGGAATGACTAAATGCTAAGCAGAAAGCAAGTTCACATAATTCATAAAACTTAAACTAATTAATAGGATTATAATCTTTGTGCATAGTTGTATCTGTGCATTTGTAAACATTCTGATATTCGAAATATTTCTGTTGTCATATATAAATATTGCAAAACTTGCTCTAAATCTTAACACATTTATCTGGTCCGTTTTTTTTACAGTCTCTGCTGTGAACGTTAATTACAGCAAGTGTGCAAGTTGTTTTAAGGACTGAAAAAAACCCCTTTTTCTTTTCAAGTATATGAGTTATTGCAGTACTGTTCCCTATCCGAGTCATTGGCTGTACCTTTTCCATTTCAATAAGCATTAGTATTTTATATTGTGTAAGGGTACAATTGCTTATGATAAAAGGTTGCAATTAAGCTAGAGTTCAGAAGGAGCAGAAGACAAGTGCTCCAACAAGTGAGCAGCCAGAGGAGGTGTGGGTGGTGCTCTCAAAGGGGGAAGGTACCAATCTGCTTGTGACTTTCATGGCTGATTTTGTTGCCTGGACCCACCTCTCTCATCCTTTGAGTAATCAGCAGATGTAGGGTTCTTCCTGCTGCCACCCTCCCTGCCTGCTGTCTGCGGTTCTTTGCCCAGCTCATTCCTCATACTTGCACCAAGTAACCTGGTTTCTTGAGAACTGTTTGTTTGCCACTTGCAAACTTTTCCAGAGAAAGCCTGGTAGCTGATGTCCCATCAAGTGTGCTTTTCATCTTCAGGGTTTCCATTGCTGGTTCTGGGCAGCAAACAGACAATTGCTCCTGTAAGTGTGAAAGGGTAAAATATCTGAAAATAATGCTATATGTAAACTTCTGTGATCCACCTTTTGGAAAATTATTTTAGAAGAACCTAAAGTTTCTGTAGTGTCTCCATCTCATTTTCAGTTTTGCCTTGCCAGTTGGGGCCTTCCTTGCAGAGTTGCCAGCTCTGCCCCCAGGTCTGCAGGTTCTCTTTAGCTAACTCTGTCATCTTCTTTCTGTTTAAAGCCAATGAAGTTGCTCTGTGCGTGGCAGTTTGATTTGGATGCCAGCTCTGCCTTCCCCTCGGTGGCACAAATGTGCCCATTGTGCCCGTCAGAGCGGGTGTGCGTGGGACAGGCATTGGTGCCTGTCAGAGGCTGATGCAAGCTCCAGTGCCTGCTGTTGGTCATAGTTGTGCATGTTGGCAGAGGAAATGGACTGCTCTGTCTTTGAAAGAGGCTGAGAAGGTTTCCTGTAGATAATGAAATGGGAAGTTACCTAGGAAGTGCAGCCTGTGTAGCTGCTTGTGAGAGATGCAGTGCTTGGTGGCTTCATGCCTGCGCTCCCACATTCAGTGAGAAGCTTGCTGCCAATCTTGCTGCCACAGATGCAGGCTCTAGCTAGCCTTGGGCCAGTGCATCTGGAGGCTCATAGCTTACTGTGACTTCAGTGTCACCAGCCCATGCCCTGTGTGTACAAAACAGAATTATCTTATCTTCATGCATATGCATGAATAAGGGTAATGGAGCCCAGATGAATGGTAGTGTATGGGCTTAGGCTGCTATTAACTGCAAGCCCTCATCCTGTCTCCTGGTATTTTGCCTGTTGTCCTTGATTGCTGAGGGTAATGCAGTGTGACTAGAACTGAAAGGACCATTTCTCTCCCTTCCCCAAATGTTTTCCTGTGTTTGACAGTTCTTTGCTGACCATCAGGATCTTTTTTTTTTATGGTCACAGAGAAACAGCATTAAACAGATGTTTAAATAATTTTAAACAGATGTCAAAGATCATACAAATCTGCTGGGCAAAGGCTGGACTTGTGTCTGAACACACTTAAAACCAAAATGAATACAACAGTAACAAATAGTCTCCTAACAAAACCAATTACATTTCCAAGTGCTGGTGTGTCTAACTTATTTCAGAATCATTCAATTGACAGTAATGTCTTTCTGTGTATCCTTTCTCTGTGACATGTAAAAGCATCTGAGAAAATGCCCCTGAATCTACTGTATAAAATAGGAATAATGAACCTGTGCCCCATGCCCACAGGCAGCCCATGAGTTAATTTGGTGTGGCATGTGATGCCACAATTCCTTCCCTCCTCATATTATGACTAGATAATATTAAGGTGTGTATATTAATTTGCAGTCTTCTGAGTGGTTTTGAAAGGGCTCACAGCCAGAAAGAGATAATCCATTTTAGTACAAAATACTCAGCCACAAAACTAAGGTAATTGTGGGGAAGGAAGGAGGAGGAATTTGCCCACAGGAGGGTGTCTCTATTATTTTGTGTGAAATGAAAATGTGGTTGGACCAAAATAACTCCACTGTGGCTGCCACTGTCTTTCTGGAGCCATGATTCTTGGGTATCGTGCATACTGTGAGACATGGCTCCATGCTTTTTAAAATAAAATAAAAACTTTGGAAAAACTGGGATGTGCCAGAATTCCTGGTCTTATTCAGAGCTGTAGGAGTGATGGTTGCTGCCATTTGGTATAGATGGCACCTTAGCTCTGAGACAGAATCATTGAATTGTTTAGATTGGATAAGACCTTCAGGATCATAGAGCCCAACCATAAACCCAACACTGCCAAGAACACCCTGGAAATATGTTTAAATGCCTCCAGGGATGGGCCTGTTCAGAGGAGGTGGCTTTGGGTCACCAAAGAGAGCAAGATACAGGTTCAAAAGGGAAGCTGCTTTTTTTTTTTTCTTTTTTTTTTTTTTTTATCATGGCTTCTGCAATGTCTCACTTCCTGATAATTTTGTAACTTGTTTCAAGTGCTTCCAAAAAGAAGCACTTGAGTCGGGAGAATTCATGGTGTGGTGTAGCATGCTCAAGTATGTCACAGATATTTCTTTAGCAGGGGAATCCTGCAGAGGTTTATTCTTTGATAATGCTGGAAAGATTTGGAGTGGTTGTGCCTAGATGCCTGGCTGTTTTGAGGGGGGTGTGCCTGCCCATGTTAGGGTGTTAGTTTTCTTGCGTTGCAGATGGCATCTAGCAGAACTTACCCTCCTGTTCTCTCTTGAGGTGTGGTATTTTATCCAGGCCTGACAAGGGCCTCATGACCTCCTCCTGCCTCATCTCTTAAATGAAGATGTCGTCGTCATGGCTACATTTAGTAGAGAAATAAAGATTGCTCCCAGCTTGGGTGCTTGTGTAATGGCCTGGCTCCAGGAAGGTGATGTTTTACTCTGGATCCCTGCTCGAGGGTGGCCAGCTGTTTTCTGTGCCCGGGGAGCAGCAGTGCCCAGGCTGGAGCTGGCCATGGCTGGGCTGTGCGTGCCTCCCCTGGGGCACGGCTTTGGGTCGGTGCCGCTGTCAGCAGCACCTCGCAGCCCTGACGGTCACACGCTGGGCTGGGAACAAATCCCTGCAAGCAGAGGAAACGTCTAAGCATTGTTCTAGAGGTCTGTGTGTAGCTGATCCTGCTTGTTTGTTGCCAAGGGTTTCCCTGCGCTGGCTTTGAGGAGCCGGGCCAAGTCCCTTCTCCTCTTCCTGAAGCTGCCCCACCATTAACAGATCTTTGCTTGTAGAATGAGCAGCTTACTCTTAGGAGCCACTTCTGCAGTTAATTCTGTCTTCAGGCTAATAACTAAGAAGCATTAACATACTAACATATTATGTTTTTAGGCTTTTTTTAAACCTCTGTCCAGAATTTTTTCCTTTCAGTGGTACTGATACAGGTACTAATACTGACCTGGTGCTAACAGATGCCTACAGGAGCCAGATATTATAGGTGTAAGCCCGGTAGGCAAATGTTTCAAAGTGTATTCTGATAGCATTGATCATTTCCTCTGTCTTTTATTTCTGCTTTTTTGAATGCCCTACCTCACATACTGCCTCTGTATGTTGCAGATCATCCAGGTGAGCTGACCTTGCTGACAGACTACCTCTGTATTTTAACCCTTTAGTGCATTTTTTTTGGCTGTTCCCATATTTAAATTAGCTTTTTTGTTTGTTTTGTTTTTTGTTTCCAGAAGTACATCTCTGTCATTTGTCACTTTTTTTGTTAGCTGGAAAGCTTGGGCTGGCAATTTCCCACAGCTGCTGTCTGTGGCTTCAGCCTTTTTTTCTTTGCTGCACTAGAAACATGTAGCAGCCTGTTGGAACCCTTCAGCTTGGTGATGAGTGGGAATCAAAGCATTACAAAATTACATTTAAAGGGGAGAAATTATTTTGCAGTTTCAACCAAGGGTTTGAGGTCATTCTTGGATGTTTGCAAGGAGTTGGTCAACAAATTACAGCATTTAGTTGTGGCTAGGTAATTGTGACATTCTGAAAGAGCGTGTGCTTTTTGATGACAGACATTTGCATGTGTTTTGCTTTTGGGGGAAGAAAAATCTTTCCTGTCTGCAGATGTACAACCAAAAATGGAGGCTGTTGAATGAATTCCTTCCATGCAGTGCTGAACCTCCTGGCCTAGCAGGCTTGTCTGCTCCATGTTTGTTCTTCGAGTTACGAGCTGGTTTTTATATAGGGACGTGCATCTTTGTGCTGGAATTATTTATCAAGGCTTGCTGTGTTGTTTTTAAAAGAGTACTTGGGGAGAATGCCCTCACAAAGCCTTGCTTCTCCTCACACCTGCATGCTACTGCATCTTTGTGAGGAAGTAGGCAAAACCAGAGAAGTTAACTCCTGCATATGGTCTTAACTGATGTACCTGATGGTGTCTGTTTGCTGATCTGAGGCTTCAGCTCCTTTCCATAGAGGAGTTGGTTTCTTATGGAAAACCCTTGTGTTATTGAATTATGTGTAGGATTGCTTCAAGTGCCATGTGTTGATATCCTTAATAGCACAAGGTCTGCAAATAATCTCTAGTGATGAATAATTTTCTATTTAAGCATTAGCATTTTTATTCTGGTAATTTTTTGGATCTCATTATGTGGCCTGTTTTTTTCCCCACCTTGCAGCCTTTGTAATTTTACAGTCTTGTTTCTTAAGCAAATGTGTTTTATCTATGCAAAATCTTTAGGAAGACAGTTGTTTGGTGTCTGCTTGGTTGCATACCTCTAACTCCATGTCTCTGTAAATGAAGTACTGCCAGAAGAAAAGAGCATGTAACTTACAATACTTGATTTTTGCACTTAAATTTCTGTATCTGCAGAGTATCAACTGAAAAGAAAGCACCAGTCAACTGCACCATTAGGTGAACAAGCTTTCACATTCTAATTATAATCAAATAATTTCTGTGAAAGGAAATGAGTGTGAACATAAATAAGCTTTTATATGCACTTTGCCATTAATAATGTAGATAATACCATTCAGATGGAGAACATAACCCATTTCATCACAGCATCATTTTAACATGATAGGCTCCTTACCTTTCCAAGGTGAAAGAGCCACAGTTTGCCTTCTGAAATCTCATCCTTGAATGAATGGCTGTATCAAATCTAGACCAGCTTTGCAGGAACGTGGGGAAGGTGCTTTGCATTTATAATAACACACTGGTAGCAGCACCAGACTTGCTGTGCTTCTATGTATGAAGTTAATTTTTCCCCTACTTCTAAGAGATAAAGGTGGACATCATGTCCTTTCCACTAGTGTTTTTTTTTCTTGCCTCTCTAGGTGTTTGTTTTGTTTTTGTATTTAAGGTTACTTCTGCTGTCTTCTGTGCAATAAGGCAGCACAGCAAAGCTGTGCCTGTGCTGTGGGGCCTTGCTGGCAGCAGTAGATGGGTCCATCAAGCTGTCTGGTGTCACCAGGCTGGGCTGGTGTGGCTGCTGGAGCCAGCCCTCTTGCCATGGGAGCTGGTGCCAGCAGGGAGCCTGGCAGCTTGAAGCTAAAATCCCACAGTATTACCTGGTAAAACACTGATTTGCTCAGTGTGGTCTTTAGTTGTTTAGCATGCCCAGGGTAAAAAATTAAAGAACAAGGGCCTGAAAAACCTTATATTGCCTTTCTGCTTCCAGCTGTTTTAATGTGCTTGCCAATGCAGCATGCAGCACTTATCTCCCATTTAGAATCAAGAGAGGGACTTATTTAGTCATTGACTCCAGGAACATTTTCAAAGTGTTCTACCAACGAAGTAATGTGGTGTGCCACGTTCTGCAACCATTGCTTCTGTTTGAGAGGAGCAGCCTTAGGTGAGTGATCTTGTTGCACCCTGCTTGGCATGAATCAAGCCTAGTATGAAGAATTTTTTTTTCTTTTAATGTAAACAAGCCTTGATCCTTTAGCTATATGCATAATCCTGCTCCTCTTTAGGAGATGTGGCCCAGGTTTTGATGGGGTTTTCTGCAAGGGGAGCCTGTGGCTCCAATTACCTTTGGCTGGACTCAAATCTGAGATTTTTTTTTTTTTTAAGAAGCTGCCAAGGTGGCTTTAGAATTTGGAGAGAGGAGGTGGAAGGAGAAGAGTTGCCCTGGGCAGCTGAGGCAGAGAGCAGGAGCGATGATAGGAGGAGGCAGAGGAGAAGGCAGGCACTGTGTAGCTGGAGGTGCAGTGCTGCTTCCTGATGGCACTGCCAAGAGAAGATGCTTGTTACCCTTTCCACAGCTGGAGAGCTGCTGCAGAGAAACTGTGTGACTTCAGTCAGGCTGAGAAGGGAGCTGGTGACACAGCAAGGGCCAAATCCTGATTTACCTCTTTCAGTGGCTGATTCACAGTGATGCCCTTCCTTCCTGCAGGTTGTTTTAGCACTGTTTACTGTGTGGGTTGGTGCCAATCTCATGATGTTGCAGGGTGAGAGATGAATGGTGGCATGCATTGTCACAGTAGCGTTAAATTCAATGAACGTGTTGGGTTTTTTAGATATTTGTTCTGTAAACTGTAAAATCAGAATTGCTGCTGCTTAAGAGCAAGTGCTCTGTTAGGAAATGGTTTCTAGGTCACCTGGTAGGTAAAGACTTCCTCTGCTGATTGCTGTGGGTGGCTCTCTTTGGTCACTAATCCTGTGTCATGGGCTTAGCCTTGTGTCCTGGCAGCACAGATGGTAAAAGTGAGATCAGCCTGTTAATGCATCAATACTGCTTGTTTAGCCTAAATGTCCTAGCAGTCCAGGACTGCCTGACTCTGCCATGGAGCACACATACATGTGAAGCTGGGTCATTCAGATAAACGGAGATTAGCCTCTCAAATCTGAAAATTTACTGTCAGTGGATTAGATGGTGCCCTTTGGGTACATTTCACACAAGTTCCATTTCATGTCTGGCTCAAACTCAGCAGTCTTAGAACCATAAAATCATTTAGGTAGGAAAATACCCTTAAGATCATTGAATCCAGCTGTTGAAAACCCCATTAAACAACCATCACGGCTGGCACACTGCAAACTCATCAGACTACAACACAGTCCTTCAGCAGAAATGTGTTTTAACATAGCGCTGGCTGATTCCCATACCATCTTCGAGTCATTTAGATACCTCCTTAAGTTGGGATTGATACATTTAAAGTCAATTCTAGCACAGGTAATCCAGTTGAATACAAAGCAGGCATTTTAAACCCATTCAGAAACCTCACCCATGTCTTCTCACTAAGCTCTGCTTATTACAGGTAAATATTCATAGACATAAAATCTAGTTTCTAATTAGAAGTTCCTCCTCCCAGAATAATTTTCAAGAAGACTGGTAAATTTGTCCATCCCCCCTGCTTCCCAGAGGAGTGTTATATCTTTTCTGCAAACGGGAGCCAATGGAGCTGAACAGATTCTCCCTCCTCCCCAGCGAAGGTTCAGACTAGCTAAACTAGCCATGTAGCCTGTGCAGCTCCAAGAGTGAATTATCCACACCTGGGCTCTCTGAGGATGTGCCCACTGTTGGTGGGAGATCACACAGCCCAGGAGCACCTGTATGCTGTGGCTTGGCAGGTGCAGCTCCCTGGGGTAGCTGGTTGCAGAAACTTTGCCTTTATCCTCTTCCCACAGGCATAGGCACAGCTTTCACATTAATCAGGGATTGCATTTGGGATCTCCTGGTTCCTGTTCCTGGGTAGAATTTGCATATCTTTAATGGGGTTTTATGCGTGCTTCGTGCCCTCCAAGGCAGGTTTGTGATTCACCAGAGAGCTGTCTGGAAAAGGAGAGACAAATGACAGCAAACCACAGAGCAGGCATATGATCTTCAGCACTTCTTGTTCCCGCGGGGCTGGCTGAAGACAGCTCCAAACAACTGTCTGAAAACCCTTGTGTGACTCCTAAGGGATGACTCTGTGCAGACACATGGTCTCCAACCCTTCAAAGACCTGCACACTTCCAGAGAGTTGTGTGGGGAATTCTTCAGTTGGCTCTGTGGTATGGACAAAAATTAAAAGGAGGTGTACAAGCAGGTGTAATTCAGTGCCTGAAGCCTCCAAAAAGCTTTAGGGTAGAACAAGCTTTCTCCTAGGGCTTGTGTACAGCTGCTTGTCTAGGAGCAAGCAAATAGGGAAGGGTCTGATCCACAGAAGTAACAAAATCTCTTTATGCATTTTCTTTACCTGTGGGATTATTGAGCTGTTCAGAGTCTGCTGGACTGAATTGCACTGCTACTTGCTGGAATATTGTAACATCAAAAAAAAAAAAAAAAACAAGTACAGTGAAAATAACTGCTTCACCTCTGTGGGTACAATTCCAACCATAGTGTCACATTTGTTTTATTCCTGATGCTGCTTCTGTTGATGTATTTTGTTTGCTTTCAAGCAGTAGGCTTGGAGGGAATGCTCCAGAGTTTTGCCTGTTCCTAACAAAGTGTTCAGCTGATACATTAATTGAACCTTGACTGTGTGCAGTAATATTTTTAAGCCACAGTAGATGTTTCACCAGTAAGGTAATTCCCTCTCTAAAGAGGGATAAACAGTTTGCTCAGCCAGAGGAGAGCTTGCTTTCTTCTGCCTTATTGCATAAATTCATGCATGTTGTACTGCCCCACGGAGTTGTGCTGAGCCCTCGTGTTCATAACATGGCAAGTGGAATCACCATAAAAGCCATCTTTCTGCTGAGGTCTGCCTTAACCAAGCTGAAAAACCAGTCAGACCTATTTTATATTGCCCATGCCCCATTTTTGGGAAACAAATGTGGTTGAAGACAAGCTTTGTATTACCAGCAAGCCCTTAGAAGGTGGTAAAACTGCCTGCAGAAATAGAAGGGGCTTTAATTGGTTGGGGTCTGTTCCCTGATGCTCTCCTAACAGCAGAGCAGCAGAGCCAGGCTTGGGATGCTGTCTCTGGTTTCTTGCCCCACCACCGGGCAGGCCTGGGTGCTGATTTGCCTTGAGTTGTGGAAGAACTGCCACAGGCTGGGCAAAGCCAGAGCAGCTTCATTGGCAGTGACTGCCCAGATCCTGCTTCTGGGAAGGGGCCATATCTCTGCAATGCATTTGCTTCCCCATCCTGAGGATTAGGGATCCAGCCTGTGGGCTTCTTTCTTTTGCAGAGGGGTCTGCTTTGTTATGCTGCCAGCCCTTTCCCTAAATAGTGGCTAACCCTGGATTTAAAGACCCCAGAAGGGACAACAGAGTTTAAGTGTCTTTTTGATCTTTGTTGCTGAGGGGAAGTTGGATCATTTGCTACAAGCTGATTTCAGTTGTGCTTGGAAATTTACTGAAACAGCTACTCCAAAATAACTAACTCTGAAATAAACTATCTCTGAAGAGATATTTTGGTGTGGGCGCTCATATTCTTGCATAAGAGCTTAGTTTGCTGGTCTGTCTTAGTTCACCATGGAACTAAAATATTTGCTGTCTAGTTATTCAAGAATAGTGCTTTTGGTAAATGCCTGAGCACAGAAAAGCCCACTACAAAGAGCAAAGACACCCCCCATCCCACCCTGATTGCAAAGAAGATGTTCTTCCCAAGGTATTTAAGTAGTTCTGTTCATTCATGTTTGTTTAGAAAAGAGCAGTGGTAAGTTTTATGGTGCATGGTTTAAAATATTTCATATTCATTAACAAACAAGTACCAATTAATTTCACGTTATGATGCTTAAGGGGTAGACTGCAAGGAATGGTATTTAGCTGTGGCTTTTTGGCAATTATGACCTTGTATATAATAACAGACTCAATAAATTCTTGATGTGAGAGAGCACCATTAATCAACACAGAGTTAATTAACTGTGCTGCTTACTTAGGAAGTGCTGTGCAGAATGGTCTGAATCTCAGCAGTGCTACAGGCTGAAAATGCCTGATTTGTCTGATACCTGCCTTGTTTACATAGAAATTTCCCTCAAGATTGATGCTGAAGAGGGAGAAACACTTCTTCCAGGTGGCTGAACACTGGTCCCACAGGTCATTTTCTTCCGTGGCTCTGGCACTCTGACAGACCTTACATGGGTCACTGTGTCACTTAGGCTTTCTGTCATCTCCACGTAGAAGGTGGAAGCCTTTGGATGAGTGCTGCAGTGCTGGTAATGGAAAGTACTCTTGCATCAATGGTTTCGTTTAGGTTAATCCTGTAAGACTACTAGGAAATTAGGAATCGTGGTGATAATTAAGGGTTATACTCATCAGCTCTAATTTAGACTTTATACAGGACTGTTTTTTTCTTATGTATTTTTAAAATAATCTGAAATGTAGTCCAAAAATGGGAAAATGTACAAGATTCAGCACATGTTCAGAGAGACAAGCATCTCTCTCCATACCACTCACCTCTCCACACTCCAAAGAGATCTTTTAATTTTCCTGGTAATGTGATACTTAAAAGTATGAAACTGTCTTGGCCTTTTGGAGTGGCCATCCTTTTGTTGGCTCAGTGTGCAAATGTGAAAGGTGGATTTCCAGCCTGGCATTGTACATTTTAATGTGTCTTTTTAATTATAGATGTACATTTATTTATATGTGTGCATTTTTATTACATTGTACATCATCTGTCTTTTTTGCTGTCTCTTGAACCACTTTAATAGCTGGGGTCACTGTGGACTGTCACAGAAGGATTCAAAGGTCTGAGTCATGGGAATGCTTTAAGCTTGCTGAGAACAGTGCTCACTAAGAGCCAGTTTGGAGAGTTTGAGTTACTCTAATATGAGAGAAGTGAGGGAAAGCAACTGTTTTCTTGCTGCTGGAATGTGAAACCTCCTGAGTTCATATGCCCTGTTTTTATTCTTGAAGTTAATTTAACTTAGAGGTATAGCACAAGCAGTCTTTTCTCTTTTCCTTTTTTTTTTAAAGTAAGTGCAGTTAAGTGTAATCCTTCATCTTCTGTCCTCTCTCTGCCATCTGGGCTCTCAGTCTTAATGAGAGCCTGTTTAGCAAATAGCTAATACAGGAGTGGCTTAGTATTACTACCACAAGAGATGGCAACCAAATAGGGCCAGAAATAGATGGGCAGAAACTGTGTAGTCTGAAAGTGTCATGGAATGCTCTTTACCATTTATAATGATGCAACTAATTATAGGGGCCTGGGAGTGGGGAAGGGAAAGAGAGAGGAAGAGCTTTACTCTTTAGATCTCGGGGCAGAGAAAAGTGAGGGTTCGGCTGATGTCTCCTCTGCAAATGGGATTTTTCTGCTGCAGCCACACAGCTTCTGTATTTGATACTGGAAAGGAAAGCAATAACTCTTAAATGATAGAAAAACAGCTGTTCTTTTCCTTTTTTCCCCGCTTTTTTACTACCCACTCTGGGAAACAGAAGTCAACTGACACCTCTTCTTATTAACCCCAAAGTGTAGCTGGTGGTTACGGCCTGGCATTCCTCCTTTTCCACCCTCCCATCCAGCTCCCCCCTGAGCGGCTGGCGTGGCTCCTGCTGCCTCTGGCTGCTCATCCCCTGCTCCAGCTGCCATGCAGCCAGCACGTGCAGAGAGCCTGCCTCACTTAGGTATGTAACACCTTCTCAAATTCAGCCTTGGGCCTGCTTCTTCCTGAGCTGCAGGGCAGTCAATCCAGGGAATGGGCAGTGCTGTACTAAGCTGGTGTTAATGACAGCTATGGCCCTTGGTCCCACACACAGATGTTTCAAGATATGCACTACATGGTACATGTATAGATCCTTAACTTTTTTTTTTCTGAGTTGGTTTCAACCATGGTTTTCTCTAGAGCCATGCATTTTATTCCTTGTTTGGAGAAGCCCTTTCTCCCTTGCCTGTATATTGGTGTAATTTTCCTTCTTCATACCTCTTGTGTTTTCAGAGTGTGATGGAAGATGATCTGTGCTTTCCCCTGTGCCTAGCTTCTGTCACAGATTCCAAGTACTGGACTTCACTCCTTGACTTTACCCCCTTTTATGTTTCCAGCACAGTCTCTTTTCCTTTTTTTTTGGCCAGCTGCTTCAGTGCTGTGAAGTCAGATGAAAGGCAGCAGTTAAAGCTCCCTTTGTAGCAGTCCTTCCCTTGGGTGTGCTGGTAGAAATCCCTTGGATCTCTGCTGAAGTTTCATCATCCCCTTCATTCTTAGCTTCAGAAGAACTAGGATCACTCAGAAGTCCTAGGATCATTTTCTCCTGACACCACAAAAAAAAACTGAGCTGGGGGCAGTACAAGCAAGAGTCATTAGTTTTCAGTAGTCTTAAGTATCATATGTCATCTGTGGCTCATCATTTCAGATGATTTCATGAAGACATTTTTCTCCATTTGTTTTGGCCTTATAAACAGCCCATATTTTTTCTCTTAAAACAAAATGCAGATGATTTTATGAATATGTTAGGTGTAAGTTGAAGATGATAAATGATGCTAAAGATCAGTTGGTTAGATGATATAGAAGGTACACTAGTAATGGATGCAATCAGGGAAGGCTGAAAAATTGAAATGTAAAACAGCCATAGTAGCAGAGTGACATTTTAGACTATTTTTGAGTATGTGAAGGACGGGGAAGATGCAAGACTGGAGACAGGCAAATGTTGTGCCTATTTTAAAAGGGGGGGAGTGAGAAGCCAAGGAATTGGTGTAATGCTAACGCTGTGAAGTATACAAAGCAAGTTGTTGGACAGATTTATAGATATCTGGATGATGTTAAGGTAATTCAAAAAATTACAGAAAATCATGGAAATAAATGTTAGTCCTAATGAAGGGCCCAGATCTTTACTTTTTTCTTGCAAAGATTCAGAGAGGTAGGAAGGCTGCTATTATTTCAGATTTTGGAACTACAATACCATTTGTTATAGTTAATTTTTTAAAAAGCTTTAAGTATGTTGAGGTGCAGCCTGGTTCCCCGAATTTCAGCAGCAGTTGAACTTCCATATTTAATGGCATCCAGCCTTTTTGATAATATGAGGAGGATTGTGATGTTAAGAAGTCATAAAATGTCCCGTTCCCAGAAGTCTCTGGCATGACAGAATTTCTGTAGATTCTTAGAATCTCAGGATGTCTGAGAAATGAAGTCTCTGCTGTTGATTTTTCTTCTCTGTTCAGGGAAATTGGACTGGGTGCACATTTTTTGAGACTTGCAGACCACCAGCAGAAGCTGCCCTGTGAAGGCCCCGGACTCTTGCGAGCTGCTCCAGCCGCGAGGGGAATAATGGGGAACAGTGAATGCTGGGCTTGTTCCTCGGATGGGTGTGATGATAGAGGCTGACACCTGGGCAATTTTCAACTGTTTCTAACCTGGGGAGCTGATAAAACAACCCACAGTGTCTTCACCACTCCTTTCTTGTGACCCTTCTTTGCAGACCCTCGGAAGGGAGCTCTTCACTCTCCGCCAGTGATGCAGCTTTCTGATCAAGCTTTTGCCATGGCTGCAGCAAACTTGGTCAATAGTACAGGAAGAAAGACTCTTTTGGCATGGATAAAAATTACAGGATTTTGTTGCCAAGGCAAGCAATTCCAGTTTTCAGCATGCTGAAAAGAGGAAAAATATGCCATTGTCTAGTTTAGTGAAAGCTGTAGAACTGAAGGAAAATAAATGTACCCTAAAATATGTGAGGAATTTGACAATGTCTGAATTTACCCAGCATTATAAGGTAGCAATTGCTTGTAGATACTGACTCTTCCTTCAGAAGCATTTTTAATCCTTAAATGGTGCCCTGAAGTTTTCTTGCATTCCGATATAAATATTTCCATCATGTTACAAGACAGATGAATGAATGGAAGGGAGAGAGATAAAGTGATATTATCTGATGAGAAGATTTCTTCTTAAGAGGTCTTAAAGAGCTGTGTGTTGTGGGCATTTTGATTCTGTTGGTATAGCTGAAGGACGATTGGATGGAAGTTTTAACATTGGGGTGTGACATGGGTGTCTTTGTATCAGATTTCCTCCTTGAAAAAGACTCTTTTGCTTAATGGCTTGCCAGATGAAGGAGTTAACCTCTTACAATATTCGTTATATATTTGGAATTTCGAATATTTTATTTATCTGGCTGCAGCTAGACAAAGCAGAATTTCTGCTGCTTGTATGGATTTTAAAGGTTTGATATATTTGGCTCCTTTCTAACTTTATAATAAATTCCATCTGAAAGGAGCAGTGATTAAGGAGAGTTAAGAGAACAGATACCTATACACAGCAGATTTCAGAGTACATTTACCCGTTTCTCATGACTGTAGAACGTACACTGTAATTGCTTGAGAGGCCTTCAAGCTGAAGAGAGTTAAATCTAATCTTGAAAACAAAGGACAAGTTAGATGAGGAGGGGAACAGTAAGGAACGTGATTTCTGCGTGCCTCAAATACCTGGGATGGGTTATTTGGTGATTTGAGAAGCCTTTGTGGTAAGGTAGGAGCTCTCTGTGGCTGATGCCAGTTCTTTTTGAACTCCATGCTCTCAAACCACATGTAAACGTTACCTTTACCTCCGTGGGTTGGCTGGGTCTCATAGATAGATTCAATGCATTCTTGAAAGCATTTGAGTTTGTTGATCTCTTTCCTATTCCAGTCAGTTCCTAATGAAACCACTGCAGGTGCTTGTTCCAAACAGAGGGATCTCCTGGGGGAGCTGGAGTAGAGAGCAGGAATGATGCACTGCCGTGCTTCCATTGGGAAGAAGCAATACAAGACATCATGCTTACAGCATTTCCTTGTGCAAACCTTAGGAATTGTCTTTTCAGTGACTGTGCTGTTCCAACACGGACTCTTGGGCATGGCTCTTCATTCTCCCCCGAATGTAGAATGAATGTCCCACGTGGTTTTGTAAAGGTGTAGTTTGCCCACAAGCAGCCACACTTCCCTGATGTTCCAGGAGGCCCTGACCTATCTGCAAGCTTCATTGCAACCAGTGATGCAAGGTGTTTGCAGTTCTGGGGCTGCATGGCTGAGCCCGGAGCCCACTGTTCAAAAAGGAACGGTGCTGTTTCTCCCTCTCTTCCTGAACTCCTCCAGAGCTTGTTAAAGTCAGTATTCACCGTTTGGAGTTATTGTCTTTGTGTTGTCAACGCTTGAATCTTTCATAAAAAACTTAACACCATCTTTCCCACCTCATCCTGGCTCCAAACTGTTATTAATTTCAGTGTGCTGATCCCCTGTGACATTTCTCTCCTTGTTATCAGAGTAACTGAGACCCTTTGGCTGCCTTCGCTTTTCCCTTCCTGAACTTTGTCTTGCTTCCTTTTGAGCCACCCAAAGACTGTCTCTGAAACTATCCTATAATTATTTTCATCTGTTTACTTTCTTTGACTTTTTCTCCTGCTGTATTCTTGTCTTCTGGAGCTATTTTTTGCTTTATTTTCTGCCAGCTGTGATCTTGCTTGGCTAATGCTCTTGGCACCATTGCAGGGTTTCTGTAGAGAGAGGGGGTGTCTGCAGGGGGCCTGTGGGCAAGCTGCTGTGGCCAGGGGGATCAGCTCAACATGGTCCCTAAAATCAGCACCCAGACTCAAGGTCTGGTGAGGCAGAGCCAGGTATTTCTTGTTAAATGAGGAATGCTTTGTGTGATTGCACATGTGCCAGGGATGATTTTACACCCAAGTACTTTGTGAGCAGTGAAACTTCCAGATAGTTTCCCCTATTTCCTGGTTGAAATCGTTTCAGCAAAGAAATTCCTCATTGAAAGTCATTCTCTATCCCAGGGCCATAAAATACTGTGTCTTGTATTTTGTATTCTGTCTGGCTTTGAAGTATCTGGTGCTAAAATCCGTGTGTGAAGCACTCTGTCATGCTATTAGAAGGCACCTACGTTTATAGCTGCAATTCAGTTTCTAAAAATGTTGACTATTTTATTAAAAAGAATTTATTTGGGTGTGTGGCTTAAAACAGCAATAAAGCCATATCCTGTCTCTAAAAGGTAAGTGTTATTGAATGTTCAGGAATGTGTTCAATATACAGATATAAATTAAAAATTCAATCCCTGAGTGCTGTAATAAAAGAAGCTAGGACTAAAATAGCAATAGGCTGGTAAGTTTTATTATGTCATTGCAGGAATTTCTGTGAACAGTGCGTAGAAGACCTGGATTATCTGAAACTGGCTGTCCCAAACCAGCCAGGGGTCCTTCTCCTTAGTCCCTAGGAGCCAGGGAAGTGAGGATCTCTGCTGGCTCAAGCATTGTCTGCCAAAGGAACTCCCAAAACTGAGGGATGCTCCAACATAGCTGCTCTAGCAAGATGCCTTACAGCTGTGTGATTTCACTTTGATTGGTCCTATCTGTTTTATTTCTGATGTCTGTCTTCCCTCTCCTTTAAATCACAATTATTTCCCCCCTGAAGGCTGTGTTGAAAAGGTGACTGTATTTTAGTTTGCACGGTGTGTCTTGCAACTTTTGGGCACTTGTCTGTAAATTTAAGCTTGATTGTGACCTGACAGCTGGCAAAGGAAATGACTTGCAGAGCAGCTTGGGGCCCTTGCTGCCAGCCCCTCAGCCCAGGCTGTGCCCACCTGAGCAGTGGTGCTGCATCCTGGACTGCTTCTGAGCACCTTGGTCTGAACTGCTCCATGGAATAACCTGTGCCTCAACACGTGCAGTTCTGGGATTTCTGAGACCAGCTGGCCTGGCACAATATCAGAGCATGCAGAGGCTCCTTTTTATCTGGAGGAGCAAGTAATGGGAAATACTGATCTTCTGAAAGACATTCATTGCTCCTTTTCTTTGATTCCTGTTCACCTTTCAAGGTAAAGATGACATGGCAGGACAAAGTAATGGCTTGGAGGGCTGTCTGGGGCTTGTGGGGCCATCTGTTTTGCAGGCCTGGTATTAATTCCCTGCATATGTGTTGTTGCTCTACAATCTGTTTATACAGTATGTGCAGGTTCAGAAGAAATGTGCAGCAAGCAGAAGAAATGCATTTATCTTCTGCTGGCAGAGACAGCAGCCCTGCAGAACTGACTTAAAAGATGGTTGTTTGCTTGTGGGATAAGAAGAAATGTCTCTTCTCTGGTTGTCAAGCAATTTCTTTGAATGTCGCTTGCTTTTCACAATGAACCTCTCACAAAATACCTTAATGAAACCTTCTGGGCATTTTTAACTCCCAGCACAACTTACTGGATTTATGTTAGTTGTCTGTAACAATAATGGCAAATATTATTGCCATTCAGGAACTAACTTTTTGATGTGCAGACTTAAAAGCGTGGCTCCACCAAAATTTTTGGGCGTGTTGCCATTACCTTGAGCATTTCCCCCTTGGATGTTGGCTCCTGGTCCTGGGAATGCTCAAGAGACAGCCTTGTTTGTGTTTCATATGTGTCTGTTTGCATGAGTTCCTTGGGCTGGAATCACCACGCTGGTGGAGCATCTCTTGGAGGTTTCATACTGAAGTATTAATCCAGATGAGTAATTTAACACAGGTTGCATTTAGAATTTTGGAAGATCACCCCTTGTTGCTAACTTTGTCTTTAATTTAGGTGTTAATGCTGGGATTGCTGAAATAGACTGTTGAAATTGAATGTGTCTTGAGCCTGCATGGTGACAGCAGACAGATCCTGGTAACTTAATTCCTGGCAATTTCCTTATGTTAACAGAGCATGCTGGAGGAGGCACTCTGGTGCTGGCAGCTGGCTGAGGCATCTTGGGGAGGGTGGAAAAGCTTTGGTGAAGGGTTGGTATTCGGAGTTCACCCCTGAAAAGACCAGGGTGCCTTTTGGAATAGGCATCAGAAGTCTTTTGCTTAGTGGCTAATACTGAGAACAGATACAGAAATGAGCTGAGTAGAGTGGTGCTGTAGTGGCACATAAATAAACCATTGCTCTGCTTTTCAGCTGCCTCCTCCTGGGATGTGCTTCTCAGGTGCTTCACTGAGGGGGCTGTGCTTGGCCTCCACCCCTAAGTGGGCACATGGTGACAGTCATGGGGTGGCTGAGTACCCTGAGCTCCTGTCCTGGCTGCAGCACTGGCTCTGTCCTGTGACCAGCCTCAGCTGTGACCCCCCCTGTGGGATGTTCAGGAGATGCCCCTGCTCTCAGAGGTGTTGGGTACCCTCTGTAGGCACCCTGCCAGAGGCAGATGTTGGCACAGCACTCACAGGTACAGCCTTGCCACGTTGCCCCATGCCTGCATCCCCATGGGCTGCCTCTCCTTCCCAAGCCAGAGGTGTTTTGCTCCCTGTGCACCAGGTATTTCCATGCTGGTGCCGTGGCTGTGATCAAGGTGTCCTCCATTGCTGTGTTGAACAGCTCCTGCCAGAAGGGAAAAGTAAACTTTGAACACAATCTTTCACTTGTGGTTGAGTCTGTCTTTTTTTGTGGCTGCTGAAATAGCCTGCAGCCAGAGTGGTTTTCAGGATGTTGCTGGAAGGAATGGAATGGAAAATCATGGGAGTGTATCACATGGCACAGGTTCAGGAATTGTCTGGCACCTCTTGCTTTAATGTGATGAGCTTTGCTGCATTTGTTATCCTCCTGGTGACTCCATACATTGGGCATTTGGGAGACATGAGAAAAGGGTGTTCCTTTGGTAAATAACATTTACCATGTGTGTGAAATATCCTTATTTTCTGTCTAATTTTTTGTGGGAATGGCAGTGCTATTAGTTTCTGACTAAGTACTGCTTGATTCTTGCTTTCTGTCCTGGTCTCTTCAGTGATGTTTTCAACTGTTACACAGTTGTCTTTTTGCACCCAACCATGTTTAGAATGATTTATATCCCTCTAAAATCCCTGTGAATAACTTTATTCTGGTACCTGTATATTTGACAGCTGTAGCAAACAATGCCTGCCCTTCCTGAAGGACAGGACTGGAACTGACATATACTGTCCTTTCTATTCTGGTTCAAATCTAGGAAATGTTCCTTTTTGTATATGATAATAAGATTCAGTTTAATTTGTTATTAGTGGCTACATTCAGGGATTCTGTTTCCTCCCAACAAGGCTTGTACCTGCAAGAATCTTCTCTGGTAATATGAAGATGAAATTATTTAAGTCTAAACATTATAAGAAAGGGGAGAACACAATATAGCTGCCAACTAGTTAATTGTTAACTGTATTATTTTAGACCCTAAGGAGTGTTTTACTGATTTTGTAATGAGTAAAAATAGGATTTCTTCATGTCACACTCAGGATGTTAGCTGCAAGTTTAAATGAATCTGCTGTCTTCAATTACATGTAAGCTGCATATCAGTTTGCTGCGCTTAATAGCAAGGACATTCTGTAATTGGGATATTCTGCACTGTGACAGACAATTTTATATAAATAGGTTTTTATATACCACCATCATTTCTAATATTGAGGGCTCAGTGGTCCATGAAATCAGATCTATGTGGCTATTCCTGGTGTATTAGCATTACCTAATTTTCTGTGACAAACTTGGGGAATACAATATGGTAGAGGGTTTTGGTTGCCTTTGTTCAGCTGGAGATGACCTTCGTTATGGGTTAACCTGACACCTGCACAACATTCTGTCCTGGTTGCCTAGATGTACAAATAGAGATGATAAAGTGACAGGTTTTTTCTAGATGGACAGGTATTAATTCAGAAGGAGAATGAGAAGCCCAGTGTTCATCAGGAGCAGTGAAAATTCCTGTCTACTTACTTCCACATTATTTAAGTGAAAAGGTACATGTTCAGTTTGTGTAGTTTTAGCAAGGGAGTTTTAAAAGAACTGCAAGCAGATTTGTGCATGTACTGAGCAGTAATAACTTTATGTTCTGTAGTACTCTGTACACAATTGAAATGCAGCATATGAGTACCTCATGTGACAGCTAATGTTGTCTTTAAGAATGAAGAGTACTGTAAGCAGCATATGCACCTACATGAAATATTGGTAAGCTGGGGGTAAACTTGTTCTCAACTGGTTCAGTTTGAGAGGTGCAACCCTCAAGTGTAATGTCGTGTTGTGCTTCCGCTGCAAATGGAAAGATTTTGAAGCTGCTTTCAAAATGCAGTGTTTAATATGACACCATGGATGTCAAAATACAGATGGAGTAATGCCAGGACTCGTACAACAAAAGATAAAACAGAAACAGAGACTGGAAATTTTGTAGAGAGGACAATAGTGTGAGCAAGTTGTCACACATCAAAGTATGAATAGAAGCTCAAGCTTGCCTTCTTTCTAAGGTTGTATTGTATTTCTGATTTGGAAAACAATATTACAGCATCTTAAACCAACTCTTTTATGAGCTGTCTCACTAGTTCCCATTGCTTCTGTGCCTGTTGGTATAACCTTTGTTTCTTCCCTAAACCATGACACTGAGAAGGTTTTACTGCCTTCTTTAGGCCCCAGCAAAATGCAGTGGAAAGTCTTAGAGTGACTCGGTGGAATGTGCTCACCACTAAACTGCTGACCAGGAACGGGCCCAGGCCCTGCTTCCCTACCCACTGCCACCAGTTCTCCCTGCCCTCTCTTGAGGAGAAGCACCCCACTATTTCCAGGCAGTGGGACATTCCCACCAGCAGCCTGAGCAGCTCAGGAGTGAACAGACCTTGCTGGTCCCACAATGAAATAACGATGAGTGAAGTTAAGAGCTGCAGAGGTTTCTTCTCAAATGTGTTGTTAGCTCAAAGCAAACAGTGTTGGGAAGAGAGAAAGGGATTTTGTTCAAGGAGCAAGGTTGACTTCTGTGCTTTCTCACAAGTCAGCTTACGTGGGTAGGTTTTGGAAGTTTTCCATACAAAGGTAAACAAACCGTGGGGGCAGCAGTCAGGGCCCCAGAGATAAGGCAGCGTAGCAGTGTTTGTGCCATGGTTTCTTTTGCTGGGCCTCATTAATAATGAAAGAACTGAACGATATCATGTGGGCTAATGTCTGGCAGGAGAAGCAGTGGCCTGGATTTGACATTAAGTTGGTGAAAGTGAGTGAAACTCTGCTTCACCCCGCTCATTGTTTTTCCAGTTGAATTGAAAACTACTTTTAATGTCTCCTGCTGTCTCCTCTTCTGTCAATCAGGTGGGAGTCACAAACTAAGCTGCACAAGCTGAGGCTTTTTATCTGGAAAATACCTGACAATTCATGAATGCTCTGTTCAAGTGTTGAGCTTTTTTTGTTGTGCCCTCTGTCTTCCTTGTCCTGAAGTGTTGTGAGATCCCACCTTTGATCTGACTGATCTCTGAGAATGTGATTAATTTTGGCAGGTAGAAGCTAACATCTTCTGGATTGAGGATGGAAGTCAGTCTAGATTTCAGGCATTGTTATAGAATTGTGGTGGTATAGCATAGCTTTCAAATACTCCAGTTGTTTTCTGTTGAGATAAATTCTTGAAACTGCTTCTCTAGCCTGTAACAAATTTCAGATGTGTTCAGAGTGTGAATTCTCCCTCCTAAAACTTCTCCACTTTCTCTTATTTTCCTTCTTCTGTAGCATGTTCTAGAGGATGCTTACAAGATGAGATTTGGAAAATGAGTGATACTTTTAATCTGTGCAGAGACTTTTCAGTCCTGTCTCCATTTTCTGTGTGCTCTTGCAGATTGAATTTTTCAAGGTTTGCCAAGTGATGAAGTCTCTAAGCTCAGGTAAAATGAGTTGGAGGCTATAAACATCCTACTTCCCTCCTTCCATGCCTTAATGATGATCTCATTCCTCTATGCAGTGCAATTTAGGATTGGTATAAACAGGAAACATTATCAAAACAAATTATCTGCACCCACCCCTAAAACTTCAATTATATTTCAAGATCTTGCTTGAACAAAATAGACTATATTTGTGTAAAAGCATGGAGCTCTGATTATATCACCGTTTTTAAAAAAAAAAAAGGATTGTAACAGTATGTGAGAAATGTGAGAAAATTGTGACTTTCACAAGAAAAACTGGGAGATACCTAGTTCTAAAGTTGGCAGGGTTAGTTGGATAATAATTGAAGGTCTGCCAGGTCAATCTGTTCCATGCTACAGTCTAACAATTTTGTAATTAAAGCTTCTTCTGCCTTCTTTCTCCCAAATAAATTTGGCAAAATGGTGTTCTCTCTCTAGCATGGGGAGTAATGAAAGTTACTGACAGTGACTATGAAGTTCCTGGTGAACCCTTCAGAAGCAAGAGAGATACTGTCTTTGAGTCTCTTCTCCAGTTTATTAGGGCTCATTAAACAACAGTGATGCTGCCCAATTATTTTTTATACTAAAGTGTGCTTGTAGGTTCATTTTCATGAGGAGTAGAGATTAAAAAAACCCCAACACCAAAAAACTATACCAAAAAAAATCCCCAACCAGCCTTTGGTAGCTTTTAGAAAGAGATATTAAGGCCAAATTGTAGCTGCAAATGTATTTTAATTTCCTAAAGCAGTTTGTGTGTCTGTGGATTGCTTCTACCTGGGGACAGTGACTCCAGCTGGCTCCTAGGAACCCTGTCCCTTCTGTATGTGGATGGACTTCATGCCTGCATGGCCACTGCCTTCACTGGGATCGTGGCGTTGGTGGTTGGAGTTCTGCTGCCTTTGCACCCTTTTTATGATGTACCTGTGCTGTAGGCCGTGGGGAAACCTCTTTGTTGTTCTTTCCACCCATTTTATATGATACTTTCTGGATGCACTTCTGCACAGACCTCTTTGTCTGGTCCTCCTGAGCCAAGCAAGAGGGCAGCTAGTACAAGCAGGTAATTTACAGTTTGTGAGCTTGGGAGCAGCGAGAGGTGATGATGCAGAGAGGAGATGATGAGCCACGATGGGGGAGGGTGGAGACTGCTGACCAAAAGCTTGGGCAGGGTCTGCTGCAGACATCAAAGCTGTTCATCTGATTTTACCCTGCTTGTTTGGAGGTTGCTGTTGTTAAGCTGCCTGGCTGTTGTGGCTGGAAGCTCTGCTGGTTTCTGTTCTTGAAGGATGAGCAAGAAGCCTGTAGGTAAACCAGAAACCTCACTAAGACGATCTTGTTTTGCTCCACTTCCCAATATTTTTTTTTTCCTTTGCTCGGCCTTGTGCTAAAGAGACTTGTGGGGTTACTTGAGGGGAAAGGCAGAGGAGCAGGATTGGTCTGGGATAGCTAATGGATGCACACAGGGTAAGTGGTGCTGAGCGCAGGGCGCTGGCGTGCCCTGCCCCTGCTGCTCACCTCGGCTGTAATTACAGCAGGAGATGTCTCAGCAGAGAAAGTTGTTTGTAACCCTGGTGCTGCCTGTCAGTGCTGCTGGGCTGTTACTCATTCAGGCTGCTGTTGGAGATCCAGTATGGCAGGGAGCTCAGGAAGTCCTGGGGTGAAGTTTCCTGCAAAACAGGCATCCAGCCAAACCAGGTGGTTTGCATTTCTGTCACTGCTTTTCAGAGCAAGCTGGTTATTAAAGCTATCCCAGACAAAATAGCACAGTTCCTCTTTCTCTCCTGGTGCATCCCAATGAATGTATTCATTCATGTTAGTCATGCCAGTCTCTGAAATCTTTATATGTGCATGAGCAAGCCTTGACTTTTCATTGAAGTTCAGCAGGTGCATAGATGTTAAAAGTGCTGTGTCTTCTGTAATTTTTTCCTGATATAGCAATTTGGCCTTTACCAATAGCCTTGGGTTTAAATGGCACAAGATATAAAATGAGTTAGTTATGCTGCTATGCTTGTTTAAGAAGAATTGTAAAAAGTGCCTTTGGGTTTCTGGGGACACACATTGACAGAAGGTGCATTTCAGTGGCTTTGCATGGTACCTGACTTTCACAGTGGTTCAGCTGCTTTCTCAGAATAAAAAAAAAAAAAGGGCACAACAAAAAAAACACCTTAGTGGGAGATTTATGGAAATACAGTGAATTTTGCTATGCTAGTGTTTGGATTTCCCTGCATCAGCTTCAGGAGATTTTGATGCTGTGTGTCTGCAGAAGCAATATTGGTCAGGGAGCCTTGGCATCTTTAAAAAGGTACATAAAACCTGAGTCTGCCTTTAGGGGAGGGCAGCCCTAAGGACCAGTCCTTGCCCTGTAGCCAGTGAGGGCTGGGAGTGTCTGGTGCAGAACTGGCTGCCCTGTGACTGAGGAGAGAGCCTGAGTGCCCAAAGCACCCGCAGAGCTGCTCCTCCCTGCCTGTTTAACAGCAGCACTGACACACTCTGGCACAGCCC
>JAYDZK010000274.1:27916086-27981561 GCA_034509185.1 Euphonia xanthogaster
GGGGAAATGATAGTTTTTTTTATATATATATATATATATATATATATAGTATACTATACTGTCCTTGCTCTGTTGTGATGCAATAGCCTTGCAGAATGATGGGATCCCTAATCCACTGCTGGATATTATGGCAGAACAAAATATGTCACTTCAAATACTTGCTGCAAAAACGTACCTTTTGCACAGGAAAAGGGTGTATGTGACTTTATTTTACAATAGGGTATTTATTTGTAATAGTTGACTGCAGCTGTCTTTTCTTGTTGTCTTTGCAGTATCAGAAGGAGAAGATGCTCAGCTGAAATGTATCTCGCTTATTTAAATACCAGAGGGCATTAATACAGCCTTAACAATGCCATATGTATGGTAAACATAGTCTGCTTGTTTTAGCAGAATCACGGCTCTCTTGTCAGAAACCCACAATTTTCTGGTTCAATTGCTTTTTTCTACAGCTCAGGACATGACAGTGCTTTATACCTCAGACTCTTCCTTCAGCCATCCTTACCCTTATTGTGTGGCACCGAGTCCCAGAGGAGATTTGGCAGAAGAAACCATAAACCATTAACAGCCTATCCCCAGCAAACTGCCTCTGCTGTTCCCTGCAAAAACCCTCATGGATTGAAGAGCGTAAGAAGCATCTGATGGCATTGGATCCACTTCCAATCCCCTCTTCCACTCCTAGTAGGTGTCAGGTTCTGAAATGGTGAGAAAGGTGCAAGGATGCTGAGAGAACACGGATGGTGGATGATCTTCCTATCCACTAAAGTTTTCTCATATGCTCCTGTTGTTTGAATTAGATTAAGGCCTGAAATCTAGCTTTGGAGATATTTTTGGAAATATATTTGTGGTATATATAACACATATATGTGTGTGTATGAAATACATGTACATGTATAAAGTGTTGAACATGTTATTGGTGAAGTTTTGACTTTTAGATACAACAAATTTCTTGGCCTAAGGAAGCACAGTGAAAGGATCCCAGTAACTGCTGGCAGTTTTCAAAACTGTCTGCCTCTGTGCATGTTGAAAGAGAAGCTGAGTTGTCCACCCCAGCAGCAAGCTACAGGGTAAATTCTGCTTGGGATCATTTCTCAGTGACTAAGAAACTCAGAATTGGCTGTGTGTGGGCAGAGGATCTGTCTGTGGTGAGGCGAGAGCGGCGCAGCAGACACAGAAAGCGTATGGGACTGACGAGGTGGGCTGTGTCCTTTCTCCAGCTGCTCTGTGCTCTGCTGTGTTAATTGTTGCTCTTCAGAAGCCCTCTCCAGTTTTTTGATCCCCCTTCATTGTGCCAGGAGGAAGAGGGTCATACTGTGGATGTTAAAGGTTAACATACTTCCTGAGAGACAGATGCTTCATTGTTTCCTTCCTATATGAGTTCAATTGACAATGAACTCTCAGCAGCGTTCAGTAGAATTGGCTAGTTTCAAAGGCCTTCAAAATAATTAGCCAAAGCTGCAATTAATTATAATAACAATGAAAATCCCCCAAAATAATAAATAATGCAACTCCACATTTTGCAGTTCAGTCTTCTTAGTTGTGATTACCTAATGTTGTCATTCTTGAGGCTACTTTGTTGTTAATGTCTACTTTGATACTGTTTTACTTCTGTATTTTAAGCTGAGATGATGCCCTCGCAGCTGTTTTCTTTAAATTCTAGAAAAGGACAAACGAGTTGTGCCCATTCTTGTTTAAATGCCAACTCCATGAATGTCATTGTTGTTGTTGTGATCCTAGTATTACAGGCCTTATGTGAGCATTTATTCATATTTTAAAAATATTGATCCTTTTTTTAGTTGCAGAAGGGACAAGGCATGACTTCCAGAGAAAAAGTTGACTTCTTCATGCATGTTTACTTTCCTTTAACTCTGGAAAACTCAAGCCTTTCATTTGAGACTTTGAAGATGTTTTCCGTCTGCCTTGTAAACTCAGTGCTTGCTTCCAAGCACACATGCAATTCATAGACTTGTATTGCCTAGGGAATTGTTGGGAATCCTTGCTTGCTGTGTGGAGATGAATGCACACAGAAGTTCAAATAACTCCTCTAATTTTTTTCTTTCACCGGCACAGAGTTGTGTTTTTCTCTTTTTCCTGCAAACAGATCTGAGCTCTTACTTCTCCATCTCTTCCTTTCTTCTCTTCTCCCCTCCCCTCTTGATTCCTATTTCTCTCTAAAGTGCTGGTGAGTGAAAACACAGGGGTAAGTAAATGGCCATTACAGTTGCAATGGCATTAATCTTTCATCAGGTAAAAACCTCCTCATGCTGGTTGTCATGGTGAACACTGCACTGCTGTCCCCAGGCTGTGGTGCCGACGCTCCATCTCTCCTCCTGCTCTGTGGTGAAGGTCACTGGTGGCCAGAGGTGGCCCCTGTGGGTGCCCAAGGCTGTGGATAATCCTCCCCTGCTCTCTGAACAGGGCTGCACAGCCTGCACAGAAACAGGCAAAACCGCCAAGCCTTTCTTCCAGATGTTAATGAAAGCTAGCTCAACCAGCAAGGTATTAAATATGTAATTCATTTTATAAGTATTTCCATCTTCAGCTTAACAGGCAAGTGCTTATTAGTTAAAAAGTTTGCCAGTGCCTGAAGGAGCAGTCTGAGCAAGCAGATTTTAAGGAGCTGAATGAAGCCCAGTTTCCAGGCATCAACTAAATGAAGCTGCCCAAGGACAAGAGATGAAGGAAGAGGGCTGTAGGCAGGAATTTCTTTCTGTAAGCAAGGGATAAAACCCAAACCTGTGCCATATTTTAGTTTCTGCCTGGAAAGGAGAAAACTAAAATTTTCTGGAGAAAATTCTGGAGAAGGAAAGTCTTGTGGTCTTTGTTTTGCTCTCCTATGTTTTCTCCTGTTTGGGAGAGCTGGAACCCAGACCATGACCTTTGGATGGCCATGAGCCCTGGGCTGTTTGGTGGTGACATGGCAGGAGCTCAGCAGACCTGCCAGGCTGGCACGACGTGGCCTGGCATTGCTTCTCAGGCTGGGCTTGTGCTGGGGTGGAGGCAGCGCTCTGTGCAGCGTGCACACACTTCCCACAGCCACTGTCAGCCACGGCAAAAGTCGGGGGAGAAGTGGAAAAAACCAACCCAGCAGTGTGTATGCAATCCCCAGTGTGAAATAGTGCCCCTGGTAGATTACACCCCATTCCCTGCAGGGCAGTCGGGTGCTCTCCCTTCTCACTGAAATGCAGAATTATTTTGGCTCTGCCATAGAATGGGTAACAGTCTCACAGTTCAGCTCTTCACAGTCCTGCTGTGACGTGCAGTTGTCCTTCAGGCCCTTGTTTCCCTGCTGTGCAGTAGGGATAGATGGGAATGAGTGTGTGTGAGATGTCATCAGGACAGTCTGGGGACAGTGTTCAGAGCAGGAACTGATGGAAACTTTACATGGCACGAGATTTTGCCACAGAAAAGCTTGAACTTCATGGGAAATGTACTAAACGTGGTCTCATCTTGACACATCATTTCTTGCTATGTTGAAACTTTTCCATTTTTCCCGGAACACGTTGCAAGACAACAAGGTGCTGTTTTAGAGACTTATTTAAAATTACTGCTGGGATGTAAAAGTTCACGAGTATGTTGGGAGAGAGTAAAGACCCAAGCACAAACCCAAGCACATTCATCTTCAAAGGCTACAAAGCTGCGTTTTCTTAAAATGTTTTTTCGTGTTTAACTTGAAGCATTGATTAATGTTTATTATTTAACAGAGGAATTCAAGGACTTGCAAACTTTGGAGCAGTAATTTTTTTTCCCTCAGATTTTATCTTGAAAAACATGGAATAGATGTTTATTATGTGAAGAGTTCATGGAACACTTTGGGATTTGCTCTAAAGAAAATTAGTCTTTCCCCAGACAGCTTCATGCTGTCTAATAGCCTCTCCTTGTAGGCTGTGATAGTATCAAAGAGTGCTTTATTTTTGCCTGCTTCATGACCTCCGACGGGAAGAAACAGAAGAACATTAACCTTTTCATATGTACATGTTTGAAATTGTAAACTTAAAAATCCGTGAATGTGCTTCTGTAAAAATATCTTCCCAGCTGGGTTCCCGGAGTCCAACTCATTCCACTGTTGTCTTTTGGTAGTGAAAAATGCTCTTGCTATTTACGATGCGTTTTTTGGCTAGTTGCCATTGCTTGCTGTTTATCAGAATTCCTGATATTTTTGGTAGAGGAAATACCCGTGCTTTTTTGCTACATATAATCAAGTTAAGCATAGCTTAATTTACTCCTTTCTTGCTTTGTTTTGTTTTGTCTTTGTTGGTGGAGACCTGCAGACATTTGTTTGGCGTGCTGGATCTGCTGAGGGAATTTGTGAACATGTCTTTTGCATTCCCTGGTAACTGTTTGCTGAGCTGGAATCTACCCTGGCATTACTCAATGAAATTTCAAAATTTAACAGCAGCTCTTTTTTTTTTTTTTTTTTTTAATTCATGCACAAAGACTAAAAGAGAGACAGAGTCTGAAATTCTCCTATGATTTCAGTTTCTGAAGGAAAAAATAATAAATGTATATGATCAGATGATGTAGTGGTAGGCCTCAATTTATTAAAAAATTGACTGGCTTAACAAGATTTCAGGTACAGGTTACTTTGTGTGTAACATAATCTACGTGCTCAAAATAGTTTTTCCTAAATAGTGATTGTTAACTTCTATCAGAAAAACTACTTCATCTGGAAAAATGAAGGACAGTTTTTCACGTGACTGAAGTAGGTTAGAGATCCAGACAGCAAATGGTGGCCTTTGTAAAGCAGACTGCCTGACTTGGTTCTCTTATTTTAAGTCTCTTGGTGAATGTCAGTGTCTCTCATCCTTAAATATTTTATGGTTATCTAATCTACAAGTCAAATAATGTATTTGTTCTAGATCTTCTTAGAATTGTGAGGGTTTTAATGGGGCATCTACCAGAGTGAAAAAATACTTGAAAAACTACTCTGAACCTTTTCCTGGTCCATTTCTATAGGTGGGACTGAAAGTAAGAAAGATCATGGTGTGTGAAAATATTTGTTAAAGACGTTTCCAATGTCTGAAGACAGCTCTGATCTGAAGTTCTGTTCAAGCTGGACTGCAATACAAGGGTCACTTGTAGGGATTTTAGGAGTTGATGGCGTTCATGTGGGCTTTGGATGTGAGCCTGCCCTAAAATAATGTGACTGTTACTCCTGCAATTTGACACAAACAAGCTATGAGCTTTCTTTTCTCACATTCTAGTATAGCATCATGACTTTTTTGGGGTGGGACTACCTAACAAGTAGTTTGTAATGGAAATTCTCATCGTCCTCTTGCCACCCTTTAGGGGATTTGTCACCTCCTTCCTCCACCCAAGATGTTTTGCTAATATTTTGAAGCAAACAGATAATTGCAAGTAGATGTGACTGTGTTGCAGCATATCCTTCCTTTTATGCCAGCCAAGCTGCACTGGAAGGAAGCAACTTGAAGATCTTCAGAAGAAAATAAAAATCCTGTCTGCAGCACATCTAATTTTGTTTCAGGTCTGAAATGGTTGCCTGTGAAAAGTGATTCTGTGCTGTCAAGCAAGAAGTGGTGGTAAAACATTTAGAAATGACTACATCTTTCCTACCACTGTTTTCCAGCATAATGAAGTGATGGAGCTACTTCACGAACCTGACTTTGAAAATTGATGTGTTTTGTTTATCTTGAACATTTTCTTCATGCAGCTGAAGTTTACTGAGCAGTTGAACTTCTGGAGACCCATATTTGCCATGAGATTTGTTGATTGAATTCTGACCTGACACTAACATATTGCTCTTCCCTGTGGGCTTTCACAAAAGATTTCTGTTCTCCTCTAAGTCCTCTCTCCATCACCTCAGAACCAACAAGGAACTTTGTATTTCAGCAAGAACTTTTGTTGTCTTTTTGGTTTATTTAGAATAAAATAAGTGAAACAGTTGTCAAGCAAGGGTCTACATCAATGATTTTGTATCCCTTTTGAAATAATGTGCTAGCTGGTTGTTCCTGCACAAAAGTCTGTGTAAACATAGCTTGCCTGATATTTTTTTCATTTTATTTTGTAAAGAAAGCAATAATTTTTTTCTCTCTTTTTAGGGAAAACAGATAAATATGGACAGTTTGTTGTATCATGCCCTCGTGATGAATTAGGCTGTTACTGTGCCAGCTCCAATCCAAATACAAAGCACCACAAAAGCTTCTCCCAGCAGGACATGCTCGTTGCTCCTTGGAAAGGAGTGTGTGTTGTGGGACAGGCAGGGTGGCAGGTAGCTCTCACTCTGCTGCCTGCCATGGCAAGTGCCTCTGTTCTAATGCAGGTCCCCGAGGGGGCTGTAAACACCCCTGACAGCACTGATCCTCTTGGCCACGTCTGAGGAAGCAATTCACTTGGAGCTGGGCTGGGCTGTGTCTGCCTGCACAGCGTCCCTGTCGCTGAAGTCATGAGTGTTGTCTGGCTGAAATGGTTCACCCGTGGAATGGGAAACTTTTTCCATTTTCTCCTTTTTCTGTGAGTGAAGCAGTGATTCACTCAGGTGCTGGTCTCCATGTCTCACAAGCACTGCTTGAGATAACCCTGGGCTGCACGGGCAGTGCTGCCTGCAGATCCTGCTGTGGGTGCTGGGCTCTGCCTTTGCCCTTCCTGGGACAGGGTCCCACCCTCACCTCTGTGTTTCCCTGCCCTGTGCAGGCAGGGAAACACAGAGGTGAGGGTGGGACACTGTCCCAGGGGACAGTGAAAGGGGACAAGGCTCTCAGATCCTGGGTATTTGTAAGGGCTGCTGTGGTGTGATCTCTGCTTCCCTTCTCCTTACCCATTGTTTACACTGAGCTCAGATAAGATGAGTATCTTTTGTTTTTCCTGTAGATAATAATAACAGCCTGTCTCTACCAGTACAGGATTAGGTTCTTTCAGGAAGACGTGGGAAGAGAAAAATGAATGTGAACTTGGTGAAGCACGTGTGACAAAAAGGGTCTCAGGGCAGGGAAACAGCAAGGCTGCACTCTAGATGGGAATGCAAGGTGGCTTTGCTGAGCACTGTGCCCTGGAGAACCTCTGCCTCAGCCTCATCAGCCACTGCTCACTTATTCATCCCCCAGCAAGATCTCCTCGTTGTCAGCATTTTTCCTGAAATATTGAAATACTGAAATACTGTCTTGCTGCTTAATGGTAAAGAGCAATTGTCAAGGTGTCTGATAACTGTGACAAATAACAAATGGAAGTGTTGCTGTCTGGACTGGTGAGTTTCCTTCACTGATCAGATCAATCTTATCTTGTCACCTTTCTTTAAAAAAAATGGTTTTCTCTTCCTTATACCTGTTAAGGTTTTTGTGCATCTGTGAATACAAAAAACTGATCAGCTTCTTCTGGTAATGGTAGTGTCTTGGAGTCAGTTTCAGGTTGAATAGTGAGATGCTCTGCTAACATAATTTTGGCCAAAGCTAAGAAGGCACAAGCTTTCATTTTGACTCTGTGTTTACAGGAGTGTTCAGATGCCAGCCTAATGCTCTGGATGTTCTTGGATATTTTTGTCGGAATGCAGGTGGGTGGAGTCATGGATGAACACCTGAAAGGAATTTGAAATCTTCAGATGTGTCATGTGTTAATAGGAGTGTAAGCTGGGACAGAGCCCTCTTGTCTTTTTGCTGCTCTGTGCTGAAACGTGGCTGCTGTAAAGGAATTGGGAAGCATGTGCAGAGAGGAAATTCCTTGGAGAGTGCTCATAGTTTTAGATGCTAATTTGACTGTTGCAGGGGGACCCGTGGTTTGTGTCTCTCACCGACTCATTCAGCAGCTCGAGGTAAATAGTTCCTGTAGGTGTGATTTGTCAGCAGATGCTATAGAGCTGGTCTCTTTGCTGTTCACATGATTCCTCTCTGCAATGTCTTCATCTCAGGGCTTTGCTTAACGCAGAATTTTGGGAGTCTGAGGATGTTTTGGTTCCGTTTTGCCACAGTCTGTGTCCATGCTGTTTGGAAGCAAGACCAGTATTTCCTGTGGCCTCCTTTATCTCTTGGTCCTCTCTCTCATGGAGAATTCATGCCTTTTTTTTTTTTAATATTTGTATATATTTTGACTGTCTGATCCTATGAAATGTTCTGGCATTTATCTTTAGCCCAGAGTTACTCAGATGATTTATTCCCTCCTTGTCTTCAGAGTTTAGGCTTATTTTAAATGTGACTTATTTGGATGTCAGCCTCTTGCACTGCAATTCCCCTCCAAAAGGCCCTTTGGGGCCTGTTGTGATGGGACAGAGGGTAATGGTTTGAAGCTGAAAGAGGGTCCATTTAGATTAGGTATAAGGAAGAAGGGTTTTTTGTAGTGGGGGTAATGAAACACTCTCACAGGTTGCTTGGAAAGGTGCTACACACCTGATCCCTGTTAACATTCAAGGTTAGGCTGGACAGGGCTCTGAGCAACCTGATGTACTTGGGGATGTCCCTGCAGGAGGGTTGTACCAGAAACCTTTAACAGTCCCTTGCAACCCAAACTGTTCTGTGAAATAGATTGCTACATCTGCACCTATCAAAACAGGACTTTGGAGCAAAGTGGATGGGCTGTCCCTTTGTACTACTTCTGCCTTTTGATATGGTTTATGTTAGTTTGCTGTGTGTTTGGCTGCTTTCTTTGGTGCTTGTTTCATCAAAACCTTCTGAGATGTCACCTTTTGCAGTTCATCCTGCCACTCTAAAGGAAGCATTAAACTGAATAGTGGATGCATTTTCGTTACCTTGCCAACAACATGATGGGGAGAAACCTTGGGCTGGAGCAGCACAAACTGTCTGTACAGCAAGTGTAATTTATAGCAGGAATTTTCTACTGCCAAACTGTCAAAGTCAAGGGATTAACACTACTGCCTTCTGAGAGGGGCACTTGTAGGAGCAGAGAATCCTGACGGTGTTGCACAAAAGATAAAATTGCTGATGATACTGAGACATGGTTTAAGGTTCAAAATATCTTCTCCTGTAACATAATAATGAAATCTAGGATGTAAACTTGTAAGTTGAAGTTTACCTTGCTGTTTCTTCAGATGTTGCATTTTCATAATGACTTGCTATCTATTTGGAAGAGACTGTTTCTTTTTCTCCAAGGACTACGTGACAATTAGGTGTCCTGATACACTTTTCTCTTCTGGTTACATTTATTAATTTTTTTTCTGTCTGAGAGTCTTTGTGAGTATTTTGCAATGTCAAAATAGCAAGGCTCCAAGCAAACAAAAGCAGTAGAAATTGTTCATCATCCATGCAAGTGGGAAATGTGTTTATCCTTCTGGTTTGTACAGTTGAGGCCCATTGTATCCCTGGGTGCTCTCGGCAGCACTCTTACAGAGGGGCGACGTTTTCCAAACTCTTTGTCTGTGTTTCTGGTTGTATCCTGACCCTACAAACACGTTTGCCCTGCTGATGCTGTTTATCTCCACTGAAAGGTTATCTGGTGCAGAGGATACTCACTGGCTGGGCTGTAACAGATGCCTGCCTTCAGTAATGCACCTACCCCTATTTTCATTTTGTTCTGGTGTCATCTGAGTTGTTGTGATCCTGTGTTTGAAACAGGGGAGGGAAAAAACCTCCTCCTCAGACCACTTAGACATAAGGAAAAGCTGTGGGAGACTTCATGGCTTTAAGGTCTGAGTGCTGTTGTCTAGAAGTTAACTGTATCTTTAAGAAAAAAATGGGTATTTATATTTGGTGTCTATCTGAAATCATGTTTACCCTGCAGTGTTTATTAAACCTGAGTTAATTTTCCTCCTGTCTTTCCGTGGCTGCAGGAGCCTTGCCAGTGATGCAGTACAATAGCTGTAGTGGCAGGCGGCGCGGGCCACGTGCCAGGTTCCTGTTCCTGCTCCCTGGGCTGGCCTGGAGAGCCACTGCCTGGCAGGGCCATGCTGCTCCTGCCCGTGCTGCTCTGGAGCTGTGCTGGCTGAGCCCAGCTCTGGCAATCCCTGCTCAGGAGCCCCAGGTGCCCTGGAGAGGCTCAGACCTGCAACTGAGCGCTCTTTTGGCTAAAAATAATAATTATGAATCCTTAATTACTCTCTGTCTCTCTGCTGTCTCCCTTCTCTCCATTACTCAGAAGGGTTCTTGGAATAGAGTAATTAGCATCACACTTTCACACGGCAGTCTTGTGCTCTTTTTGAAAACACAAGATCTCTATGTCTGTTATCTTTTATTTTGTGTGATGAGCAAGGATTGCTTGCTCTTTCTGGTCCTGTGCTGTTTTTGTCAGGACTGTCTAGGCTGAGGTGAGTGCTGTGAGTCACAGCTCTGTCAGCATTGGCATTTCATCTGATCTTCCTCACTCGACCAACACATGCAACCTGAGGCCCAGGAGCTGATGGCTCTATTGTCACATTGCTTCCACGGGCAGAATTTGCTGTTGGATCAGATCTGGAATCTTGTTCAGCTCACTCAGGGAATTTGCAGAGAAACTTCTCTATCTGACACGCGTGTCCTCGGCAAGTTTGGAAGAAGTCCTTGCAGTCTGAGCTGTCTGCAGAGGTGGATTACCTGAGGGGCCTCCAGGGGATGGATGCCTGACATACCCAGCATGTGCATGCAGTACCAAGGTGCTGGGTAAGTGTGTGAGACACAGCAGAGATCTGACTGTCTGGCTTCTGTTGCATATCTTCTGGCAGCCTTGCAGTTTGCTGGCATTCCTGGGCACAGTTCCTTTGTCTCAGTTGTTTTTTCTACCAGTTATCCCAGGGGTTTTCCTCCAGCTCTGAAAAGCATCCAAACAAAACATTAAAGACCTGAGGGGCTGGTGAGTACAGGAGTTTTTCTTGGTTCTGCAGTAAATCACAGTTCTGGGCTGTGAAGTGTAAGTTTTTAAGGAGGAATAACATGTTTCTGTAGAAGTAAAAGTAAAGATTTTTCCTGTAGGTTAATCCTACTCCATTATTGTCTTTAGCTCAGCTGTCTGGGCTAGGATGTTTCTATGGAATGGAGTGAACATACACATTGCATATCCACATTTGCATATCTCAACATCTGAATTATAATATTTGTGTGATATTCTGCTTCCATGAGAAATTTCTGTTAACATGTCAGCCCAAGGCATTGTAGAGGTTTTCTGATTTCAAACATTCTTTTTTGGCCTCCCACATTTAGTGCTGCTGTATTTTAGTTTCTAGAGTGAACTGCACAGACTAAAATCAAAAGTAAAGCCCAACAAAACCATTTAAAATTCTTCAATTCCCCCTAGTCTTTACTGGGATGTTTTAGTTTATGAAGTAACATCAACAAAACTAATTTTCTTTCTCCCTCAGCTGAATGGTTCATACATAAGAGATTATTGTCTTCAGAGCCTTACAGCATTTTAATGCTCAGCAGAGCATATTCTTGGAGTGTTTGTAAGAGATGAGTAAATAACAACCATCTTTTCTGTAGATAAAAACTTACTTTTTCCTCATTCTACTGCCCTCTTCTCTGCTGATTTATTTATCTATTTCATACTGGGGAAATCTGGTTAAATTTAGCTACCACCTAAGAGAATTGCACTAGTGTGTAGCAGTAATTGTCATTTCTTGAAAATGAGATTAGTGCTTGGGACCAATGCCAGCTGTGTGGTCTTGGGCTGTAAAGTCCCCTAAACGTGAGATGCTTCATCTAGACGTGGTTTATATTGGTCACAAGCATGCAGAGACAGCAGCACGTTTGTTTTTCATTTTCCATGTTTTGCTTTTCTAATAAATTAAGCCTAGTTTTGGTTTGAATTTTCTGTGAAGAGATGTTCTTTTTAAGAATATGGATGCTGATCCATGTCACCCTCATGTGATAGATTTGTCTGTCATTTATATGGGCTGGATACAAGCTGATGTTCTGACAGGGTCCTATAACATCTGTCTTGTGCTTCCTAGTTACTTTATGAAAATTAACTTTCACTACTTACAGAAATGCACTTTGTGTGCTTTATTTTGTCCAGACTTTATGTCTGTATGGAGAAGAGAATGCAAACTGCCAGTCAGGGTTTTTTTTTGCCTTTCATGCCATGTTTGCTGGATATTTTCTCTTTGGGCTTCAATTGTGAAGCCTGTTGAAGCTAAAGTTGAGTGGGCTGGGGCTTTTACTTTCATGAGATGCCTGTCATTTGCAGGTACTACTGCTGCTTGGGGTTTTTTTTAAGGTTGCTTTCTTTTTTTTTTTTTCCTGTTTGCATATCCCTCTCCCGACCTCTTTCCCTTGAACCTTTTTAGAGATCTCAAGAGAAATTGCGGGAGTTGCTGACATGGAAGAAAATGAGATCATCACAGAAAAGAAATGTTGTCCCAGACAGCTCTGAATTATGTCAGCAGTCATCCTTAGGACTTTAATTCCTCCAGGTACTGGAGGTTATCTTTACAAGAAATCTGTATATAATTTGTGTCCATATATGGCAGGTTTTTTTAAAGCAATCAGAGTAACAAAATGTTGTTTAAGTGTTTTTAAGAAAGCAGAGTTCTTACACCTACTTTCTGTTGGGTCTTAGTCCTTGAAAATATTTTAGGTTTCTAGCCAAAGTGTTTCCCCTTTTTCAAAGCTACACTCCAAATGCAGAGTTGTCAGTGAACCTCAGTGTTGATTTTGAAAGCATTAACAGCAAACCAGCACGGGGCATTTGAGGCACTCTGTTTTTCAGATCTCCTCAACACTCACTTTAACTGGGTTGAACCCTTGCAAGAGAGGAAATTCTTTTTGCCCATGTAAGGCTCTGATGGGCAAGTTCTGGCAGATTTGATTGTAGTGTAAGGAATTCTTCCTTTTCAGCTACAGGTTCATGGCTTGCCTTAAACATTTTTCCGGTGGATTTTGCCCCAAGACCAGTGAGAGCAGAAGGGATGGGTTGCCAGTGCTGTTGTCTCTGTAGCAAAAGCATGTCCCTGCTGGCAGAGCCCCACTGAGGTGCCCGTGAGGGTTCACAGGAGCAGTGCACTGATGTGCTGGCAGCCTGGAAGGGATGGGCCTGGGCTCTTGCTTGCTCCTTGCCCTGCATTCCTACCTCATCCTGCACACCACTGCTGGCGTGTGCTGGGCTGCTCACTGAGCTGCTGAGACTCAAAGCAGCAGAAAAGTGCTCGCTGCCTCCTGGAGAGTAGGATTCAGCTCCCCAGAGTTGTCTTCTGTGACCCTCATGAGTGTCAGAGGAGTCTGTAGGGGAGCAGGTTTGGGGGAGGTGGGATTGTCCCTTCTCCCAGGACAGCTTGGCTGTGCTGCAGATGTGGCACATGCCTTGTTCTGGTGTCTCTGCTGCTGGAGAGGTGCAGAGCGGGTGCTTGGGGACATCAGCAGCTCAGGCTGTCACAGCTGTCCCCCAGCATCCCTTGCCAGAGCCCTAAGACAGAGTTTTTGACGTGGGAAAAAAAAAAGCCAAATCACTGGCAGTTCACATCTCCAGAAGAGAGGCAGTGCCTAAATTGGAGATTTCAGTCTTTCTTTTCAAGCCCATGGAAGCTAATGTGACTGAACTTTCACAGCAGCCTCAGCCTGTGTGACTGTCACCTGATAGCTCCCAATTTAGGGCAGTAAGGCTCTCTGCTTTAATTTCTGGAAAGCACAGAAGACAAGGTAGAAAGAATTGAAGCTTTGCATTCTTTAGACTACTAAATGGAGGATGCTGATGGATAACAAAAACTTTCAGCGTTTCCTAAAGAAGCCTTGTCTGAAAATGCAGTTAATGTTATATATTTTCAGAGGATGTATATGCTGCATCAGGTTTAAATGTCCAAAAACTATTTGACAGTAAATGGAAAAACAAAAAAGTGAAAAATATGAGCAATAACTCACGCTTTATGGAGCAAAGCATCTACCTCCTGCCTACTTTAAAAAGAAACTTCCTCTGTAGATAGGGTTTGATGAACAACATGTCTCTGCAAGACCTAGAAAAAAGAAGCGTTAGAAGTTTGGTCTGCTCACAATAAGCAAAGGCAGTTACAGAAGACTGATGGTGCCCATTAAAAATGAGTAATTTCTGCTTTCTGCAGGAAGAAATGCCCTCACCAGTGACTATGGCAAAGAAAAAAACGTGCAAAAAGCAGAACCAAACCAGACAAAACTAGAGGAAAGCATATATATGTTACACAGCCAGAGCCAGGAATTACTAGCTGGAAATACAGAGGAAAGCTATAATTTTTATGCAGCAGGTTTTACAGCAAAATTGCCTCTTTTCTAGTAACCAAGATGTTTGTTCCATAGCAAGTTTTATTTTGAATAATCATGGAAAACCCAAGTTATTCACTGTGGGGAAAGGCAAAGTGAAAGAGGGGTAACAGTGACAAGAGCAGGAGCAATAGTTGTTATCACTCAGCTTGCACCAGACATTGTCAGAAACAAGTTTTAGTCATTCCTTGCACTCTTATGGAACAGAAGAGTTTGGGGTGATGAAGAATTGTAGTTTTTGTACTGGAATAACAAAGACTAGATTTCTAGTCTCTGACCTAGTGCAGAAGTGATGGGGCCAGGTCATGTTTCTGATACTGCTGTGATGTGGACTGGTGATTCCACCTCCAAACCTGGCACATTTAGGTTGTCACTGGTATCATGGGTGAAGTTGGCATGCACTGAACTTCAGTTTATTATTTTGCTTTTATTGCATCTTATTAAAGCATGAATGGCTCCTTGATGCTCTCTAAAAGGTATGATGGTTTAATCCTCTGGTTGTTCATTTTTACCACTATGTAGCTCATTTTCTCCTTGAGGGCTTATTATTGAGTTCTTCATTCAGTGACATTGTTGCCCTTTTTAAATCAACCTTCTAGAATTTAACGTATGATGTTGTGTATAAGGATGAGACCATTACTACTTCATTATTTTCACTCCAGTAATTTTTATATTACAGTGAACATCCTGATTAAACATTTATCTGGAAAAGGCTATAATGAAAAGGAAACGTAATTAAATATAGGAACTTAATATTGAACTCCTGACTTGAGGCTGAACTGATAAATGAAATTAAATTTACATGGGAGGAAAAAAAAAGCATTGTAAAACTCATCCAGTAGTGCATTTTAATGTTTTAGTCAACCACATCTACAAAGCAAGCTGTATATATCAACTACAGAAACTGCTAATTTTTGAAGGTCTTATTTAGAATGCACTTATTATAATTGTGTAATACTAAAGTTCCTTGGCCTTTGAAAAAGGAAAAAGAATGAATCATCTGCATTTAAAATTCAAGCAGCACTGATGCAGAAGAGTCTGGTATGGCATAGTTTGGTTTTCCTAGACAGATTTAAAAAACAAAGCAAACAAAAACCGGTAAAGCATTATACTTTATAAACAAGATTACTAAAGACAAATCAGTCTGTGTCCCTCATATAAATTCAGGTGTCAGAGCAGATCTTGCTTTTGGAAGCTGTGCATATCTGCCCTCTCTGCATGTGTGCTCAGACTTTTTGGCACTCACTGTCCCTGAATCAGGAAGACAGAATTTGCTTTCCTGTCGGACTAATTATAGTTCTTTAAAGAGATTAGTTAACCCTTCTTGTCCTGCAGAGGGACTTTATCAGTGAATCCCATGTCAGAGGGAGGCTGCTGCTTGGGATGGCTTTCAGGGGTTGGCAGTGGCAGTGCAATGATGCTTACAGCCATGTTGGACATGTGCTGGTTACCAAACCATGTGTGTACAATGTACTGCTTGCAGAACTGCACTCTGAGCCTGGAAATACTGCTGAAGCCATGGCTCTGTGAGATACAGTTGCAAAAAACTACTTATGGTTAAAAGGTTTTGGATAATAAAGTCCGAATGCATTTCTTCTGCTTTGTACTTTGCACAAAGTGCTTTTCATCTTCTGTACCTATAGCATGATAAAATTGCCTATTCCTTTCCTTCTGTCCTTCCTTCCTTCCTCTGTTCTCTGGGTCTGAAAAATGGTTGGTTATGTCTCTGATGTGGTGCTGTCTGGTTAGATATGAGGTGTGTGCTGTCCTCTGGGGATATTGGGCAGCTGGCAGATGTGGTGTTGGGTCCCTGAGTAATGGACTGCATAAAGTGTGTGTTCTAGGGCTGCAGACCACCCTGCTACTCTGCTGTCATTTCTGGACCGGTCCCATGGGGAGAAGGGGCAGGGAGGAGAATTTTTCCCCATCACTACATTAATTATTTTGCCATCTGTGTGACTGAGGGCATTGGTGGGATTTTTGGTGTGATGTGAGACAGCAGCAGAAAGGGTACAATCACAGATCCAGTTTCTTTACTGGGGCTATTTCATGACTAATGCCAGCTGCTTAGGCAGGAAGGGCAGGCAGGTGCCTGGGCTACTCAGCTCTCCCTCAGGCTGGGTTTTCAAGGCACAGGCCAGTGTGGGAGCCAGCAGTGTTGCCCAAGGAGTCCAGATGAGGGTAACAGAAATAGTGTTACCTTGGCAGTAGAAGCCATGTGTGCATGAAGATTCTCTGGAGCGATTCATCTTTGTTTCCTCACTGCCTGGGTCTCCTCTCCTGGCTTTTGATTAGCTGTGATTAAGCCAGCCAGGCTCTCGACTCCCATGGGTTCCCCTGACATAACCAGGCTGCTCTGTGTCTGTGTGGGGTGAGCTGCCTGAACAGCTTGGAGTTCTCTGTCCCTCATCCTCCTTTTCTACCCTGTCCGCAGTGCCTGAGCTGTCAAACTCCCCTAGAGTGGATTCTGCTTCATTGATATGGGTGTGGTTTTCAGTCACTGATGTGTTTTCCCTTTGGCAAACTTTGTGTCCAGTTGGTGCCCTGATGGGGACAGCCTTTGAGGTGAAGTGTTTTAAGTATGTACATTTGCATCTTTGTTTTTGCAACCAGATTCAGAGCTAGGTAGCATTTTTCATACAGTCTTGACTTGACTTTATGGCACCCACCTTGGAAAGAGACTGGGACTGATGTTCACAGTCTCAATCCTTGCTTCCATAGGAGAAAGAAGACAACTGGGAGTGAGAATAAACAAGTCATCCCAGAGACCAAGTGCAAGCAAGGATTTTGAAATTCTTGCTCTTTTGAATGAATGGTGGGAATGCAGCTGTGACCCCAGTGCTGTGATGCCACACAGGGTTATGAATGCCAGGTTCTCTATTAATGTAAATGCCTTTTGTGGGTGGAACAGGATGATGAGGAAAGCACAAACAATTTTTCCTAGCTTCTTATAATTCCATTTGCTAAGGTGCTGGGAGTTCATTTACAGGTCTTATCACCATTTCTTCTATAAATGCCAATTAACTTAGGAAATTTAATAATGGTGTCAGTCAACAAAAAATACTGGAGAAATATCTTAGTGCTTGGCAAAAGTTGAAAGCATAAAACCTGAAAATACCTGAAAGGAGAATGAGTCCTATAGCACTTTTATACGTGCTTCTCTGTGCTTGTTTCTTGGTCTGTGAAGTTGGGATCTGCCCTTGTGAGGGATGAAAAAATGTTTTTATCTCCAGCTGCGAAGTGTGGTGGCTCTGAGCCCCAGTTTGGAAAAGGAAGATGTGGCTGCTCAGGTGAGTTCAGGCTTCTGCTGAGATGCTGAGCTATTACAAGGGAGATCTTCAGTATGCACTGAGTATTCAAACCTACTCAGTAGCTCAGCTGGAAGGTCTGTGTCTTTAAGAAATAAGTCATGGGTCATTTTTGATGTTAGATGTGTTTAGAGCACCTGCAAATTTGCCATTCTTTGTAGATGTATTTTTTTGCCATGTGCAGTCTGACAGTTTTCTGCCTGTCTAGCTTGCCCACAAAGAGCAGTGAGAGCTTTGTTGAAGGCAGCAGCACACACATTTACCAGACACATTTACCAGCACCAATATCACTTTTGTCACTTTTCAAAATGAGCAGTGGAGATCAGTAAGAGCAGGATGTGTCTGTGCCTGGATGAGCCAAGTCCTGGGGATGGGCAGCTTGGGGAAGTGCTTCCTGACTCCTCTGCTCAGCTGCTGCAGCACATATTGCACATAAAACACGGTCTGAGACACCTGCAATGGCTTTGGCAGAACAAAAGAGCAGAAGCTGCTTGTTTCTTCTGATTTGTGGATTTCATTGTAGTTGTCAGTGTCACCTTAGTGGAAGTGTGTGAATGCAGCATTTCACTTGCCTGTCAGCTTTAATCAGCTTTAGGTAATACAATTCCAATCTGCTGTAAACCAGCACAATTACCTCTTGTAGGCTTCAGGAACCTCCAGCTTGTTCAATGATGGTTTTTCCCCTCGTCATGCAAACGGACTTGGCATTTGTTCATGTCTCCAGAACATCTGAATTACATTTTAAACATGTTAGGGTGTTGAGCAGCAGTATTTGTGAGAAATTATTAGGAGAAATGAATGTGAGAACTGGCTTTCTGACTATGAGAATAAAATTTCTTCCCAAATTTTCTTAAATTTCTTTAGAAATTAGCACAAATTAGAGGCTCTAAAATAACCTCCAAGCAGAGGTGTGTAGAGATATCACCATCATAGGGCAAGCTACAGGCATTACTTGAATTCACCCCAGGTAATTCAGGGTGTAATTCTTGACTTTCTAGAAGCACAGTTTTAAAATCACTGTGGAGTGGTTTGAAGTGAAGTGATCATTCTGGATGCTGTATACCACTGTTTTTGAAAATCCATCCTTGACAGCTCTAAGAGTTTGCTTACATTTTAAAGCTGTGGGATCTTTAATATATAAATTTCTTAATCTCCTTTTCATTATGTTGTTCCTGAATTTCCAGTTGAGGCTTGTGGGCACAGCACTGGAAATAGTTCTTGTTCTAGGAAAACTGCTTCACCTTCATGACAGGCCATGAATTATTTTTTTTTAAGCTGAGGTGTGTGACAGCTCTTCACAAAGACTTTCAGACTGAGTCATGTTTCATGACAACAGCAAAAGAGCTTCTTGCTGTCAGTCCTGAGCCACAGTGCATTGGTGCTGCTGGCACAAATGATAATTAATGGGTACATGTCCACCAGGCAGGACAAGTCTGAGTTCAGTCTGCACCCATGCTGAGATTTCCTTACACTCTGCAATCCAGGACTTGGTGTTCAGTAGCCCTAAACCTGACTATTTTCCTTTTGTCCAAATATAATTCTTCATAATTAAAAAACCCTAACTTCTTGCAGTGAGCCAGTAGTCTGTCCTTCATTTTTCGAGTTAAATCATATGCAAAGGACGAATCTGTTTCAAGATTGCTCTGGAAAGGTGGAGCCTGTGTCTCAGAGATTGTGGGCAGGAGGGAAGCTGCAGAGGACACAGCTCAGAGAGTTTGTGTGTTTGGATAGCTACAAACACACAAGGATAGCCCCATCCCCTGTTCAGGGCCAGATCAAATGTTGTTCTGGTCTAGTGAAAGGTGTCCCTCTCCATGGCTGGGGTGTTGGAACCAGATGATCTTTTGGGTCCCTTCCAATCCAAACCCTTCTGTTATTCTGTGATTCTGTATTAATTGCTGGGAGAGGAAGAGAAACTTGGTCAATAAGAAAGGCATGACAATTTGTGGAGATGGAAAAGCATAGGATTTGCACAGCAAAGGACATTTTGGCTGGGGATTGAAGGTAACTGCACATATGCAGCCTGAGTGGAGTGTGGCTGGAGGCTGGTGAGCGGCGTCCCCCCGTGATTTACCTCCCCCCTTATCTCTGTTCAACACTGCTTAGCAAATTCTGAGGGCACTGTGGCCAACTGATGCTCTCTTAATACAGAAAGCTGAATGAGAGCTGGAGTCAGAGAGCACTCCAGTGAAAAACTGCAGAAAGGCTGGCGTGTTGTCAGTTGTTACTTCCTGCAAGAGCAAGCAGTCTTGTGCAGTTCCATTATCTGAAACTGAGCGGGCTGGTGGGGCTGGGTGCAGCCATTTAAAAATGTGATTTGTGTTTTTCTTTCTTCGCAGAAATCAGCCTAAAATATTTCCTGGGGCTTTTCTCAGAATCTGTGTCAGTGCAGCGAGATAACCAGTGGCAGCTCTGTCTCAGGAGAGCAGAAATTTAGCATTGTGACACGAATGTCTTTATAAGATGACCTAGATTAGAAATGTCTTGTTCTTGGTTTGCAGAATTCTGTTCAAATATTTACTATGACTTGGAGATTTTTTTTTTCCTTCCTGTAGAGGCAGAAATAAAATTAGTTAAAATGCTTTTAGGATCCAAACAGTTTCAAGGGTGGGAATCCTAGTTCAGGAACTAGAATTAGAATACATCAGACACATGGAGTCTGCCCCCCTGGTCTACATATTGCTATGGCATGAATAGAGATGAGAAATGTCCTGTGTTTTGTCTGCTGCTTATGCCTGTATGGATTTCACCTTCTGAATTTCACAAGATACCCAGTTTACAAGTTAGAAGTTGAAATTAGATTATAAATTGATAATCCTATATTATAACTATCAATTTATAAATTAATTATAAATTATAAATTTAGAAATTATAATTTTAGAAATTTTAAACCTAGATTATAAATGCTGAGACTTACTCAAAGTACGTAGTTAACTTCTTGTTGAAGCCTGGAGGAGCAGGACCAGTGTTGTCACAGTTTTGGTGCAGTCAGGTCTGAGGTCCAGACTACAGAGCTGGCTAATCTGAAGCAGGAGTGCCAGGGATGGCTCATCCTCACCAGGAAGAATTTGCTGCTTTTCCCTCTCCTCTCTATGGTTCCTCAAGATTCTGCCTGTGTTTAAAGAACCTGAAATAATCTGTTTAGGTATATGACTAGGATGGAGAAAGGTATACCCACCTTTCTTGTTAACACCACCGTTTCCCCCATGGCTTAAAGCTCTCTGCCAGCCATCACTTTGGCTCGGTGCACTGGGACTGAGTTGCCTTTGGGCAGGCCCCATTTTCAGTGTCGTTTCAGTTGGTCTGTGAGAGGCAGCAGACAACACAGAGAAGCTGCCATCTACTCCTGTTGCCCAGAGGGGAAGGGATTCTGGACCCTACATGAAGTGACTGCAAGCAGAAGAGTCCTGGACTTCCCCGTGCAAAACTCCCAGTGAAAGCAGTGTGGCAGGCTTTCAGGAACAGCCTGCTTCCTTTTTTTAGTTTCCTTCTTCAGTTTCTGTTTTTTTTTAACTCCTTGCAATCATGGCGACTTAAGATGGTGAGATGGCACAACCTTTCCCACCCCTCTGAAAACTTTTCCATCCCTCAGAGAGATCATGCGCGTTCGTGTGTTTGGGATTTTTAAAAGCACCAAGCATTGCTGTCATTCTCTTAGCTTTGTTTGAAAGTTTCTGCCCTCAACTTAGATGTGAGCAGTATTAGGTGGCCCTTAAATTTTGTTTAACTTGTTCTGTAAAATCCAAGGTCTGTGACACAGCAAGGCTGTGCTTTTCTATATTTTTTTCTGAAGTGTTGGAGTGAGCTGCACCCACCAGTGAAACAAGATATCAGAGAAGGAGACCTACAGGTCTTGAATTAGGATCATTGCCATGAAAAACAGGCGAGAGCTTCTGAAGGGCTGAGAGGAGAGGAGGCTGTGAGAAACAGAGAGATTTGCTTTGTTTAGCAGATCAGAGGGGCAGGGTACCATGAGAGTGGTTAAATCATGCAGCAAAATAGGACAGTGGTTTACCAAACCAGTTCCTTGCAAAGGGGTTGAGGGTAAGTTCCAGTTCCTTGCAAAAGGGTAAGTGAAGGGCTAAGCCTGGGCTTAGCTTAGATGCTCTCAGCTTCTCATGCATTACTTGAGTCACTTGTAAAAATCTATGAAAATTAGTGGAGATGGTTACTAAATGGGTTCTGCAGGCTCTGTTTTGTAATGTACATGGGATTTAGAATGAATACTGTAAGGTCTACACCTGCTTCTTCTTGAGTTCATGTATGGGGCTCATATCCAGTAGCACAATGCCAGAAAGACATCCCTTTTCCAAGAGGCCATCTGGGATATCTAGTGGAAGTACAGACACATTCCCTGAGCTTGTCCTCAAACATCCTCCTCTCTGATGGCAGCACGACTCAAAGAGCTCCCTGTCAGAAGGAAGTGCTCAAATACCACAGGCATCCACAGTGGTGTGGCCAAGGAATCACGAAAGAACGGTGAAGTCAAACTGGCTTGGGAAATCCTCTGGTTTGTTTTGGCTTTACCATTTAGCTAGGTTACTGTAATTCAGCTTTCCAGATCTCATTAGGCAGTTGATCAAGCTGCCACCAGCTTTTTCTGCTGTTGTCATTGAGAGGTAGAGAATAATGCCCTTCTTAAGAGCACAGACAAAAACGAGGGTTAAGCACATTGCCACTGCCCTGACAAGCAGCAGTTACATGTGTCAGCTGATTAAGGGGTGTTTTGTATTAAAGTTGCATATTTACTGGGCTAAATTTAACAAGACTAATACATGAATATTCACAAAATAACTGAGTGGCCGTGTTTAGGGACTCAAGATAGAGATTTGTTGTTTTTTAATATAAAAACTGTTTAAAAAAAGCCCAAACGAATTAGTTTTAGAGAGCTTAGGTGATCTTTTTTGCAAGCATTTCTTTTGGTATCAGGCTCATGGTGCACAACAACAACACAGAATAGTAAGCTTTTCATACTGAAGTAGAATAATTCACAGAAAATAAATGAGAGGCTGAAGTGTTAAGCTATGCAATCTAATTAACTTTCAGCCTTAATAAGCTATGGCCTCTCTAGCAAAATTAAAAACGGGGTTTGAATTACAGATGGCAGCTATCGTTTGGGATCAAACAGGCATTTTTAAAAACCATCTTACCCCCACCAAGTATTTCTGAGCACTTTGTTTTGCAGAGGGCCATCTGAAGTGGACTGCCCTCTGTCCCTCTTGTTTTCCTTTTGTTCACTGGATGATTCTTTGCCCTCCTCTGCTGCAAAGAGGCTCTAATGAGACTGCTCAGGAGTAAGGGGGGCTTGCCTTGACTTTGCCAGGACCCTCACTGTGTGGCCGAGCTCTCCCAGGCTGAGCCTTTTTCTCTGGAAAAGAAAGCCCCATTTGAGCAATGGCTATCCCAGACCAGATCAGTGTGTCTAGATGTGACATGGACAGAGAAAGGGTCTCTAACATAGCTGGGCTGTGTCTGACTGCTGACCTCACCACTTGATTTGTATGACAGGAACTGGAGGGAAGCATGCAAAGACAGCTGCCTGTGCAAAATCAGCTGGTGCTGCGAGCTGGGGAGCTGAGCCCTCAGTGCTGAAGGGTTTCAGCAAGAGAGTGTGACCGTGGCTGGAAGCTGTTTGAGGGGAAGTGGAGGGAGGGGGATTGGCACGCCGCTCCCTCGGCCGATGGGAATGCGTGCCCTTGCCCTTCTGGCTGGCGCTGCCCGTGCCAGCTGTTCCCACACACGGGCATGTGCCTGCGCCTGGCATCGAGTGTGGTGAGGGCAAGGCTCACACTGAGTCTCACAACTGTGCCTCTGGTCTCAGAGACGTCTTGAAGGCTTTTCTGGTATTCAGACAAAGCTGTTCATAACTTGCAATGGTAACTTGTTGGAAGAAAGAATGTAATAGCTCATTATAGCTCTCCAGCTCATCTTTCTGTTTAATTTGTGTCCGTACAAAGTAATTTTGACACTGTTGGATTTGTCACAGTCAGATGCATCATGCTCTGAAGATACTGAATTGTTTTCTGAAGTGAAGACAATTTTGAAACCTTTTGAAATTCCCATTTAATTTCTTAGGCCTGGCTGTCTGACATTGCACTCATCAGCAAAGCTTGATGGTTTTTTTTTCCCCATTTTTTTTCCCCTGTCAGCTTCAATAATTTGGTTGAGGTTGAGAACGAGGATATTATCAGGACATGTTGAATCAAACTAACTTTGCTAATCTGTTCCAGATTCAAAATAGAGGTAAAACATCTGCTTTGGTTGTTGAGCAGAGCTCCATGCCAACTGTAGCATGCCTAATGTAAAGAAAGAGATGAAGTGGTGTTATGAACTGATCTTCATGTTCACACATAGTTACTCTGCTAGTAATGGAAATAACCCTGTCATCAGCCTCAGTAGTTAAACATTTTTAATCTGAATTTTATATCAGCTATGCAGAAAACAACTATTAGTGACTAAAATCTGCAAAGGATTTTAGTATTTTATGAAAACAGTAATAACCAACTGTGGTGCTCTTCAAGAGCACTGTGAGCTCCATGACCTCTAAGAGAAATCAGGAAACATCAATGTTAGTCTTTAATGCCTTTTAAAGTATATTTGGCCCTGGCTGTGTAGGAGAAGGTGAGTTGGGAGATTTTCTGAGTTTTTCTGGAGCTGGCAGGAGGGTGGCTGTGGGGGTGGCAGCTGCTGACCTGAGGAATGAGCTGCACTGTCGTGTGTAGGGACAGGCAGTGGTGAGGCTGTGTGCATGGCGTGCAGCACAAGGGGAACCTGAGCAAGATCCACTGGAAATATAGTGGTAAGACCAAACAAAACACATAGTTCAGGTTTTGTTCGAGTCCCTGAAATGTCTTCGCCCTCCCTAATGGTGTTGTCATGATCCTGGACTTGTTGCAGGTTGCTCTTAAGAGAAAGATGAGGTTCAGGAACACATGAGATTGTGATTGCAAAATGTATCTGTCCTTAACAGAAACTCTGTGCATGAGCTCACTGAAATAAACCCCATAGCTGAAATTACCTTCTGATGAGTGAATAAGATGGGATCTGAAATTCTGCTGGAGTCCTGCCATGTATTAGTGTGCATCTAACCAAAGGCACTAGACTCACCTCAAACTTTTGGAAATATCTATTTTTATTGATTTCTGCTGTAGCTTACCCTTTTTGCATTAACCTTTATCTTCACCTAAGTGTGGTGTGAATTTTGTTTGGCCTCCTTTGCTTTTGTATGTTCAATCCTTTGCCTACTGAATCCTGCAGAGAAGAATACCTTTGGCTTTCAGTGATTGTTGGACTAGATCTATTTTTGAAATACAGTCTTCTGCAGTTCACAGGTTGTAACTCAGCCAGATTGGTAACCCATGTCCTGGTTTGTGTTGTCCTTAATGGAGCAGAGATGCATCCTCCTTGTGCATCCTCCATTTAAGATCTGTATATCTTGGATGTGGAAAACAGATAATTTCTTTTAATAACAACTTTCTATGTGTTGCAAATAGTTCTCATGTTTTCTTTAAATTGTGTTCTGTGTCTTGTGACCAGCTCTGATCTGTTTAGGTTTTCCCTGTAAATCATGTTTTAGAGCTCTGTTTTGGTCTTCAAGTCAAGTGGTGCCCTAAACTAAATGTCTCACTCCAGCCAGCCTAAGCAGTACTGAGCAGTGTGGAAGGACCACCGTGTGCTTTGCCAGTCATAATCCTATTTTAAGTCTCTTCCTCTTTCAGAATGTTGTTCGGTTACTTTCAGTTACTAAAATGCAATCCCAAATTCTTTCTTACACGGGACTGCTGCGTAACAGCCCTGGATTTCTCACTAACAGGCAGGCTGTGTTCTCCTCCATACTGAACAGTGTCCTACTCTTCCTCCAGCCTGGCTGTTTGTGTAATTTGTCAAGGTGGTTATAAATTCTGATCTTGCCCTCCAACATCCTTGTGTAGTCTCTTGTAGTTCCCAAGTATCTGCAGATTTATTGTGGCGCTCTCTGTTTCATAGCTGCCTTCTTTGTGTGTCCAGTAATATAAAGCAGACCCCGTTAGCCAGTGGAAGTCCTGATCTTACCAAGTAAGATCTTACAGGATGAGCTGCCACTTCATAGTTCTCTCAATCAGGACTGATTTTCTAAAAATGAAAGGGTTTTTATTAGTGTGTGTGATGAGTATCGATGCGTGCTGCATATCTCAGAGAGAGCACTTGATTACAGATGGACTGGACTGTTACTTTGTCCTGCTGAGTGTCCAGGCTGCCAGATGAAAGGCAGGTCTTGCTGTGCTGCTGCACTGAAAGAGGACTATGGAAAGGTTTTTTTGAGCCAGCTGCAGTGTGTGTAGCAGCCCTTACACACACTTTCCTTGGCAAGGAAGAGGGGCAAGTCACAGTTTCATAAGCGATAAACTGAAGGGAGATAAACTTGCAGCATTTCCGTTTCTTTTTTCTTTTTTCTGCTTGACTGCCATTGCTGCTGGTGGAGTTGGGTGCAGGCAGGATATCAGTGGTCTCCAGAGGATGTGGGGCCACTGAACGGAGCAGATTTCTCTGGTTAATTGGACCAGCTGCATGAACCCCTTCAGCCCTCAGAGCGTTCTTCCCTCCACACAGATTTGGTTTTAATTGTCTTTTATTTTTTCTCTCTTGTGGAATTTAGCACCTAAACAATTGGTTAAAAAAAATAAAATTGCTTGAAATGTGTTTGAAGACAAGTGAGCAGGAAATGAAACTTTTGGCAGGGTTGATGTTTTTCAAGCGAGTTTCTCCCCTGAGTGCTTTACTCTGAAATCTCTAGCGAGGAGCGGACGTGTCAGTGGGCTGCAGTTGCTCTGTTCTGCTGCTGGCAGTTTCATTTCTCCTGAGGTTCATAACCTCATGCTGCCTTGGCCACCTCTCAGCTGTGCCTCTGGTGGGGACAGCGTGCAGGGCCCTTTGGAAAGCAGGTGCTGTGACATGGCACAGGGCCTCTCACTTGGGAGTTGGCTTCAGCTGATTTACACCAGCTGGAATTTATGCCCCCAGAGATTTTACTGTCTGCTGTGCTCTTGTTCAGAAACACTGCCTTGGTGCCAGGACTTCTTCCCTGCTTCTGACTAAATGATTGATGGGTTATGGGGGAGGGGGGAAAAGAAAAGACAAAAGCTCTGGGAAACAAAATATAGATATGACAAGAAGTGCTCAGATGGATAAGTAGTGTAGCATGTGCTGCTGAGAACGTATAAAAGGAATTGGATCCTTTTTTTGGTACTGCCATTACAATCACAGGACTGTTATTTAATGGTGCCACTGATATGTCTGTTGTGAGATATTACACAGAAACTTAGAACAAACAAATTCAGGAGGACAAGAAAAATTCAGGGTACTATTAGATTGATTATCCTCAATCTTAGTGGGTATTCCAACAAATTTTATTACGCTGTCTGTGACAGACTTTTTTCTACTAAAATGGGTAACAAACGCTGGTGAATATAACAAATGTTATGCTACTATGTTTATTTTTGTCTCCTTTAAAAAAGCTTTCTTATTCTAGCTAGTCTGCATTGTGCTGAGTCTTTGTCTCCACTTGATTAATGTAACTTCAGGACAGTATTTATTAACTAATTTTCTGATCTGATCTGATCTGATCTGGAGGCACTTTAAAAAACCCCATCCCCCCTGAATCCTAAATGCCAAAACTAAAACCAAATCCTAGCACTTAGATCAAGACTGGTGGACAGCCTCCAGTAATGAGAATGAAGGAAAGGATGCTGGGCAAGCTGAATTAAACAGTCTGAGCTCTTTTCCTTTTTAGAAGTGATCTAAATTTAACAGGCCAAGAGTTATTTTGGTGCCTTTAACTGATAAGTTCAATGAAACATAGGCAGCTTGCAGCACTTTTCAGTGTGTGGAGGAATTTCAGGATTCCAGGAAGGGCAGGATGTAACCTTCACTTCACCTGGAAATATAAGCAATTCTTAGGGCAGTCGATAGGCTTCCTAATGAAAAATGGGAGGCAGCCAAAATCTGGAGCCAAGCTAGCGCCAGAAATAGATCTGCCAGAGGCTTGTTTTGCACTGTCTAGAATGGCAAATCACAAATTGTGCGAACAGAAATACCGGGCTGGGCCCAGCATTGCACAAGCAGGATCAATCCTGCCTCTTTTCCTTTTTAAGTATCATGAAAGCTTGACTAAATAAATGTGGTGTTCAAGTTTCAGCTGTCTCAATACCTTGTTTTCAAGTAGGAGAGGGGACAGGGTTGAGCACAGACAGGACCAGGGTGCAGGCAGTGGTGGGGAGGCAGGGGTTTAGCTGGTTTGTTCTTGTTACTTCCCAAGATGTGTGCTTTTGGGGAAGTGTAGTGAAGTATAGTCTGGTTTGCACATCACTTGCTAAATGATTATTTGTGATTATGTTTAATTTTAGAATCAGATCTATTGTCTTCTCTGTCTGGCCGGAGACGGGGAGTTTGGTGGGTGGGGTGTAAGCAAAAGCCATCAGGGCCTTGCTGAGTGGGAGCAAAGAGCCAGAAGCCTGTGGGAGCACAGCCTAGATTTCCAATCCCAAGCCCAGCTTGTTTTTGCAAAGGCTTAGCTGTATTGGAGGGGAAATCATTTAAAAGCAGGTGATGCAGGATGTGTTGTGACAGCCCTGCTCTCTTTTCAGGGATGAGCCATGCTCTAAGCAGTTCAGGTTGTTCTTTTCCAAACCCAGTGTAAGCAATGTTCAAAACAAGATCCTTAATGGAAGGTTATCATCAGACAATCTTGTTTCAGACAGCTCCACTCCTACTACTTTAACCCTTTTCCCTTCCTCCTTCATTACAGCTATTGTACATCAACAAAATAGACTTGTTCACCTAAAGCTGAGCATGTGATTTTTCCCATCCAGAAGATGCAGATAGGTAGGCTGTTTTGGTAGGCTGTAATTCCAGCCTCTGAACCTGGTCAGTACTGGGTACCAGGCACCCAGCTGAATTCAGCTGGAGGGGTGGGATGCAATCCTCCCCTGCAGGGCATGCTGCCCCAAGGCTTTGCAGGCTGCACCAGCTGCCTGGCTGTTTTAATTCTGCACCAAATATTTCTGTAAAATTTCAAGTCTTTGTTTGGGAAGCCACTGTGGGAAAGGCTGAGTGCATGCCTGTGTGGAACTACCTATGGACTGTGTTAGCATTGCATGAATTACTCAGACATTTGTGAACAATTACTTAGGAACCACTTCTGCCTTCCTGAGAGGGGAGAAAGCACCAAGCACACTGAGCATTGTTTGTACCACACTGAGGGTCCCTGCAGACATCCTCTCCTGATGGCCTGGGTGCTACTGAGTACATGTCCCTTGGGGTTAGACCATCCTGGGAGCCACAGGTGTGCACTGGGGTTAGACCATCCTGGGAGCCACAGGTGTGCACTGGGGTATTTCCTATTTGGTCACTGAGCAGTTCTTGGTGTTTTGATGAAGTTGCCATTCATCATTAGATGAAAGCATTGGAGGGAGAGGCTTTCAGCTGTGGGCTTGTGTTGTGCAGGCAAGTGCAGACACCCCCCTCCTGTTCTTCTTTCTTTAAAAAGTTAGGTAAAAGTTGCTTTTGAAGTTAAACATATGTTCTGTTTGGATTTATATATAATTTTTTACCTATTCTCAGGAGTGCATAACAGCAAATGAAGCTGTGATCAATTCTGCACTGCTCCTGTGTGCCCTGTGCCATTGATGTGAAGTCCTCTTTTGCTCTGAAGGACAAACACAGCCTGAGGCTTTGGAGAAGCTGTTTATGAGTGCCATAGATAGAAATGGGGGCCATTACAGGAAAACCCAACGCTTCTTGCAATAAAACTGAAATGCCCATTACATCCCTCTGAGCAACTTAGAGCACAGCATGGCAGCAAGTTAGAAAGCCATTGGAGCAGGCAAAGTGTCAGAGCTCAGTGGCATCCTTCAAATGCTGGCCTAAAACCAACATGAAGATCTCTCAGCTTGGAAGTGCCTCTGTCACACAGAGGTTCTTTTTTAGTTTTGGGAGTGTTGACTCATGTTTTTTTGAATACCTCTATGTGTCATATAAGTTTGTTGGTCCTTGAGCATTCAAACACACTGGAACAAATTGAAATAAATAGCAATGTGTAGGCATGCATGCTGTCCTTGCTGCAGAGGATTGGTGTGCAATCCTTAAATCACTGGGCTAGCCTGCAATAAATGGAAGGACATAATAAGATAGAATTAAATTAATAGAATTTTTTTTTTCTGCCGTGTTTGAAATGTTGCAGCATCCAGGGTGTTTATTGATCTGCTCAGTATAAATGTCCTGAGTGCATTTGCTCACTTAACAGTGCTGTTAGTTTGTCACAGTGCTTCCAGGGAACCACTGCACCCAATCTACAGATTTGATTCTCTCCACTGGCTTTTCAGTTGCTTGGACAAGTATTCCTTAAGTCACTTAGTAAAGATCTGTAATTGCTATGTGACACCTCTTAGAAGCCATCCAAGGGCATTCTTCTCCAAATACCAGCTCTGTGAAAGTACTTTGTTGGCAGAAGTGTATATAGAAATTCCTACAACAGGATTGCATCCTTTGAATTAACAAATTAAGAGCAAACATTTTTGGTATTTACCCAGGAATTCATTCCTAAAACACAGTAAAAGGCTAACCCCTGATGCACTAGATTACAAAGCCTATTGAGTAATTATCAGTATTGAGTAATTTCTGTACATGGAACTGCATAAATACTAAGCATCAGGGAAATGCATTCTAAGAATGAAGAGAAATCCAGTTAATAGCTGTCCAGTAATACAGACTTGTAAGTTAAAACAGCATTTCAGGTATTCATGTGCTGTATGTGAAGAGGGGAAAAGTTCTGAACTAAAATTAGGGAGAGGAGTAGCCTTTTTGCTTTGGCCAATGGGAGGAAATAGATGTATGTGATGTGACATAGCAGACAACCTTGTACTCTTGATTAGTGGGAGTACCTTCAGAAAAAAAAAGAGGTGTTTGGCTAAACACTGTCAGAATCAATACCACTTGGAAATGATTGTGTGTCTTGCTATGTTGCCTTGCTAGTTCCATGAATACATGGATATATCCAAGTGTTTAGTCCAGGAACTTGATGTAAGGCAATTAGAACTAATAAAGGATCAAAATGTAGCTTCTTTTCACTCAAAGCAACAAATGGTAGTCTCTGAGATCAAATGGGCATGGGAGTTGATCATCCTTTCCCTATTGGCCTCTACCTCCTGTCAAACAAAAATCTGCCTAAGTCCTGCTTGGTGAGTCAGGATATCTAAAATCAAGGCAAAATGTTCACTGTATGCCACAGTTACCAGCTACTCAACAAAAATACAGAGTGGTTTGCTAGGAGGTTCAGCACCTGCTTTGGACATAGTAATTAAAATTATACTTGAGACAGCCCCCGTGCATGCTTCATCTCCTCTGGAGTCAGAGACTTGCCAGTACCCCTTGGTAACAGTCAGATCTATGGAGGAGAATTTCCCAGTGCTGCACTTTTTCTCTTGGAATGGCTTGTTGGCTCTGCGGAATCCAGCTGAGCCACAGGATGTTCTTCCATGTGGGTTTAAATTCTGTTGCTGAAAAAATCATTGTGCCTTCAGTCCAACCAGTTAATTTTACCTGGTGGGTTGAAGTCCAGCTTATGATTGCCCTGCATTCAGTAAAGATAGGAATATGTTGCAACACTGGAAGCAGTCTGTAGACACAATTTATTTTTTACTAAAATGCTTGTTACAGCACAAAGTAAAGAAGCTTCTAATAAAACTTGTTGGTAAGTTTCATACTTATCATAGTAACTCTGTAGAAAAAGTAACATGGAAAGGTTTTTGTTAGCTGCTGGAGTTTATTTTCAGAAAAAAATGTGAACACTCCCAACTGAAATTCTCTTTAAGAAATTGGAAGCTACAGAGAGCTGAGCTGATGAAACAGTTGTTCATCATTCCAAAACCCTGCACTCTTGCTTAATTCTAATAATAGTTATATATAATCTGCTCTGTGCTTGTGCTTTTTTTTCTCCTTTATTATAAGAGTTTAACAGCTTCTGAATTTGAAGACTTTTAAAGCAAAATATTTCTGTTAATGAAATAACCTATTAATGATGTCACAAGTTTTAGATATTATTTCCAAAAATATACTATCCTTTAATAATTAGAAAGGAAAATTATCTACCCTTCAGGAATTAAAATTTTAACAAAGGCCATTTGAAGTCATTGATGCATGAATATGGTTATCAGTGAAGATCAAAAAAGTGATCTGTTCATTGGGCATCCATCATCCATGTGTGTGTGACTGCACAAGCCCCTTTCCATCCCTGGCAGCTGCTGAATGGAGCAATAGTTTTTCCATTGTGCTGATGGATGTGGATGCATCTTCTCAGCTCTGACCTCAGACTGAGCAGCAATGCTGCAACATAGTTCTAACATGGATTTCCTGGGCAGGTCATTGTACTTGACTGCACATCTTACCTTGAAATGGGGTTCAGTGTGTAATAAAATTGCCTCAACAATAAATAATACATTCTCATTTCAAAACGAAAAGCTTTGAAAATAAAATCAAATCATGACATAGTGAGTTAGAGAAATGGCCAGCTGGAGCAGGCTGTGCAGCAGTGACTCAAGATGGTTATTAACCTGTACTGGTTTTATCTCCTCTTTCCAGTTTTTCAGGCTTTGATCATTTTAATCTCCTCTTTCCAGTCTCCTGGCTCTGATCATTCTCCATTATCTCTGTGTCTTGCTGCTGCTACTACCAGAGATAGATGTCATCGTAATTAATTCATAAAAATCAAATCTTACAGGGGAAAAAGGTCTGAAGGATGAGGCCTTTGAAATGGGTATATGGCAGCTTTCTCCTGCTAGCCAAGGTTACATGTGTCAGTGGTGGAAGTTATGCCCTGCTTCAGAGGCACCATGAACACTGGGGTTTGATCCAAGGAACTGCAGGTGGGGGTGACCATGGTATGGTGGGCAAAAATTGAGATGAGGATCTTCTGTGTGTCACAGGTCTAAAGAACACCATGATATTCTCAATCTGCTTTCTGTGCTTAGTGGCTGATGCTAATTAGAAAGGTCAAACATTTCCTGTAAAACCAAGGGTTTGATTCAGATTTCTGGCAGAGGGAAGAAGGGTCAAAATGCCTTATTGCAGACCTTCCTTTTTTTTAATGTCACGATGCACAGTACTTTACTCCCTCCTTTTTTAAAAGAAAAATGTTGCCTGTAACAGCACTTGAACTCGGTTGCTCTTTTTTTCCCCTTTAAATCTAATAGATTTGAATTTTGAGTTTTTTTCTCTTACCTCTGTCTGAGATCTCACCTTAAATGTCACCAGATTCTGGCTGATACTTTTCATTGGGTGCTGAGCATACCTGCAAATGGATTCAAGGAATAATCTAAGATGCTGGGGGTATTTGTTTCTTGGCTCCTGGATTGCGATTGCCATTCAGCTTGAAATTGAGGAGTTCTCTGCTTTCCTGTTGATTTTTTTTTCATTTAAATATTATGATAAATGCACAGGAAATGCAAATATTTTGGTGCAAGCATAATAATTTCATAAAGATTCACTGATTCTTCATAGCTGTTAGTTTTAGGAGAGAAGGGTCTGGTGTTTGCATCCCCTGTTGGGAAATATTCTTTGCCCATTCTGAGATGGCTGGGAAGGGAGCATGCTAAATGGTTCAAGTGAAATGCAGTGTTTTTCCCTTCCTTTTTCAAGCATCCACTGCAATATGTAAGACATAGACAGTGGTGGTGAAAGATGCTGCTTTAGTCCTTTTCACTTTTGGAGGAGTGGCAAGAATGAAAGTCCAGTATGAATGTTTCTCAAGGACATAAGGGATTAATATGTCTTAAAATAGACACCATTAACTTAGAAATGTATTTTCCACATTTGAATAAGAAAAGATAGGGAGGAAATGGTATTTTCTTTGTTCCTTCAGCCTGTTTTGTGAATTCCAAGATAGCCTGTTTACAAGACAGTTGAATTCTGTAGAATCTCAAGAACTGTTGCAGTTTTATGAGCTTAAGTAGTCATGCATGCTGCTATTTTACAGGATTCTTTTAGATTTTGGTGATTGCATGGCACCACAAACTCCTTTTTGCCAGTAGGGTCATGAGGCAGCCAGGAGTGAGACTTGGGGAGCACACACTGTCTTCAGGAGGGTGCTGGTGAAAGCGGAGCCTGTTTTAACTGCGTGCTTTATGGGATAGGGGTCTTTGTGGATTGTCCCCTTCTTTTCCCCATCTCCAGCAGCACAGTTTTTTTCCTTTTAGTCCAGTGTGCTGCCAGCTTGGTTACCAGCTCAGATATTTGCTGCCAAGGTGATGGGAAGGGCTGAAGTCACCCGCTCTGGCAGAGGATGGGAGCAGTGAGTCCCCGCGCTGACGCCAGCCTTGGAGAGCAGCGAGCATGGATGCTCCTGCTGAATCCACATTGATTCTCCCATGGGCCTGCTTATTTATTTCTGCATTCCCATTCATAATAGCATAATAACAGACTTGAGACAATAAGATAATTACTTCGCTTCTTGGGTGGTTAAAATTAACTGCGCTCGTTGCATATTTGTTTGGGAAAAAAAATACAAGTTGTTTAGTGATTGCCCAGAAATTCATTATCTGCATAATGTTCTGTTCCTAAATGTGCATGGCATGACCATTCATCTGTGCCAAGAGCAAGCATGCAGCACTATCTGATGTAATTAGTTTTCCCGTTATATGCCAGGCAGAACATCTGGGCTAATTGTGTGTTGTTGACAGAAGTTGCTGTTCTAATGGGGGCCCCTGTTTGTGCACACACATGCTCATTACAGGTACAAACATGCTCATCATTTCAGTTTATCCTCAAGCAAACTCCACAAGCATCTCTTACTGATGAGATGCTCCTGGTGATTTGGGACTGGGGTCACACCATGTCCCTGGGCAGCTTCAGCAGCTGTTAGCAGGGGTAAAATGCTCTCAGTTTCAAGAGAAAAGAAACAAACCTGTAATGCTTCTGCTTCTGTTCTCTTTCTCCAGCCTCCACTGGTCCAGGCGATTTTCAGTGGTGATCCAGAAGAGATACGGATGCTGATCTACAAAACTGAGGATGTCAACGCCTTGGTATGTGACTGGCATGTTGTGCACCGTGCTTGTGGCAAGGACAGTATTAAAACTGTCCTCAGTAATTAGCACAAAACAGAATGGAAATGATTGGGAAGTAAGAGATTTTGGGGCTTCAGTGGTATCCTAAGTAGGAGTCAATGTAATTGTCTCCAGAATGTGACTTTAAATTTTCTAAGTGGATGGTAATTATTCCAAATGTGCAGGTCAGTCAGGGACTGGTTTCTTCTCTTACTGAGAAAATGAATGAAAACAGCTGAAAATTGCATATTTTTACTCTCTGTAGGGCTTCCTTTTATGAAGAGTCTTTGCAGATCAGGAGCTGTTATACATTTGACTCTACTTGAACTAAAGCTCCACTATAATTCTCAGTTGTGAGAGTAAGGAAGCAGAATCTTGGCCACAATTTGCCCACAAAGGAATTACTGTTTTGCAGATTGGCTTATTCTAGCCAGAATGGTAAGCAGCTGTAAACAAGTAGTAGTTGAGTGCTTTGGCAATGAAAAAAATATTTCCAAGTCAACTTGGTCATTTTTGCAGAAATTGGGGTGGGTTTTTTCCCCCTCTTTGATTTTAACTTATATCTGTACTGATAGAAACAAGTTCTGCCAGTCCTGCCTACAATCTGTGGCCTCTCAAAGCGATGAGAATATAAAGCAGAAGCAGAATTATAATTTCCAGGTGCTTCCTGGACTTTTGAATCCACCTTCCTTTTCTTCATGTCTTTCTGTGATGTAAACCATCAGTTTATTCGTTGCTGACTCCAGCAGTTGGTCTGGTATGGTCTGGGCACTGCAGCTTTTGCAGGTAGTGGGGTCCAACTGTCTGGTTCAGAGCTCCCAAAAGGAACTAGAGAGGTGATCCTACAGGTCTGGTTGACTGGGGTTCCACCCTGTTTGCTGTCCAGTAGAAGGAAACATATGCCACTCTTTTAAATCTGATCCAAGACCTTCATCTTAAGCTTTCCTCATGATTATCAGTACCTGATTGTTTTCCTGCAAGTTCCTTAAAGAATCATCTCCCTTGAATTTCCTCCTTCATTGTTTTTTGCTGATGATTTTAAAGAAAAAACCAAACCCAGCCAAACAAAACCCCCTCAGCAAGGTAGATGAACACCACAGTCCCCAAATTTCATCTGTGTTTCATGCTGGATTTTCAAAGCAGCATTTCCTGTACGAGATTATTGTGGATTTCTCCAGTGTTTTTCTGTCTTTTGGCTGCAAGTGTGTTAGTGATGGTTGCTAGGGAGATGCTCTCAGCTGTCAGGTGTAAGATTAGATGAACAACACGTGTTTTGCAGATAGTCCCATAATACTTAATAGAAAAAGTCTGAATGGTTTTGCCCAGAATACTGCTTACAATGCTCAAAATCCACCCAAGAATGCTTTGCCTCGTCAGGAGCAAAACTCAGAGCTGTTCTTTGAAGTAATTACAAAGATACTGGTCAACACAAAGTCTGAAGGTTGTGTTCTGAATAGTGACTGCAGGGAAGTGTCAATTGCTTAAAATACCACTGAGGAAAGATGAAAAGATTTCCACCTCATTGTGCTGCGAGCTGGCAATTTGCATTCCATGCTTCTGTTTCTATTTTAAGGGTGTTTTTAATTACTTCCACGTTAGCTTTTGGCTGCTCGCATGAGAGGAAACTCTGACACCGTTTGGCAGAGATTTGTCCTTTGTTGATCATTTTGGTTGGCTGTGTTAACGCTGGAATAGTTCATATATAGGTAGGACAGGGAGACAAAGTACAAGTCTGGTTTTGCAGCAAGCTTTGGGTATTTCTGAAGCTTAAAAAATCTGGGTATTTTTAATCTCCATCAAGAGAAGTGTTTGGAAGACAGAAGAAAAAGTGCATGGAGAAACAGCACAAAATGAGGAATGCATGTGCAGACGTCCCAAGAGAAAATTAATCTCAGGAAAGAGTTTGGAGGAAACCAGAAGTTTAGAAGATTACTTGTTTTTTTTTTGGTCTGGTAAAATAATTAGTAACTTCCCAAGCCAAGGACTTGTTTGTTGATGGAAGTGGCTACATTCTGGATACTGCTGTAATTGTGACTTCTACTTTAAACAAAGTGAAATCTCCTTGGATTACAAGTGTGGTTTTAATTCATTCTGCCTCTGTAATTGTTACTTTGACCTCTCCAGTCCCTACCTGTGCTTTGGGGCCACATGATGCCACCTGTGCATCCTGAGGGCATGGACCCTGCTATATTTAGCTGGCAATGAGCCATTCCCTCCCCCTGGGTACTGAGTACACACTGTGTCCATGGGAAGTGTGGTCACCATCCAGCAGCCTGTTTTCCCAGGACATTTGTGATGTCACTTGGGCAATCCAGACTGCCAGCTGAGTTGCAGGTAGACACTTGCTGTCTGTCAAGGCAGCAGGGTGATCATGCTATGTGTATGTAGAGGGGGATATTTTGGGGTGCTGTTTTTATTTAAGGAAAAGAGGGAGAGAATGAGCCCAGAATCTAGGGACTAATCTGGATCCAGTTGTCACCCCTTCTTATTTGGGATTCATAATACATGAGTTGTGCAGCACCTGACAGCTGCAAAGTCCAGTTGTTGAGTGCAATGTTATAAACCAAAATCTGCCCTGTGAAATTCCCATTTTTAACTCAAGCCTTCCAGTTCAGTTTCTCTTCAAAATATCCAAAGTCAAAAAAAAAGTCAAAAAGCCATTCAGTATTCTTCCCTGTAGGTGATGTGTTGTTTGCAAGTCGTTTCATTCTCTCTGTTTTTATTATTGCTCCCTTAATGCTCTGTTTTCTCTTGCACAGAACCCTGCTTCTAGCTGCAGAGTGTCTGCAGAGGAGCAGGCAGCAGCACCAGCAGAGATTGCAGGGCCATACATGCAGGACCATGCATTTAGGAGGTGGTTTATCATGAGATAAAGAGGGAAGGAAGGAAGTCATTATGGAGGGACATGTATGTGTGCAGTTCATGACTTTTTTCCTCATTATCCTGCCTGGAAAGGCATGGATCTGCAGGACTGCCTTTGTCAGGAGGATTCAGGCTCCTTCCAGGCCTTCCCACATGCACACAAGTTCTGTGTATTCCTGTGCTATTGCCAGGCATGTTCTTGGAGGTGCTGGGAGTGCTTGAGGGTAGAATAGGCACCTATTTGGGGTTGTGAGTCTGAAAGGCTTTGCATGTTTGGGATAGCTGCAGAGGGTATTTAGCCTCTATATATATTTAGCCTAAATATATATATATATATATATAGGTATAGCCTATATATAGGTATAGCCTATATATATATATATATATAGGTATTTAGCCTATATATATATACATATATATATATATATATACACACACATATCTATATATCTATATATCTATATATCTATATATCTATATATCTATATATATATCTATATATATATATATATATATATATCTGCTGGTGACTCATATCATCAGTTTGAGGCACTTTAGGATGTATAGACCATTAAAGTCTCATGGCAGGGTTTGGCTGTAACTGCATTATTGTCCTCAAAGGTAGCAGTATCATCCTGAAATACTTGAATTTTCTAAATCTTTTCCCATCCTGAGTGATGTGTGTTCCCATGCCTTAACACCCCCCCATCCAAAATCAATACTGTGTTTATAAAAGTGGAGGAGTTGTTCAAGTCTATCTTCTGAGTCTTACAGTGAGCATCAGTAATCATCAAAATATTTTCATTCTTTAGGATAACAGTTTCTATGGTCTCAATCTGGAATTAGTAATTAATTCCTAAAGTTATGCTTTTCTAGCATAAAAGTCACTGTCAGCCACATGGAAGGCCATTATTAGAAAGGGAGGAGAAAAAAGATAATTTTTCTTGTTCTGAAAGATCAAAGTATTTGCCTCTTCTGCTTCATGAACACTTGGCAATTCAAACTCAGCCCAGAGAAATCTTTATTTCTGAGGCTGAACTGAAGACTGTGGGATGAGAGGTGCTGTAATGAGGACCTGCATTTTCAGATGGGAATTTCTGTTATGATGCAGAAGCAAAAGCACAAAGTGTAAGTTACACAGCTTGACTTTCACCTGTGGTGCTCACAGTCAAACACTTGGATTTGCTCTCTGAATTACAGGCTTTAATAAAAGAATGTATGAGGAGGAGGAAATCCTTGAAGCAGCAGAGATTTTCTTGGTACAGCATCAGCTTTTGGCTCCAGACAGTTGTAAATAGCTAAGAAATAGGTGCTCACAAGCTCTTAGCCTCTTCAGTAGTTCCTAACACTTCCCAATATTTAATTTTTCTGAAGTCAGCCTGTATCTGAAATTTTTATAATGGCTGTGCTATTTAAATGAGCTATACTCAGATGTACCAACTATAAACGGAGTGAATGAGCAGGAGGTTTGTTTCTGTCATTATTTTGGTTGGACTTCATCAGTGGAAGTTGTATTCATTAATGTGCTTTATTCTGCCACCCAGGCACATTTTGAAGGTGGTGGGAATCCAAAGGCTTCAGTAACTCTGTTTCTGTGGTGGATTAAGCTCCTTCTGTAAACTCCAACTATTCCTGTTAGCTGCTCAGTCAGTTTAGTGACAAAGAAAGGTTACATATGTTTATTTTCTGCAGCAGTTGCATTTACATTTTAATAGGAAGTAACTCTGTCCTGAGCATCACCTGATCTGAGCAGTTGCAGTTGATATCAAAATTCAAATCCATGATCTCCTTTGACATGCAGGCTGTGTTGAGGAGAAAACATATGTGCCTTTCCTGAACGTGCCTGGTAATTTTACATGAGCTGATATGATTCATTCAGCTCACTGTTCTGCTAATCTTCCTGTACCCCAGGCTCTGATCCAATAAAGCACTTAAGGACTGGTCTAACTTTAAGCCTGTGAGGGCCTTATCTGTGCCACTGTGATCACTTGAACAGTTTAAGCAAGTGCTGAGTGGTTTTGTTGCTGAGGCCTTCCGTTCCTGATTGCCTGGCTGTTAGATTCTTAGTTTCTTTTATCTGTATTATAAAAAACAAAAAAGGTGTACAGATAATGTTAACCTGCAGCATCATCTTTTCTGTGAACTGATAGAGGCTACTAATGCAGTTTTCAGAGAAGCATAGAGTGCTCTGGGTTGGGAGTGGCATTAAAGATCATCTCATTCTGACCTCCTGCCATGAGGGACACCTTTCCCCTTTCACTAGACCAGGTTGCTCAAAGCTAGCTCCATCCAACCTGGCCCTGAACACTTCCAGGGAAGTGTTCAGCACTTCCAGGGCATCCCCAGCTTCTCTGGGCAGCCTGTGTCAGTCCCTCACCACCTGCACAGTAAAGAATTTATTCTCAGTATCTAATCTACACCTGCCCTCTTTCAGCTCGAAGCCATTTCCCCTTGCCCTATCACTACACTCTCTTGTGAGAAGTCCCTCTCCACCTCTCTTGTAGGCTCCCTTTAGGTGCTGGAAAGAGAGTTTATCTCATCTCAGCGTGATTTTCTAGCCATTGTTTATAGCTTATCTCCTGTCTTTTGCTGACCTTTTGTTCTTCTGAGAACTGCACTCCAAGCAGGTCTGATTACTTCTCTTAATGCTTTTTGTAATCCTGTTATTATCTCTTCCCCCCACTTACTCTCCTTGCCTGGATAATGGATGTTGAGGTTTGGGGTTCTGCCAAGCCTTTCCTTGGAAGGACAATTTTTATCCCTTTCTCTGTGTGTAGCCTCCAGTGTTTAGATCATTATTGATTCCCTTTTGTGCTCCTGTTCCCAGCAGCACAGGATGAGGAGCTGGAGCTGGATGAGTGTTGGGGTGCTGGGTGCTGAGCCAGGCAGTGAGGAGCTGTGGCTGTGAGGGATCAGGACTCTGAGGGGGACACAGGACTGTGGGGGGACAGACAAGCAGCAGCCTCAGTTCCTTTCTTGGGGGTACCAGTGCTGTGCCCAGTCTGAGCAGGAACTCAGGGCTGTTCTCCAGTGGGTTGCTCACTGTGCACAGTCTGAGCAGGAACTCAGGGCTGTTCTCCAGTGGGTTGCTCACTGTGCCCAGTCTGAGCAGGAACTCAGGGCTGTTCTCCAGTGGGTTGCTCACTGTGCAGTGTCTGAGCAGGAACTCAGGGCTGTTCTCCAGTGGGTTGTTCACTGTGCCCAGTCTGAACAGGCACTCAGGGCTGTTCTCCAGTGGGTTGCTCACTGTGCAGTGTCTGAGCAGGAACTCAGGGCTGTTCTCCAGTGAGTTGCTCAGTGCATGCTTGGCTGCAGGTGCAGTGTGTGGGTTTCTCCCTGCCAAACTCCTGAAAATGTTGCCTGTGTGCTGGTTTGTGCCTGGTTGTGATAAATGGAGAAATTCTAGGGTTTTTTCCTCTTGGAGAAATCAAGCTTAAATTCAGCTTTGTGACTAACCTGTCTTTCTCTGAAAACTGGATTCACACTCAATATGATGGGGCTTTGTATTGGTTTTAAAAACAGAAAGCCTAGAAAGCTTACAGAGTTAGTTGTTCCTGTTACAGAAGAGTAAAATTTTCTGTTTCATGTCCTTTCCTCCCTTAGTTATCAAATATGCATCAGATTTGCAGTTTAATAGAGAAAATTGCTTATAATCCACAAAGCACTGGGTAGCCTTGGTTCCATGACACAGAAAATTGCTTGGTTTTGTATCATTAGCATTGAACTTCCAAGTGCTCTGCCCTTGCCAGACTTGGCTGTGCTGCACTGACTGTGTTGTACTAAAGAGAGCTTCATGCATTAATAGCAACAAACTGAAAAAAAACCCCATAAAACTGGTTCTGTTGGTCTATATATGCTTGATCAGTCAGTGTATTTTTTGCCATGGGTAGCTTTAGGACAGGGAATATGAAAACTATGGAAGATCTCACATGCACTTATGTAGCCTGTAGAAGCTGTTTTGTGGTGTTGGGAATGAAGTAAATGAGAGTAACTTGTGATATTGGTTCCTGAGTGAACACTGCTGCATGGACACTGCTTAATATTCCTTTGATTTGCTACCATGTGAGAAAGTGAAAGCCTGTGAGAGATCCTCCCCTCTGACAATCAGGGTTTTATGTAACCAGTCTTCTGAGTGTTTTATCTGCATGCCCAATACCTAAGATCAAAACCCAACACAGCAGAATATAAGGATTGAGTACATGATGTATGCTTAAAAAACCATACAAATACAAAAATTAAACATAAACTGTTCTGGTGATCAGTGGCTCTGTACTTGCCAGTGGTGGAAAACAATTTTCAACATTCCCATGACAAATGTTTCTACTACACAGATTTGTCCACATTTAAAGCATACTTTGAAGATATTCCAAAATAGCTTGTGGTTGATGGTCGCTTGGGCATGTTGAAAGTGATATTTTTCATGACAGGCTCAGAGATCTTTTTCAGGGACAGGATGTAAATATTGGTAGGATTTCTCTGTTGATACTGTTTGCAGGAAGTGTTGAATTTGTTACCAGTTTAAAATGTTTTATGCTAGTAAGTTGCAATAAGTTGGATTGCTAACAAAATACATTTAGGACTGGAAAGAGCACAATGAGCAGTATTAGCAGTTCTTGTGATTGTTGTTGCCCATGTTGTAATATTCAGCAGTTTCTTTTAAAGGCCTGTGTTCTGGAATCAGCTGAATAAAGCAATAAAATAAAGGGAGTTTGTGATCACTGTATTTATACCCTTTGAAATGATAATAACAAACCCCTGTGAAATGGACTCCTTAATTTGGAAAATTACAGAAATCAAAAGAACCCTGCATGCATTTCAGAAGTTTTTTATATATATATATCTTCAGAATATATATGTATTTATTTATTTATTTATTTTTATTTATATCTATCTTAGCAATTCTGATAAGTTTAAAGACAGATTTGACTGGTAATACTTTATTTATGTTTAAAAGTCAGTCAAGATGTCCATGGCCACCTTGGGCTGCTGTAGATATCCAGGCTATGGTGTACAAGAACCTCTGCAGACCAAGAAGAGTTTGCATCTTGACCTTGTGTGTGGTTCCAAATCATTTTCCTGGGTTATCCTTTTGAAGACTCTGGTGTTGTACTGTTGATGCAAACTGCATTACAAAGTCTGATGTCCAGAAGCATCTGGATTATGTTGCTGTGATATCTAAGAGTGGAAAATGTTTCTGAAAGAGACCTAAAATGCTGTCTTTGCTCATTTTGGCTTTGATTTCATCTACCTGTAACAGAATATCAGACTAAAGGCAATATCTCTGCAAGGTCTGGTGGAAATGAGTGATAAAAAATTGAGGATTACTGGGAGGAAGAGTGTTGTTGAGGTCATGAATTTTGTTCTTTCACTGGCTGAGATTGCATTTCTAATTACAAACAGAAATGCACACAGAAAAAGAAATACTTACAAATTCTTAGCTCTTTAACACCAATGGCTGTGCTTATGGACCATGTTTGTAACTGGACAATCTGTGGTTTTATAGGATGCCGAGAAAAGAACGCCTCTTCACGTTGCATCATTCCTGGGGGATGCAGACATCATTGAGCTTCTCATTTTGTCAGGTAAGGTACAGTCCCTCGCTGCTGTTAATTGGTAAATCAGCTAATTTTAAAGCTAAAGCAAAGCATATATGAGGGAGTTTTGGGTATTGTTTATTTCTGAGTTTCACAGGGCTTGAAAATGCACCCTGTGACTGAGAAGAATTAATAAACGAAGTAACTAGCTTTTAACAACTTCTAAAGCCTTCAAACTGACAGTATTTGTGATTCAGAAGCTTGCTGAAGTACATATTTGAAATGTGGCTTCATATCCTGGAGTACAATCCAAGAATTCCTGTTAAGCAAAAATTATGGAATAAGAGCAAAAAAATTATTAATCAGCTGAAATGAATTGTAAGTGCTATTTACATTAGAAACATGTTTCTAAGAATCAGGAATTTTATTTGGATATTAGAAACTGTGCAGTAGGAAGTATCTAAACAAAAGAAATAAAAAAAAGTTTCCCAACTCTTGTAGTCACAGAAAACACGATCAAAATATGTCAGAACAAAGCATAAAGCAGTCATCTCTCAAGAAGGGAGCATAATTAATGGCAAACTCCTGGATGTGCTGGCAGATTTCAGAGGCAGTGTTTTTCTAAGCTGGAGAACTGTGAGAGTAAAGCTTATGGGGATTTAAGAATGTGGGGCTGAAAGGAACCTTATGGTACAGACTTCTAACGCCTTGCAAGCAGCCTTGCTACACAGTTGGTTTCACAATTTTTTAGACAGCTTCTTCAAATCAATTCCATATATTTTTAAAAGTTGTTTCAGAATTCTCAGCCCTTTGATTACAAGGCACCTTCTCATTTCCAGCCTTGAATCCTAGAATAATTCAGGCTGGAAGGTATTTCTAGAGATGACCTGATCCAACCTCCTCCTCAAAGCACTGAATTTCAAAGTCAGATCAGGCTGTTGATGGGTATATGCAGAGCACACAACTGTATTTATTTGGCTCACCAGTCTAGCCAGACCTGGAGAAGGCAGCAAATGAGAACTCAGTTTGCTGTAGCTGTGTTTCCTCTGTTCATTTGGGGGAATTCTGGGTTGCTTAATTGCTTATAGCTGGGCATACATCATCCATCAGCTCTTTCTGCTCTACCCCTGATGGCAGCAGAATGGTTGAAAAGAGCAGTTGAAATGCTTTTCAAATGGTTGAAAAGAGCTCTGTGACAGCTTATGCTTGGGGGGGTTTTCAATGTGCTAAATGCAAGCATGATTTTCTTCCTCGGGAGGAAGGAGTTAATAAATTTAATCTGTGCATGTGTTCTTGCAGTGTGTGGTGTTTGTCACACACTGCTCTTCCACTGTGGTGTGAGGAGATTGCAGGAGCAATGTGTTTTTTCAAGTTTTGCAAGCATCAGCACAGGCAATATCTTCATAAAGAGAAAGGTGAAACCGTTTTGCTCATTTTTCCCAAACAGCATCCAAAAATGTCCCAGTGAATGTTCCTGATGAGGGAAGAAGGCTTTCTAGAGTTCCTCTGGGACACTTATTTCTAGTACTCACTGCCAAAATGTCGTCCATGGGTTGTAGGGTTTGTCTGATCAGCAGCGTAAAACGTAGGTGATGCATCTTGGGGGGTTTTTATACATCCAAATGAGTGTGAAAACCTTAAAATGTGTGCTTTTCCAAATGGAACTTTGTGTCAGTGGGACTGTGCTTGGGTTCAGTCTGCAGGAACTGTGTGGACCTTTCCCCACTAGCTCAGCATGAGTCAAAGTTAGTTTTGTGTTGTATATTCCACTCATTCATTGTTCTTTAGTATCTGAAGTATTGTTACTCATGATGAGCATGAGTATTGTATCCAAGAGCAGGTTTGGAGGTTTCTGAGAATTGGAGGAGCAGGTTTATGACTTGTTATGAACACCTCTTTGTGACTGTGATCTCTCCATGCACTAGGCTGCAAGGACAAGTGCAGCATCTTCCTTTGCTTCACCTCTTCAGTCAGCAAATGGTAGTAGTAGTGAAAGTGTATCATAAAATATTCATCTGAACATAACATTTAGTTACATAAGCAGAAAAACTTCATTGTCTGACTTAAAATGCAATGATGTTTTCACAGAGAGGAAGCACACACTTGCTGTTGGTGTCAAGCATAGTCTCAGCATGAGCAGAAGCTAGGAGCAGTATCAACACATTTCATTTTGTACAGTGTTCAGGAGAGAAATTAAATGAAATATGTACCTTCTGAGATTTGTGGTCCATAAACTGGTGGTGGCACAAATAAATGTATTGTCTAATGAATGAAATTTCTGCCCAGGTGGTTGGAGACACACCTGGAATGGCTTTCCAGGTAGCCACTGAAATGGACTCTGCCTGGAAATTGGTACAGGAGAGAGAGTGCTTGATCCCTCTGCAGGTGTGAGTCACCCTGGCCCATTAAATGTCAGAGCCAGATAGGTTTGCAGCAGCCCCAAGGTCTGATCCCTAATCAGATGGTTCAAACTGGGGAAGGGTGCTGGGTGGTTTTGTTTTTCCAGGCCACATGAAAGCAGGGAGCTTTGAGTACTCCTTCACCTCCTTTCTGTCAGGAAGGAGAAGGAGCAAGGTAACCATGTCACAGAAGGAATCTCTGTATGGTGCCACAGTCAGGGACGTGCAGGAGCAATTGTCTGGGCAAATACAAGCTGCATTCCCGTTTGGGCTGGCTCCTGAGAGCACCATGTTTGAGCTCAGCCCTTTACCCCTCGTTCCCCACCAAGGCACTTGCCATCCTGGCAATATTGCCTTGCTTTACTATTTCAGAAAGCTCTGGGCTTCTTGCCAGGAAGCTGTCCTTACATTTTGGTGGGCCTGTTGCTGTGTCTTACAGGAGAAGTTGGAAAGGTGCAAGTAAATAATGACATTAATTGGTTAAAGAGTACAGTTTTCTTCCTCCATTGACTATCCCTAATGCTGGAGATTTAAACTGTGAAATCTAGAGATGTGGATTTAGCAGATGTGCTGGACAGAAAAGTGTACTTTGGTTATGATAAAGAGATGTTAACTTTATTCCTGAAAGCCAGCATCGAGTTGTTTATTTCAGATCTCAAAAGAGCAGAGGCAGTTTCAGATTTATTTCCTCTTTTGGCAGAAAAATTTGAGAGTGAATAATGGCAAAGATTACAAAACAGCCATATTAAAGAAAAGTAGAATACAGAAAGTTTCCTCTCTGTTGATTTTATCTGTAACATTATATGTTATGTTGCCTACTTCAGCCTCACAAAGCAAATCCCTACAGCTAAGCCTTTCTGTCAGGCTCAGGAAGAGCATGGTGGAGAAAGTGAGGCTGAGAAAAGGCTTTATTCTGAAGAGCTTCTTTTTTAAAGGAGGTATTTTGTGGGATGGGTGCTCTGGCTATCTGAAAGGATTTTAAGTGAAATCTTTCAAGTAACTTCTATTTTCAAGGAAGATGGTGCCATGCATGACACAATTTACACCAATTTGAGTGGTTTTCAGCCCTCTTTGTCCTTACAGACACACAGATTAATTCATGGAGTATTGTAGGAAGTGCACTGAGACCTGGTTCAGGTGCTTGGTCCAGAGTGAAGAGAGGGACACTTTAATTTCTGGTTGACTTGGAGGATGTGTTGTGGGATGGTCTTGAGAATTTAAGCTTCTGGGGTTTGTACACAGCCCATTTTAGGTGTGGTGGCATGTTCTAGAGCACTTAGTCTTTAAAATTGTGTTTCTGTGTTACTCTGCTTTCAAAGGGCTGTCCTCAGGGCTGTCACAGGATGGGCCCCCAAGCTCCTGGAGTGCAGGGGGCACCTTTGAAAACATGGGCATTGCTCTCCCAGTGCCTCTGATTGATCATCCTTAAAATGACAGATATTTTCTGTCCCCAAATGAGTGCATCAGTGCTGGTGAAGTTAACCATTGCCTGTGAAGAGCTGCTGGGAACCTAGAAGCTGAGTTTTGGTGAAGGAAGTGGCAGCACAAGAGGAAATGTTTTGAAACATCTCTTCAGAAGATGTGCATCTCAGTAAATGCACAAGAGCATGTTCTGCAACAGGCAACAGGTGAATTGTGTAGCTCCTGAAAAACAGAAATCACAAACATTTTCAGCTGAGGCACTGCATGAGACACCTAAGAGCAATTTCACTGTTTTCACATAAAGAGGCACAAAGAGGGAAAGGGATGGAAAACAGCTGAGAAAGAAAGGGCTGATAGTGTGCTGTGCATTATTTTATTCACACTGGTCTTGTTTTCCTTTTACTGTTTTCTTCAGTTGCTTTCTTGGTAACTATTTCAGTTTCTCAAAGGTAAGTGGATCAGTGAAGGGCACGAATAGCTACGGATGGAGATACTTCTCTAGGTTTTCTCATCATCCTTGTACTCACCAGTGCTGCTGGAGTTTTTAAATACTGAGGAATAGTGTTGGTCATCGTTTGCTACTCTACATATTAGCCTTCCTTCTTTGTGACCCTCTGCTTGTAGGAGATGGGTAGAGATAAAACAAAAGGAACCTTAGTTAAGAACATAAGGCAAAAACCCCCAAGGCAAATACAAAACCAGTTCCTAAACCCAAAAAGAGCTATTTGCTGTCAATCACTAGGAATTCATTTAAGCAGTTTCCATCTCCAAGACCCCCACCAGGCCAAACCATGATAATGGAAGGTGCCTTGAAGTCCTGACAGCTTCCAGATGGTGAAGAAAGTCATTGCTTTATAGAGCCTCACACAGTGCAGGCAAAGGGCAGGATGCTAATGTGTCAACTGAAATGGCCTTCTCACAAAGAAAAAAGAAGGCAAAAGCTTCCTTCCTTAGAAGGAAGATTAGACAGATTAGACAGATTAATTAGAGAACTCTTTGAAACTGTATCTTTTCCAAGGGTGTTTTTCCAGAGGGCAGGTTGTACCACCAGATACCAGGTTCTGAGGTGAGTTTGGAGGATTGCCTCTAATTGTTGCAGTAGTTATGAAAGTGGAATTGTTTTTCTTGCAGCCAAAAAACTGCATCCTGACTTGTGGAAATAGGCAAGAACTTGTTTCTTCTCTGATTATCTAGAATGATTCCCAATAACCACTGTGATTCACAGGCAAGCATCTTAATATTCCTGAGAATCAGCTCTCAGAAAGTAGTGGTGATTCAGAGAGTGGGATTTATTAATTACAGCCTTTTGAATGCACTAAAGTTATGGTGCAAAATGAAGCTTAAGCATCCCTTTGTTCATGAAGTTCAGAGGCTCACTCAGGCTGTGCTTCTCCACATTTTTTTTCTGCATGTGCTGCCCTTCTCAGACTAATGCTGCTACCTGCAGACCTGTGAGGCACATTATTTTCAGGTTAAGCCCTTTTCAAAATTAGTTTCTCTAGTCCTTATCACTAGATGTCCTTCTTGAGGTATCACATCAGTGAATAGCTTTAGTATTTCTTGCAGAGAAATCTTTTTGATCCCACAAATGTACAGGAGACCTTTTTTAAAAAAAAATTGGGGGGTTGCAGTCAGCCAGGACCACTGTGGTTGTCAGATATTCTTCCTTTATCCTTTTTTTCTGGCAAGCCAGCCCAAATCCATCCTCTTGCCCAGCTGCCCTTGTCAGAACAGCTGTTAGCACTGAACTGCACAAGATGAGTTGTGTTCTTCATCCCTGCTCTTCTGTTGTTTGCCCACTAACACCCACAGAACCTGATGTAGAAAGTGCCCAGCTCTGTCTCCATCCTGAGCATTTCCTGGTCCTGTTTTCTTGATCCCAGCAGGATTTGTGAAGCAGGGAAGTGATTGTTTTTTGGTGGTCTGCCTGATGGAGCTGGAAACAAGAGGTGGTTGCTCAGGCTAGTTCCTTTCATGTCTGCAAACAGCAGAGTGCTTTGAGCAAAGGGTGCTTTTCTTCCTCCCAGCTGTGTCAGGTGATCTAAAAAAATACATCTACATAGACACACGTGTGCATGCATACATGTGCAATTCCTTACAGCAAATCTTGCTTCTTTTGTGTCCTGTAAACAAAGCAATTCCTAATAACAGTCCCATCTAGCTGGTTCCTTTCTTTCCGAATCCCGCTTCATCTATCTGACATCTCTTAGTGCATTTTCAAGGTGAACGTGGTGCCAGGAGAGTCCTGGGGAGCCCTGAGAGTACCAAGTACTCAGCTCAGGTTACTGGGAACCAGCTGGGCAGGGCTCTCAGTGGCACACCCAAGGCATGCATGTAACCTCTGCTGTCTGTTTGCAGGCGCTCGTGTCAATGCCAAGGACAATATGTGGCTGACTCCTCTCCATCGAGCAGTTGCTTCAAGAAGTGAAGTGAGTAAGATTTGATTACCCTGCTTTCACACACAACCAGCATGCTGGGGGAAGAGCAAGCCCTGGGGAGCTGCAGTAGGTGGCATGGGCATGCAAGGAGGGAGGGCGTTTCCTGCATGCAGGGCTTTGCAGCTGGAGGTCAGTGTTTGCATGTTACCTGTAGCTGCTCTTGAGCCCTCACGTGCTTGATTCCCACCTTGCTTTACATTGCCATAGCAAGTCACAGGGAGTGTGGTGAGCAGGACACATGGGATAGAGCCCACAGTGGTCTACAGTGCCCACGCTGTCTTCAGGTGGTGAAAAAAGAGAAATGAATCCCTGTGGGTGTGTGCATGCTGTGTGTGTGCCAGAAGGGAGTGGATGTGGATGTGAATGTGATCCAACATGCATTACCACATAATTTGTTTTGGTTAATTACATTTCAAGGCATCCGTAAGGTTTTCTGTTAATGCATTTGATTCATGCAGGAGGGAGGGTTTGCCCATATTTCTTCTACTTAACAAATAGAAATATTCTGGGATCGTGTTGTACCTCTTCCACTGCTATCTTAAAAAGGAGCAGCAGTTACTACTGGGAGTGCAGCTCGGGCATTGCTCTGTTTCCAACTGCACCATTTTTCTTGGCTTTCCTTTGTGGACCTCCCTGTCTACTTTCACCCTCCCAGTACTTCATTACCAGTGAGCCCAACTGCAGACTGAGTTGGCTGCTGGGGATGAGGGGAGGGCTTGTGAAACAGAGGGTGGCTGTCTTCCAGAGCCTGATGGACTCGAATCACCTCTGTAACAATCCAGCGCTTGCCAAGCCTGGAGGCAGGAATCCTGGGCTCACTTCTGAACTTGGGCATTGTTTGGCTGCTGGCTGAGCTTCCCAGCTGCTGGCATCCCCTGGAACCCTCTGAAAGGAATATCTGATGATGTGAATGCTGTAATGAGGCAAAATACAAAAATCTGTGTTGGAAAACAAAGATCAGACTTAAATCTTAAGAAACAGCCACAGTCTTGCTGATGGGGGAATTGCAGTGTGCTTGGTTTCTGGATTTGGATGTGTCAGAGTGCATGATTCTTATCATCAGCCACAGTCCTAGCAGAAAATGTATGTCTTTCTGTGGCTTTGTGTCTCATGTTTAACTCTTTGTCAGCTGAAGCACAATGAGAAAGTGTGCTGGCAGTTCTGGTACCTCTCAGTGAGTAGCCAGATGCGTTAGTGAGGCAGCAGGAGAAGGCATCAGCCTTTCATCCCTTTTCATGGTGTATTTCATAAACACATTCAGCTTTCTTCTCCTGGCATTTTTTCTTCGTTATTAATACTATAATTGCTCCTTTTGGTAACAATTTGGAAGCAGGATTTATTATTTTTGAGGGTCTTTCAGTGCTGCTTTATACCTTCTTACACAAGTGAACAAACGTGCAGCTTTGATGGTGATAGTAATACATAGCAGTAGGTGAATTCAGAGTTCCCAATGATAGAAGAGGATGAGTTAGTGGTCCAGAAGCTGACCAGTAGGACTTGGTGTAGTTTTGGAAGTTCTTGTGAGCACAGTTGTTTTTAGAATGGTCACCAACAAATTTTTTTATCAATCTTTTACTATGAAGATTTCCAAGGATTCAGAAGTTATCTCCTTGAATCCTTTTATATGTTGATTAAAAGAATGGACTCTTCTTTACTTATGTCTTAGTGATTTTCAGGGGCTTTAGGGATTTATGTTTATTTACAAATTAGCAACCCTTAGGGTGTCTGTGTAGGATTGTTGATGGATATATCAGCTTTCAGCCCTTAACAGTTTGAAAAAGTTTAGAGATTTCACTGTGATAACTTGGGATAGCTAGAGACACTGACTGCAGAGGCTTACACCATGGCTGGGCACTGCATGCATATGGAGAAACTATAATAAAAGGGTAAAGCTCATGCTCTAAAAACAACAGAATTAAAACTTTTCCATTAGGATTTTAACTTTTGATCCCAAATCTAAAAGAGCATCAGACTGCAGATGAGATGTAAACAAAAAAGTGTAAATGTTTTTCTTTTAAAATCTAAGTATTTTTAGCTTCGGATATTCAGTCCTTATTATTTACTTGTAAAAATAATCCTTCAACTTTTTCTTTCTTTCACTAAGAGTGCATGAAGTTTCCTGCTGACTTCATGTCCCAGCTGCGTAGGTCTCCAGTGAATTACGTTGAAATGACTCTTAAAATAGCAGGCCTGTGATTTAAAAAACAAAATCCTATTGAGACATCAACAGTCATATATCATTATTGGTGCTGTAAGAGATGCAGTGTCACTCACTGAACAAATCTGTTAGAGGAGAGTTTGTGAGATGGCTGTGAAAATGAAACTGCTGAGATCAGTTGAGGACAAAGACATAGAACTCCCAGTATGTGTGCAGTGTTGATGCAGACTGCAGGCACTCTCCTGGGCCATTCTAGATATAAAAGTACTATGTAAACATACTGTATGCATTTGTTATTCATTAATAAAATTTTGGCTGGGCTTAACAGAAAACTTTGCAGTTTGTGGGAAAAGAATAAGGTACTATGTAGGACTAGGGCTCTCCCACATACCAGATGTGAGTTGTATTTATCAGACAAGGCTGCTTGAATGCTACTGTGTTCCAGTAGTTCCTCTGTATTTTGTTAGTTTATTGGGGGGGGGGAGGAAGAAGGAAAGAAATGCAATTTTGAGGAAAAAATTGTGGTTTTTATCTGACTTGCTTAATGGCATATGCATGAGTAGAGCAGAAATGAGCTGATTGTGAGTTCTCCAGCAAGAGGGGCTCTCAAGAGAGAACAGTACATTTTCTCACTGGGAAATATTTACTTTTAACCAACAAAATTAACCTTAAAAGATGTTGTTTGGTCTCAGGCTGATAGAATGGATATTGCAGTCAAGACCCTTGGCCTATGCTTAGGCCTTGGGGAGGAAAGGAATGCTAATGCTGAGCTGGGGACACCAGCATTCTCATGTTTTTGCAAGGCTAAAGTTTTGTTTTCACACGTTCTTCTTTATTTTCTCCTTTTTCCTGTTTATAAATAAAATGTGCAGCACCTTGCTGTTCTTTTGACGTGCTTTTCATTTAGTAAGTGATCTCTGTGGCAGTGTGTGTTGGGTTTGTGTGGCAAGGCTGTGGTAGTGGGGGTGTTGGAAGCTTCTTCATGTCAGTCAGAGCCAGTGCCAGGCAGCTCCAGGAGTGCCCTGCTGCTGGCCAAGGCTGGGCCTATCAGTGATGCCAGGAAGGGCTCAAGAGAGTTCATTTCTTCACTGGAAGCACAGCTCTGAGGTACTGATGGTTAATCAACCAAGCAGGAAGGGCTCTCTGCATAGGACATCTTCAAATCCGCCTGGCGAGTTCAGCCTGTGGGGCCTTTTTGCTGCTCTTAGTGTCAGCAGAGGCGATGTGTGCGGGGCCCTTTGGAAGGAGGATGCCACGGCAGCAGCCTGGGAGGTGCCTGGGGTGGGTGTTGTTCTCTGTGCCCCTCCCGGCCCCGTGCTCTGCGTGCCGGGCCAGCACCGTGCCCTTTGCAAGGAGGATGCCACGGCAGCAGCAGCCTGGGAGTTGCCTGGGGTGGGTGTTGTTCTCTGTGCCTCTGCTGGCCCCGTGCTCTGTGTGCCGGGCCAGCACCGTGCGCTTGCTGCGGCTGCTGCCTGAGGGCCGTGGCCGCGCTGCCGTTGCAGGAAGCCGTGCAGGTGCTCATCAAGCACTCGGCCGACGTCAACGCCCGCGACAAGAACTGGCAGACGCCGCTGCACGTGGCGGCCGCCAACAAGGCGGTGAAGTGCGCCGAGATCCTGATCCCCCTGCTGAGCAGCGTCAACGTGTCGGACCGCGGCGGGCGCACGGCGCTGCACCACGCCGCGCTCAACGGGCACATCGAGGTGAGCGCTGCTGCCTCGCTGCTGCTCCTGGGCTAGGCTCAGGCCAGTACCAGTCTAGACTCTGCTGTTATCTTATTGTGAGAGTTCCGTGCTTCCTTGATGGTTTCTCATGGGCAGCTCCTCACAGCACTGATTCCTGCACAGCCAACAAGCTCCAGCTTGCTTCTCAGCTGGCTAACCTGCTCTTTGGTAGCACTCACCCTCACTGGACACAGCTGTGGCCTGTTAAGGGCAGGCCTGTTCCCAATCTTTGGTGATCAGTACAGCTGCAGCTCCTCAGGGGTGAGATCACCTTCTGCATTCTCTTTATTTTCTTACAGGCTATCCCCCCACAAGACTCTAATCTAGTACAACCTAGACTCAGCTCTGGTACTCAGTCTAGACCTGCTGTGGCTGGGTCTAGACTGAGCCCCATGTCCCTGTCCCCCAGGGCTGCTGTCACTTGGCTGCTTCCCAAACTGTGGGATGAGTTTCCTAGTTGCAGGAGCACAGCAGTGGCTGTGTAGAGCCAGGGTATGAGTGAGGTGTGCGTGCACTCCTGGGGAGATGGCTGTGCCGCCGCTTCCAGCAGCTCCGGGGTCTCCTTGCTTCTTTGGAGCTGGAGTGCCTGTGAAAATAAGAGTGGCAGAATGGAAAGAAGGGTGAACTGGTGGATTTGTTTCAAGCTGAGGAAACATGCAGCTGTGTGAGGTCCAGTCACTCTGCTTTTCCAATTGGCCTTCTAGAAAATGTGCTTCTGTTTTTTTCCTACTTATACAAGCAAACCTTCCTAGTATTGTTATTTAACTATATGAAAAAGCTTACATAAATAAAGCCCCTAGATTTTTGCCTCCTAGGTTTTGCTAGTCTTTAGATCTGGGTTTAAGGATCCTCATTTTCCCATTCCACTCCCGAAGATCTCAGTAGGGAATAAAAACTCTTAGACTGGAACAGTAGGCTTCTGTCAATGAAAGTTGATGAGTTGTACTGTAATTAAAAGAAGAAAGAGGAATAGTAGTTCCTGTAAAGTGGTGATGGTATTTGGCCTTTAAAACACTGGACTGTAGGAAAGAGACAGTAATGCCTGTGTCTAACTGTCATAATGTGAATATTTTTGATAGAGAATATGAGAAATGAGCATTCAAATGCACCATTTTGTGATCCCAGCTTTATTGCAAGGTTGGTTTGCTATAAACCTTCGAGTGTGTGATCTGGAGGGTTGGTTTACCTTCTGTTGTTACTTCTAGATGGTGAACTTGCTCTTAGCCAAGGGGGCAAACATCAATGCTTTTGACAAAAAGGACAGAAGAGCTCTTCACTGGGCAGCGTACATGGGTAAGGCTTGGGCTGCTGCTCCTTCTTTTGAATTTCCTATTCACAAACGGATGGCATGTCTTAAAATGGGCAGGAGCAGACCTGGCCATGGAAAGAGAGTGTTGTAATTGCCCTGAAGAGGGAAGGGTTCAGCTGATCTAAATAAACACTGTCCGTTTATGGGTGTGCAGCTAGGGAGATCTTGGCTGTGATTTCCTTTTTAAGACCGTTAATTGTGGGCTCTTTGTGTTATTTTTTCATTTTGGTCTTCTTATTCTGACTCTAAGTCAAACCTGAACTAGATTTGTGCTAGAATAAAACCCAGGTTATATTTGTTTCAGTTTTTGCTAAAAGGTACTTTCAATGAAATGTAGGTAACTGTGATCAAAAATTTTGTTGTTTATTGCAGAGTATAAGCAGCTAGGTAATGACATTCTTAGGAAATGCACAATAGGCACTTTCTTCCTGTTAGGAGAATATTGTCACTTTTAATTGCAGAGTGGATGAGAGAAACTGAATATTTCCTCAAAAAATAAGCGGTGTTACCAAATACTGCTTAATTCAAACAGTTTGCCTTATTATTCTTTTCAAGTTAAAGGCAAATTTCTTACAGCAGGACATTATAATTTTAAAATACAGGGTTGCCTGTGATAGGGGTCATGCTTGTTCAAGAGCTTTTGTTGGCCAAGCTGTATGTTTCAGGTTACAATTTGTGGGGAGCTGTGCACCCTCAGCCAGGAACTCTTTATTTGACATGTCAGAAATCTTTATTTTAATCCTGGGACTTTTAGGAATGAGATAATAGGAGATTTCCAACGGTGAGAAAAGCACATTGTGTGGTTTTTTGATATACACAGACGGAAAGGCTCGTGCCAACAACTGTGATGTGGCTTTTGAGCTAAAGAGCTTTGAACTTGACTCTCTAGATTTGAAAGGCTCTTACATTGTGCTGTGCAATTCCACGCCTCTTTTCCATTTAAATGTTTTCAGAAATTCATGATGCACTTTTAAAAGCATTTAGGTAACATCTAAGGCCTAAATTAGCAGTGGAGTCTGTAGTGCATTTTGACAGAAGTTAGATAATGAGATGAGAGCTGTAAACCCTCACAGAGTTTCTGGAATATTTCATTATTTTTGGACACTGATTACCTATAGACTTTGTACATATGGTTTCTTAGGTCCTGCACATGACCAGAGCTGCCCCTGTCATGAAAGTGCTGTGCAAGATGGAGCACAAATTTGTATGGTGTTTGACATAATAAATATTTAATTCTAAGACAGTTCTGTCTCAGCATGAAGCAATAACACTGTTCCTCAATTTTATAATTTATTAAGGTTATTTTTTATCTCTAACAAAAGCCAAGAAGTGTTAGCAGTTGTATTTGCAGGTGACATCAACAGGATGCTGTTTTGGGAGACTTGCATTGCCAGGCTCCTGTGCTCACTGTATCACTGTCCTCTGTAAGAGGGAGAATAAAACACACTCTGTTAGCTTGAGAGAAATAAATGGAAAAGAGGTGTGGTTTTGTTCTTTTGGCAACTGGAAAATCAATTCAGTAAAGAGAGATTTGACACATTTGGAGAAGGCGAATGCGTGGATTTCTTCCCAAGGCCTGGAGCTAGGATTAGAAACATTCATGAAAATGCTTTTTCTTCCTTTGTGAAACTGTGGGAGCGCTTTGAAACGGCAGTGAAAGGGCAGTGTGTTAGCAAGAAAGCAGTAATCTGGGAGAAGTGATGCTGTGGGATGGTCTACTCATTGATTACTGTCTTTTGTCTTTTGAAGGTCACCTGGAAGTTGTTGCCTTACTGATTAATCATGGTGCAGAAGTGACTTGTAAAGACAAGAAGGGTTACACCCCACTTCATGCAGCTGCATCCAATGGGCAGATTAACATTGTGAAACAACTCCTCAACCTGGGGGTGGAGGTATGTGGTAATGTGCACTTTGTTTCTATTTAGAGACAGTCTTTTCTTCTTTCTTATGGATGCTGTAAAGACAGTGACTTGTAAAGAAAAGGGGTCCCATTTTCCAGACCACCTCATGCTTCATGTGGCTTATTGGTTCAAGAGTCAGGCCATATTCTGTATTAAAGAAAGGCTGACATGGACAGTAAATTGCTGAAGGAATCAGGAGATCTATCCTGTTTCTGCAGGAGAAGATGGAGTATTGAAATTTTCCTTGGGTCAGCATTTCCTTTGATACAATGAGTGGTTGTTCTCAACATATACACTGTGTACTTTACTAAACAGCAGCTCAGGCTGTTTCAGTTTACAGACCTGCATTTCCTCTGTAGCTGATACATTGTTTTCCCTCTGGAATATAACTTTTTTTTCAGGGCACAGACTTCTTGTTATTGCCAATTCCTCAAAGCAGTGGTGAGATGACCAGAGGAGCCTAATCAGAGATGTCCAGTAAAGCCATTGCTTTTGCCGTGGCATTTTCAGCTGACTTGACCTGCCAGAAAATTGTCAGAAGTTCATGTTCACAGCTGTTGGCTGTGAAGGGGAATAGCTGTTTCCTGTTCTCAGCAGTGCTATGCTAATAAGTCCCTTTAAGTTCCACATTCTCCACCACTGGGGATATGAGCTTCGAGACGCCCGTGTTTCATGGAAGGCTGCTCATGCCATTCCCGAGTCTTTTGTGCAATCTGTCTTGTCCTGTTTTACAGAACAGCAGTTGAATGCTAAGTTGGTCATCGAGAAGTAACATAATCTTGATTACATCTTTATAATACTGAGCTACTGAAAGTGGTTTCTTATTGAAGTGTAGATATCTGTGCACTTTGACATTGCTTTCACTCAGATACCCTCACTCCCTATCCAAAATAAAGCTGTGTAAACAGCTGTTATGCCTGGTTCTGTTCACAAGAACTCAATAGTCACTGTTGTAATCTTTTTAAATATCAAGATTGTGAGCTTTTTATTCATCCTGCTTTTCCACTTACCTGGAAAATCTTTCCAGCTTGTTAGGAATTTTGTCATCATTGTCGTCACTACATAGTCCTGCTATCAGCTTTAAGCTTCACGCTGGTTTCAGAAATTTTCAGTAGGATAAAAAGTTAATAATAGGAAAGGTAAAGCATTCCAAGGGAAGCTGTCTGGGAGTATAATTTGTCGATGAAATGTCTGGTGAGAACTATGCCCTATGACAGTTCAGGCCTCCAGCTATTTCCATTTGCACCGTGTGATGCGTTACGTAAAAGGCTAAGCTGATGTCTGTAATTTTAACTGTGTCTCCTTGTCTCATTTTAGATTGATGAGATGAACATCTATGGAAATACTGCACTTCACATTGCCTGTTACAACGGTCAGGACTCTGTTGTTAATGAGCTGATTGACTATGGTGCTAATGTAAATCAGCCTAATAACAGTGGATTCACCCCCTTGCATTTTGCTGCTGCCTCCACTCACGGAGCACTGTGTCTTGAACTACTAGTGAATAATGGGGCAGATGTTAATATTCAGGTAAAAACTTGAATACCAGCTTTACACTTTTACTTTAGCCTATTTCGCATACCTCAGGAGGAAATTGTAGCAACAGCTACAGCATGGCTTTAAATCCTTGATGGAATTGGAGCGATGCTGAGAATGTTGATCATGAAAATGTTTGGGTGAGATTACATCCCAGCAGGGGAGCTTGCAGTGCCTTGATAAATACAATGAGAACTCCAAACTCTAGGCCAACCACTTTCATGAAGACACGAAAAAGTACTAAAATATAGTCCCAAGAGCTCTGTCAAAATGTTATCTCAGGGAATGGTGCTAAGTCAAAGAACTATTCCTGTTTAGTGTTTTTCTTCCCTGTATAATACAGATTTAACTAAACCTGACTCCAAAAAGTTCCCTTTCCAGGGTTGCTTGTTACCTACTTTAGAGCCCCAGCTTACAAACTCTGATTCTGCTTAGGACATCTGAATATTCTTGAAGGCACAACTTACACATCTTGATGAAGCTGAAAGGAACTTGCTGTTATCCAACAGAGGGTACTGGTATAAGTATTAGAAAACTTGAGATCTTCTGAGTTCATACAAGATTTTGACTACTTTTGTTAAAAATTTTTCTATTTCAGTTTCCCATCTATGAAACTAGCATTTAACTTCCAGCACTTAACACCTCTGGCAAGTCCCTTAAGATCAGTGAATAGTCAGTGCACTGTTTAAACTCAGAATTCTTAAGGAGAAGTTAGGGGTTGTGCTTGCCAGTGAAGGTGAAACCCCATGCCAATAAACATGAAGTGATGTGAGTGGAGGGTGGTTTTCTCATTGCCTGGCTTTCCTGGTCTCAGCTCCAAAACATTTCTCTGTACTCACAGTCTCTTTGCTTTCACAAGCCTTCGCATGCTAAAGCAGTGCTGTGTTTGCTTCCTGTCAGAGTAAGGATGGGAAGAGCCCCCTGCACATGACCGCCGTCCACGGGAGGTTCACGCGCTCGCAGACCCTCATCCAGAACGGTGAGTTTCTGTGCTTTGCAGTGGCTCTCCAAGACATCAGGCATGTCCACTGTGCAATTCTCAGTTCTTCTGGCCCAGAGGGCAGCTCCATGAGCTTCTGCTTTTGAGCTGAACTGGCAGCTCTCATTCCACCTGTGAATAGTGGACATGCAGTAAATATTACCATATCCTGATGTTAGCAAGACTTTTTATCTGCTTTCAGGAAGCATTCTCACAGCAAACCAGCAGAGTACTAAAATGCTGCAGCACTAGTGCATAACTGGTTGTAAAACTACACTCAGAGATTAGTAATGAATGAATTGTTGTTGAAATGGAAGGTGTAGTGAAGGAGGTTTCAGTTTCGTTTCTGGGTCTGGAACTATCCAGTGTTTTCATTAAATGCTTGGATAAAGGAATAGAAAATGTGCTTTTAACATTTGGAGGAAAAAAATGTAGTTGGGAGAGACTGTTAGTTTGGCAGAAGGTGGAGTCAGAATGAAAAAGGATCCTGTAGAACTGGGGACAGAGGTTATAATGCAAGTGAAGTGAAAGAAAACTCACCCACAGAGGCAGGAGTATCAGCTGGACAAGTTCAGAATGGCAGCAGCCAGGTGGGTGGCAGTCCCTCCAGAAGGGATCTGGGGCTTGTAGAGGGTCAGAAGGTTGGTGACCACAAGTCAGCAGTGTTGTGGTGCTTAAAGAAATGGCCAGTGGATGTCCATGGTGCTGTGCCATGTCCAGGAGTGCACAGATAGGAGTGTAGCCAGCAGGCATGAAGTAATCCTGTTTGCTTAGCTCAGCACTGGGAGCTGTTAGCTGCAGTACTGGTGTTGGCTTTTGCTTCCACAAGGATGCAGGCCAGCTGGAGAGGACTGGGGGAAAGAGAGAATAGTTGGAGTGCAGTAAACCTGACTGGCAAGGGGAGACTGAAAAAGCTACAGTTCTTGGTCCAAAAAGTAAACAGGGACTTGTCTGTAATCTATCTAAAGAAATAATCCATTTTTCCTGCTTATGTGACTAAAACACAAGATGCCAGGTTTAAATTGCAAAAGGAAAAGTTCTACATAAGCACTGTTGGTTGTTCTTTTGTAGGACACACAAAAAGCACACAACACCTTTGTTTGCAGTGTGTTCCTGATGGCCTCTGGAGTGAACTCTAGTTTACACTGTTGTACAGGTCGGGCTGAGTGGCAGTGCCTTTACACATGAGGGTGCAGTTTCAGCAGATTATTTTGTAGTTTATTTCAGGGCACCCATTTGTACCTTTAGATAGGCAGCAAATCCCAATCATGTACCTGACCCTTGTACATCATCCCATTCCCACCGCTCTTCCCCACCACTGCAGGCGGAGAGGGAGGTGCAGGTGCTGCTGCCAGGCCATGGCTGACAGCTGAGAGCTTGCTGGTCCTTGCTCTGGGAAATTCAGTGCCTCTGTGGCTGAGAGAGCAGCTCGGGGCTGCTCGTGGTGCTGTTGCTAGAGACAAACAGCACTCGTGCTCCCTGGTGAATTTTTCAGTGTTAAACTGTGTGAAAATCTCTTCTGCAGGAGGGGAAATCGACTGTGTAGATAAGGATGGTAACACCCCCCTGCACGTGGCTGCAAGATACGGACACGAGCTTTTGATCAACACCCTCATAACCAGCGGGGCTGATACTGCCAAGTAGGTGCCTCAAGTGGAGCTGTTTGTAAGGATCAAGTGTCGTGCCCAGTGCCTGGAAACACAGCTGCTTCTGAAGTGGGAAGGTTACAACTGACAAGCATAATTGTACTGGACTTCAGTGGGTGCCATGAGACTAAAATATGAACAGCTGGGGAGTGTGCAGGGGAAGCAAACTCTGCTCAGTTCCTGTTGTGCTCACTTGTGTGATTGCAAGTTGTACAAGCACTGCTTCTTCTCCCTGAAGCACTGATGTGGGGCAGTGGTGTTAATGTACAGGAAGTAGGGATGTGTGTGTATGTATTTTTATATGTATATACACAGGGGTATGAGATCAGGGTAATGCAGTGCCATGAGGGATATCTGTACCAGGTGCTTCAGAGCAGCATCTGAAACATTCATTTCATGAATGTAAGGTTTTGGAAATTACGTCCACATGTCTCTAAAATATAATTTCTCTTTTACATAGAACCTGTCACAAAAATCAGGGACTTCTCTTGACTTACCTAGTTAGGAAACCCTGCTTTCAAATGCAAATGACTGGTTTGAATTTGGGAGAGAATTGCAGCTCTCAGTATTTTGTTTATTTGCTTGGTGGCATTTATGCAAGTGACACATTGGCCCATTTTTCTTTGCTAAGTACAACTGTCACCCTACCAACTCAGAAGGTGGAACAGATCTTCAGTTGGCATGGATAATGCAATTCCACAGGTTTCAGCTAGTGTCACTGGGTTTTATTAATACAGCCAGCATGAAGATCTTGGTATCTTAATAGAAGTGTAGGTTTTTCCTCTCTCTTTCTCCAGTACAGTCAGTTGCTGTCTGTTATCGTGAGGTTTTAAGGGAAAATGAGATGCACTGCGATATCCCACTCCACTCTTGGAATCAGGGTTATCCAGTTAGAAATTTCTGTTTCACAGTTGGGTAACTGGAACAATGATCAAATAAAATACTTTTTCCAGCAGCAGAAATAAGTGAAAAAAGAAGTTGGCTCAGAGATACCAGGCAGATGGAAATGATGCTACTGCCTGTGCTAAATGTGCTTTCAATATGTGCTGCATGTAAATAACTCTGGGTGAGCTCCCCAAATAGGCTTAGGAAAGAAAACTGCAGCCCTGTTCACAGCAAGTGCAGACAGCTCGGGCAGGCTTTGAGGCAGTGCACTGCAAGGGAAAGGGTGCAAGTGATGGGAGGAACCAGTGTGAACAGCACTGCAGAGGTGGCACACTGGCTAGCAGATGTGCAGATAGTGGATTTTGGTGGAAACCAGCCAAAACATCTGCTGGGTGGAAATCCTGACCAAAAAGATGAATAATATTGTGTTAGATAACTAGGTGGAGGAGGAGGCAGAGGGAAATAGGTGTAGGGAGAAACAGCAATACAGAATGTCCAATGTTCCCTTAAAGAACTTAATCCATGGCTAGAAAATGCAACCTGTTTGTACAGAGGCAGCAGCTCAGTGAAACTTGCAATATTTTCTTCAAAGAACAGGCTGTCAGATCATCTCTTGATAGATTTACTGTAAGATATAGAGGCTGCTAATAGCAAAATTCAAATCTGTACAGCAGGCAGGTCAGTGTAGTGAAGCAGCAAGGAGGACATGTGAAGACAGAGAAAGAATGGGCCTGTGGATTCAGGAAAAAATAAATTTTTCAAAACCAAACCCAAATTAGTTAAATACATTTATGTATAAAATCTTGGAGAGAGCACAATGTATTTATAAACATCCACATTAATTATTGTCTTAAGCTTCCTAAGTAATTATGATCTATGGTGTCTAGAAAGACAAGATCCTTTGTCTTTGGCTCTGTATCTGAAATCCTCTCTCATGAGATGATCATGCTCTCCCATCCACCTATTGTCTCACAGAAGTGAAGGACTGATAGGAATCCATCTGCTATTGTTCCAGAGTTTGTAATTAAAAAAAAAAATCTGCTGGAGCAGGCAGTAGATGATAATCTTGTCAAGCTAGTTGTTTTCAGAGGCTCTGTGTTTATGTGCACTTGGAGAACTGCCAGTAGGATAATATTTCTAGAATAACAAGATGCTTTACACAAAACAATGCTGAATGAAAGACACCAAGATGTCCAGACCCAGAAGTATTCTGAGACAGTGAGCAGGGGCATGCCTAGGGACTGAACTGGCATGGTTTCCTGATATTAATTAAAGTTGCTGAGTGCTCAGCTTGTTTAAAAACTACATGTTTGCCTGGTATGGGTTGAGACTGATGATAAACAGGCTCAATCTAAAGGTGCCCTTTCTTTTCTTACCCATCATGTCTGCTCTGAAAGTTTATTGTGTGATTGAAAAGAGGGAGGAAAAAGTGAAAGGGGAGGTGAGGAGAGTAGCTGGAGCAAATAGGACAATTAGATTATTAGTTCATGGGCTGTGGAAGAAAACTGTGACATGGCAGCCTAAAGGAAAGTGTGAAGAGTCATCTGCCAAAAAAAAATATTTAGAAATAATATAGAGAAGATTTTGGCATTTACATTTCCCTCAGAATGGCAGTTGCTGTATGTGTAGCTGGTGCAGAAATTTGTGGCTCACTGGGCAATTGACTCCAAGCAGTGTCTGCTCTCTTACTTCCTCCCCTACCTTGGCTTCGCCTGGAAATTTTGCAAACCATCCTGCCACTTTCTGTTCAAAGCAAAATGCCAAGATTTTGCTGCATCAGAATATTTTTAACTCTCAAGAAGGCTGTTAAGGAAATGCAGATAAAAATAATGGCAGGCACCAAGAAAGAATCTTCCTAGAAAAGCTTGAGAAAATGCTGCCTTTCTGGAAGGAGCTTTTGATGTGCTGTGTGTGTATGTAACCTGCATTTTCTCACGAGGCTGTTGTCCCTTTCAGGTGTGGGATCCACAACATGTTCCCTTTACACCTAGCAGCACTGAATGCCCACTCAGACTGCTGCAGGAAATTGTTGTCCTCGGGTGAGTAAATCCCCCAGTGTCCCTGGAACTCCAGGAGTGTTTGTCCCTGCTGCTTGCAGCCCCTTTCCATGCTTTGTTGGGAATTATTCTGATGAAAGTGCTGCTGTGTGGGGCAGTGCACCAGAGCATGCAAGGCTTTCCCAAAGCCATGCTGGTCCTTCCTGTGTTGTTGATGTTCATGCCAAAGCTCTTTTCTCCCAGCAGGTTCAGAGTGTTTAGACTAATTCACTGGGGGAGGGAGGGAATTTAGGACCCCTTTCCAAACTGGAGATCCTGTTTTGCTTTGGGGATTCTCCCTCTTGCCCACCAAAGAAGTAATTCTAAAATTATCTCCTTGGGGTCTGCACTGACACAGGTATTTACATCTCACTGATGATGATGATGATGATGACGTATTTTGCATGCAGCTAAAGTGTGTTTCTGAATCTGTAATTAAGGACTTAGGCTAGTCAAAGCTCTGGGGGCATGAGAGGGAAAATGGGTGGAAGTGTAGTGTCAAGAGAACAGGCTTGGGATCCTCACCAGAGCCCAAAGCCAGAAGCAGCCAGAGCTTGCTTATGCAACCATTTCAAAAGAGTCACTAATCAGTGGCCAAATTCCAATTTCTGCTTTTTCCAGGCAAGAGTTCCTATGAGTTAAAAAATCCTGACCCAGATTATATGAGTTTCCTAGAAAACTCCTTCATTACTTAACATGTAAAATGTCCTACAACTACTTTCCCCCCTTAACTTGAGCTCTGTAGGGTAGAAAAGAAACGTGAAAAATGGTAGTTGCATACCCTGCTATACTGAGACTTGGTGTGCTCTGGCCTTGGCCACTAGATAGGAAGAGAGAGCACTCTGGGTGACCAGAGTTAGCACTGCCAGGCTGCAGCCTTTGGCCTCGTGCATCTTGGTGGATATCCCCTCATGCTGCTGGAAGCCCCTTCCCAATCTACAGCAGCACGCCATGAAAACAGCCCCAGTTCATGTTTAGGCTGACTCTGTGGTTCTTCCCCTCATGTGTCCATGTTCTCTGTCTGCCTGTCCTGCTGTCTCAGCCTCCCAAGTGCCCGTCTCAGGCTGCAGACAGGGGTGTGGAGGAGCTGGATGTGGGAACAGGCGCTCCTTGGTGTCACAGCTCCTTTCACAGCGCTGCCAGCAGCTGCGCGCCGTCCCCGTGCCAGCCTCTCTGACTGTGCCCTGCCTTCTGCTTCCTCCCCAACTAACTGATTTTTCTGTCTCTGCGATGTTTCTTGTGGTTTAACTAGGACAAAAGTGTAGCATAGTGTCCTTGTTTAGTAATGAGCACGTGCTGTCTGCAGGCTTTGCCATAGACACCCCCGACAGCTTCGGGAGAACGTGCCTGCACGCGGCCGCTGCCGGAGGGTGAGTACCTGCACTGGGGCTGCTCCCAGGCATCCTGGGGACAGCACTTGGACTGTGCTGTCCACAGAGGAATTCACTGCTGTGCAAGGCAGTCTCATGCCATAATTTGGGTCATTTGAGGCTCTGTTTTGCCACTGCCTTGTGTAGGGTGAGCTGAGTTGATTTGCTGTGCATGAGTTTCAGGCGCAGAGGGGGGACAACTCTTCCTTTTCATGCCCCTGGGAAGGCTGTTTCAGCTTTCAGAGGGGTGCTGCACTTGCCCAGGCCTCCCTGAGGGCCACAACAGTCACCAAGGGCCAGCAGTCTCCAGGAAAGCATCAGTCCCCAAGGAACAGCCAGCCCCATGCTCCTGGCGTGCTGCTGACAGGGGATTTATTCCTGGCCTCCATCTCTGGACCGTGTCCTTGTCTGAAAATGCAGCTGTGCAGCAGTGCCCATCAGGCTGCAGCCTTGGAGTCCAAATGTAGTTCATCTTCCTCTCTCCCATTTTTCAGGTGCAATAAGTTTCTAAAAGAAAAACCAACAAACCAAAGTAACAACCAAAAAATAACCAAACAGCCTCCAAACAGCCCAGCCACCAAATTAGGAAGTGAGAAGGCTGCCCCTCTCTCAGGGTGATGCATTCCTGAAAAGTGGTGGGAGGGCAGAAAAGTGAAATTGAAGTGGAAATTGAATTGCTTCAACTTAAGATGTAAATGTAGCATCCAGTTATTTAAAATATTTCCAGATAATGCAGTCAGTAAAGTGTTGAGAGGTTCATCTAGCAAAAGGGCACAATGCTTGGCTAGCATTGAATTTTGGCT
>JAYDZK010000274.1:27984768-28019648 GCA_034509185.1 Euphonia xanthogaster
GATAGTTGCACATTCTGCCAATCTCTTCCCTATAACACACTGTATAAACCAGATTCAATTATCCTGTTAGTTCTCTCTTAAAACTGTTAGCAACCTGCATTTATTTTAGGTCATCCTATGTTTTTCTGTCTCACAGTGTCTCTAGACACTAAGGGTCTAGTTTTTGCTTCCTTGTATTCTGAGGTCTGGTAAAAGTACAGCTTCATCTCTCCCAGCAGAACACCACCTCAGTGCCACAGCAGGGGAAGCTTGGTTTAACTTTATGGCAAAGTTCTGAACGCCACATCAGAGCCTCAAGAGCTTCTTCATCTTTTTCTGCCATAGTACTGATATAAAAAATGTCTTCCCCATCTCCCTCAAAGCTGAACAGTGCTGGGGAGAAGGAGGCAGAGTCATCAGAGGTCTGTGCTTGGCATGAAAACCAGTGTAAGCCTGTAGGAAGGCTTTCACCACTGCCTGTTTCTAATTCTGTCTTACCAGGGTGAGGTGTTACTTGGGGGGGTTGAGAGGGATGATTCAGTGTGTGTTTTTCAGCTTTTGGTTCTTGGTAGGTGAGGTTCCTGCATTTAAACAAGCTCTTGGTTAACTTCAGGATGTTTCTACTTTTATCCCTCATTAAAAAAAAAAACAAAACAAAACCCCCTTATTTTAGTCACATCCTGAACTTTGGAATGACTTTTACTTGTCCTCACAATCCAAACCTAAATTGATTCTGATGTGGTGATTCTGTCTTCTCGTTAAATTTTTCAGTTTGAGATGTTCTGGAAGAAGCCTTATTACATAGATCAAAAGCTATTTGCAGACCATGATTTTATAGGTCAGCAAATCATTTTTTTTTCCTGCTGAATGTCAAAAAACTTGCAAGGTCAGGCGATCTCACTCCAAAGAATATTCATCATTAACTCTGGATGTGGGTAGTTAATGAGCAGGGAGAGGAACCTGACAGAGATCACACAGTGTTGCCAAGATATTTGACAGAAAGTGAGGCGAGTCAGCTAATGCAGACTCGAGACAGAGTGGTTTAGTATCAGTGATTCAAGTCTAAATCCTAAATGCTAGAGAAGAGCTAGCAGCTTACTGCAGGAGGAAGCAAGGTGTAGTAATCCTGAGTTGCTCTCTGGAAAGGAAAAAAGTGCACAACATTGCAGTGGTTGAAGCAGAAGGATTGTAGAAAATGTTGGTCAAACTGTACCTGATAAAAACCAGAATTAATTTGATTTTTTTTTTCCTTCTGGCATTGACCTGTGGGACAATAAACTGCCACGCTATGGTTGTCTCCCCAGCTTTGAAAACTTACTACCTGCAGACCCATGCAGTGCACTCAGTTAACTTGTGTAATCCTCATTGCTGGCTGGAGGGAACCAGCTCCTTGAGGAGGAGGTTGGGGGTGGGCAGCAGATTGCATCAAAATCACCGGTGTGGTATTTTGAGAATAAGTTGCATTTTTCTGTCCTCTGTGCTAAGAAGAAAGAATATTTTAGGTAACTCCCATGAAAATGCTGAAGAACTTGAAAGAGCCACTGAGATGAAGGAAAAAGAAGCTGCCTTGTAAGTTTGGTGTCACAGAAGCAGTTAGGCTTCATTCCTGGAGAACGCCACGGCTTTGGCTTGCAGCCTTCCACTCTGCTCTTGCTTGTTCTTTGCTCTGCTAAAAACAATGCTTGGCTTTAATGAGGGCTCACCTGAAGGAAGGAGCTCCACGCTCTTCTCTGTGCACATGTTTCTGTTTCTGTGCTTGCTGCTGTTTTTAATGGAAGATGTACAGCTTCAGTAATTTTATCATTCTTTAATATCACGTGCTTTAGTATCACGCGGTGTCTTTAGTGTCATGCACAGTCTGTATGGTGCAAAAGGAAGTAGCCAATGGCCTTCTCAATGCATTCACTTGGATTAACATTTTCAGCTATCTGCTTAATGGGTTTTTTTAAAAATCCCCTTTATTACATAATGGCCTTACATTCACTCCAGATTACAGGCTAGGCAAGGAAGTACTAATAACAAAATGATGCTGATGGTATAAGAGGAAGTGACAAGAGCTAGAAAAAGCAAAAGGGATCTTTTGAAAAACATGATTGGAAAAAAAGCCAGTGAAGAGAATATTTTCATGTAACTCTGTTAAATCTTTTTTCTGCAGCCTGCCCTAGTGCATGCTTGGAGGCCAATGTTTTGATATCTGAGTTTTTATGTGAGGAGTAGCAGTTCTAGTCTGTTTATGTCAGGTTTTGTAACAGAAAATCAATTTTGTAATCTCGAGTAGCCACAAGAGTTAAGTTGAAGATCTTTTCCATGAAGTTGATCTTCAAAGATGAGTGGGGATTTTCTGTTTAAAAGCATGGTGAATGTGAGGAGCTGTTGGTGAAAAGTGATTTGCTGCTCGAAGTACAGGATTCACTGCCAGCTTTCAGTGCCACTTGCAGCTGCAGCAAGGGATGAGCCTGTTAAATCTTGTGAGCCCACATTTACCCCAGTGAATTGTCCACAGGTGTCTCGAGTTCCTTCTCCAGAACGATGCCAACCCCTCCATCCAGGACAAGGAGGGCTACAACACCGTGCATTACGCGGCTGCCTACGGGCACCGGCAGTGCCTGGAGCTGGTGAGTGCTCACCCTGGGGCTTCCCTGCCTGCTGAGCTGGAGTCTGCATGTGCCAGGATGGGCAACTCCCCTCGTGGCTACTGCTGGAGCTCTTTGGATAGTAAGAAATCTGTGGAAAAATGCACCATGGGGCAGTAAACTCAAATATTTGCACCCAGATGTAGCTTAAAAATGTTTTCATCTTGGTAATCAAGTCCTAATTCAGCAACCTGGTGCTTAAGGGTTGTCAAGTGGAGTTTATGTATGCACAAATTAAATTTAAGTGTGATCAGAATATTCCCAGTGTATGCCTGAGTGCCAGGAGTAAGGGACAGTTCCTGGCAAATGGCAGGGAATGTGCCTGATCCAGCTGACCCTTTATCTCACCTGCACACTGAGAGAGGAAATAACTTTTGCTTCATACCTGCAGTTTCTTTTTTGTCTCTGGCAAAACAATGGCAACACTGATAAAGTTACCATAATCAAGATCAACCTTATATGCAAACCAGCTGAGAATTTTGGGGTTTTTTTTGAAGTTTTTTTTTTAATATTCCGGGTCTGAGGTCTGAGTGATTAGTAATTGCATCTTCTGAGATGCCAATAATTTTTAGCCAAACACTGGATTTGGGAGATGTATAGAATGGATTTATATACATATCTGACTTGTTCAAGTGTCATAAAGGTGACAGTTTACTGCTTGATATACAGGGTGATCCAAAATTATAGATACTATATGTATTATTACTATATACATTATATATGCTATCTAATAGATAGTATATATTACATATAAAGTGACTTTAATTGCTTCCAAAAACTAAGCTCCAATTGGAAAATTGTACAGATATTCATGCCTTAGTGAGAGCACTGTGTGTTGTTTAGTGTTCCGTGTTGCTTGGTTCTTTCTTTCTGTGTTGAAGAGTCAAGTGTTTGGTTTCTGAGAAGGAGCTCTGCACAGCCCATGCTGCTTTCACACCACACCAGCCACAGCAGGAAAATGCTGCAGCTGGCCTGCAGCTGGTTCCAGCAGCTTGGAAACCTGGGGCAGTAACTCTGCCAGGCCAGAGCAGGCCTGGGGCAGAATTTCAGGTGGGGTGTTGAGCTTTTTTAGCTCCCACCTGCGAGCGTGTTTATTTAGGGCACTTGCAATAGCACTGCTCCTTTGTTGCTTGTGGTAGTGACTTTGGCCTTGCCTTCTCCTGGCACTGATCTCTGGTGCCTCTGCCTCTGGGGGTGGAGGGGGAGCATCTTCACTGGGGCTTCTCTTCCAGCCTCCCTGTCAGTGCCTGTGTGCTGTGAGGCACGGACTGGGCACGGAGCAAGGCCCCCTCTCTTCTCTTGTGCTTCTTGCTGGGCACATTTCCTGCACGTCTCAGTTGCAGGCAGTGATCTGCTGTCAAATCCTGGCATTGCTTAGGCTGGGCAGACAAAAGGAAGAGCTGGGAATGCAGTGCATGTCAGAGGTGCTGGGTTTTCTTTTCATCTGGTGGGCCAGAGACAGCTGTGCAGCAAGTGTTCTATATTCAGGCAGAAAAACTCCGTGTTCTTCCCTGTCAGTCTTCTGTATTTGTGACTAAAGCTGCAGTATGGAAACCCAAGGTCAAGCATCATGTACAGAGTTAGAGTCACACAGCTGTTCTGTGTACAGTGGTGAAAAACAACTGCCATGAATTTTAGTCCTCTGCATGCTCAGGACCAGTATTGTGTGCTGGGGTGCCAGCCTGAAACTCTTGGGGAAGCAGGATTTTTCCATTGGTGTTTGGAGGGTAACAGGCATGTCATTTTCTCTCTGGAATACAAAGGGGAGATGTGTCAGAAAGCATTCCAACAGTAGGACCAGGATCTGTCATCTTTGCACCCACTGGCAGAAGCAGCTGACTCAGTTTTTTTGTCATGAGTTACCAAGCCCTGGGTTTACCAGCTTTACATCTGATAACTCTAACTAGCTGATACAGGCACCACCATTACACTGATTTCTTTGCAGTGCTGGGATTCAGGATGGCAAAAGGGCTGAAAGCAAAGTCAAGTGGGATTATGTAAATAAAGCATTATTTTTCAGTGCCATATTAGCTGTTGTTTTACTCTTTTGTCCCCTGGGTAAATATTTTTGTTTATTATTCATAGCTGATAAATGCAAATAACTAGGAATTATCTTGCCTAGAACCAGACAGTTCTTTATGGGCCTAAAATTTGATAGAGGCAAGAGTTTATATAAAATATGGAGCTTTAATTGTGGTCAAAACTAAGTCAAGGTGGATGCAACAATTATCTTGTTTTTCTATGAATCATGATTGCTAGTATTTCTCTACATACACAATACTGAACTTCAGCAAAATGTTAGGGAATTATTTTGGTGTTCCAGAATAGACCAAGTTTGTAAAAGGCCTTGTAAGATTATTTTTTACTTGCCTTCCCCCCTCCCCCCAGTTTTTTTAGTAGGTATTTAAGAGAGCTTATTTCTAAATAAATGTTCACTTTTATAGTAAATCCAAAGAAAAAGGTGTGTCCAGTGGAGTGTCCTTCACTGGGCAATTTGGTCTGTGCTCTAAGCACCACAGTTTCTCTGCATTATAAAATATTCACATGTCTGAATGCAGTTTAGGGAAGGACTGGTTTGTCTATGGAAACATTTTCATTCTTTCACTTTTGTGTTTACCGTGAGTCCAATACCTTGCCTGGAATTTAGCTACATTTCTTTGTGGGAAGGTATTGGGAGAAATGAGGATTGAGAGTGAAAAGGTCATATCTTTGACCCAAACCCAATTTCTGTTTTGTGTGTTCAGCCACAGAGCTCAAGAAGAGAAGCTTTTTCCTGGAGGACCTTTAGGTTGTCTGGAATATGAGCGGGGTGGTTGCCCTGCAATGCATGATGTGATGTTGCTGAAAAGAGAAGAGTGGAAGCTGATTCCTCAGCTGTTTCTCCATCTGTAGGGAGCCATTCATAAAGGCTGGATGGTGGGCATGGCTGCTTGCAAGCCACTGAAACTCCCACCTGCCTTCCTGCTTCTAGAAATAACCTGAGGTTTGCTTAGGCTGGGGCTGACTCTGCTGTTGGTAGTCAGTGATGGCAGCCATCACTGCTACCTGCTGTTTCAGGGCTGATCACATCACCTTTGAAAAAAAGAAAAAAATGTTGTGGATTTTTTTACAGTGAAATGATCTCTTCTCACAGGAGCTTTATTGGTGTGAAAAGAGTGGAATTTAAATTGTAATTTCACATTGGAATTCTACCCAGAGAGACAGTCAAGCACTTTGTGCTGATAAAAACAGGTTTCTGTGCAATGCTAGGCCAAACAGCATTAAGTGCTTGTCTCCTCCAGTGAAATCTCTTCTCTGACTGTAAGAAATGATGGATACTTTTTCTTTTAACCTGCTCTTCTCTTTATTCCATCAGCAAATGTAATTCCCTCTTTGACTAACAGAAACTGAATCGTCACAGGGGCCAAATCATTTAAGGAGCATGGTTTAACCAAAAGCTGTGCCCAGGAGAAAAGGCACATCCCTTGGTGTGTGCTGGGCAGGGGCTGAGGGAGCTGTGTGGCCAGCACAAAGCCACCCTGGGAATGGAGAGGCTGGGGAGCCCCTTTATCAGAGCAGCTCTGCACTGCAAGGCAGGTGAGCCATGCCTGCAAACACTTGCTTCCTTAACCTGTGGAGAAACTGAAATCACTGACTCCATGGATCTCCAGCGTGGCTGCTGCTCATTACCTGTCTGCTATCAACACAAATGTGCTCATTCCCCCCTCTGAGAGCAGGACACTGCTAATGACTGATGAGGGACTCACAGCAGGGCTGGCATAGGTGTTAAAAAGCTTTTCTCCACGTGGGGATCTGGCTTGGATGCTCGTCCAGTGGCAGCCCCTGGGTCTCCTTCTGACCCAGATCTCTTTATTCAGGGGAAACAGCCTGGGTTGTCTCCTTCATAGCTGCTGTCTGGCTCCACAAGCAACACCCTCTTTCTTGAAGGCTTCTTGTCTGAAGCCAGGGGCAGCAGTGTTTTGTGTGATCAATTACTTTGTACCTGTGTCTGTGAGAGCTTTTCCCATGTGGAGCAGAGAAGCACGAAGTCAAGTTAATAAGTGGTTCTGAAAAGGAGAAGAACTTAGGAACTTAATGCTCAAAAAGAGCTTTAATACACCTAATTTTTTTGACAGTTGTAGAATCCCCCAAACCATGGTAGGCTGATTTAATTGGTTGAGTTTTGATGTCAGCATTTGTGCAATATGTACCCACTGTTTAAATAATCAGTAGGAGCCCCTATAGGCTAGATACACTGATATAAGTTAGTTTATAGAAGTGCAGTTTGCCTTAGATTTTATGTTTTGGAAACCAGATAGTTTGGATTCTAAAAATGTTTTCTCAAAAGCTAATGCTGCTTGGGAAATCAACGAGGGCAGGAATTTACTGTTTGCCCTGGCACCCTGCTGGCACTTTGCCTTGTAGGATAGAGTATTGCTTAGCATCTCTGGGGTTTATTTTCTGGCTCTCTGACACATCTTGTCTTTTTTAGTCTGTGTTTTTATTTTCCTGGGGTGAGAAGCAAGACACTCTTTTGACAGAGAACAGCAAGGCCACTGCAGAACTTCAGGAGACGTTTTTCCTTCAGTTAGGAAAGAGATCACAGACTTCTGCCATTGCCTGAAATACCTTTCTGTGTATCTGTGTGTGTGGTGTTGAAATGTTATGGGTGAAGAATATCTGGCTCCCTCAAATCTACTGAATCCAAAGAAAAGGACATTTGATCAAGGCATATTGCATTGGAGTATTAGCTTCTCAGAGCTGTGGTCCCTGGGATTTTAGGGGTGCAGTCAGGTTTATTTATCCAAGGCGAGATGTTTGCCTGCATGAGCAGACTTTCAAACAGAAACTGTCACTGGTGTACTGGTGTTTGTAGGTTTGCAAAGCAATCTCACTTCATTAAGCAAAGCCTCCCACTGTATATGTGTGTATTATGTATCTGTTGATCTGTGTTTGTCAATTGAGGAGATTGATCTTTAACATTGTCATTATTCTTCTCTCTTCCCTCCTCCCTTATGACTGTAACTGATGTCTCTCCACAGTGGCTGTGGGGTCATTGTTCAGGAGTATTTCTGCTGGGTGTGGACAGTGCAGGGATGGGGCATACAGGGTCAGGCCCATGGTTCTGCTCATGCACTGCTTGCAATGCAGTTCTTGTACAGGAAAAATAAACCAAGAAGCATTTTCAGATTACCATTACACTTGAGTGTTTCTGTCTTTAATTATTCTAATTCTAATTGACATTTTTAATTAGATTGGAAGCAAAACTCCCTTGGATATAGTGAGTAAATGAAAAGCAATTGCATGTTGTGTATTTTTATTTAAACTTCTTAGTATTTTGCAAATCCTTCTATTCACTCTGGTGAAGCCTGAGGAAGAAGAATCCCAACTCTTAACCAGCATGCCATGTGCTTGAAGCAACTGCATGTGTGCTGCTTCTGCTTCCATTGGAATTCCTTCTTCCTGCTGCTTGCTGGCTCCAGCTTTGCTCAAGGCTGTTGCTTCTCCTCAGTCAGCCTTAGGAGCTTGTGAGTCCAGTGCACGTGCCTGGCTGGCATGACACTTCCCTGGATGTTAAAGGAACTTTGCATTCGGGAATGTGAAATGGAACCACACTTGGCTGTTTCTGGAAGTTTGTGGCCAATTTTAAAGTGTTTTGGAGAAGAAATGTAAATTACGTGGCTTCAGGCGAGCTTGAATTTAAAAAGTACTTGTGTGTGTTTCAGAATAGAGGCTCAAATGAGAGGAGAGCAGCAAAAATAACACTGAAATGAGCATTTTAAAAATTGGCTGTCACTGTATTTCACCAGTCCTCAAGTTTTCTATCTAAAGAGGAAACTTCTAATAATTTCTCTAAATGTAAACCTTCCTATGCCTTTTGCACACCTGTACGATTTGCAAAAGTTTCTTTGGCTAAGAGACTCCTTACAGCAAAGTGTGAGGTTTTACAGAACCTCTGAGGCAGAATTTCTGGCCAGAAAGAAACATGAGATATGTGATTTGAGGGTGAAAGTCCCAGGTTCAAATCTCTGCTCTGACTGACAAAGGAATTGGACTTCTGCATCCCAAGGAGTAACCAACGTATTGTGCAGGCTGGTGCTGGGGGTGATCTCTCACTCTCATTTGGAGCTGTTCTGCATTGTTTAAATACTCACTGGGTGACAATCACCTGTCCCCCTGTCCCCCTGAGTGTGGCCCTCCTGTGGCTTGACATGAAGTGGTTTGGTGTGGAGCAGAAGAGCTCCAGGAGGAGATCAGTGCCCCAGCTGAGAGCAGCCCAGGGCCTGGAGGCTGCTCGAGTCTCCGATTTAGATATGTTTAAAGGCCTGAACAGTGTTCCCTTACGTGCCAGGTAAGTGTCCTGTTGGCAGGGTGGTGACTTTGCTGGGTGTTGGGTACTTAAACTTTGTGCTGGAGGAGTTGCACCGAGCTACTAACGCATCTCTTCAGGCTCAGCCTAAGCTCTTGTGGAAATACTTCTTGCTGAAGTTAGTTCAACCTCACCCATATCTGTGCTTGTGAGTGAAATTGATGTCAGTACTGATGAGTTGGATTTTTAAAGCCTGATCTTAGTAAAGCATCAGCACTAGGTTAAGAGGCATGTTGGTTTTAGCCTGATCAATTTAAAATAATTTGTTCATGTGTATTTGGGAATATGGAGAGAGCTTACAGGATTGCTTGTTCCCCTGAGGATATATTTGTGCCACTTCACCTCTGAACTTTTTCATCAATTAAGAACAATTCTGAGATTTTTAAAATGTACTTCCCTGATTAAAGTAGTGAAGAGTTTCATTTTACTGCTCTTTTCTGTATCATCAGAAACAAATAATGAGGGTTTTCAGTCTTGTCCTGGCTACTTGCTGGAAAAGCCTTTATTTAAAAGAAGCTGCTGGTGGCATGTTTTCCCAGAGCAGAGACAATTATCTGTTGCAATTTATCAGGAAATATGAGATGCAAAGTAACACCTAGCTCATATATTTGTATTCAGTTCTGAAAGTGACATTAAAAATTGTGACCAGTTCTGAATGACCTTGTGAGAGATCAGTGGCATTGCTGCAGAATTGTTGCAGAAGAGCAATGTCCAACTATTTCTTTTGTCTTTATTGCCTTTTGATCAGCTCTTCACGTGTGTGGGTATTTCTGAACACTGTTAGATTAATAACTTTTCAGAGTAAAGGCCATTTCTAGAATATGCACAGCCAATCTAATGCTTGGCCATTTTACAGTCAGCATGAGTGGCACCAAGCTGCAGGGGCTCACCAGCAGTACTGCCAGCCTGTGTTGGAATGTCACGGCTGCCTTGATAAAACAGCAAAGCTCTCAGAGAAAAGTCCCTTTAACTTCAGTGCCAGCTAGCACAAACCTGGGGCATGGCTGTTGGGAGTGCCCTGGAATGGCTGTGCCTGGGGGTGCCTGTGCATGATGGCTTGGACAGACTCCCACATCCAGTTCTCTTGGAAGCTTTGAGATCGTGCCCATCATTTCATTGTCTGTGGCTTGGAGTTTCTTTTGACTCTTGCTTTGAAAAGTGCAGCTTAAACCTTTTATGCATGATGAAAGTGTTATCACTTTTTCTGCTTAATGGTCATTTTAAATTTCTGACATGCTCCATGAAGCTGTTTATTTATTTATTTTTTTAATACCAGAGCTAAATTGTAGCATATATTTTGAGGACAATCATAGGAAGTATCCTGACTCATTAGCTGGCATATCTGAATGCCCCAAAAATGAAGGGGGGAAACCCACACTGTATCCTGCTATAGAGTTATTTATTATAACCAGAGAATAAAATCAGGCAGTAAATCCTCTTATGCCTGTAAATACCCTTACTGCACAAATGAAATGGTGTGAACTGTAAAAGTTGTTCATCTTCATGCTGAACTGGGGAAGAGATGAGAGTTTGTGATAGCAACCTTGTGGTGCTGTTAGTTTGTAAGACTAGAACTGAATAATGGATGTTTTATCTGAGTCTGCATCTCCCAAAGCATTCATGTTCCTGTCTCTGAGTCTGAGGAAGGAAGGCTTCATAAAATTACTTGCAGCATTAAATGATGCTGTCACAGGAAGTGAGAGGGTCATGCTGGGGATTCCCAAGAGGCAGAAAGAGAAGAAGGGTACCCTTGCCTTCAGAAAGGTTCTGACCTGCTCCCAGGGAAGAGTGCCCCTCTCTCATGCAGGGCCTTTGCACAGCTCTGACATCCACCTGAAATCTGTGGCAGTCAGTACAGAGAAATGCCATCTGCTGCAAGACAAACTTTCAAGTCTCAGAAAATAAGAAATGCAATGTGCTGGGGCATTGTCCAGTCAGCCACCAGTAGCAAGAAACAGCTGGTAATTCATGCTTATTTGTCTGTCTTGGGTGAAGTGCAGCTCCACAGGCAGGGATGGGTTGCAGCACAGCAGACACAGGGATTGCTCTGTGGGGTTTAAGCTTCCCTGGCCACCAGGACAAATGACTCTGAAGGATAAATGTACCTTTTTAAGAACAGATGCAACTATGGATAGCTTCTTCCAAGTATGATGGAGCCAGAGTCCCCCGGGGACACACTGTTCTGTGTGTTATTGCTGCAAATACATGTAATTTAGTATAAAAGCATCCTGAGAACCATGGAAACACTGGTGAAACTGGAGGATTTCTTGGTGGCTTCGAATTGGTATTTTTTATCTCTTTGTGCATTATGTTTATCATTCAAGTGACTTAATTCTTAAAAACCAATGCTTGACAAGGAATGCCAAAAAAATGATTAGTGCTGTGTCTTTTATCTTGCTCTTCTTGCTCTCCTGTATAATTTCTCCTCTTGCAGTGTGTGGCTCTGTTTCTGAGAGCTTCCAGGTTGGCCATCAAATTCATGTTTGCACTTGACTTTATGATGGAGATGTTCAGCCTTATGACTAATGAGCTCATTAAGCCTGGTCTGCACCAGCCTAAGCCATGGAGATGCCTTTTGTGAGGGGCTCTCCAATCCCACAATTTGTGCCTTTAGAGCCTTAATTTTGTCCATTTTCTGTGTGGTTTTTTTTCATCTATTTGAAAGGCAATTATCTGCCTTGTTCCTGGAGACTTTTGGAGCCTTCCAACAGGTGAAGGGAAGTATTGACTTGTTATGATTTTGATCCTGGGATTTCAGCATGTGATGATAAATGTAATTAAAAATGATTAAATTGGTCTGCTGTGCTGGCCTCATGGACACAGGCTAAAGGCCAGGATCAGGTAGGCAGGGGAGCAGGCTTCATGCTTGGGTTTGTTTAGTGGGATTTTTTAGCTTGTTTACTCACTGGAGAAAATCAGATGTGTTTGTGTATTCATAGCTGGCTGCTTCATCCTGTTCTCAGCTCCCTTACATAAGAGAAGAGCAGTGTTTTAACTGGAGGTGGTTCCTCATGGCAACACCAAATGAGTTTCTTAACTCTGCCCCAAACCTACCAAGAAACTGGTGGGAGGCTTGATTTTTTTTTTTTCCTTTCTCTTAGCTGCAGGGAAGTGCTAAAATTTGCATTACCTGTTAATACACACACCTGCTTACTTATGAGTTTTATCAACACATAGTCCTGACATATTGCTAGGCACAAAATATACAAGGAAATTAAATTGCTGCCTAATTTTCTAGCTTTTCCATAGGGTTCAGGTTATTGGCCTTGTTGAATAAGAGATTTGTAACACCTCATGCATTATTAAGACTAATTTGTATTGCAGACTAAGTTGTTACACCAAAAGCTCAGGCCTGCATCAGTGTTTAGGAATATGCCATCATCTTGCAGCACAGGCAAACTCCTTGTAGCCTTTCATGGGCTCCTTGGAGAATTTTCCATGTTGTCATAGCCTAAAATTGTCCAGAGTGTCAAAACACTTACATGCTTTCTTATTTTTCAGTCTTTTGATTAATTCCTTAGTGCCTTAAAAAAACCCCAGAAACCAAACCAGCCAAACAACCAAGTGAAAAACCTTGAAAGACTGAAAAATGTCCTCCTAGCCTTAGAAACATTACAAGTCAGTTTTACTTGACTGTCATGCTTTTCTTCCTTTTATACAGCCTCCCATGGGTGATTTTCTGTAAAATGTTAATTTCCAGTCCTAAGGGCTTTGGGAGACTAACTGTGAGTAATTATTAAGCAAAAGGCCGAGCACATGAGCAGTGCCACTCCAGAAATGTTGAATTGTCAGTAGCATTCTTGGCACTGTGTGTGATTTTCTTTGCAGCCTCAGCTGGATAAGTTGTCAGGGTTCGTGTCCTGTTGTGGAGTGGTGCTTTTCCAGAGCTCCTCCTCCTGGATGGATGGGAATGTCCTTGGTTTGAAGCTGTAAAATGGAGAGGATTATACAAAATTGTTACTGGATATTACTGGATGCTTGTAGGAATTCAGGGACATGCTGCATTTTGGAAGACTGTCATTGCAGGAGCAGATTGTTCTTTCAGTCAATTTTATAATTTATCAGTGATTCACAGCTCAGTTATAATTATTCCCAGTGCTAATTATGTGTCAGAATCACCCAAAACACTGTCTCAGACATGGCTTGCACATGCTGTGTAATCATGAAACTCCAGTGTAACTTTACTGAGGGCTCTATTCCACAAATCCATTGTTTTAAGGGCTCCTTTCTCACCCAAGCAGGCCCCAGGATTTCATGGAAACTAATTAATCAGGGTAAGGATGTTTATGGCAAGCTTTTAAACTGGTTTTATAGCTTTACCCTGTGCAGAAAAGCTTGAAAATACTTTGCAATTCTTCAATAATTACTGCAGCCAAAATACATCTTTGCTGATTTACAGATTTATAGCCCATGAAAATTTATCCTGTCTCATTTTTAAGACTTTCTTTTTTTCTTCCCAGCTTCTGGAAAAAACCAACAATATATTTGAGGAATCTGATTCTGCAGCTACAAAAAGTCCTTTGCATTTAGCTGTAAGTATGAGATGTGTAAAGCATTTGATCAGTATCTCCTAGAATAGTTCCTTAATCTGTCTTTGAAGCAAGTTTAACTGTGGGCTCTCGTTTTGAAAAAGGTGGGAAGGGATGTAACAACCCAGGTTCTGGGATGGAATTGTTCATGAGGTTTTAGGCAGTTGGAGCTCTTGGCTCTTCCTGGCTCTGACACTTGGGTAGGAAGATGACACAGACACTGAAGTGAAACTAATGGAAATTCACACTTGTATTTAGAACTGGTTTATAAATGTGTGGCCAAAGCTTGATCCTAGGCTTTGCTCATGGAATGAGATTCTCTGATGTTCTGGTGGAGAGGTGCAGTGCAAAAAACTGTTTGGTACCCAGCAGGGTGTGGGACAGTGTTCAGAGGCCCTGTGAGAATGCTGTGGACACTGGCACATCACAACAGGATCCAGCAGAGGTGGCCTCAGAGATAACAGCTGTTCCCCTGTCCCAAGAGCTCAGAATTCATCATTCCTCTTCCCAGTTTTCTTGTGCACCATCACAGAATAGCTGGGCTTGACCTGGACCTCTGGAGATCCAGTCCCACCTCTGTGGTAAAAGGAGAATCAGCTAGAGCAGATTTTTTCCAGGGCTGTGCCCCATCACATTTTGAATGTCTTTAGGCATGGAGAGTTCACAGCTTCACCTCTGAGAACACTAACTGTACAACTGGGTGTAAATAAAAAGGATGCTCTGAGTATGACAGTGAGGAGAGGAGGGCAGGCCCTACAAAGCTGAACAAAACATTTCCAATTTCTGGCACTTTCCAGGGGGGTTTTGCAATGTTTGTGCTGTTGGCCCCAGTATGGCTGGAGGGCTGGAGGTGCACCTGCTTGTCCACTCTTGTTGTTCTACCCTGTGATCCTGCTGGCAGGAATCCTCCATGAAGCATCAGCTGTAAACAGCAGGTCAAGTCTGTGTTTCTATTTGCACAAAAATCTGGTTTGAAGGTTGCTTTTGTTTAGTTGGAATCCAGCACATGTGTTGAATTCAGCACCAGTCAGGTGATAATCCATGGAGCTCTCAAGTGAATCTGGTTTTTGAAGCCAATGTTTCCCTGTCAGATACTGTAGCATGTGAAAAATGAATTGCTGATTAACCTGGGCTGGCTTGGCAAATTATTGCCTGAAATGCTCTCACTTTGGGTTGTACTAGAAGGTTGGAGCAAATGAAGAATCATAATTTCTTTTCCTAAACTCTAGGAATTTTTTAATTTCTTGGGTACAGTGTAACTTGGAAAAAAACTTGGAAAAATCCTTTCAGGCTGAAGAGAGAGTCACAAGGAATCAATAAAACAGATTTCTTTTGTGTTTAGGAGACATTGAAAGGGCTGGATTTTATTCAGAATTTATGGGAAAGGTCTTTGAAAGACAGGAGTTGTGTTCTTCATAATTCCAGGCCTATAATGGTCATCATCAAGCTCTGGAGGTACTTCTGCAATCTCTGGTGGATCTGGATATCAGGGATGACAAGGGACGCACTGCTCTGGACTTGGCTGCCTTCAGAGGACATGCAGAGTGTGTGGAAGCTCTCATCAGCCAGGGGGCTTCTGTCACTGTCAAGGACAATGTCACCAAGAGGACCCCCCTCCATGCCTCAGGTGAGTGTGACCTTATGCTGCCCTTGTGCTATCAGCCCTCCCACACTGAAGCAGGTACATTTACTTACCTGCTGTTGCTGTGCACATTTCTTCTAAAGGGAGGAACAGTCTCACATGTCCTGAGGAGTGATACTTGTTTGCTGATGTTGTACATTGAAACCATTTTCCTACTGTTTCATTCATCTTTTTTCCCTCTAGCCCTGTGGTTCAGCCATCCCTTGTACAGAATCCCACTACTGCTCTGCCCTTACCTGCTTGCCTCTCTCTGTTACCACCCACTCTTCAGGAGGTGTGATGTTTCCCTCATGACACCTCCTCTTGCTGCTTCTTCAACCAAATAATCAGGGAACACTTGCCTCGCTGCTTCCTCTTTGGAAGAAAGGTTGAAAAATGGATGTGGGCTCTGACTGGCAATGAAAATGTTCTGGTGTTCAAAACTTGCAACCATTTGCAGCGGCAACACCACAGAAATTCACCCCCCTCTTTCAGGCTGCTCCTCCTCCTGAGCCAGCCTGTGAACTTGCACTGCTGGCAGCCTGCTCCTTTCCTCCTGTGTGGGGTGTTAATTATGTAACATGCAAAATTCCCTGGGAAATGCAGACTTTGGCATTTATTTGAAGCTTGTTATTTGACAGGTACCTGTCAGGTAAATATGCAGAGGTGCCAAAGGGAACGTGTCTCCTCTGCTGTTCCAGGAGGGGCTCTGTGCAGGGTAGCAGTGGCCTCTAGTGGGAAGGAAAATTAATACCACGTGGATAATTAATTCAGTACCACACTTAATTGTCCTTCTGCTTATCTTTGAATCTTGCTGAAATGCATCTATATCCTGTAGTATCAGTTTATTCTCTGTGTGAGAATCATGTAAGTGCAACCTCGAAGCACGAGGTCAAGTAGACTCAGCAATTTTGTCTGCAGTACTGAAGGAAATGCTCGTAACAGACCCACACTGCATCCCAAAAATGCTTCCTGTCTGCTTAACCTTTGCACCAGAGCTCAGCACATTGCTCCCCATGATAAATACTGATGGTTTAATGAATTGAAATCAGTATTAGTGCTACTACAAAACTGAGCTGTGGTGATCAGGAGCTTTCCCTGTAGTTACTTCAAACGGATCTTGGGATCTGATGTGAACAAGGTGTGACTTGGTCTGGGACGTTATCACTACAGCAAAGATTGGCATTTCTTTAAAAATGCAGTTACAGTGACACAACTGAACTGTAAAGGTTCTTCAGTACCGAGAAGAGTGAATGGTAACAAAGCCATATTCTTGTTAACAGCTCTGACTTAAAGTACTAATCTGTTGAATAAATCTGTTGAGTAAATCGAGTAAATTTGTTGAACAGAAGATGTTATTTTAATGCACACCTTTCTTACCTTCACATAATTTCAGATTGTGTTCCCCCCACCCCCTTTCAATTTTTTTTAATCACCTCCATCACTGTAGTATTGAGTGCCATCCATGTGAAACCAGTAGGAAGATTCATTGCAGACTTTTCTGCTTTTTTGCTTCTCAGACTGAAAAAAAAACATTCCCAGGAGTGCAAATAAATTGTTCTTTAAATTTGCAGTGAAGCAAAATAAGTCAGATATGTGTTAAAAACAAACAAACAAAAAACCACATCTACAAAAAGCCCAACCAAGAAAAAAGGCAAAAAATCCTACCCAGGAATGAGACACAAAAGGGAACATGCACCTTGAGCAGAATGGAAAGCAATGCGCAGATGGGTTGGGTATTTGAACTCCTTAGTAAAGGAAATTCACCACTGGCATGAATCTGAAAGCTTTCAAATGTGAGTTAAGTGCACTTCAGGTAAAATATTCATTAAGGCAGCGTTTAGAACCTTCCACTCAAAAGGAAATCTGTGGCAATGATCCCTGGAGTGGAGCTCCCACCACCACCCGCTCCAGACATCCCCCTGCGGCGTGCCCGCCTCCTTGCCGCCGCTCCCTGGGGAATTGCTTTGGTGAGGAGTGCTGGAGCAAGGCTGGTGCCGCCTGCCGGGAGCCGCTGCACCTCCGGAGTCCGTGCTGCGCGGGTGGGAGCTCAGCCGGTGCCTCTCGGGAATCCCAGCAGCATTCCTGCTGCAGTGCTCCCCGCACGCACCCAAGCGGGCACCTGCTCGTGCTGCGCTGGCAAGAGAGCCGAAGGAAATGTGTGCCCATCCCCTAAAACCTGCTTGCCTCCTTCCTTCTCCTTACACTGGCACAGCTGCTGCACGCTGAGCTCAGCAGGCCTCACTGGTGGACTGGATGACAGAATTCTGCACGTTTCTGTCAGTAAAGTGTTTCTTTTTTCTGTCTGTCCCCATGAAGTCACAGACTTCCTCTGGCCTCATAACATGGAGAATTTCCTTTGCCCAAATATGTTCCCTGTGCAATTTCATTGCCACCAGCCTCTCCTCTGGCCAGCCTGGGGAATCCATTGCAAACGTTCCCCTGGTGTTAGTGTTGTGGGTCTGTTGGCAAAACTAATGTTCCCTGCAGGGTCTGTAATGCTTAGCAATCACTGGGTCAGCTCCTAGGAGTTTCTGGAAGAATCTGTTCTAAAACTCATTTACCAAAATCATTTTCACACATCTTTGTGAACAAGTTAGGATTTCTCTTCCTCCTGCTGGGAGAAAGAACAGACCTTTATTTCCCCCCCTCAAGCCAGTGACCCACCAGCCCTGCAGGACTGTTTACCTGTTATGTATATGTCATTACTTAGTGGTAAATAACTAAAAATGCCTTTTATTTTTCTGAGTAAATCAACTAAGATTATTTTTGGATGAGTAATTTAAATGTGATGATGTGCACCGCTTTCTCTGCCAGCATGATGTGACATAGGTGGTGTCCAAGGGTTTTGCCTCAGCCCACAGGGTGTAGGCAGTGTGAATGCATGACTTGCTGTAATAAGAACACAACATGTATCTGCTGAGCACAGGAATTGTTTTTCAAAGAAGAAAATATCTGTCTCTTCATCCCATGACAGTCTGAAGCCTTAAAGCCAGCTGACACGCAGATGGGATTCAGTGTCAGGCCCTACAGAATGTAGAGACTCAAAGCTGTTTCCTGGCAGCAATGGGTTACATAAAAAAACCCCAAAACAACAAAACCCAGAAAAAACCCCCACAAAATATCCCCCCCAGCAAAATCCCCAAACACCACTAAACCCAAATGTTTTGGTAAGTCTTATTTTTGATAAAATGGGTAATCTCAAAGGGAATTTTATTCTCTGGTGTTATGTGCATTTATGAATTTGACATTTGTATCATTGGTCATTCTTTACAGATTATTTTTTTCAAAGCAGCACTGAAGTACTCACTTGTACAGTGCACAAAATAAAATTAAGGAGCCTTGACAATGTACTTCCTACTGTGTTCCAACCCTGAGCACAGAAAGCCTTGCCTGCCTGCTCAGTCTGGGGGATTTTGAAATGCTGTCTGCTTTAGTAGAAATCTTCTCAGAAGGGAATATCACAATTTCTGTTCTACTCATTTGGGATTTTTGTATCTAAGAGAACCAGTCCTGATGTTTGTGAGGTCAAGGAAAAAACAGCTCACCATTTCACTGGCACAAGTTAAATGAAAATTGGGGGAATGTTGATCTGTTATATGGTGGAGTATTTTCCCTGTTATAAGGACATTTCTTATCCCTGAGCATTCCAGTGGAAGAGTATCTGGAATTAAACAAAGTTTTTTTCCTTTATAGTCATTAATGGCCACACACCTTGTTTGCGGTTGTTGCTGGAAGTTGCAGACAACCCTGATGTGACAGATGCCAAAGGACAGTAAGTTTTCTTTGGTTTTTGGGGTTTTTTTTTTCAGCTCTGTGATTCAAATAGCATCTCGTATTTCTCACAAAAAAAAGCACATACTTGAGATACTGTATTTCCTGCACTTCTCCTCATAGAATTTGGCAGAGATTACAAAGTACACATTCAGTTGATGCAAGCCATGTGGAAAGGACTAATCATTAATCTTAGCCTCTGCTTCATACTTTAAACAGGCTTTTATAGATGTTGAGGGCCAGATTCAATAAAAAATGAACAGGCTCCTGAGATGTTTCTATAAAGTCTTTTTCCTTCTAAAACATTGCTATTCTAGGGTTTATTTGGTGCATTAGACTGGTGCAGTAGGACACAGTGTTTATTTGAGGTGACACATGCATCTGAGATGTTGCTACAAAAACAGATGCATGAGGTGACACATGCATCTGAGATGTTGCTACAAAGACTTTACTGCTTCTTAAATGGCAGTTATAGAGGGAGAATAAGATATATTTTTAAAGTGAAAATGTGAATGGTTTAAGAAACTCATTTGGGGTGTCTGGAACACATAATGTTGTACATATAATGTCTGCACATTTAATTTTAAACTGTATTAGTCTGCCTAAAAACAGATGGAGAATAGATCTCTTTCAGAAACAAATGAAAGATATGTTAGTCTAAATTATAGCCTGAATATTTTCCTCATGTCCCTTCATCCCCTTTAAGCAAATGTGCAGCATTTGCAAAAGAAATACTTTGGGTCGTTGTCATCTTGGTAACTAGCAAGGACACGCATTGACAAGACTTGGTATTGTAGAACTTGTGTCACTGGAGGTGACAGTAATTGTAGGCTATTCAGAGAGCAGATTGTCTTGAACGGTGTTTTCTGTAAACTGCTTCCAAGTGGGTTTGTTACTATTTCAGTCGTGGCAGTTGCTTGTTAAACATCTTCATAATTTCATACTAAAGGCCTTCACTTGGGTGTCACAGATGAGCATGGGGAAGAGAACTGGGTTCGTGGGTAGGAGTGGCAAGAAACGCAGGGCTTCCTGATTTCATGTGTAAGTTAGCAGGGACAGACAGCATGCCAGTTTATAGCCCTGACTGCTCTGGTTTGTTTGTTTTTTGTTTGTTTTTTTTCCCTAGGACTCCATTAATGCTTGCAGTGGCGTATGGGCACATTGATGCTGTTTCTTTATTACTTGAAAAAGAAGCATCTGTAGATGCAGCTGATCTCCTGGGATGCACAGCTTTACATCGAGGGGTGACTTAATTTTTATAATCCTTTATTATTTGTTTTGCTGTGACTGCAACTCACTTATAAGTACAGGGATGTTTAAATCTAGAGAACACTGTAAATGATTGGAAACATGACCAAGCATAATCAATGAGATACAAAGCACGGCAGATGTGCTCTTAGTAATGCTTTGCTTTTATTTCACATTTGCATTAATTAATTAGGCAAAATAATGATTAGACCACTTTTTTTTTTTTCTCTCCAGGCACTTTATAATAGTAGTCATTATTCTTGTACCTGACCAGCTTAAGAATTCTGAAAATAATTGCTTTGAAAGAACTGGCCAGTAGTTACTTTCATTTTTCTTGGAACAGTGCAAATAAGTCCTGTAAGTTTTTCCTAGAAGCAGTGAAATTTGAGGCAGATCTGATTTTTTCTAGTGCAGCTTGACTAAGCTGACTTTCCTAGCTAAGTCTAGCTTCCTACCCACTGTGGAGCTGATGCAAGGGATGATATTTGTACAGAGCTTTATGGTAACTGCAGTGAGCAGTTTAAGAATGGATGAAAAGCTATGGAGCTGATGCAAGGGATGATATTTGTACAGAACTTTATGGTAACTGCAGTGAGCAGTTCAGCAGGGGAGCAAAGGGGCTCTCATCTCTGCCTGCTGAATCCCATCCACACATTTCATGTTCACAGCTGCCAATCACATTCCACATTTCCGGAGCAAGAATCTGTGTTACATCAACCTCTTCACTCCTTTCTTTGTTACCAGATCATGACTGGGCATGAAGAATGTGTTCAGATGCTGTTAGAGAAGGAAGTCTCCATCTTGTGCAAGGATGCCAGAGGCAGGACCCCTCTGCACTTTGCAGCAGCTCGGGGTCACGCCACGTGGCTGAGCGAGTTACTGCAGGTGGCGCTCGCCGAGGAGGACTGCAGCCTGAAGGACAGCCAGGGCTACACGCCCCTGCACTGGGCTTCCTACAATGGTGAGGCTCTCCTGGGGCTACTGCCCGGGCCAGGGGTGGCCTCAGCTTGGGGAGATGAGGTGGAGGAGCTTGAAATGAAGAGGCAGATTATCCCTGTGTGCTGTCAGCATTGGCTGAGTGCACCCTTCAGCTCAGAGGCCAGGGAAGTTCCAGCGGAACCTCCCAGGGAGTTTGCAGCTCATTTGCTCCAAGACACAAGAAGCCAGGATGAAATTCTGGTTTTATTCATCGCCATGCTGAAATTGATTTCTGTGTGACCAGGAATGCTCCTCTGAGCTCTTGGTGCAAGAGACTGTGTGACTAGATGGATATTCTGAACTGAGCTGACTATTCTAAAATGGATAATCTGAATTCATTGCTTGATAGAAGGATAAAGCTTCTCAGTGTTGTCATTTAAGCTTTGGATGTAATGCCACATACATGACATCACATTGAAAAGAGCTTTTTTGCTTTCCTTTTTTTCTTAATAAATGCTAATATTAGCCCAGATCTCTCTTGCTGCTGCCATAAAATTTAAAAATCCTCTGATTTGTCACATAAGAGCTTATATACACATCATGTTCAGTTTTTAACTTAAAAGTGTTGGATTCCAACCTGTGTAAGTCTAAAATGAGTTAAGTGAACTACCTGCTTTGTGCAACACTGTGAAATATCTGCTCTCTCACAGGTCATGAAAACTGCATTGAGGTACTATTGGAACAGAAACTTTTCCACAAGTTCTATGGTAATAGCTTCTCTCCACTGCACTGTGCCGTGTAAGTAGAAATCTCCAGTAACAGCTGAGTGTTGCTTTAGGATGTGTCAGCAGAAAGTAGCAGTATGAGAATAAAGCAAGCTTTTTTGGAAATTATTTGCATGAGCAAATGATTTTAAAGCTGATCACTTGAAATAAAATTCTTTGTGGCTGAAACATATTATTTTAAATCATAATTTCTAGTAATAGCTTTGAAAAAAATTTCAGTATTCATATTATTTTAAAGAAGTATGCAATTTTCAAGACTAATCAAATGTGTGCAATTTAAACGTGTGCAAATTTAAAATGAAGGTAGCTTTTAATCCAGTGTGGAAGTGTGTTACCTATACTGTGTGTCTACCACTCTTACTAAATACTGTTCATTTTCATAAAGAAATGAGACAAATTAGCAAAACCCAGAAAAAGTGTTAATTGAACACATCCATCAAATCCAAGTACTAAATGTGTGAGTTGGAAGAGATGTGGGTTTCAGTACCTTAAACATTAGAATGAATCTCTCTTCATGTATGACTGAGTGCTTTCCAGGCCCAGGGTGTTTGGCATACAGACTAAGGATTTTAAGATAATAAGGTTTTAATCCTAGCTTTGTTCAGGACTTGGAAATTACCTTGGTGCACAGTGAATTAAGGATCAGCTTTGCGTTAGAGACTGAAATCCATCATAGCAGATGCACTTTGGTTAAAAGGAGAAATTATGAATATGCAGAAGTGTGACTAAAAGCATTAAACCAGAGGCATATTAGGGTAACTTAGAAATAACCACTAAGAAATATTAATGAGAAGTCAAGTAAACCAATATTGGAAATTGAAAAAATATGTAAACATGGCCTTTTAAAAATGTATTTTCTTTGGCAGAATCAATGATCATGAAAACTGTGCATCACTACTCATCAGAGCCATCGACGCCAGCATTGTCAACTGTGAGGATGACAAAGGAAGGTAATAGTTCCTGGGACAAATTGCATCTCATGACTCCATTTAATATTTTTCATAGCTCTTTCTGAACCTCTGGCACTAATCCTTATCTGTTATGGTTGAGCTAAGACTTGCCATGCTGACTCTTTCAGAGAGCAGTTTACACCACAGCACAGCTAAAGGTGTCTCACTTGAAGCAAGAATATGAAGTATTCAATGTCAGAGTGCATATGAAAAAAATCTAAAAGTAATAGTATTTTGTTTGTTTAGAACAGCTATGGCTATAGGCTGTTTCCCTGGACCTGTTTTCTTTGTTAAATGTTTAAACACATTTATCTTTGCTAAATGGAGTGATACTATGTACATACAGAAAAGTATTTCATTAATAGTTTCCATGTTATGTTGGCATTCTCAGGGCACACAGCTGAGAATATCTACCCAGGAAAACAAAAGTATTACAGCAAGAGATGGGCATTCAGCCCAATCCTTCATTTGTCACATTGAGAATCTCCTCACCATATATGTATATATTTAATTAAAATTGCTGAAATTCTAAAAAGTGAACACTTACTGTTTTCTTTGATTAGAACAAATTTAATACCCTCAGTAACAGTGATTACATAATTCTGTGACAGTAGGAGCACTTCACCTTTGCTGATAAGCCAAAGAGAAGCAACACTGAGCTGGGCTGTGTACCAACTATCTTTCATCTCTAGTAGTCACCCTTCCGACCCAAAACGCCGAAGAGCCACAGTGCATGAATTCCAATGTCTGTGCCTTGTAGAAACTGATAACCTGCAAAGTGGATGGGATTCCTTCTGCCTTCTATAGTACTGCAGTTACTTGTGGCTTGTTGCAGCAGTACCTTTGACTACCATTCAAAAGATTTTAATTTGTTAAAATAATGGATCTGTTCTTTTCTGATAGTTCTTCCCAACTGAGACTTGCTAAAATAAAAGGTAAAATCAGATTAATACAGAGGAGGGATTGTACTGCCTGTCATGTTACACAATATGCTCTATTAAAACAAATAGGCCACTAATACAAGATTCTTCACAGTGTCATATCTCTGTACCATCATATCCACCTTTGGAGACTGGAAATACTTACCCTGCTTCAGCTGCTGCTAGGACAGCCTTCTTATGGTGATAACTTGAAATCTGATAGGGAAGAGCTCTAACACCTCTGCACTTGGAGGTCTCTGGGGAGGTTGGGATGCTGCCCTCTGTAGCACGGGCTGTGTTGCTCCCCAGGACGCCCCTGCACGCCGCAGCCTTCGCTGACCACGTGGAGTGCCTGCAGCTGCTGCTGAGCCACAGCGCGCGGGTGAACGCGGCCGACGGCGCGGGCAGGACGCCGCTGATGATGGCAGCGCACAGCGGGCACGCGGGCGCCGTCGGTGAGTGCAGCCCTGCCTGCCCCTGCCCCTGCACTTCTGCCCCACAGGGCCACCCTGGCACAACTCAGCAAGGAAAATAGGCTGTGTGCATCATGTCCTTCTGCGAGAAGACAGCTTTTCATCCGTTACAAAATACTTCTCTGCAGTCTTGGTGAACATTTGCAATAGTAATTGCAAATGAGTCTTTCTTCCTCCCAAGAGCACACTGTAAAGAGCAGGAGGGCAGCAGTAATTCTATTTTCCTGTTTACTTCCTTGATTTTGAGGAGCAGTAAAGCTGCATGTGTGAAAAAGATTATGTAAGCTTTTCCATCCTGTTTTCTAGGAAGCCCCATTCTTGAAAAGGCAGCTATCAGCAGCTGCTTTTTCCAGGCTAGACTATGTGCCACAGGCACAGTGATTGGGGACCTAATGGGCTTTGCAGAATTCCCTTTTCTCTAGCTTCAAAGCACAGGCTGCACCCCAAGTTCTTTATATCCCTTTGGGGACCTAATGGGCCTTGCAGAATTCCCTTTTCCCTAGCTTCAAAGCACAGGCTGCACCCCAAGAACCCCAAATTCTTTATATCCCCTTGGTCCTCTCAAAGCAGGATTTACAGTCGTTCTGAGGCAGAGGTGATTCAGGCTAAAATTGCTGATCTGCAAATAGGGAAGCTCATAAATAAATTAAGATCAATATATGTTTGACATTTTGGGGCACCACAAACAAGCTGTTAGTTCTGCATTTGCCTGCTGATTAACTGCACAAAATTAGTCTGTTCTCATTCACTAATTTCATTATTATAAAGCTTACATCATATAAAGACTTAACTGATTAGCCTCTATGCACATGTATATTGAAATAGTAATTTTTTCCTCTCTTTTGACATGTTCATCTGCCCATTGGGTTTGTTCATTGATTTCTACTCTATACCTCAGACTTTTTGGTGAACATTGCCAAGGCTGACCTGACATTAAAAGATAAGGAGTTGAATACACCTTTGCACTTGGCTAGCAGTAAAGTAAGTCGAAGACCTCTCTGTGCTTTTGTTCTCATCAGTCCATATGAATGTATGTGTGTGTTTATGCTCCCAGGCTTTTTTCTGCAGTGGAAATGTGGTGGTCACAGTTGTGGTGAGGAAGGGAAAGTTCCAAGCTTTTTCTCATGTCTGTTTTAAAGTATTGTCTAATGAGAAATAGGGATGGCTCTTATGACAGCTGAAACATAAGTGACACTAAGAGAAGTAAAGGAAACCCTTTAAGGTTTTACCACATAATCTCACTGTAAAACAGCTCACCAGGTTCAATAACAAAGAAAAATAAAATTATTTTTTATTTATCTCCAATTCCTGTGAAAGGAGACCAAAATTTTCCCTTAACAAAGCAGGACTGAAACCAGAGGTATTGATTAGATGGGTGATGGTGTCTCTTCCTAAACCTTCTTCCTCTTAATTCCAATTCCTACTGCTATTTCTGCAAGAAAAAATGCAGAGAGGATTCCCTTTCCTGGGCCTTTTCTTTTGCTCCTATCCACAGATTGGATTCCAGGGTGATCATATTACTCCAGTTTCTGCAGACACATGAGCCTTGCTGAATTCTTAAGGTTCTTCAGGCAGCTGGTACCCTGCCAGGGCTGTAGACTCAGCATCTGCAATTTGTGGTGCAGAAACAGGATCAGAAAGAAGGCCTGGATCTGTATTAATCCATTGTTAGAGCTCTCTGACACTGAAGAGGTTTTCTAGCAGCTTATTAATAATACAGAAAGGCATTTAAAGAGCCACAAAGTGTGGTATTCGTTTCGGAGATGAAAGCATTCTCTGTCACTGTGTAGTTCTGATAAATCATCCACTGAACGTTCACTCAAGAGAAAACAGCATTCTCTGAAAGCTGAGGAAGTGAATTCATATTTAATGAATGCAGGGTTGAAAGACAGGTGAATGTCTACATTTCTAAATGTGCTAAAACATCCCAGCAGTGGTGGTTTGCAAAGGGTATTTTAAGGCTGGCTTAGCTCACCTTCTACACAGGCTTACTGAGCAGCATCTTTTGTGTTTCAAGTTGAGTTTTTAAATTTCACTTTTATTATGTAACATTTCTTTTGCCTCCATTTCAAACTCCTCAACAAATTAACAGTTTTGGTTTTTTCCCCTGGCTACAGGGTCATGAAAAATGTGCCTTGTTAATACTTGACAAGATCCAAGAACAGAGCCTTATTAATGCAAAAAATAATGCATTGCAGACGTAAGTATAGCCTGATCCTCTCAAGTTCAGTTGATTTACCAGAATATTCCAGTTTACCATTTCAAATTCATGTCTCAGATTACTTAATAGAACGGTAAAGTTAATTTCTGGTTTTTTGGAATGCATTCCCTTGAAAAAGACCCAAATTGTATTGCACTCTCACTTTTAATTTTGATTCTGTTAGTGCCATTTCTATGCTTGATCTGGTGGAAAAATTGTATGAGGTCATTTATTATAGACTAAATCAAAATGTCTTTATCATGTGAACATGTAAGTATACATCTGGCATTTTCTAGTGAACTTAATCCTAAATTTAAATAATTTGTTTAGACTTGCTTTGAGTTAAGGTGGTACATTTAGTTCTCTGAAGGTTTTTTAGGTGATATTTTATGTGGAACTTCTGTCCACAGCATATGTTATCAGCTGCAACTGTTTGTTGGCACGGGGAATCCCACCACAGGAGATTCAACCATGAGTTCAGGTGGCAGATCACCTAGAGCTTGCAGAAGAATTTATTCCATCTTAGCCCTTTTTTCTCCCTCTTCCAAGATGAAAATGTTTTTCCTGTCCTGCTAGCTGTCCCCAAACCAGAGCATTGGGTGTTGGGCCAGGGAAGGAGCAAACCAATGGCTATTTTTAATTTCCAGCTGCTCTGCAGCAGCAGAGATTAGCAATTGAGTATTCAAGGATAAAAAGGCAATACAATGATATTGAACAGCCTGTAGCAGCCAGAACTAAGGACAGAACATAGGCATTTCTTCAGCCTTGGATTCCTGTTCCTTGTAAACATCAATTGTGTGCTGCAAACAGTGCAAAAACGAGAACCTTTTAAAGAAAGTCTTTAGGCTGGAAAGTATTAAGCAATCTTTGTGTGCTTGCACAAAAAAAATTCTTGTTTTATAGATGTGGAACATGATGATTATTTCAAAGGCTGCAATAAAATTTAGTGTCTATGATATAATTCTAATGATGCAAGGAAGGAAACCATTCTCTTTCAGATGCTGGGTATGCTTTAAGCATTGCCTAACTCTGTTTAGAAAATCTGTTGTAAACTGAAGTTGAATTGAGTTGTTACGTTTTTGTAGACCTCTTCATATTGCTGCACGAAATGGCCTAAAGATGGTGGTTGAAGAGCTGCTGGCCAAAGGGGCCTGTGTCCTGGCAGTAGATGAAAATGGTAAGTAAATGATACACTTTGACAGTCTTCAGTAGGACCCAACAGGTAATTTTACAACAGACTGAAGCAATAGACTTAAAAGGTGGTGATAGACTTCATTGATGCTTTTATCCTTCCAAGAACAGACAATGAGTTGTGTGAGTACCTATTAAAAAAAAGAAAATTAAAAGCTACTCTTTCTTTAGTATAAGATTCTTCTTTAAACATCACAGTGGTCCCTTTTACTGTTCATTTTGCATGTACTGTCAACAGCTAGTCTTTTTTAATGCCTGAGTGCAGTGGTAACTTGAATTTCCTAAACATGCAAGTGGCACCGGATAATTCTGACGCCTTGCAGAAGAATTAAGGAATTTGCATTCAATCAGCGCATGTTTTAATGGGTAGGAAGAAAACCATCAACATATGTTTGAGTGTGTCCCAGCTCATTCTGAGATCAAACCTTGTGCTTGCCAATTGTCTGACCAAGATGCAATTAAATTACTGTTGTCCCATAAAAATACATGATTGGTTACGAAATTAAATAATTTTATTTCAGACTTCAGTGAAGTCCTTCCCTAAAAACTAAAAGGAACCAGAGAGGGATGTGATTCTACAATTATAGTGTTTAAAAATATCTTCCTGAAATAAGTTGGTTTTTCTTACAGTACTAGCTTCATGGCATTAATGTAACAATTGGGTACCTCCATATTTCCATATCTGTAAAGTAACACTAAATAAAGTAACTCTTCACCCATCATTGCAAGACATTTGAGATCTGTGGATGAAAAGAAATGAGTGGTATTTACTATAAGCCAAATGCTACTTAGCTATACCTGCATGAATGAGTTCCACAGAAGTCATCTGACCCTAACCTCATTTTAGAGATAGGGGTCAGAAAAATGAACCAGACTGTCTTCTAACCACAGATTTTATCTTTACAATAGTACATACAGGTCCAGCTAATTTGTATGTAACAAGCAACAATTAGATTTAAATTTTATACACATTTAGTTTGTCTAGGAACAGCATGCACGTTTTAAAAGAAAGATGTTCAGGTAGAACCTTAGCACATTCCCAGATCTAAAGAATATTAACACTTGGAACACGTGGAAGAGGAAATGCACTGACTGCAATCAGTGCTTAAATGTGGGTATTTTGCAACAAAACTGTATTCACTTTTTGCCTACCAAGTTCATCTGTGCTGCAGATCTTGCCTGCCTCGAGGCAGTAGGTACCAGAAGTGGCCACTGCCTTGCTGAAAAATGCTAAGAGTTTTTATTGCTGCTATTGCTGCAGTGCTGAAGATGTAACCATCTGCAAAAGAATTTTTCAGCTCTTAGCATAAAAGGAGGATTTGTTGGAAAGGGCTGGAGTTCTGCACAGCAGCGTGTATAAATGTACAGACAGCAAGTGTAATGAGCACACTGGCTTGCAGGGCTCAGGTACATGAAGAGCTGCTTTAGGGCAGTGCTTGGACAGGACCCAAGTTAAACTGCAGTGAAGACAAGCTTCTAATAGCTCCCCAGTCCTTGTTTGACTCACATTGGTGTCTTATTAGCTGTGCATTTGAAGTATATGCCATGCTTGCTGAATACAGCTAATATTCTTCTAACACAGTGTACATTTGGGTAACTAAACATCCATGTTTAGTTGGGTAACTAAACATCCAGTCACACCTGCTACCCATGTACCCCTGCACTGGTCTAATTCTTTTATAATATAATTACTAAATAAACTGCTTGCCAAATTGAGTAGAGATACTCAACTGATCAATCTTTAAAACTGTTTGCTTATTAAATCAAAACTTTTTCAACGAATATCTCTCAGGTTTAATGAAAGTTGTTGTTCTCAGAATGGGACTCGTTGATACGCACAGAAACCAATGGCAGTTTCTGCCCCTGTTGCTGTGGTCCCTGTGCTCTGTATCGGCCCCGCTGTCTGTGCTGTAGAGCTGTGTTTAGCTTTCACTGACCTGGCGCAGTGTTTGCTGCCTGGTTTCACACAAGCAGTGCTTGTTGTGCCCCCAGTGTCTCTCCCAGCATGTCCCGTGTGAGTGAGTAACACGCCTGGCATGTGTAACCCCATCCGCGTCCCCACGGTGTCCCTAGAGATGTACTGAGGAATGCCGGGTGCCCAGGTGCCCTCAGCACTAACCATTGCCTTGTCTGCGTTTGTGCCCAGGTCATACACCAGCCCTGGCTTGTGCTCCTAACAAAGACGTGGCTGACTGCCTGGCACTCATTTTGGCTACCATGATGCCTTTTTCTCCCTCCAGTTCAGTGACGGCTTTCAACTTCGCTTGTTTTAAAAAAGACACTTTGGGCAGGACGCACCTCTGCGATGGCTCCGCTCTGGGCAGCAGTAACTCTTATGATAAGCCCTTGAGTAATAACATAGGAACAGAGGATGGGTACAATGAAAATGATTCGGATTCTGAAACATTTTGACTCATTGGTATTCCAAAACTCTCTTCATTATTGTTTCATTTCAGCTTTAATTTTTGTCTTTTTAAACAGCTTAAATCCCACAGTTACATTCTTAACTTTTATTCTTGACAAGTAGGTATTGAAAGATTTGTAGTGCTGATGAGAATCAAGCCTTTTAAATAACAAAATTAGAGGAATTTACTGGAACATATTCCTATTAGAGTTCTGCAGCTTTTCAGTTTCCTGATGTTTTCTTTAGGCCCAAAGTGCCCCTGTGGAAAGTCTCTACCTCTTGTTTTAAGTAGAAAAAGAGAAAATGCCTTTTTTCTTTTTGGCAGCACAAGTAAACAGGGAACTGTTTGTAAAGAGTTCTTTCATGTTTTAGCTGCACCTTTAGTGCACAATCCTATTTCCAGCATAGCCTTCACAGATTCGAGCATCACCCCTTTCCTATGTTTGTCTGTTTCCTGCTTCCAGGGGCTCTGTTAATTAGATAATTTTTTTACATGAACCAAAGGTAAAGTTGTAATCTTAAAACTGCCTGTATTACTTTTCTACAGGAAATGAAACCTTTTACAGTCTGCCTGTATTAAGCACTTAAACGTACAGAAGGCACTTTTTACAGTTCTTAGTTGCAGTACACAATTTGAAAAATGTAGTTGTTCACTCTAAAGGCCAAATTCTGCTCATCTCATATTTTCCCAGGAACATCACTTCTGTAAAATGCTAATCACTTGGCCCTTATTTTTTTTCAATTCAGCACAAATGTTTATTTGCACTACAGACTTAGGGTCATTAGATGTTTCTGTCACCTGAGCCATTAATCATGAGTCCAGTACCAGTAAAAAAAGGGGAGAGGGGGAGAAATCATGTGTAGACAAATGTGTATGTGAAAGTTTCTAATGATTTGCCAACTTAAATGGCGCTTTTTTCCTTTTCTATGGTTAAATAATTTATTTTTACTGTAAACAGTATTGAATTTTAAAACACTTTTGCCAGTGTTTGGATTAACAGAGCAAAGGTAAAGCAATGAAAGCCTAACACCAAAAGTTGAAATACCAAACGCCAGAAACACAGCAGTGTACCATGCAGGGGACCAGAGATAGATGCTAAAAAGCCTTCTGTCACCAGCTTTTAAAGCAGTGTCAACTTTGTGAATATGTTTACTCCTTCTGCCAAAGTTTCTAGGTCAAATGGACCCCGACCCTCCTCTGCAACAGATGTGCAAAAGGAAGAATGAGACTTTGTAAACAAAAACAAAAAACACAAACAAAAAACTATCATGAACTAACCAGCTGTACCAAGAGGACCAAAATGCTTCAGTAATTCAGTTGAAGATTTTGCTACCTTTATTTTTTTGTTCAAATGTGAGTGACATAATGAAGTAGTTTTTTTCTAAATGATAAAAATATAAACTTTTGAGGTAAAAGTAGTCTTGGATGAATTTTACATTTTATGACACAGGTTTCAGGTTGACATTTTTAACTGATGATGTGTTGACCACAGGTGGGTTTTTTCCCCCAGACTTAAGAATATGTTCATATACTTTTAATGTAAATGTGCTTCTATTTATTTGAGATGAAACAAATGCCCAGGAAAAATCACTATGGCTTGTTCTCCTAGTTAGCATTCATGCATACTGAAATGAAATGTGAATCTGGCAAGACTGAGGGCCTGAGGAGCAAAAAGGAAGGGTTGGATGCACACTGGGAGCGTGCCCATCTCGTGTGGAAGGCAAAGGTCCACTGTCTGTGTTGGGAAAAAGCAGAAAGTAAAACACCTTCCTTTGTTTAAGAGCTTAAGAAGGATCCAGCCCCTTGCCAGACAGGTGAGAAAACCCACAGAGCTGTGGCAGAGCAAGGAGTCAGCTGTTCCTGTTCCTGCCATTCTCACTCAGCTTGTCTCAGGCCTGTGGCTGGGCTGGGAGGATCAGCAGAGCTTCCTCCGTGCTCGCTTTTGGCAGAGTAAAGGAAAAGTAAGGATTTGAATTTTAGTTGCAGTTTTCAGCCCTGTTCTGCTGGATTGTTGAAAATCTGTTGGCAGATTGCAGTTCTTTAATTACTAAAAAAAATAAATTTATATATTAAGTTTATTTTGCCTTACTAAAATTATGTATTTTTTCCTTGATCATTAGCAATCCTCCAAAGTTTATAACAGAAAAAAAACCCTTTTCTCTCAACTCTGTAGTTTCTACAGTAGAATGACAGAGAACCTGCAACCTTGGTTTTCTCCTCAGAAATAGCACAAAATAACATTTTAATTGGTTTTTCTCAGCATTTCTGCTTTTAAAAGTTGCAGAATAGCAATAACCACCTTACTGAAAACACTGAAAATAAGAGGAGAGAGCAGTTGTTAAAATTTTCAGTGGTGCTGTTCCAAAATGAATAGTAATCCCAAATTTTGGGGTTTTTTTATGTAGAAGGATGGCATTGAAAACAAACATATGGGAAATAGCTGCCACCAGTCTAACAGCAGAATCAGCATTTTAGTCTTATTTTAAGCAGAAATGTAGGCAGGCTCCTTGGCAGGATTAGTTGTAAGTCTCACCCTGAAATACAGAAAATTACGTTTTCCTACATGACAGTGTTTCATTAAGAGAAAACCAGCCCTCTTTGTAAAGAGCTGTTATATTATTTTCAGCAGCCATTTAAAAAGTCTCAGTATTTTTACCTGCTGCCCATACAGTTACCAAAACCTTTTCTAATTGTGACACCTGGTAACACTGGTAATTGTGGAGTGCAACAGCTGCTGCCTCTTAGTGCATCCCAGATGCAGAGGTGATTTATTTCTGAGTCACGCTGCTCCTTCCAGGAGCCAAATCCAACCTTTACCCATGAAACCCCACAATGCTGCCAGGATGCAGCATTCCAAAAAGCACAGGAGCACGGGCTGTGCTCAGCTCCAGGGCACTGCACAGGTCGTGTTATGGGGGTCCTGGATTTAGGAGGAAAACTGCCACAAGCGAGACACTCGGAAGTGCTCAGTGTTGGCCTCTCCCACACCTCATGTGAGTTACCAGAATCCCTTTTTTTTTGTATGCTAGCACATTAATCTGTAATTTATCACATGTAGAAATCGATGTGTAGTTAGGGCAGGTGTATAAGCATGCGAGTAATGTTACTCTTGTAAATAATCTCCTTGCCTTTCTGCGGGCTCCTTACAAGAGTAATCATACAGAATCGTTGCACTTAACCCTGGATCCTGCAACTTAACACGCAGCTTCTGTGTCTGCACCCAGCAGAGAGGGCACCTGGGGACGGGCAGCTCCCTGCCCAGCTGTGTTGGCAGGGTCGTTCCATCCTGTATTTTAACCACAGCTGCAGGTGGAATCCAGAGCAGGACGGGCTCCCCAGTGTCTCTCGTAAACACCGAGTTACAACCTCCGGACTGCCTGAAATAGCTGTGAAATAGCTCAGGGGATTTCTGTTCATCGCTACTAAAAGGGCACCATAATGTGTTTGGTACTTTTATGCAGTCAACAACTGCCAGGTTATTGAATTAGAACAAACACATGAAATGAATTGTTTATCCATTGTACTGTTGAGAAACTTGGTTATGTATTTGAGGATGATTTAAAAAAAAAATTGTGATTTTTATTCTTAGTCATGTAAGAAATATTAGAGTGCCTTTTTATATTTGTGTATAATGGAAATGTTTTGTGAAACTTGTCTTTTTTTTTTTTCATTTGAGTGTTATAAAAGCAATATATTACCAGTAAATTTTCATTTCAGACCTTCTTTGAATGTATAAAGTGTTTCTTCTTTTCATACGTTCTACCTGCATTGAAATGAAAATTAATATGCTAAATTTCTATAGGAATAATGTATAATTTTCGCAGTGCTGAAATGCTTTCTTATTACACAAAAAGTCAACTTAGGTCAGTGTTATAGGAAAGGGCGTTTTAAACTAGTGACAATCTTGAGTGTGTGTACAAAATGTAATTTTATGCATTTCTTATGCAGTGATCTACATATTAAAGCCAATATCTTATGTTTTGTAGGTTTTGTCTTATATTTTATGCTTTAGCATGTGCAATATATCTTTACAAACCATGGTGATACGCATCTGGTGCCAGTGTTATATTTTGCAGAACATTTGTAATAAACTATATAAAACATTGTTTGATGGTTTCGGTGGGGTTTTGTCGGTATTGTTTGCTTTTGTAAATTGAAGTTTAAGGACTTGGGTAAATGTCACATATGAAATGAGGAAAAAAAACTTAATTCATTGAATGACTTGGAATTCAACCTGAATCTTCTCAAGCACAGTTTAGTAACTTTTTAAACTACTGAATGCTGTATTAATGTAATAAAGGACCCTAACTGTAAACTACTATTGCAATGCATTCAGATGGTTATTTTTACAAATAAAAATGGTACAAATACAGTGGACAACTGAGTAAATTTTGTTTCTTTTGGGGGAGCCGGGGAGGCTTAAGTATTTCGCAGTGAAGATGAAAATGCAACTATTTTGTACTTTTCTCGTGTGTAAATACCCCTTGCCCTCGAAAGCTGATTTTGCTTTCTCTGTAGATTCGGGGAAGGTGGGAGAGCAAAATAATTTTTTTTTTTTTCCTCAGACATTAAATATTTCACTGTTTTCCCTGGTGAGCCCCGCCCGCACTGCTGGGTGTGAGTGCAGCCGGCTGGGGCAGCAATCCCACAGGGACTGAAATGCAGCAGAGCTTAAAGACAGCGGCAGTGAGGTGCTAAAAGCACCCGAATTAAAGCAAACAAGAAAGCCCACAGAAAGGAAAACAAAAACAAAACAAATCCCCACCTGCAGCGGTGTTTGGGTGGTGAGTGCCTGCAGCTTTATGGAGGTTTATCACCGAGCCGCTCCCCCGGGGCGGGCTCTGCGGGTTTATTTCGGGCCCGCCCGCTGTGCCCCCTCACGGCCCCGGCGCGGCGCCCTCCCCA
>JAYDZK010000274.1:28019860-28060772 GCA_034509185.1 Euphonia xanthogaster
CGCTCCGCTCCGCGGGGCGCCATGGGGCGGGCGGGCCGCCGGCTGGCCGCGCTCTTCTACGGGGCGCTGGCGGCCCTGGTGCTGCTGGGCGTGCGGGACGTGATGTTCCTCTACGAGGAGAACCGGTGCAGCATGACCTACATGTACGAGTACCCCGAGTACCTGGTGAGTGCGGCGGGGTGTAACAGGTGGGACCTGCCGCTCCCGGGGCGGTGCCGCCCGCCCCGCCGCGGCCGGAGCCCTCAGCCGGGAGCGTGAGGCGCGGCTGCCCCGGGGAGGGAGAAGAGCCCCGGACGCGGGGCTCGCCGCCGTGCTGGAGCGGAGAGCGGTAAATGGGAGCGGGGCCGGTAGATGGGAGCGGGGCCGGTAGATGGGAGCGGGGCCGGTAGATGGGAGCGGGGCCGGGCCGGCAGGACGCGCTGCAGGGCCCGCGTGGTGCGGCGGTGCCGCTCCGGGGTCAGAGCGGCGGCAGCGCTGCCCACCTGTAACCCTGCGGGGCGATCGTGCTGCCAGCGTGCAGAGCCTGCCCGCGGTCCGAGCTGCCGGTGCCCGGGGTTCCGAGTGGCTCCGTGAGACCCAGGAGCTCACACGGGTGTTGGCCGAGGAGGGCGCTGGGCCAGCTCTTCTGCCAGCTCGGGCACTGCCCAGGAGGCCCAGCCTTGCTCCTCATGGCCCTTCCCGTGACTTCCTAGTGAGAAGTTAGCAGTGTGTCAAAAAAGCGCAGGACTGAGCTTTGACTATCGGTGTGGCTCTCAAGGTGGTGAACAGTGGTGCAAAGTCTTCTCGGAGAGCACTTTGGAGGTGCCATGTGCCACAATGTGCATGGGAGAGCTTGTGAATCCCTCTGAGGTCCCTCTTGTTTTGCTAACAGCCTTGTAGAAGTCTCTTTGAAAACCTGGGATCAGTTTGAGAGAGGGGACTGCTCCTGGAACTGATGTTTTCCACGCTCTGTTCCGGCTTAGTAGTGGAAGGATGTAAATGCATATTTGTAAGTTCGCTGCTAATGCTGCAGCACGCAGTTGTTAGAAAACGATTTCTCTTTTTGATAGTAGTAAATACTGCAGCATTTTCTCTCTTCTTAAAAGCATAATTGGTAGACTTCTGAACATTAATTTTTCATTATCTGAGATCTAATTTATGTTAGAAAAAATAGTAATTATTCTAAATAACACAGTTCAGAAGTAGGTTGCAAGCTGGCTTGCACAGTAAAGATGAAAAACAAAACTTCAGTGTCTAAATTCGTAATGAAGCAGAAAGTTAATTTTTGCATCTATTTACCTTCACTTCCTAACCTTGATATAGCCATCTTAGCCTACAGAAGAGGAACTTGTTATGGCTACAGGGATTGTTTTGTCAGTGCTGTAGAACAAATTGGTTTAAGCAGTTATAAGTACTTAAATACTGTGCAGCAAGTTTTGAGATCTCCTGACAGCCAAAACCTACTTCAGCTTCAGTCTGAAGCCAACCAGCAGAAAGTTACTGGCAGAATCCGTGTGATGGTATTGGCGGGTGCCTGAAGCTCTTGTCTGCCACGGCATCTTTTGTATTTACTCATTATGTAAGGGCTTAAACTCGGGCGTCTTTAGGCGGCATGCAAGGCTTAAAGGTGAGCCTTAAAGTAGCTTCGTGCAGGAGGTGCAAGTCACAGCTGGCTGTATTGCCCTCTGGAATTTCTGTTTCCCGTGTAATCACTTTCACCGTGCAGAAAACAGTACTTTGGGCTGGGGGGCAAACTGCGAATTCCTTTGGGTTTGCTGAGGTATTGTACTTTTACACGTAGCCTTTGATTGTTGGAGGTGTGTGCTGTGTGTGCCCCGCTGCCTCCGCTGGGAAAGCCCAGGCTGGGAGTTCCCAGTGGGAGGTACCTGTCCGTGATTCCGGGTTGGTATCACATTACAAAACAGATAAATGAGCAGTTAAAGAAGAAGTTTCATTTCTTTCAGTCAGCCTAGTAATTGATCATATTTTTTGCATGAGTTTGAGAATTGCAGTGTTTGAATTTAACCTGCCCTTGTCCTGTTCAGCTGTACTTGGCAGGAGATTCAGAAGTTAATAATGAGCATTTGTTCACATAAAACTGATTTCTTACAGAACCAGGGTGAAAATCCAAGCCTGCTCTGACATTGTAAAAAGCTGCTGTAGCTTGCTACAAATGGTTGCATAAGCAGTGTCTCGGGAATTCACGGTTTAAACCCACTGTCAGGGAACATGAATGTCTCTTTTCCTTTGGAGTTATACCTTGCCATTTTGTTATAATATTTAAATACTGTGATTTACCAAAAAATCCCCCAACCCCCCAGTATTTTGACAGTACAGTTCTCGCAGGTGGTGTGGGTTTTTGTGTTTGACAATAGCACAAGGAAGGGGTATGTTAATTTTATGTTCAATAAAAGTTTTTGAAAAGACAGTGAACCAGGAAGTTTCTGTGGATGAATGGTTGACTTGATCTGTCAGGAAGTCATATGAGCACATCTTGGTGACACTCCTAGTTTAGTAATGGGAGCTGCTGAAGGTTTTTTTCACGTAATTCTGAAAGCCTTTGCAATAGGAGCAGCAGAAAGGAACAAGAACGGGACAGTGAGGTGAGTGAAGCTGGAAAAGCAGGATGGTGAAGAAAGGGAAAAGACCAAAGGATGATCTGAAGACATAAGCCCTGAATGAAGCTTAAATTTTTTTCTTCTCAGGGAAAGAATTTAACTCACAGTCTCACACTGTGTGAATGAATCAAGATAATTTAAAAACTGTAAATAATACACACACATAGATACATCTCATAAAATAGAGATTTTATATATATGTATTAATAAAAAAACATAATTAAAATAGTTTGCAAATAACCAATATGCCAAAAATTTTGAAGGCCAAGGGGGGTTGAAAATAGTCATTAGCTGAGGAGAGACAGAGAAGAACAGGGGAAGGAAAGGAATGTGGGGGCACAGAATTAAAGCTAAATCACCTTGATGGTAGATGCAGCTGAGAGAAAACAATAAATGATTTGAATTAAAGATGCTTCTATTTCAGGGAAGCAATTAAGAGAGACTTTACAGGAGATTTCTGATACAAAACTGAGTTTAGTCTTGACCTTGTTCTGTAAAAGTGAGTCCTTAAAATAGAAATTACACCTTAATACATGTGTCTTTGTATTATCTTATTTTTCTCTCAATTGTTACATAGTTGTAACATAATCAAATATTGGAATGAGTGTATTTCCACTCATAAAAATGTTAAAAATCTGTGTCTTAAAAACTCAGAATTATGAGCCAACCAGCCTCTATGCAGGTGTTAAACTAAGATAGTAGTAAACAAGAACACATTTAATTAAGACAGTGCCATATGACTCTTAAGAGATTGACTTACTGGTGTGAGATTAATCCTCACCTAGCCCTTGGGATCAAGGAGATTTTGTACTTCTCTCTTGGGGGATCCTAATCCTGTGAATCAGCTGTGTGCTGGGTTAGAGGGTTCCTTGGTTTTGTGGAGTGACAGCTGACATGCACGTTAGACCTTGAGCTGTTCCAGAGCCAGGCACTTTGTCAGACCACAAACCCAGCTCTGGAAAGGAAACAGAAAAAGCCTCAGAGGACCACGGGTTTGCTTTTTCTGCTGAGCTTTTGAGGTGGTACCTGCTGTTGTTTAAACTCCACTGCAGGTGCCATCTCTGTTAAGCCAGCTAAGAGAATTCCCACGAGCTCTGCAGTTGACCCTGAGGTAGCAGGTGGTTCCTGGCAGGCACCCACATCCCGCTGCTCTCCAGGTCTGCCTCTGGGATCCCTGTGCCTTCCCATGGCCTTGGGAAGGGTTCCAGAACCATTCTGCTGCAGCAGGAATAGTTAGCATCACTCTTGTGCCCCAGTTTCTGCTCTCAGCTTCTCCTCTCCTGGGAGAATTGGTGGGCTTTTGACATGCCTTCTTTTTTTCCTTTCCCCCACCTGTATTATAAGGCTGGATTTGCTTTATGAATGTGCAGCTTTGATAGATACTTAATTGCATTCATTTGCAGTTTGTTTCAAAGCTAGTTGAAGGTAATCACTGCTTAGGGTAACTAACTGCCCATTCATTAGTAATGGTAATGTCCAGTAATATTTGCTTAAACATTTTGTTTGATATTCCATTTTTAATTAGTTTTTTTTTAAAGCCAAACCCAATTTTTCATTCTGTATTGTTTAGACTATAATTTACAGCCATAAAAATAAAACCACATATGCCAGATCTTTTAAATGGCTGGATAGACACTGTATTTTCCTGTTTGTAACTCTATAAACAAGGTCTTTGTTTTCTTTTTCACTTCTGCAATAGAAAATAAAATTACCCAAGAAAACAGCCAGACGGTACCCAGCATATGAGCTGTATCTCTATGGGGAAGGGAACTATGCTGAAGAAAACAAAAATCTCCTATTGACAGGAATTCCAGTTCTCTTTCTGCCTGGGAATGCTGGCAGTTACAAACAAGGTAAGTGTTTAGCTGAGTTACAGCTTTGTTACAAAAAAGCTCTCAGATTTGTGCATTTGGTAGTTTTCTATTTGAAATAACACCAGGCAGAGTCATAATGGTTGGTCATATTAGTGTGTTTAATTCCAGGAGACATGGTTTTTGTTTGAAATCAGTCGAATGGTTAAGCTGTGCTATTTCTCTGGAGCAAGGCTTCTGAAAGCCAGGAACAGTACAGTTTATGCAGTTTGTGCTCTGGCAGCACTGCACCCTTGCTGTGCTTTTGATTGCAAACATCTAGTTGGTTTTGATTTGAACAATGTTTAGTGCAGTTAGTGCCAAGTAAAACACGACCTGAGTTTGATTAGGAGAAAGAAGCTGCACCATCTGTTGTCTGTGATGTAAAGGAATTACACACTATGGAAATCAGCATCATCTAAGCTTGCCCTCTAGTTTCATTATTCCCTACATCTTTATATAGTGGTGGTTTTTCCTTAGCATTGTCTTCCCACTTCACACGTAGCCTCTTTTGTTTACCCTCTTACATTTCTAGACTCCAAATGAAAAGCAGTAATTGTTTTAAAGCATTTTTAATTTTCTGAATACCAAAGCTAATGGTACATGAAGTTTCGTGTTTCAGTGTTTGCTTTGGTACCTGCTATTCCTTCCAGTCAGACTGTTACTTTTGTTCCCTAAAATGTGCTTTGAAATAGTAAATAACACTCTCATAATGTTAGAAAATGGATGTGGGGGGGGGGGGGAAACCAGCATAGTCTTAGCCCTGATTTCTTACTGTGATAATTTTTCCTTATATTAGCACTAAACTTGATGATTGAATTACCTGATTTCAGAGAACCTTTAGAGAGCTGGGGTTTTTTGAGAATGCACTTGCTTAGCTTATTACAGTGTAAAATATTTTACCAATTAGTACTTTCAGAAAACCCATAGAGACTTCCAGGCACAATAGCATCCAGAGAAGATTACAAACATAATGATTATGAGAGGTGCCATATGGACTTTTGTGCATCAGATATTGCAAATCTATGAATTAATGCTGTCTCTAAACACACAGCAGTACATCACCATGCAGCAAATAGAAGGGTTCTCTCAGGGCATTTTGGGAATCAAAAGGAGTATCTGAAAAACAAACTAACTGGGTGGGTAGAAGTACTCCATGCTATAGGAACAATAAATATTTTAGTGATGTTCTTTTTGGAATGGATTTAGGGAGACTGGCAATACATCATCTGTGCATTTTGCAAAACTTTTGTTAAAATTAATTCTTATTAATTCTTACTTTGTTCAGAATTTATTGTGAGATAACCCAGTTTTATTCTGATGCCTAGATGAGCAGAGAAGGTGTTGCTATTGTAATTTTCTCAGTTTAAAATATATTCATATTTGCTGAACAATGAAGACAGGGGCTGCTGCTGCCTTTGCTGGCCTTGTTATCTTCATAGAACCATTTAGGTTGGGAAGGAGCTTTAACATCCTGGAATGCAAGCATTAATCCAGCCAAGCCCACCACTAAGCCATGTCCCTGAGTGCCACATCTGCACAGGTTTTAAATGCCTCCAGGGATAGCAACTCCACCACCAGCTTGGGCAGCAGTGTCTGACCACCCTTTTGGGGAAGAAACATTTCCTGAGATCCAGTGTAAATGTCCCCTGGTGCAACTTGAGGTCATTTACTCTTGTCCTTTCACTTGAAAAAAGAGACATTCAAAACCCACCTTCAGGAGTTTCTTATGTGGTTACAGGCATTTTTGAAATATTAATTCATCATCCTTCATGGGCACTAAAATGAAATTTGTAAAATGTACCAAATTCAGACTTGGAGTGGAAGACAGGAGGGTTCTGCTGTTCTCTCAACCTGTACTCGAAGAGAATCTTGCTCCTGTGTGCTGGATTTGGGCAGACCTTCATGACCATCATTTGTTATTGTATATAAGCACTTTTGGGACTTTCTCTTTTATTTTCTGCTTCTGCTACCATGCCTTCTTAATTGCAGCTGTTATTGTTCCCATCCTGCATTGTCTCCATGGAAACTTGGGGACAGTTCAACACACAAAAGGCTGAATTGAACCAGGGTTGGGCAGGGAAGACAGGTCAGAAGAAGACCTTGTAAAGTGAATGTTTTCTCACTTGAGGTTTTAGATGGACAAGTGTCCTTTAAGATTTGGTTTTGCAATCCCCCTTACTTATCTTCGTGGTATTTGGGAATGTTTTCTTAGAGTTGCTGGCCTTCAAAGGAGTTTTAGAGAAGCCTAGCAGTAGGATTGCCTCTTGGAATCAAGAATGCCTTCTTCTCCTGGTGGCACTAAGAAGGTGCAAATGAGATGAGAAAAGCAGCCCTAAGGTGGAGGAACGTGATGCTCGTATAAATTTATTCCTGATGTAAAACACCTCTGTTGTCAGCAGTAAGCTGAAAAGAGAAGGTTTGGTTTAGAATATCTTTTATAAATCACTTGAGATGAACAATGTATTTAATGTATTTGTTTCTTAATTGGTTATGTATTATGTGTTTTTCTACTAAAGTGCTGCAAAGCAGTGACTGTTGAACTGTTCTGATTGATGTGGTTTCTTTTTCTAGTACGTTCTCTTGGCTCCATTGCCCTTAGAAAAGCAGAAGATGTTGACTTCAAGTATCATTTTAATTTCTTCAGTGTCAACTTTAATGAGGAGTTGGTTGCATTGTATGGTGGTAGCCTGCAACGACAGACCAAGTTTGTGCATGAGTGCATAAAAGTAATTCTTAAGCTGTACAAGGTAAGCAGTGACACGTGCTGAGCAGTGCACTTCCCTTTGGGAGTGGAATTCTGGGCTGCCTTTCCTGCTGTAAAGCTGAAGAGTGGGGAGGAGGGGAGGGAGACTTTATAATGTGTCTAGATATTAGAAGGTGATAATAATGCAGTAGAGAAGTACTTCTCTTTAACTTTTCTCTTAGTACTTTTGACAATCCCAGAGCTTTAAGGAGGTTCTGTGTTGTGTTTCTCAAGAAATACTTCCATGCACAATGGATGTCTTTTTCTAGTAGAGATGTAAACATCTGTAGCTTACTAAAATATTCATATAGCATTGCCTTACATCAGGGAAAGTTCTTTGATGCCCTTTGTTCCTAAAAGTTTCAGAAATTTAGATCAGCTGAAGTTTGCTAAGCTAACACAGGCTACATGGTATTTCCTTTTGAGCTGGATAATTCATATCAAGCAAGTACATTTTTATTGAATTTGCAAGCTTGTTAAGTTGATGCTAATTCATGTTGTCCTTGAAAGACAGTAAGTTAACTGGGAGAGGGGGGGAATCTACAGCTGCTGAGAGCAGCTCAGTGTCAGGTCTGTGTCTGATGTGTGTGGTTGCTCTTTGCTGAAGGATCGAGATTTCCCACCGAGCAGTGTAGCAATCGTTGGGCACTCCATGGGGGGTCTTGTTGCAAGAGCATTGCTCACTCTGAAGAATTTTAGGCCTGAACTGATAAACCTGCTCATTACACAAGCCACGCCTCATGTTGCACCTGTAATGCCTTTAGACAAATATCTTACTGGTGAGTATTGCATTTGTCCAATCACGTGGTATTTATTGATTGATTCTCAGGCTTTGGTGGGGAGGTTCTTGCAAATCAACAGCAGGATGTGCTCCTTTATTTACTGTGATCAATCTGTTCCTCTGTTACTCAGGTAGTTGAGGGTGCCAGGATACCCAGAGAAAGTCAAGTGTCACATAGAATGGATTCTGTGGACTTGAGTTTCTGTGTGAGGCCTGGAGCTCTCAATAATTTGTAATTTAATAAGTTGTAGGGCATGTTACTAAATTTGTAAGCTTTCCAGTGAATGACGTACTTTCTTTCTTTTTTTCCTCCTCTTTTGAAACTTGACCTCTGTAAATGACTTTTATCTTTATTGAATGAGGTAGTGTCAGTTCTGTAAAAGGTGATAAATTTAAAAGATTGTATAAGTGAGAATATAAATATAAATGTAATTACGTATTTTCAGCATTTACAAAAGAGATCATATTTTCCCTCACCTAAATAAGTGTGGCATAAAAATGAAGTATAATCATTACACATGTACTGTACAGTTCCTGAAAAGCTAGATTTGATTAAGCTATACTGATTAAATATGTGTTTTGTGGTATTTGTGCTGCTACATGGAGATACTGAGGGAATTGGTGAAGGAAAGGGAGCAGACATTAATTTTCATTGTTCTCTGTGACACCCAAGAGGAATGAATTATCTTTAGCTGCTGGATTTGATTTATTGTGCTTGTATTAATTCTCCATCCTACAATTGATTTCAGTGCAATGTTTCTTCCTTACTGACTGTTTCTGGACTTCAACTAAATCTGTGTTTGTCCTTCACATAAACCTATGGATTGCTACTCTAACAATATATGTGCTCAGCTGAGAAAGAAAATGTATCTGTCTTTTCTGACTGCTACCTCTTTGGGTTAAAACAATCATTTTTCCCTTTTATATGAATCAAAAGTGATAATCAGAGCTCAACTGTCTCCCAGGGGGCTTACAGAAACTTTTAGTTAATGTTTGTATAGCTCTTTTTAAAAATTTTATTATTCTATCAAATAGGCATATGGGAAAATGGTTATTGATTTTGATATATTTTATAGATTTTTATACAGCTGTAAACAATCATTGGATTCTAAAGGCCCAAGATTTAAGAAATTTAACTACCCTTTCTGTGGCGGGAGGATTCAGAGATTACCAAGTTCGTTCAGGACTGGCTTTTCTACCAAGATTGAGTCAACATGACAGTGCCTTATCTGTTGTGGTAAAAAAGCAAACTGTTTTTTTGGCTTTGCATGGAACTGTGTTCAATAGTTATTAATGTAATGCATGTATCAGTGTCTGTATGGGCAGCATAGTGTCAATAAATGTGAAAATACTGCATGCTCAGGCACTAGATGGATACTGTGTGGTTATAAAATCAAAAATAGTTGATGTAGTCTAGATGAGCCTCCACTGGAGGAGTATGTGTGGCACTGATTGGAATCATCTATCACTTGGTGCTGTTTCTTCTTACCTCCTGCTTTCACTTCTTCAGTTCCAGAACTCAGGTTTTATTTCCATGTTTTTGCATGAGATGTGTGTATGGAGAAAGGTGAACTGTAGAAGGAGAGTGTTCTATTAGAAAAGAGAGCTCTGGCATAGCACCTTGTTTTTATATTTGTTGTTTTTTCAAAGAATTTAGGAATAGAAAGGATGTAGAGGATCATCAAGTCCAGTTTTCTGCTTTTGAGGCATCTATCCTTTCAAAATTAATCAAGGGTCATCAGGAAGTGTTTAGGTTTGTTGTTCCATCCTCTCTCCATCAACTTGTTCCCTACATGGACAACGGAGTAGCTGGAAAACAACCACAAGGAGGTGGAAAACTTGTAATTTCCAACTTCCATTTACTGCAGAAGCCAGTTTTTGAATGCTTTTCTTCTGACATCTGCTTAAAATGTTACATGAAATAGCTGTCATTCCCTTGGTGTTTACCTCCCTGTGTGCTGTACAGAAAGCTGTCTATAAATAGGCTCAGCTCAGATCCTGCCAGGCTAAGAGGATTAACTCTGCATTCCCTTTGTCCTAGTAACCCTTCTCTGCATCTGCTCTACTTTCATTTCTCTTGAGTGTTGGTGACCAGAATTTTGCATGAGATTTCCTGAGTACTGGCACCAGTTCTTTCTGGTTTTTGTTTGATTTCTTTTGGAGGTTTTGTTGTGGTTGCTCTTGTTCAGTTTGTTTTTTTCTTCCCAAGGATGCATTAATAGTTCATTGTTTATTTGATTCATGTTGAGCAGTAGGTTGATGAGCTCCATTTGTGGGAGGTTTTCTTGATAGTGTTAGTCCCTGAAATGTAATATATGAAATCCATTTAAAGCAAGTAACAGCTTCAGACTGACCAGACTTTCTTGGTGGTGTTCTGATGGCTCTTGCTGTTCAGGATGCTCTTGGTTTCCCAAGAACAGCTTTCATTGGCAGGCTGCTATTCTCATGTGCCAGGATCAGTGATTAAAATAGTAAGATTAGTCATAGAAGCAGTCTTTGAAGACATTTTTGGTAAGTTTCCTCCTCTCCATTTTCTGCCCTTTCACCCCTGGTCTCTGCTGTCTGACACAGATAGTTGGGTAGTTTTGTTTTATCCTTTCCATCTTGCGTGTGCTTCAGTGCTTGCAAGATGGGTGACTGAAGAAGTCATTCTGTTGCACCCTAAGCCCTGAAACTCTTAGGATAAAGGCTGTTCTTTTTGATAATTGTTTAAATAAGGAGGGGAAAATTTTCCATATAATTTTAGAATGTTGAGTACTAACCAAAGGTTAACGTTTTTCTTCACCTGAACAGAGCTCAGCTGTGCCTAGAGCTTGGGCCTCAACTGACCATCTCTCCATAGTGTGGTAAGATCATGGAGCAAAGGTTCATTGACTGACTGTGCATAGCTCTCTTCTCTGCTGTTATCACTTCCTACCATCATTTAACTTCAGTTTCATGTTATGGTGAAGTCTCTTCTGACCAATTTTATCACCCTGGATCTTTCCTTTCTAGAGTTAATTTTACCTCTTTTGTCTTCTAGGTGCAAAGAACTGATCCTGGCTACCATTAGAGCTTTGTTTGATCTCATAGATGAAAACACAAGGCAGGTCTGTATAGGTGATCTCTGTACATTTACCCATCACACTTCCTTCTTCCATCCCAGAACATTTAATCAGGAGAAATATCCCCCTATTTTACAGAAAGCTCTTTCTTGATTATTCTAAGTCTCACTGAGAAGTTTCCATTTTGTACCAGTAACTGAGAAATCCCTTTCTGGTTTTTGACCAGAGTCAGCAACAAGGTGTTAGCTCAGTTTCCATTATTGACTGCTTGATGCTTTATAGCTGAGCTGTGGGCTGAACATTTCTACCACAAAGCAGCAGGTTCAGTTGACCTTGCAGCAGGATAAACAAATTTTGTTGGATCTGTAGCTGTGAATTTGACCTCTCAATGTGTACATAAGAGCAGAGCCCAAGACACAGAAGGGGAAGGATTTTAGGTGTTCCTTCTGAGGCTGTTTTGGGACAGGCTCCTCTAGTTTTTCATGTGTACTTATTTTAATGTGTGATTTAGAGAGGCAAAAAGAGCAGTACAGTTGTTCTGCAGCACTGACTGTGCCTGAGGGTGAAACTTCTGAGAAATCAGTTGAAGTGGCCTCGGTTTTGGAAAGTGGGATAGATAAAAATGAGTCCTGGCAGGCTTATTTGGATAAAGCAAAACCAAACTGATCAAACAAACAAAAACACAACCCCAAACAAAAGTGAACCCCAGTGTGGCTATACAGCCGGATGTGAGAACTCAGATTAGCCTAAATGTGAGAATTTTTCTTAAGCTCTGGCCTAAGTGTCATTTCAGGAAGAATGCATGTGTGTGTCTATAAAGAAAGTTTAATGGACTGGTTTCCTGAGGAATGTAAAACTCTTGAGAGTTTTGGCTGTGCTTTATAATGTGTAGATTTTCTGAATTGCAGTGAGTGACTATTGGTGGCACTTCAGAGTATTGAATTCAGAGCAGAAAGGGCTCAATGACTTCTGACAATCTCTCCTGCCCACCCCCACAAAACTGTATTGCTAGCTGTGATCATGAGGTGATCTTAAATCTCACTCATTGCTAAAGCATTGATAATGTGCTCTTGTTTTAGATAACTGAGGATCCAAAGAAGAGAATGTCTGTACTGAGCCACCACTTTGTGAGACACCCTGCAAAGATGTATGAGGAGAATCCTGAAGCTTTTACACACCTCACAGGTGAGCAGCAGTTTTCTTTTGAATAGGGTTCAGTGATACTGCTTTGTTAATGGTTAATCTTCTCACTAACAAAGCTTCAGAATACCCTTTGTCCTCCTTCAGGCAAACTGAAACAATATACAGGTTTTATTTGGTTTTGGTATTAAATTGGTTAACAAGGGTGGGTACAAAAATCTGTCACTTTTATATAGCTCAGGTTCTGAGGACTCATGTTTACACCAGTAGGAGATCTCAGAAACTGGGAATTGCTGGCTGTCAGAAGGGCAGTCTTACCTGCAGTGGTTGCAGGAGGGATTGGATGGCTGCTGCAGAGCCCCTGTGGTAGTTCTGTGCTGCTCATGGAAATCCTGACTATTCAGACCTGCTCCATCAATCACTTCTTCCCATGACATGGCAGGGTGAAATGAACCTGGTAAAGTTCCTTCCTAAGGATGCAGAGTTAAAAGGGAGAGATTTTGACTGCATGGAGTCTTAAGGACTAAACACATCTTCTGTAGAGCAAAGCTTTATTTTGCTGAACTGGGCTGAAGCATTTTACACAAACCATTTCTTTCAGGAATGTTCTCAGTGTAAGACATTGTAGAAGTACCAGTGTAGCTCATACTTTGGTGTCCACTTTTGGGCACCCTCTTAGATGAAAGCATTTATGCATTGGCATCTCTGAAATGAGTGTGGAGCAAATGGCCACCAAAATGGGCAGTTCCTGGGCCATAGGAAATGGGGGAAGGAGGCTGAGTGAACTGAGGATTTTCACCCTAAAGGAAATGATGAGGGGGATCATGGTGCTGTTTTCAACTTCCTAATGAAGAATTGGAGAGAAGATGAAGTTAGATTTTCATCAGAGGTTGGCATCGATAGCACAATTGGCAGTAGAAGTTGTCTTGTAACAATTTGTAACAGAATGGCTTGTAAAAAGACATTCTGATGAGGTATTAGGAAAAAATATTTCACCAGAAGGTGGTCAAACACTAGAACAGGTGCCCAGAGAGGTTGTGAAACTGACATTTTGAGAGGGTTGACTTTTTTGGGTCAGTTTTTAGCGATAAAAAAATTGGTTTTAATTGCATTTCATGTTTTTGTCTTCCTGTTTGTGGTGACCTCTTGACATTTAGCTGAATTTCTGTCATGAATTTGTTACTCTCCTTAAATGGAAGAAAGATACAAGCTCCTTACATGACAATTTGCATTGTTTGTACTCTGAGCTCTTCATTAGTGCCTTCCTCTTTTTCCCTAGCCATATCTTGAAACTGCTCCTGGTTTTTTCTGTGTTATTCACTTTGCTGATGTTCTTCTGCACAAGTTTCTGTATTAGCTTTGTAAAAGGCTGACAGGAACAAAGATTGGGGCTGTTCCAATGTTGCCTCATCATTAATCACTCACCCTATAATTACATGAATATAATTTGGATTATTTGTTTTGTTGCCTTTATTTTGTTTTAAGATCCATGGGGTTTTTATTTTGCCATTAGTATTTAGTAACAGGATCCTAGGGCTTTATTGTTTCCCGTGTAACTGATGATAAGTGTTGCATGTAATTGTTAGCAGTAGCAATCCTCAGTGTTGATTAAAGCACAGAAGGTTTGTATCCATGTATGGATAGGAGATAAGACCTTGGTGATCAGTAAAATTCAAGGTTTGGGATGTAAGTGTAATTGTTCCTGCAGTGCTGCATACTGAAATATTTATTTTTAGGAGCTTTCAATTGGATTACAGTCAAAGCCTCAAAATGGACTTACTCAGTTTACAATGTAAGTAATGTTTTTCCCCATTGTGTGTTTATGTTTTTGTTGTGGTTGTTTTGTTGGGGGGGGTTTGTCGTTATTTATTTTAATTATGAGGTGTTTTGGTTTTGTTTTTTTTTTAGGATTCTGATGGAAAATATTTCTCATTTCCTCTTGCAAGCCACAGAAAATCATACAGTCATGTTTACTGTGAAAATAGTATGTTGGTGAGAAAATACTTCTTTAATGTCTGGAGTTTGTTGATAAAGATGTGGTTTTTTTTAATTTCCATTTGCTGCAGTGTTGAGACAGTTAATGAGCAGCTGTTGAAATTGCTGCCATCCATTTACAATCCCAGCCTAATGCATGTCAGAGGTACTGCCTGTTTTAGCATGTCAACCTTAGTATTCAAGATCTGAAACCTTCAGTGCCACCTGAACCTCAGATGTTTTCTTTCCAACTCTTCTGGTTAGCTCTGATTACTGTGTCCTGTAATTTAGTGCAGCTCTGTATCAATGGTTTTGAAGGAAGAAGTTGTTTTTAGTGCTGCTGTGTTTTTGCCATACTTCTAATTTGGGAAAGCTGTTGATAGGTTTGCTTTCCCATAATAAAATTTAAGTGGGCCTGAAAGGCTGCAGAGATCCTTCACTGTGCAGAGAAGGTGAATGGAAGACAGATGAGGAGACAGCACCATCTCAGTTGTCTCCTATGAAGAGGAAACCCCATTCAGCCAATTTTTCTTTCAGTTTTTTATACAAGAATGAATTGAATCTCTTGGCAAACTGAAGATGAATAAATAAGCTTTTCAGAATCATGTATTTTACATTAGTGGCAAGAAAACTGAGATGCTTTTCTGTTTCATGCCCCCTGTCCCTGTTGCCACTCCTCCCTTGCCAAAGATGGCATTCAGACCAGCCTTGTGAGCAGCACTTGCTGTGCTTGGTGCTTTTGCAGCTTTCTCAGTGGCACCTTCAGTGTTTGCATGGATGTGGTGAGCTCAGCTGTGCTTTGATAGGATAACTTCTGCCCTTGTATAATGTCTGAAACACAGGCCCAGTACAGCTTGAGAGGAGGAGGGAGGTACAGAACAAATGGCTGAGAGCTGCATCGTGGTGCTGTTGCTTCAGAACACTTAAATTCTCAAGGGACAGGGCAGTAGAACATGAAATATCTAAAGCAGTCCTCTGCTGCTTAGAAGAGTACCTTGAGATGTTGCTTTTAGTTAGAAGAGATTAAACATGATATGTAAGATGGATATTTTTTTAAGAGAATTTATGAAAGCTTGTTTGCTTAACCTTGTATTTATTCATTAAAAGAGTGGCAAATTGAAGTTATTTAAAATGGTTCCTAGAAATCCCCACCATTCACTCTAAAGCTTCACCTTTCTGTCCTTGCAATTATAATTGCAAGATTATGATATCAGTCCTTTAATTATCATCAGTTTTAACCCCTGCATTGTTTGAAGTAATCAGTGTTTTTAATCTGTTTATAAATACAGTCACACACAGGTAATGTGGTATTTTATGGTACTGACTTTACAGGACACAAGTAGCTGGATTTATGGCTGCATGAGCACTAATTCATCAATGTGGTGAGTATGAACAATGTCTCTTCTTTATTCAAATGGGTTTTGTGAGACTGTGTTTGAATTTAAAGTGTATAAATTATTCTTGATAGGAGGGGATTGGGAGGTAAAACGTTATTGTAAATAATTCATGCTTTCTACATCACCAGGAAAACAGGAAAGAATAGCTTTTCTTAAAATGGGTGATATTCTTCTTCAGGGAGCTGTGCTTTTGGCCTTCATAGCAAGAGCTGGAGAGGCACCTTTCACAAGGGCACGAGGTGGCAGAACAAGGGCTGGTGGCTTTAAACTGGCAGGGCAGTTTTTGGGTGGATATTGGGGAGAAGTTGTTCACTGTGAGGATGGAGAGGCCCTGGAGCAGCACCCATAGAGGCTGTGGATGTCCCATCCCTGGAGATGTTCCAGGCCAGGTTGGATGGGGTCCTGAGTAGCCTGGTCTAGTGGAGGGTGTCCCTGTCCCTTGGAACTAGATGGTTTTTAAGGTCCTTTTCAACCCAAACCACTCTGTCATTGTTTCTTTACAATCCTGTGACAAAGACATAAATGTCACACAGAACCTTCAAAAGAGTGGATTGAAGCATCTCTTTCTTATTTCAAATTTGCTGCTGTCATGTGTAAAGTATTTAGGAAGTGTGTGGTTTAGTGGTTTATTTGTCATGACAGTTATTACACAATAGATTTAAAACATTATCTTAGCCTAAATTTGTAAAATAAACTCAAATTTAACCTACCTTTCAGATTAGGGAAAGCTTCCAGGCAAAATTGAACTAGCAGAGTTTTTATCTGTTCTGGGATCACTGAGGTGTACAGCCAGAGTCTTGCCTCCAGCAGATAGCCAAATGTCACAATTACTTTTTCCTGATCCAAGAAGTTGGCTGTTACTCCTTTGTAGAAGCTTTGATCAGCATGAAGTGGTGAAGTTACTAGTTCAGGACTGCTGCTTAAGCCTCTTCTAACAATAGTGGGTTGGCAGTGCACTGCCCTGAGGTCATGAACACTATTTGGAGAAACAGCAGCATTCTGGTATTCAAAAAATCAAAACCTGAAGTGACCAAATGGATGTGTTGCAGTTCAGTGTGTGAACACATTTTAGAACTGCTGCAAATCTTTAACAGCTAATTGTTGCTTTTAATTATATGATCTATTTTAGACATTTTCATAGGAGAATTTGTGGTTTTGATGTTTAACAGATGCTAATAAAACTGCATGATAATTCAATGCTAGTGCAGTTTTAGCTCATGAAAAGTTTTCATTTTTTATCTGAGCTGCCTGGCTAATACGTGCTGCAGGTTTTCTGTGTGAGAGAGTTGGAGCTTGGCTTGGCTTGGCTTTGCACAAATAAGATTTGCACTATCTGAAATGACTGCAGTTTGATAAATTACTGTGGTAGCAGTACACCCAAATTTCTTCTCAATTTAAAATGTTAATTCAGAGAGAGAGAGAGAAGCTGGTATATTAATCCACTGCCATAATGCTGGGCCTGCATAATGAATGTGCTCCTCCTTTAATGTGCATGAATTTTTACAGCCTGGAAGCTGCTGATTTATCCTGGAGAGCTGAGTTACTTCCAACCACCAAGGTAAGTGTGGACCTAACTTGTAGGAGAGAGAGGTGCTTCAGGGGGTGGTTGCAAGTCACAGAGGAAGGAGCTGGTCTGTTTGGAGCTTTGGGATGGATTGGATTCCACAGGAACAGGGCACAAGAGGTCAACAACTGGGAACTGGCAAGGGGCAAGCTCAGGGGTATATTCAGTAATGGCTTTGTTCCTTCCTTCTTTCTTTTTCTTTTCTCCTTTCTTTTTAAGGTTGTAATGCTGAAACTGCTGGACTATCCTTCCTTGTCCCACATTGTCATTCAGGTACCAGCTGCAGTTGGCAATAAGGTAAAAAAATGCAACATTCAGAAATTGCTTGCTCGGTGTATTCATAACTTTCAGGGGCTGTGACAGGAGGAAAAGGTGGTGTATTTAATATGTGCTAAGTTACTTTGAGAAAGCACAGAGCCACAGTGTGGTGTGGTTTGAAAGTAGCTTCTGTAAGCTCAGAAACACTTTGATAAAATACCAAACAACAAGGCAATGAACAGCACTTGAAACATGTACAAAGACACAGTTCTCAAATCAGCTCTTAGAGTTCTTGTTGGAGATTCTGATGGTAATCCTGGTGTTCTTCTCAATTCTCTGATTGTTTTCCTGAGTGTTCATGCCTTTGAACAGTCATTTCTCTTGCCCAGGTTAGCAGAGAACACAGATAATTGAAGGCAGCACACCTGGGTTCTGGCAAGCATAGGCCAGCTAGCTCTGCTAGCTCTTGAGCCACAAGGGATGCAGTAGGCTGAGTTGTGCTGGGTTTAACAGTTTGGGTCTCCCAGATGAGGTGGATATCTTTGCAAAAGGGCTCTCAGGATCCCAGTAAGGGGGACCTTTGAAGGCTCAGTGTGTTACCCATCTGGATCTGGCAGACCTTTCCAGTGAGCCCTGGAAATGGCAGAGTACTGAATTGGGATTTCCAGTCTAACCAGAGCTGACATTGCTTCCTGTGACACAAACACAGTCTCTGTGGTGTATTCATCCATGATCCAAGAAATTACTCACAGCACAAGTGAGTGTGATGTTCTTCTCTGAGTGTATCTTCAGACAGTTGTGACAGAGGCATCTTGCAGTGAAATTAGCAATGCACAGTGTTCAGGGTAGGCAAAGATAGAGGAGAGGTCACTTGGGAAATACAATTTGGCAAGTACAAAGGCTGTCTAGGCTTGTGCTTTGGTTTAGATCTGGTTTTAATATCTTCCATTGCAGTACACTTTGGGCTGTGAATTCTTCAAGGAGGATTCCAGAACAGTCCAGCTCCCTGTAACACATCTTTTTTCATTTGGTAAGTATAGCATATTGCTTTTGGAAAAAATGGAAAACTAATATAAATAACCTTTGGATAATAAATTTGCCTAAAAATGTCAGGTCAGGAGGTTTTTGGGCCTTGTTTTTCACTGAAGCTAACATTGCTTTTGTTAGTAACAAAGAAATAAGAACTGTGGGGGTTTAGATTTACAGAAATGAAAGTATGTAATTCTCCTGGGAAAGAAATAATCTGAATATGTAGTGAGTTCTCAGATAATTTTATCTAATAAGTGAAAATATTGTATCCTTTCCAGGGTTTTCTTCAAGCAGAATTCTATTAAATTCAACTGGATTACTTTACAATGTACAGCTCCAGCACTTCAACCAAGTAAGAATGCTATTTAAGTTTCTAAGGTAATGTAACCACTTTTTGTCTGGAGAAAAGTGAGTGAATTCTATTTTTTTGTGTTTTAGATATATCAAGCTTTCAAAATTTATATAGACAGTCACTGCCAGTCACTCAAAGGTAAATAGAAATCTTCTAAAGTACCAATTTATTTAAAAAATTGTTGAACATTTGTAGAAACTAAAGTCTTCTCATGCAATGGAGTTTAGGCAATGCTGCTATGGTCTGCTAAGAAGGATGGATCAACAAAAATGAGGAATTAGTCTTTTCATGTTTGTTTTTCTTACTTCCCAGCAAAGGGAAGTTGAATTTCCATCAGGATTCTGCCTTATATTGAAAGTGTTTCTTGAGAAAAGCACATTGGCCTAGGATTTTTATTTGCTGATAATGGGACTCAAATTTGAATGTTGAGCTACGTAAGCTTAAACAGGATGGGTTGCTAAAGGACCCTGTTTCAAAAAAAAGAAAGTGATGAATTTTATTAGACTGAGGTTTTGTTTCATATTGAAAAGCAGAACTCTTCTCAAAACTGTTCTTCTTTTAAACACTGATGCCTCACTGTCTTGTCCTGTAACAACCTGAGTTTAACCCTGTAGTTTTGTTTGCTGCTAGCTGCTCTGATCTGCATTGCAATGTCAATTGCAGAGGTTCTGTGCAGTGATCTGTGTGCCACCTTTGTTTTACTGGCCCTGTAGTTTTTAGAGACAGTTGGCACATCTGGTTCTTAATTAAGTTCATATTTGGTAATGCTGTTCCATTTCAGAAAGAAAACCAAGTGTTTATAGACTTCATATCCCCTGGTCATATGAAGACTCAATAACTGTGGCAAAGTAAGGACTTCAACAATTAATAACTCCTTGATATGTTTTTTGTAGAATATTTGCATCCTGTTGTGGTAGTATTCCTGATGTGAGATAGTTTCTCCAGTCTTAAGTATTTGGCTTCTGCATCTTTTCCTCATTTACCTTTCTGCCCTTGTTGACAAAGTTGTTTTGACTTTTCCTGGAATAAGGATACCTACTAATGGTTTGCTTAATGGTTCACACTCATTTTCTTCTGAAAGAAGTCAGATAAGCTGGTGTGAAATTCTCAGGATAATCACTGAGCTTCTCATCAGTGGAGAACAGTGGCTTCTCTGGATGCTGGCTTCCTCCTGGAAGCCAGGGTTTGGATTACACAGCAGCCCTGTGTTTGCTTCAGCAGCATAGTCCTGACAAAATCAAAATATACAGCTTGAAATATATTTGTCACTTGTGAACTTGAACAACCTGACTGTATTTCAGATGGTAGGAAAACTGTATTTCTAGTTCATTTTGGAAGTCTTCAGGATGCCTCACAATTTCCAGCCCCCTGTGTTTTCCAGCAGCATAATGCTTGCAGGAAGCAGAATTGTATTCTGGAGGATGTGTTCTTTCCCTTCTGGCACTCAGCATATTTGCATGCTCTGTGAGGCAGTGTGTTCACTGAACTTGTCTGCTTTCCTTCGTGCCATGTCCCAGGACAGTTGAGAGCAGAGGGAGCTGAGGATGTTCTCTAGTTCTTTGTGACAGCATGAACAAGTTCCTCACACCATTTTGTCACAGCTTGAGGTGACACTTGATGTGCTAGATCTGCTTTATGTGCACTTGTTGACTGAGACACTTTGGTTTTTCTGCTTGGTCATGAGGACAGCAGTGACCGTGTATGTTGCTGTTGCAGAGTTCCATCTCTTGCTGAGATTTCTGCCAAGCTGCACATGGCTCAGCCTCACAGGGACAGCAGCCTTCCAGAGTTAAACATCTACTCTTCCCCAGACTGCCAGTATGAAGTGAGTAAAACAGTTTTATTTTATAGCTACTTTGCATTGCTGGATAATTTTTGCATAATTCAGTCTTTTAAACCACAGCTAATTAATCTAAATAAATACTAAGCAAATCTAAAGGTGGTCTGTTTGGCCTTTTTCACATGTAGTGTGTGCTACAAGTATTGTGCAGCAGCTGGGTTAGTACTGAAAGTTGGACTCTAAGACTTTAAAAGCATTTGCTTTTAATTGTCAGTAGTAAGGTGTTGTACATTTTAGTTGTAGGATTGCTGTATTCTAGAACTTAAGTTTGCTTCTTAAAAATGAAAGTATTTTGTACTTATGCTTACCATTGTATGAAACAATATATATTTTTAAGGTAATTCTGAAGACATCACTTCTACAGGTTCTTGGGCAGGTAAGAAAACCTAATACTAAATTGGATTTTCTATGTCAGTAGCATCTACAGAAATTTTTACTTCCTCCCTTCCTTACTGTGGCACTTGAGGTTCCTTCTCAATGCCAAGAGGAGCACTATTCAGTGATCATTTTGCAGCTTTTTCCCTTGGCAAGGATCCCTCCTGGATGAACGTCAGGCCCCGGTCCTCAGAGGAGCAGAAAAGCTCTCTAGCTCTAAAGAGCTGCTGTAAATGTATGTGGCTCAATATCTGTAGGTCACTTTAACTTTCTTGCCTGATGAGTCAGTGGTGTTGAAGCTTTAAAATACATTTGGCATCAATTAAGTTGGGGGAAAAAGTCTAAGTAGGTCCATATGCTCCTTTTCAACAAGTCTTCTCTGGTTATCAAAGAAGAATACATTTGGACATGGGGATCAGTAAAAATAGACTGGCCATCTGCACTGCTCTGCATCTAAAGAGTAATTAATTTGCAAGCACCTAAGTGTAGTTCTGGGATAAAACTGGCAAGGTTCTCTACATGAATATATGCGTTCAGAGCAAGGATTTTTCATTTTGTTGTTATTTTGCAACACTTATAGAATTTATAGGCTATTGGTATATTAATCATTACTTGAGAGAGTGGAAGCCAATTAATACATGCATATAATTGCTTCCAAAAGTTCTTTGCCTAAAAGCATGTATAACTACATGCAGATTTTGCTTGAAAAGAGGCCTTTAGGTTGTTTTAAACTTTACTGAAATGTGATACTTGATTTTTTTAATACTTGTCTTGCTTGGGAAAAAACCCCAGTTGTTTCTAATTTGATCATTTATCTAGTATTTCCCATCTATAACATTAATTGTTATTGGAGATTATCAAATATGCATTAAAATGAGAAGCTGGATCTTTTAAGAAAGATTTTCTAATCTCATTATCATTCTGGCTTCATGGTAATATTTGTGTATGTGTTTTTAAAAAATATTTTTATAGCTAGAAATGAAGTCATCCCTTTATCCTTGTCTTTCAGATAGTAAGGTTCCATGCCAGTGCTTTTCCAGTCTATATTGTTTCTAATATTCTTCTTACTTATGGAGGACAACTGAGCTCATTGAGATCAACAGGTAGCTTTCTAAAAATCTGTATATTATTCTCTGTCACAAGTGTATTTAGGGAAATTGCTTATTGAATTCACTGATGAAAGACTAGCTAAATGTGAATTTTTAAAGCTAAATAGCATTCAACTTACAGAAATACTTGGATCCATGCTCTTAATTTTAATTTTTTCTTGGCTGGTAGTTCTTCAAGGTTGTGTTGTAGCAAAATATTTCTTTATTATTTTAATTGCAGTCCCTCTCTGTGAAATATCGTTGTTGCACAGTAGTTTAGAATTATCAGAAATCTACTTTAAAATACATGTAAAAGTTTAAAATGCATTTTCTGTTAATGTGCAGAAAACACTATTTCTTGCAGGAAGATGAGATTTGCATTGCAGCTTTGTTATGCTGTCATGTCTTCAGACAAAATGCATTTTTATTAAAATGCAGGGGGGGTTTGTAAACAAACTCCATGCTGTCTCTAGAAGCTCACGTGCCATATTCCCTTCATGTGGGTGACCCAGTGGAGGAGGGCCTTGGTGCTAAATGTGCAGCCTTGCAGTACTCTTACAAGACATGCTTGTCTTGTTTCCAAGTCAACTCTCCGTTGTGTGAATTTAGATTTTGTTGTGGATGGTGTTTGTTGAAGATCATGGCATGGCAGTAACTACAGATGCTCTCTGTTCTTCATCCTAGGCCAGTGTTCAGACTTCTCCCTCGAGCTGGTTAGGACAGCAAAGCCCTACAAAGCAGAACCTCTGATAAGCATTGTTGTGTTTCTGCAGGGGTGAGTTTGCATCATTTATTTGTTTAAAGCAGTTTCCAAAACAGAAGTGTCAGTAAAGCTGTTGCTAGGGAGGACTGTTATTTTATCTGTAGTCACTGTAAGCACCTGACTGTTATTTTGCTTGAAAGACTGTAATAGAAGGAATAGTTGATAGATATCTAACTGTAAGAGCAATTGGAAGTGATAAATAATACTGCTTTCATGTTTTTGGCAGGTTTAACTGGTTTAGAGAGATATGGGAATCACTGTCACTACCAGAGGTGGATGCTGCTGTACTGAGTAGTCAGGATGCATGGTTCCCCCTTGTGTCCCTGATTCTATTTCTTTTTGGGACAGGCATTGCCTACTGGAGTGGAGTATTTTTCTCTACATCTCTGAGACTCTTCTCTTCATTATGGTTAACTCTGATTAGGTAAAACAATGTGATGCTATATAATTATGCTCTTCTAGATGACTTTGACCTCAACAATTGTTTTTTTGTTTGTTTGCTTCTGTGTGAATGCATGGGCAAGACTGAATTCTGGGCAGATTGAGTTTATACATGATTTTAGACATCTGGGCAGATTGAATTTATACATGATTCTAGACATCTGGGCAGATTGAATTTATACATGATTTTAGACATCTGGGCAGATTGAATTTATACATGATTTTAGACATCTGGGTTTGAAAGCAAGCAGAAGTTGATGTCCAAGAAGAAATACAACAGGAGTTTTGTGTCTGGTTTGTTTTTTTCAGACCTCCTGAAGTTCAGAAGGATAAGTTGATTACACCCAGCAGGCTCTGTGGGATGATATCCCTTGCTTTGGTTAGCTGGACCACTTGTGGTGCATTTGCTGTACTCATTGTTTATCTTCAATACTTGTTCAAGGTACTGAAAGGCTAAATATTTTGTATATGTAACTGAATTGAAAATTTTAGATGCTTTGAATTAACCCCAGGTTAAAAGCAAAAATCCAGATTACCCTTTTTCATACATAAAAGAAATGTTATTATTCTCATACTTGAAATAGGTGTTTCTAATTTCTCACTGTCATGATCTTATAATCTGCAGAATTTTTCTTATTCTTTTGTTAATGCTTCTTACAAAGAAATGTGTGGTCCCACGTGCCCACTACAACAATGCAGAAAACTGAAAATTTTAACTTACAGCTAGGCAATATTATAAAAACAAAGACTAATACCTCCCTTGAAGAGTAAGGAGTCCTCAATTTCTTTTCCTGTACTACAGCTTTTGTGTGAAGAGTCCTTACTAAACAAGCAACTGCTTGTCTTACAGGTTGTAAAACTGCATGTAACTGTAAGAGCAGAGCAAAACATGCACAACAGGGTGAGTCTGTTTCCTGCTTCTCTTCCAAACTCTGGCCAGAAACTGCCTGGCAAACTTCTGCCTTGGGCTGTGCTGCAGTGACTGGGTAGCTGTGGTTCACTTGCTGCATGTGTGATGTGAAAGAGCAGCCAGGCCACGAGCAGCCTGCTCCATCCCACATGACTGCTGTTTGAAGTTTCTGCAATGTGAAATTCTCATCTAAGAAGAAAACTCTGTCTCTGAATACACACAGATTAACAGGGTTTGTCTGAATTTTTGGTATTTGATTACACATGGCTTATCTTTAAAAAAAATAAATTCTAGGTAATAATCTATCCTGCAGGTAAAACTGCTTTTTCTAGAGAGGCAGCATGTGCTCTAGAAGGTTCAAGGGTTTTTTGGTCCAGAGATGACAAATAGGATGTGTTAGATGGATATGGACTGAGGCTGCTGTAAAAACACAGTGAAGAAGTGTTAAAAACACAGTGAAGAAGTGTTGGCTTCCATGCAGTGTGAACTTTATTTTCTGGATTACCTGAAGTTTTAGGATCAAAGATGTAAGCAGGTGTGGGTAACAGCATATGATAAGTACCTGCTCTTTTTTGTAAACATAGAGCAAAGTCTGACACAGAAAGTTGTTGAAAGTTTTCTTTGGGTTTCCTTGAGTGGATTTTTCGTGTGTTTAGTTGAAAATCCTCTCCTTTCATCTCTATATAATACTTTGTTTCATTTGTGGGGGTTTTTTCTGTCACTGGAAGTTAGTATCTGCCAACTCATTCCTTTACCTTTGCTATTTATTCCTACAGGTAATATTTTACTCCCAGTTGCATTACTTCCTATATCTTTCCTGTGAATGATCATCTGTGATTTTTCACCCCCGTGCTTTATTACTCCTTTTATTTTGTTCTTCCCCCTTCCAGGAACTGCTTTTCATTTCATTGGTGTCAGGGCATTTACAGTCTCCATTCTTTTCTTCCATAGACATATAAACTATTAGTGTATGAGAAATTTCTGGTTAAATTTAGATACTTTAAAATTGAACTTTACTCTTGGTGGCTTTTTGAGGCATAAATTGCAGGTTTTCTTCCTAAATCACAGCTGGTGTGATACTGTTAGGATATTTTTCCCTTCCTCCTTCCCCAGCGTGGGTTCTTACAAGCCTGTGCACATTTTTGTGACTTCTGTCTTTCATTTCCAGGATTCAGGCCACTCAAAAGAAACTTCACAGAACTCCAGTACACACACAGTCAAAGCCCAGGGTTCAGTGGACAGCATTCCAGAAGCAGCACAGTCTCCTTCCAACAGTAAAACATCTGCTGAAGCTGTTAACAGTCTTAAGATGCACATTACAGTCCTTAATTTATTCACGTGGATTGTGCTGCTCGACTTGCCATCTTTAATTTATTGGTTAAAAAATCTCAGGTAAATCCTTAAATTGACACAAAGGTGGAAGAAAGTTACAGGAGCTTTTGAAGACAGTAAAATTATAAATGTTTGATTCTTTACATTAGTAGTTACCTTACTGTTAGTTATTGTTGTTTTCTCTATCCTGTCTGGTTTGTGTTGTGGTGTAAATAGGTGTTCAGTGAATCGGTGATATGTTGAACAAAGCAATGTTTCAGAAGGGGTTTAAAACCAGGCTGGGATGCCATGTAGACCTCATGTATATTTTTTGTCATCAGCACATGGATGGTATTTGGCAGCCTGGTTTAGAAGTGATGTGCTTTTTAAACCATTTCTTTGCAGGTACAATGTTAGGCTGGATCCTGATCCCTGTAGATCCACAGCTATTATCCTTGTATGCATCCTAGAAATTCTAATGAATTCAAATACTTCTGAAGTGAAATCAAGGTACTGTAGCCCAATCTCTAGTTTTGCTTTCCTGCTTCTTTGTGAATTACCATTTCTGTGGTAAACTTAATTTATGCTGTGATTGTTCAGCCTCTATAGAGATTTGTGAACTCATAGGGTTAAGTCTAAATTGTGTGCAACAGTACCTCTAGTTCAGCCAGGAGGAAAAAATTCCCTGTATTTGCCACATGGAACTAAATGAAGTATGTGCTGTCTGAGCAATTGGCTGCAGAATAGCTTCTTGAAATGTGACTTTTTAACTCACAATTCATTGAATTCTTTCAAGTGTCACAGAATCCAAATATGTGGAGCAGTTATTGTCAGACAGTTACAAGGAAAAGGGAATTATACAAGATTATAGTTATGTTCTTGTAGCTCCCCTTATGGGAGTAGAAATATTCTGTGTTCTCTGCTGGATTAAGAAGTTCTGAGAACTTGGTTTTGCTGACAGAATATTTCTTACTGAGATGTGAAATTAGTTAATGCCTAATGCATGACAAACGATAATAACAAGTGTCATTTATCCTCTTGACCATTGCCTGTTATCTCAAGTGATCCAAACCATTAAGTCTTCCTATGTTACAGAGAACAAATTTCTAAATTAATATTGTATTTTTAATGACATTAACCTTTTTGAATCATTTCTCTTGCTTATGCATCAGTTTTCATGGCATATTAGACCTAGTTGCTCAGTTTTAAAGATTAACAAAGCCTTGAAATAGAAGTTATTTTGCAAAGGAAAATGATATATGGCATTTGCATACTTTCTGCATATGTGCCTACAAAATGGTAATTTTTTTCTTTCTATTCTTACAGTAAACTCTTGAAGATTGCAGCCAAAGTTCCACTCCCTTTGTCTGTTGCAATGCTGGCCTTTGGACGAATGCATTTATACAGAGTCCCACATTTTGTAACCTTTTCTCTTCTTCTCCATGTGCTGTGCTGTTTTGTGTAATGTTCATTCTATATAGGACAAAGCACCCTAGAAACTTAACACTGGAGATGGGAAAATTGCAACACAGCAATGCCTAAATTAATATGATCAGTAGTTTACATTACATGGGAAAGAGGACAGAACTGTGAATACTTTACAGAAAATTCATGGTTTTATAATGTTGCTTAGGAAACTTTTCCTGGTGTTTATTTCATGTCTCTGGAAATGGAGTGATTGAACTGTGTGTAAGCACATGACTCATATCAGTGCAACCTCTCAGTACTCTGCCTTGTAGCCACCTTGGTGTTTCACTGTACTGCTTTGTGGCAACAGACCTTTCTTACTCACTGTGCCATGCAGTGTCTGTGTCTGAACTTGCAGCTCTTGCAGGTCTGAAGTATGCTGGTTAAAACTCAATACATTTCAAGCACACTGTGACTATCACAAAAACCACACAGCCAAGTATACTTTGAATTATTTTATGTTACATTCAAAAGCTGCCACGTTTGTGTCTAGACAAACTAGAATGTATTGCTTATATAGAACTGTTATTTCTATCAAATCATTTGTTCAATCAGTGTGAGTTGAACATTTGTGAGATTATTGCAAGTCTTACACATTTTACTTTTTGTGAGAGTGAGAAGACAGCAGTATTCTATGTAGCTTTCTATTCAGGAAGGATACCAGCAGATTCATAAACAATTTGCTGTAATGTTGTTTTAAAACATTGTCAGTTTTCTCTGGAATTTTGAAATTAACCCTTGGCCTTTGTCCATATGTAGAAGCTAGCAAACGTTGACATGTGGTGTGAGTTACCAGTGCAGTTGCTGCACTCTTTCTGAGTAGACTAGGCAGGCTTTTTTCCTATTATAAACAGAACCAACCATCTCCTAAAAAATGCCAAAACATAAAATGAATATGGAATAGTTACAACCCTGCAAACTCCTGTCCTGCCATACAGTGCTAACTTCTGCATGTGGGCAAACTCAGTAATAGTGGGAAATACTGACCATAATTCTTAGCTCTGTATAAATTATATCTTAGTGCCTAGATGCTACAGTGACTGCCATTTATAATTAAGCCTACAATAGCTATGTGTGAGGAATTCTGTCCCCTGGGCATGTGTTTTGCCAACAGAAGAAATCTCAGCAGTCCTTAGGTTTAAATGATGCATTGATTCTGTGTAGAGATGAGCTTACTACTTGCTTCTGTCCTAGCTGTCTCTGCTGTGTCTGAGATACCTGTTACCTTCATCTGGAAATACCAGACCAGCTCCATCATCTTATGGGAGTGCCAAGAGGAAATCTGCTGCTCACAGTCAATCAAGTATACTCCTGATACAGTGGTACAGCCAGCCTGACCTATTAATCCCATCATATCTTAATAATCTTGCCTAAGTGCCTCAGTTATTGCTAATATGTTGTTAGGGTCAATTCCTTTGAGCTGGCTGGAAAGACTCAATTCACACAGTGACTTTGCAAAATGAAGGACAAACATGAAGAAAGCCACATATGTTTTGTTTGCTTATATCCATGTCAGCAGATCAAGTTATTAGTGAGTCATTAGAAGTGCTGTAACTGAGTAAGGGTATTGTAGTTAGCCAAACCACTGTCACTGTTGTCAGTAATCTGTGTGCTGGGATTCCAGTCTTAACCTTTTCAAAAAGAAGGTTAGATTATATATAGTGTTTGTAAATCAGAAAAGTTATTTGAACAGATTATATCCTGATATTTTCTAATCAAATGTATGCTACGGTATATGTACATAAGATAATTTGTGTGACTTAATATACTTGTAGCTAAATGCACCAGTTGGTTTAACTAGAAATTGCTGCTCAGACATAGAAGAATGGAGTTGCTGTACTTGCAAATGGCTGTGAATGAAAGATGGTGGCAGAACTGCACTAGGGCTGGCATGGTCTGATTTCTGTGGAAGGAAGTGTTCCTTGACTTTCATGCTCCATTTGCTTATTACTTTATTTTACTTCTGATTTTGTTTTGCCACCTTAACAGGCTCTTTCTGCATGAATCCATGTGTTGGAACTGTTGGAAATGAAACAGACTTGATATTTGGTGTCTTTGATAGCTTTCAAAATGGGCCATAAAGTGAAACATAGTGAATTACAGAATTACAGCAGCATGGGATAACACCTTTCTTTCCTTTTTTTTTTTCATTCAATGTTTGTTTTTTTTTTTAACTGGAGTTCTATTGATGATTGTTAGCACTCTTCATAAAGTGGGTTCTGGTATCTTGCATATTTTCCTGCCTGATTTTCAAGCTGGAGGTAGGAATAGGTATAATCCTGAGTCTGAGATCCCAGATAACAAGAGTTGGTTACATCTCCCTCAACACTCCCTTTTCCCAGAGATGGTTTACCTTTACTGGGGAAAGGAGGGGAAGTCTTACTCCTATTTGGAATTCACATGCCTTGTGTGCCATTTAATAGATTTAAACTGTTGTCAGGGATGTGTGGCTGGATTGTGCAGTGATCATGGATGGACAGCTTCAACTGTTTGGTGGATTAGGAGTCTAATCCCAATTAGATTTGCCATACAATCAATGGATGGTAATTGGATTAGAACAAGTCTCAGAATTCATCCCATTCTAAGAGAGGATGAATTCTCCTACTTGTCATTCTGAAAAGGACTAGATTTTGTAACAGTCTGAGGTTGTTTTTCAGGTAAAATGCAATGATTGTTTGTTGTTACTTTTGGACAAGAAGCTTCTGTTGGGTGAATCTGTAGTTCTGCCAGTGTTCAATTATCATCTCAGCAGAAACATAGGATAACCCTATATATATATATACACTGTTAATTGCCTATATAAGAAGATGTAAATATTACTGAAATATCCTTTATTATGAGTGGGCTGCATTTATAAAACAGCTTTTGGCAAATACATTATAATGTCTCTTACTAACTTCAATTACATGAAAATTCCACTTTATTCTTCACATTTTAGATTATCTAGACCATGTGGGAGGAGACCAAGGCACAAATTGTAAGGGTTTAGACCTCAGGATGTATTCAAAATAAGAACTGTTTATGTGGATCTAATATAATTTTTTTATAAGCTATCAGAAACAGAATGGGGAAACAGGGTAAGAACTTAAAATACTAAATGCCACTAACTTTTAGTACAGCAAAATCTTTCTTTGACAGGGAGAGATTTAATGAGAAGCTTTTGGTGATAGCTTCATACCCTGAAATTACTCTGGAAGTCTGTAATCTTTTCTGCTTGATGTCATCAAAACATTCCTCACAGTCTCATCATGCTGCAATGACACGTGTGTCTAACACTTCATGGGAAGTCTCTGTGTCTGATAAGGAGAAACTCACATCTGCACTGGAATTACCAAGTGTACCTTGGAGCTGAGTGAATTAATGTTACCCAAAGCTAATCTTCTTAGTTGTGGTTTAGAAGTTGCAGTGGGTCACATTTCAGCATCCTGTTGAAAGAGGATTGGTTTGGGGGTTTTGGTGGGAGGTTTCTCTGTATGTTTTATTTCCAAGAAACCTGCAGTAAATGGAATTTTAAGTTAATATTATTTCTGACATTTAGAGTTGCTCCCTGATTTTGATTTTGAGTGAGCTAATTCATGTAGCAAATCATTCCTTAATATTAATTTGCTACGTTTCAAAACAAATAAATGAATAATGACAAAACTGTAAGCAGTGCAGTAGTAATACATTGTAGAAGACATAGAGACTGCTGGTATGTCTAAGTGAATTTTTCATCTATAACCTAATTGGACTAACTTTAAAGTCAATGATTAACAAAATAAAATGTATTGACATTTAAACAAAATGTATTGACATTTTAACAAAAGCATTGCATATGTCAGTGTTTGAGACATCTCATTTTCCATGTGTTTGCCAGTAGCAAGTGATAAACTCACTTGGTGTTCTTCTGAAATCTGATAAATCTGATCCATCTGAGAGCACAGAATGAAGTCTGTTATGTAGTCATTAATAAATGTAAACATTTGAGAAACTTTCATTTGAATCAAGTTATTTCAATACAGGGTTGAGTGTGTTTAGACCTTGCTTGTTTTATACTGAGATAAAACCAGCCATTTACTGACCTTTAATACTCTGAGCTATGAAAATGTTTGTGGAAGTGCTTGTAGAGTCTGTACAGAATTGTGCTGCTGTTCTAAGTCACTAAGCTACTAGAAAATTGTTAGTTGTAGACTGAATTCTTGTTGCTTATTTTCCATTTAATGTTTTAATGGCGAATGTTTCTCACTTAATTTACAGCTTTGACGTTTTGCTTTTTTTTTTTTCCTGGGAGATAATCAGGCTAGCTTTTGTAAGCATTTAGCACTGTAAAATATAAAATTTTCATCACTGTTCCTTTAGGGGAGACATACTTTTGTTACCAAAGCTACATACTACTGTTGTATAGCCTCTAGGAAATGTGTGACAATGAAGGAGAATTCAAAGCTGATCCATTTTTAATTTTAAAGTACAATTTTTACCTTTTTTTAGAGCCAGAACTTTGAACTAGAATATTAGAATCCATAAAGTCTTAAAAAATTTGAAAAACTTTTGCAAAAACTATACTTTCTGATGTATATTTTTATTTATGGGTGAATGTGTTCAAAGCTTTTAATCAGCTCATCTATCCTCAAACTCAAGTAAAAAGCATACACTTTGTCTTATTAATAGACACTGCTGCTTGTAAAAATGAATTTTAAGCATTTAGAGAGAAAGTTCCATGGCTCTTACTTAAGCAAATCTGCCCAGCCCTCAATTTTTCAGGTGTCTAAGCACATAACTGCCTCAAATATGTGCTTATTGCCTTGTAGGATGAAAACCTGAACTGTGATATTTTGAATTTATTTTCTTAAGATGTAAGGTTTCTTTCTGCATTTTTAAATGTAGACAGATTTTGCTATTCCTGCTGTCACAAACAAACCTTGTAAGCATTTCCTCTCTACAGTCCTTGGCAGCTTGTGCTCTGGATTCTGTAGGAACTTGTGGTGTCAGAGCTGAGTTTGTCTCTAAAAACCAGGAGTGGTGAACATCATGACATTTGTTATTTGTGGCACATCGTTGTGGGTCCTCCTTCCCCGTGCAGCTCTCTCTGGTTTGCAGTGTCCCTGCCCTGTAGTGCCAAGCAGGATGTTCCCAGAACAGTGGAACTGGGACTGCCCTGGCAGGAAGTGCAGCAGCTGTGTCCTGTTTGCTGAAATATCAGCCAAGACTGTTTTCCCCCTCCAACCTGAATAATTTCAGGGTATACAAATGTGCAAGTGTGTTGATGTTTATTTTTACAAAAGGCTAAGTGCACTATTTTAGGATCCATTCAGGCTTCAGTATTTTCCACCCATGTCAGTCTGAGTTTGGAAACAGGATTTGAGACTGTAGCACCTGGCAGCTGGAATACTTTACAGAAGTCTGCAGGTAGCAGACAGGACACATATGATTGGAGTGCCAGACCAAAACTGAAATGTGAAATTCCTCACTGTGACTTTAAACTTGTAGCTTTCTAGAGAGAGAAAAAAAAAAACAAACATATGTATATACTGTGCCTTAAACCAGTGAATGAATACACTCTGACTGTAGCCTGTGGAGTTCCATAGCCTTATATTTGATTTTTGAAGTTGACCAAAAATATTTGTGTGGATCATACTGAAACTTGATTTGGGGAAAATGCTTTAAAAAATCTTTTTGATCCCATTTTACACTTAGAGAAATGAAGATTTATGACAAGTACAGCATATTTTTTGTTTGGAATCACACCAACCAAAGTCAGAAAGCTTTAGCTGACCTGAATTTTTCAAGCGTTTCTGTTGTGACCAAAAGAAAAATAAGGAAGGAAAACTGGTTGCAGATATCTGTCTCAGCTTTGAAGTCTGTGTGTCAAATTATTTTTAAACATTTTAATATTTGGTCCTCAATAAAAAAAAAATCTCAGTTTTAGTTTAAGCAAAATCCTGTATTTAAGCCATTAAATAGCAAAATCTTCACCAGTGTGAGAAGAAAACTAGACAGGAGCGGGGTTGCCTGTTTGTGTTAAGGCTCCAGAAGTTTTGAATACTAAATTTTACTTTTTAGGAAAAATATTCACATGTAAATCCCTGAAAGTTCACATGTAGATTCCCTTTTTTGGAGAAAAAAAATTGCATTTTCATCCTAACTCATTAAAGAAAACTAGAAATACTTAAGATCTTAAAATCTTGTTTTAATATAGTAGAAGGATTTCTTGTGTATATTTTTTAATACAAAGAGCTCAGGAAAAGCCACTGCTGGCTTTTCTTATTTGTCTCTAGAGGATTTTTTGTGTGTTTTGAACAAACCCCCCAAATTCTGATTTCCCCCCCCTCCCATATAGCACTGAACCTTGGAAAGTGATGCCATCTCAGAGGTTATTGTTGTACTGGGGGTATTTTGACATGCACACAAACAACTGCCTGTCAGCTGCTCCCAGAGCTGGTTTGAAGCAATCCACAGCAAAGTTATAAAACATTTCCTGAGCTCCAGCTTCAGTCTGGGTGCCACAGCTGCTGCTGAGCACAACATGGAACACAGGAGCTTTGTGTCTTCCCTGCTGCTTAAACTCATTCCAGTCACCTCACTTCTTACTTTGTGGTGATGTTTCAGCACTCCTGGCCAGTGGTGATTTTCCAGCCACTGGAATATTCTAGTATTGAAACCATTGGGAAGGTAGAACTACTGTTAAGGCCTGGGTATGATGATAACTCAAGAGAAACTCTCTAACTCGATTCCCCACTGACCTTTTAATTGTTTTTTCAAGCACAAAGACAGAATAATGTTGGCCAAAATACCTGGTTTGGGTGATTAGTGAGGAGGGAAGGATTTTTTGTTTGCAAAAGGACTTAAAACTTTGAAGAAAACATGTAATTTTGGGAAAAAACTTATCACTTCTCAAGCAATCTGTCCTAGAAGTTTTTAACTCTTCCTCTGTGTTCAGTTATTATGTAGCTACCACAAATCTGATGTTGTACATGAACTCACTCTTAATATTTACAGGTTTCTAAAGATGTTGACAGGGTCTTATCTGTAAATGTTTGACTAATGCTATAGCAAATTACTGTGCTTATAAAAATGTTTATAACTAAGTTCTTATAGATCATGTCATGTATCATAAACTTCAGCAAAGTCCTTATCTTGTGAGATGCTGATAAAACCTTGGGGGAGAGATATTTTCAGATGATGTTGTGATTTGATGTTGCTGAAAGATGAAATCTCACTGTCTTTAAAAACTGCATTTAGATATTTTTTTGTTGTAGTTGAGGGCAGCTTGATTGGCAGCTGCTCTGGGATGTTCCTATTTTGTTTCCTGGTTTCCCTGGCTGCAGTGTGTACTTCAATTTGGTTTTTGTCTTTTTTCTTTTACCTAAGTGTGCATGACTTTAAGTACATTGTATAGCAAATCCCCTGCTAAAGAAACACTTCTGTATGTTTTTGTGTGGTATTCCAACGTGCTTGAATTGGTACAAATGGTTGTAAATCACAAAAAGTGCCACTTGCCAGTGCTGCTCTGTGAGTGCTGTTACCTGTATGCTGTTGTACAGACATGCTGCTGAGTGTTGTGAGCAGTGTTTGCCTTTAGTCTTGCCTCAGGTACTCGTGTGGAGCAGTTTGGTGCTTTTCCTTCTGACTTGTAACACTTGGGATTCTAAGCAGAAAATAAAAGTGGTAAACAAAAAGCCTTGTGGTTGGAGCAGTGCTTGAGCAGGTGCTTCTTTCACACCTCAAGTACAGTGCAGCAAAGATAGTGGGATAGGCAGGATGAAGCTGGGCTCACTGTCTTAGCTCCAACACCTTAGGCTTCAAGGCTGGGAAATGCAATAAAATTCAGTGTTTGCTGAATTATACAGTTTATATAGAGCATCATACTTGTTCTCAGCTAAACTAGTATATTTTAAATTTTTACATTTCAGAGGTGAATTGTGTGGAAATGAGCAAGCAATGCTGTCAGGATTTTCATCTTCACAGCAATTTAATTCAAACATAGATGAACATTACTTCCTGTGCCAGAAAGGTTATATAATTAGTATAGACACTTTGAAAGTATTTGATTTATTGAAGATGTTTATCAAGAAAACCTGATGCTTAAATTTGGGTGCATTAAAAAGGCAGCCCCCTGACATCTGGCTTTGACAGCATTTGTTAAACTTCACTACTGTCCTCAAAAATGAGGATGCAATTTAATTCAGTCAGTGTGAGTATACTAATAGTATTTTAATTTGAATGTGTTGTGCTTATATTTGGCTTTCCCTGAAGGAAAGAATTGAAATTACTAAAAAAAGACCAGCCCACTCATTAAAATGAGCTATAGGTCTAAACAGACTTTTTAGCTCCAACAGTTTCACAGAGCTTTAGCTCAGGAAGCAACAATGCAAGTGTGTATGGATTTTTTTTTTCAGACAGCTCACAGAAAATATATGCTAATTGAATCTCTTGCATATCTGCATGCTTCATCAGTCACCCACATTGCCCGAGTTCCTCCAGTAACAAAGCTTGTTTCATATTTGCAGATGACTTCAGAATGTTCTGTTAGCTGAATACACTGCATATCCCCAGTTCTTAGTAAAGAAATCAATGGAATAAATTAATTGAGGGGGAAAAAGAGGTAGAAGAAAGCTGCCAGCTCTTCTGGCTTTTTTATTTCCCCCCTCCTTCTTCCAAAGATAAAGGAACTAAAATCTAATCCCAAACTGTAAGTCTTGCCTTTTCCCCTTCCTGTCATTTTCTCTACAGGAGCATATTTCCTACTTCTAGCTGAAATAAGTATCTACCTAGAAGATCATCAAAGACAGTTCCCTTATGCTGGGACCTGCCTTTTTCAAGTTTTTCTTCTGCTCTGTTCCTGATGAGTCCACTCTCTGGAAGTTGAGTGTTATGAAACGTAATTGATAGGGCTTAAAGGGTTTTCTTTTTTGTGTGTATTATTTCTTTAAAACTCCAAATATGCAGAATAATAAACAAGCTGGATAAGTTGTCTTGCATTTTTATACATTGCTGTATTAGCAGAAGGGAATAAGAGCAGAAACAAGTGCTAACTATGGAGTTACCAAGTGTCCTCCCCTTGGTCAGTGCATATCCTGGGGACATCTGGGTTTCTTTGTCATCTTTGGGAATGGAAGACTTGGTGCTTGGGATCAGCTTGAAAATAACACTGCTAGGATTTAGTTTACTGTGTTGCTAATGATGTTTGGATATCCAAAACCTCACCTTCCTGGAAGGGTGGTGGCAGGTTTTTATTTTGCTTTCAAAATTTAAACCAAAGAAAAATGTAAAGCTTCTAGTCAGACATAAACATCTACACTCTGGAGTAAGGTGATGGTCAAATATTTTTAATTTTAACATGTCTATTTAGGGACATATGTGATGCTAAATTATGTGTCACCTACATAGTGGAGAGAAGAGTGCAGTGAAATAATAAAAAATATGAGCACCTTTGATATGAAGAATGCTATGCACTAAGGCCAAGGTAAATGAGCAGAGTCCTCCTTGCAGCCTTTGTCTTAGTTTCTAGTGTGACAGGAGGATATTAACTGCTGATAAAATCAGGGTAGGAAAGCAGTGCTTCCATTAAAATGTTATGATTTTGGATATTGAAGCAGACCTTACTTTTCCCTCTCTTTTTCCAGCATCAAGAGAGTGATCCATATCTCATTTACTTGAAAACCATTAGTCACCATTCTAGAGATACAGCTAATTACTTTTAACTAAAAATAATATTTTGATAAAGCTGTGCCATTTCTCTTGGGAATTGTTTTAAACTTCTGTATGCCTACTACCAATGTCTGCAATACAGCTTGGGTGGAATTTGTACTGCACTGTTCGATAGCAACAGGTCTGAAGAGTACCAAGGATGAAATTCTCAAGGGTCTTTATGTCATGGTTGGAAATGGAATCATTACTGTATTTTTGAGCTCCTGCTAACGTCATTGACACCCACCTACAGTCTACTAGAAATATAAGTGCAGAGATCAGGTTGTTCACAGATTACGAGGAGACCAACCAAGAAGGGGCAAGCCAAAGCTAAATTCCCTGGTAAGCTCTATTTTCAAGAATGTGAGAGGCAGAATTGCTTTTCTCCCCAAGTCAAGTTGTGAAATGGATCTCTAGTTATGTTAGACCAGGCTGTATTAAATACCTTTGCACTTATTATTATATGTAGTAAAATTTAATGCAATTTTATAAAACTGAGCTCTCTGGATCCTGAGTCACATTTTTTGCATTCTCCTTGGAGCATACAAAGCTCTGATGCTGTATTAGCCACTGAAAATGGCTTTATGTAATAAATGTGAACTTAAAAATGTAATATTTTGTGTTGAGTGTTCTACTGGTCCCTCAGAAGAGAGTCCAATGTCTAGAAATAGCTTTGGTATGGGAAACACTTGTTTAGAATAATTTGTTCTTCCAAGGACCTTAGTTCTATGAAAACAAAGAGTTGATAGCACATGGATGTAATCTGCAGTGGGCAGACTTTCCTTGGATTCACATGCTTTGTGTGTTCCCAGTGACAGCTCTGTAGGATTTAAGGATTATGTCTGTTTGCCCTTTTTTCAGGCAGTCTGTTCATCTCCAGCATGTGGAAAGTGCTGCTCCTGGGTCTGTATGTAGTTTTGGCTGTGAGAGGACTGGCAAAGGGTGCTCCTTTCCAACCAGAAGATAAATGGAAGCCTCTTGATAACCCCAGAAACAGAGACCTGGTAAGGAAATGTTTCAAGAAAGAGAGCTGAAGTTCTCTGTGTTTTTTTGTTTTCCATGAAGAGACTCCTTATTGTCTAAATTTAAAGGCAAGAGGGGCCCATTAGATGTAATGTTAGGAACTGTGCACTTGGTATGGTCAATAACCATTTCTCAGTCAAGATGTACCCCTTAACTGAAGAGACATTCTCAGAGCACAGTAGTGCTCAAAACGTGCTTACATCTCCATCCAGCAGCTTTCGTTTTTAAAAAATTATTTTGATTATACAGCCACTTGTTTTATGAAACAGAAGAGGAGTGATTACTGTGTTTCTTTCAAATGTGTGCTCCGATTGCATGTTGTTTCATCTCATGGAAGTGCAAATAAGTTTGCATCTGACAGCTATGAAAATACCACTCAGAGAACATTTGCACAATCTTAAAAAGAATTTGTGAAGGAAAATAATTGGTTTCCTGTAATATTTCCTCAGTGTTTTAAGAAGCTTTAATTTCTCCTTGGAAGTGATCCCTGGGGGCCAGTTCAAACCAGTTGCCCATTGTTGCTGACTCTGGCCAAAATGTTTACAGAGGTGTCCTGTTTTCTCTCAGCAGGGGCTTGGCTGTGCCTGTTTCACAAGGGCTGCAGTTATCTCACAGCCCCCGTGGTTCAGCGGGGAGCATCAATGAGCAGGACACAGCTGCTGCTCTTCTGACTTCACATAAGATGCACAAGCCATGCACGGAGGGGGCATGTCTGAATTAGGTTGCTGTATCAGGTTATGATCAGAATCGAGGATTTCATCCCACAGAGGAATAAACGTTCCATCTAATGTGTGCCAGTAGAAATAATTCATCTCCATGGGTCATACTCTGTTTATTCTCACCATCTGCTCAGTTTTTCAGAACGCTCCAGGCTTACTTCTCGGGCAGGGGTCTCGATCTCAGGAAGTTCCCAACTTCTTTCACTGTGAACAATGAAGGACCAAGGCTCTACTCAGATCCTATTGCTTCTGCATTTGCAGATTATGAAGAAAAGAAAAAATCCTTTCAGAACTATTTCAAAGGCTGAAAGATTCTGCTGAAGGTAAAGAGGGTGCCTTGTCCTCTGATGTTATGGGTAACCAAGAAGGAGTCTGAAGTATAAAAGCAACTTCTTTCTCAGAAGGCATTAAAAATGTTGTACCTTAACCCTTGCCTGAAGTGGGGTTCCAAATTCTTGGGGCAGAGATTTATGAGGTCATTGCTAGTTAGATGAAATAACACACACTGCTTGTGCAGACCTCTATAGACTTTTTTTTGTTTTCTCTTTTTCCTCCCCTCCTTTATATGGAGGAGAATTCTGAAAATGTACAGATAATAGGGGATGCAGGTTTTGTGTAAGGAATTGAAAAGAGTAAGATTACAAATTGAGATTAATAATGGTTTCTTGTGATATATGTATAGTAAGAAAATTAACTTAGGCATAAGTTATTGCACTAGTAAAGCATACATTATCTTTTACATTCACAGTAAGTATTGTTTTCTCCTGGTTTACAAATAGCTGAGAATTTCAGTAAGATTTAAATCAAAGCATTTTGGTGATTTACTCAGTATCTTAAAGTACCTAATTTGTAATCAATATTCAGCTTAGGATTTCCAGCTCTGTCCTGTTCTTGGCCTGCTTAACACCTTGTCTGTTTATAATCAAAATCAAAGCTTTATTCTTATTATCATGAACCACAATAAAGACTGCACTTAAATTTTAATACTAAATTCTCTTTTAGCTGAGTTATGTCATGAAAAATAGAGGCACCACAGGATGTGTATCTTGTGCATGAAAAAAAAAAAAAAAAGGGAATTCAGAAGGGATGCTGTACTATAAATCACAGCAGCAGTGAGAAAATGACTGGTGGAAGCTTTGTCCTGCATAATTCAGGATGGTTATGGTAGTTCTTTTCCATGTTCAGAACTGTTTTGTGGGGACAGAGGTTTAGCCAGTGGTTTTTTTTTTGTCTTGGTTTGGATCACACCTTCGTTGCATATGGATATTTTTGTATTTGTCTCATGTATTTGTTTTTGGGTTTGGGTTTTTTTTTTCTTTTTTTCTTTTTTAGGCATTAACTTCAGAAGTCCATGCCAAGTGAAAACCTCCACAGAAAAATGTTACTGCTTTGACTTTTTAACTGTTACCTGACAATTCCGGAGTTTCTTCAGTCCCCGTTTCTGCCCTGGGAATCTGCTGTCCTGCTGCAATGAGCATTATTCTGTCTGTTCCCAAAGGCGCGCTCTTCCCTACTGCAGTCTGTGAGCAGAATTGTGCTTAAATGTGAATAAACCGGGAGTGCAACAGCGTGCATTTAACCACTGCCGAGTGTCTTTGTTCAAACCTGGGAAATAAACGTTCCCTCTCCGTTTATTGGAACATGTCCCAAGGTGTTCCGAGACGCGTGTTCACATCCCCTGGGGGCACAGCCCCTTCCTGGCGGCCCTCTGGCCGCCTGTGCCTCACCCGGCCCCGCACGCCCATTCCCGCCCCTGCCCTGCTCAGAACTGCCCCATCCCCTGCGGACGGAGGTAAAGCCCCTGGCGGTGAGGGGGCCGCGGCAGCAGAGGCCGCCTTGCCCCGGCCCGGCGCTCGGAGCCCGGAGCCCGCCCTGCCCTCAGGCCCTCAGCGCGGCGCCGCCGCCCGGAACTGGCGCGGGCGGGCGCCATAGCGGGACGGACGCGGTGCCTCCCTCACAGGGCTCCGCGGGCCGTGGCGCGGCCATGTCGGGCTTCAGCCCGGAGCTGATCGAGTACCTGGAGGGGAAGATCTCCTTCGAGGAGTTCGAGCAGCGCCGCGAGGAGCGCAAGAGCCGCGAGAAGGTGAGTCTGCCCCGCCTGGCCGCCCCACGGCCCGGGCCGCCACTCCCATGACGGCAGCGGGCAGGGCACGGCCCGTGCTCTGTGTGTGGAGGGGCTCACGGTCCCTGCTCCTGCGGCTCCGGCGATGCGAGCGGCGGTGTGGGCAGCGGGCAGGGCACGGCCCGTGCTGTGTGTCTGGAGCGGCTCAGGCTCCCTGCTCCTGCGGCTCCGGCGGTGTGGGCAGCGGGCAGGGCACGGCCCGTGCTGTGTGTGTGCAGGGGCTCAGGCTCGCTGCTCCTGCGGCTCCGGCGATGCGAGCGGCGGTGCCGGCAGCGGGCAGGGCACGGCCCGTGCTCTGTGAGTGCAGGGGCTCAGGCTCGCTGCGGCCCCGGAGTTGCGAGCGGCGGTGCCGGCAGCGGGCAGGGCACGGCCCGTGCTCTGTGTGTGCAGGGGCTCAGGCTCCCTGCTCCTGCGGCTCCGGCGGTGCGAGCGGCGGTGTCCGGGTCAGCGGAAGG
>JAYDZK010000274.1:28060872-28121368 GCA_034509185.1 Euphonia xanthogaster
CCGGGCGGAGGCACCGGCCCGGCAGCAGCGCCCGGCCCGCGGGGAATTGGCGCTTTGGGTCGGGGCAGGGAGCTGGTTCGGGTATGAACTCATCCGGATTATGCTGCTCCAGCTCCCCCACCTGCGTCTGAGGGAGAGAGCCAGTGCGGCTCCTCGTTTGATTTCTTGGCAGCAGTAAATATAGAGAAACACATTGTGTCCGATGCTATGTAAAAGAAAACACGCATGACTTGTCGGAGTGTTGCAGTTCTTTTTAACTTTGCTATATTTGTGTCAACGTGCTACTGAATTCCTGCATTTCTTGATCTTCAGAGAGCAGGTTCAGCAGAACTCAGCTGTCATGGAAGGATAAGTGTTGCCCTGGGGCAGCGTTCTTACCTGATTAATGGGTGCTATTTTGATATTGACAGGCATCTGGAAGGATTTGTCACACAGAATTTTTTTTTCTAATACCATGTCATCCCACCTCACTGTAATGCCCAATAATCAATGGACTGGTCTCTTCAGTCAAATGTAGTGTGTAGAGTCACCATCTGAGTCTCCCCACGCTGATAAAAATATAAATGTCCTGAAAGCAAGGCATGCTGGGTTTTATACTCTTAAACACACTTACACAGTGCTTATCCCACCTGTTTCACTGGCAGTGCAAAGGCTGGAAAGCCAAATGGTAACTGTAAATAATGTTGGGAAATAAAAAATGGGTAATTCTATAGAGGTAATAATTTGTATTTTTGGTGTGTGTAGGATGGCGAAAATGCGTCTGCTGAGGAAAATGAGGAAGATGTAGAGGCTCCATCTTCATCCAGAAAAGCCTCTGGGAAATCCCAAAGTCAGGATGAAACTGATGGTTGGTGTTTCTAACATAATCATTCCTATTTATTTGCTCTTCAATAACTGACTTCATAAAAACCTGGCTCCATTTTTCCCCTTCAGGCCTCTGAAGGGACTGAAATAAAAGGGACATTAATAATTATGTTTTTTTCAGATGGGGGGCAGGGGAAGAAAAGTATTGTGTTTAGATGCTTAATATCCAAGTCAGAATAAAAATAACCAAACATATCCAGGTGTGGTCCCCAAGTTCCTCTCCTATATAGGCAATACATGATAGATTTGTTTTTCTGTCCCAACTTGATGCTGTGGTTATTTCTTAATCAAATGTTCAGGTGTCCAATCCCCCAGCTCAAACCTTTGAACCCTACATATTTGGAGTTTTGTATATGGAGCTGTGGTCAGTTATAACCCTGAGTTCATTTCATAATGAGAAGCTGTAAATAAAAAATAGGAATTTTTTAACAAATACGTGCCTTAAGCGTATTTATTCAAAGTACTTAGCATAGTTTTCTTACTTATTTTAAAGAATTCTGTTCTCTTTCCAGAGAAATGCAAATAATCTGGATTTGGTATTTACACATGTTAAAAGGTACTTGTTGTCATGGATGGAATGCTTACGACATCTTGTTTTCAATTGCTTTGAAAATTGGTTGCTGGATTGTTGTGTAGTAGAATTGTCTGCTCACTTACAGCCTCTTCAGCTGAAAAGCTGATTGCAGCCAGCCAGCCCAGTTAGCTGAAAATTGCTTAGCCTTCTTCTGGGCTGAGAAAAATGTTGATTAAACTGTGGCTCCATTCTGTGTGTTCCTTCCTGCTTTCGTTTCAGATACCAGAAGATGTTACAGGCTGGGCCATGCCAAGCATTGGTGATGAATAATGCAGAGCTTTAAAACCAAAGAGGCTGTTAATAGTTTTTCTGCATTTCTTACAGAATAGCTGCTTCAAGTGGGCTGCTGTTTTCTCTGCACTTGTCCAGGGAAGCGGAGTGTTCTCTTCATTATATCAAAAACTTGTTTTACTTCTTTCCCAACCAGGAGAAACAGCAGATGGGGTCAGTAAGTCTGTCCATCGGGTCTTTGCATCCATGCTTGGGGAAAACGAAGAGGAGGAGGATGAAGAGGAGGAGGAGGAAGAAGAAGGAGAAGAAGAAGAAGGAGAGGAGGAAGAAGAAACTACAGAGCAGCCTACAGCTGGAGATGTTTTTGTTTTGGAGATGGTTCTTAATCGAGAGACCAAAAAAATGATGAAAGCAAGTATTTAAACTTTCATTAACTTCCATGTGTCCCCTGACCGTAGTGCATGAAGGGCACTTTGTGTGACTTTTAGCTGCTTATTGAGAAATTTGCCTGAAAATTGTTCTGTGTAGGATAATCTTGCTTATGCTGGTGTTTGTTATGCTGTCTTTGTTTATTATAAAAGCACTGTAGTTTACTGTTTGAAAGCTTTCAGAAATAATGAAGTCAGTTTTCCCAGTATCAGAAAACTATGAACCCCAAGTCTTGTGGTCAGTCATTTATTATTGCTAATACTTAAATAACTTGGGGTTAGGTGGTGTTAAGCACAACAGGGTGTCTCCTGAATTTGGGCACAGCTCAGCCTTGGGCAGAAACAGCATCCCTTTTCCATATAGGAGAAGAGACCTCGCAGCAAACTTCCCCGTGCCTTGAGGGGCCTGATGGGAGAGGCCAACATCAGATTTGCTCGAGGAGAGCGTGAGGAGGCCATTCTGATGTGCATGGAGATCATTCGACAAGGTATGGGAGAATGGGCAACCCTCGGGGTTTAGGGATGGGGTGAGGGTTCCATGTGCAGGAGCAGGATTCAGTGTGGCTTCACTGAAGATGAAAATAAACAGTACAAAGCAAACTCACGGTATAAGGAGTAGAATTGAGAATATGTGGTGCACTTCCTTTATTTTTTTGCTTATAAAAAGAAGCTACCACGTGAATTCTGCAGAGGCACAGGCCTTGGCTTAGCTTCACACAGTTTGCTTTTACTGTCTTTGTAGGCACAAGGTATAAGCATCAGCATGCCTTGCAGTATAGAATAATACTCTAAATGGTTGTTGTTAGATTCAGTCAGCCCGTTTAGTAATTTACAGACAGGAATCAGAAACTTGTCTGCAAGTTTTTCCTGAATTTGAACAGCACCTGTTTCATATAATTCTGATACCTGTTCTTTGAGAAAGGGAAATTATTTGTTTTCAGTGTGGATTTTAAACAATAAATCTTAGTCATTCTTTTTGTCTTTTCACAGCTCCTCTTGCTCATGAGCCATTTTCCACTCTTGCCATGATCTATGAAGACCAGGGTGATATGGAGAAATCATTACAGTTTGGACTGATTGCAGCTCACTTAAATCCTAGCAATACTGAGGAGTGGGTTAGACTGGCAGAAATGTCACTGGAGCAGGATAATATTAAGCAGGCTGTTTTCTGCTACACAAAAGGTAGTGTAGCAAACATATTAATAATTTAAAATTAATGCTACGTGCTAATGGCAATAATTTTGTTATCTTCTCCTTTCTAGTTTGGTTTGCTTCAGGGTGCTGAGATTCTGATACCTCTGTCTGGACTTTGATAAAAGATAATGAATGATGAATGATAATGATGAAAGATGAATGAGAAATGAATCTGTAATATAGGATGTCCTTGCAAAACCCCTGTGCATGTCCACTAACACGAATCAAGGAAATGAGTGTGAAATCCACTGTTGCATTTCCTAAACTCCTGCCGTGCTGCTGCTTCTCCCTGTAGCTCTGAAGTACGAGCCGAGCAACGTGCGCTACCTGTGGGAGAGGTCCAGCCTGTACGAGCAGCTGGGGGAGCAGAAGATGGCCATGGATGGCTACCGGCGCATCCTGAACCTCCTGGCTCCCTCCGACGGGGAGCGCTTCATGCAGCTGGCCCGAGACATGGCCAAGTGAGCTGGGCTTGCATGCACTGCCGTTTGCTTTACCACTGCAGCCTTGTGGCTAAAGTGTGTAGCTCTCACACAGTCGTTTTTTACCTGTGAACTGCTTCCTTGTGGAAAGCTGTTACTGCCTCTTACAAAACAGCTCTTTTGAGCTCTTTTGAGCTTTGTGTTTGGGAAACGTACCAAAATATACAAGGATGTCTATTACAACAGTGTTATTAGTGAAGGTTTCTTAAAGCAGGTTAATGTGGGACATGATTGAAGTCCGACTTCACTGGGGGAGACTGTGATGAACACTCCAGTAATGTCCTAACAAACAGGGGAGAAAAAAATTGTCAGTTATTTGAAGTACGTAAAAGTTTTCAACAGTTGTATGGAAAGGAAAACCACCCCCTTTCTCACTGTCTTTTATAACATCCGCTTGCTAATGAAAATCTTTGCTAATGTAAATCTTTGCTAATAAGCAAAAATCAGAGAAATATGAAAATCCTTTCGCTTTGGTTCAAAGTATACATTGTGAGTTATGTGAATGACCTGGTATCTCATGTCTGTGTTTTATAGGAGTTACTATGAAGCCAATGACGTGAGCTCTGCTATTGAGATAGTGGAAGAGGCCTTCAGCAAGCACCAGAGCCTTGTGTCCATGGAGGATGTTAACATTGCAGCTGAACTCTACATCTCCTCCAAACAGTACGACAAAGCTCTGGCGGTACGGACAGCTCAGTGCATTTGGGTGGCATTCTCAGCACCTCTTTGCCTGCCAGAATGGATGATTTATGTTCCTGCAGTGCTCAAATGGAGTCCTGCTTCTGTAAAAATAGAGCTCATCAGAAACAGACTGCTTGCTGTTAGTTCTGTAGTAATTAGCATTTCAATTAATGGTTGGATTGAATTAATTGAGGGCTGATAGATTTGTACATTGTTCAAGGTTGAAAATTCTGGGATCCTTCCTCTCCTTCTCTATAGTGACCATAATCTTAGTGGCCAGAGAAGACCTTCGGGCTGGTTTTGTGAGTAATACCAGCAGAGGTCATTCTCTGAGTGGAAGGTTAAAATCATGACACTGAATGCTCTGATGGTTCAAATGCAGATTGTTGTGACTTACCTGGCAGACCTGTGTTGCAACTAATAATTTATGCATTAAGCACTAAGCATACATTCCAGAAAGACAATACATCTTAACTCTGAGGCATTGGGAAGTAGAGGATGTTGCTTATCTCGTCCAAATTTGTTAACTCTCTCTTTGGAGGTAAATTTCCAACTTGAATTGGTCTGGCTTTGAGAGAAGTGATGTTGGTATTTGGCCACTGTCATACTTTCCAAGATTGATTGAAAAGACACTGTAAATGGAGGCTTCTTGTGAACATTCTTCTTGGTTGATATTAAATTACTTTGGGTTTTTTTCCCTTTCTTTAGATTTTATTCAGCTCTCTGTCGGAGCACAGTATCATGAGCCTGCAAACAATTCCTGTGACTTTTTTTGGTACTTCTTCCCTCCTTAAATGTCAGTCAGTCAATTTTATGTGCACAGCATTTAGCTACTGGATTTATTAATACAGTAGAACTATAGTCACAGAGCCATTTCCCTGATTTTTTTGAAGGTTCTACTTGGGTAGATGAATGCAGCTTTCACTCTGATAACTTCTGTGGTGTCTAAAACTGTCACGTAGTCTGGTTGCCCCATTTATGCTTTAAAACTTTGAAATTATCCAAGTTACTTTTCTGTTTCAGATTATTACAGATTTTACGGGAATTGTACTTGAAAAAAAAGCACCAGAAAAAAGTGCAGCTGAGGAGAAAAAGGGTAAGTAGCTGTCAAGTGGTTACTGTGACCCTGCTGTTCATGTGATATGGCATCTTTTCTTTACCTTTTCAACTCCTGAGTATATTTTGCTGCACTGTTGACAGGCTTTTCTCTATTGAAATCTGTGGGTGCTCTTAGTGAGTTACATGGTGTGACCTCAGCCTGCTGTAAGAAGTTGCTCTGGTGTCCCCATAGCCCTGCTGACTCACTGGAGACAAGGACTGCTCTCCAGGCAGCTGGAGGGCTTTTAAAGTTCTAAACGTTCCTCTGAGTGTTTACATCAGACCAGCTATTTCTACCAGCTAAGTAACTACTAAAAAAAAAAAGATAAAAAGATAAGCTTAGTGGCAACTGTGTTCAAGAATGTCAATTTTTGACCTAAGAGTAATGTTCTTTATACATCCTGCATCTGTTATTAACCACCTAACTGAAATCTAGGCATACTAGCTCATAATTTAATGAAGTAGGTTGTCTTTGAGAAACCTGCTTTATCAAAGTCATTTCATCTGAAAATATTTATTTAGGCTGTACAATGGACACAGCACACCAACTCCATGAGGAGACAGTCTGGTTTGTGGTTCAAGTGGTTGTCTCAGCAATCTGATAGCCTAATGCAGGTATAACATATTTCTGTTGGCTTTTTGCTCTGATTGACCAGGTAAAAATACGGTTGGTTTATGAATAACTCTCCTGATGGAGACTTTCAGCAGATAATTTATGAGAAACAAAACTATAATGAGTCTAGGAATTAGAACAATGTTTCCAGGTTACCTCCTGTGTGCCATTGGTTGAGAGAAGGCTTCTAAAATAGAGCTGGGTTCTCCACTCTGTTGCTTTGTAACTTTTGTAATTTTTATAACTGCTTCCTGCTCTGCTGTCCTTAAAAACCAAACAATACAACACAAAAAAGCCCCAAACCACAACAACAGAAACCCAGTCCATTTTTCAGAGTAAGCTGCCAATCAGTTATGGATTCAAAGAAAAGTAACTACTGGTTAATCTGATAATCTTTTAAAAAAGATACAGGTGCAGCAGTAGAAACTCAGGAAGGGCAGGAGGCAGTGACTGACAACCAGAGTCATCCAGTTGCTGAATCCAGTGCTCCGGGTAAGTAATTTTTTTTTCTTTTTTAATTGCAGACAAGTCTATGAACTGATCATATGGTTAGGAACCAGCTTGCCATCATATAACAGCTGGAGATTTCTAACAGCACAGAAACAGGCCTTCATCTAGAAAAGGATTCTTCTGTACTTTTCTTCTTTCCCTTTCTCAGAACTTCCCTTTAATCCAGACAGAGAGTTGTCATTTTGTATATCAGTAGGGGAATAGTCACCCTTGTGCTGGGTGGGTATTGCAGTGTTCAAAGAATGCTGAATTAGTCTGCATGTTGTGATTTGCAGCAAAGGGATGTGGATGGAGTAGGTAAAAGGAAAACCTTAGGTTGGAAATCCCAGTTTTCTCAGGTTTTAGCAGTAAATGTGTGGTGCAAGCACTGAAGTGGAGGAGAGCTTAACCAGGAGTTAAGGAGGTGTCATGACTGTATGTGAAGGACCTATGATAATGGAATTTTATTGTGTGACCTCTCATCTGCTGGTATTGTCATGGGTAGCTGCTGTGCCTCATGTTTGCATCCTGATCAGGTTGCATTCAGCCTTACCTGCTGTGTGAAGTTCTGTATTAACTCTGTTTAACAATGTGCTCAGGCAGTGCCTGCTACACAGGACTTCACTTAGCAAGAACGAGAACCACCTTGATACAGGGCATTTCCTTAAAAAAATAAAGGAGGAGAGAGTACAGTGCCTAAATTGTTAAAGGAAAGCTTTATTGAGCAATAAGGTAGGCAAGGATCCTTAAGCAGGCAAAGGATCTAAGCACATGCTGTGGAATCCTGCTGCTGGAGTCGATGCAGGCTGACAGCACTTGGTACCTCACATGGCATTATTGGTCTCACAGACAGTAGGAAGATGTTGCTCCAACTCTTGGAAAAGATAAAGGAGGAGGAAAAGAAGGGCCGACCAACGCTTGCTAGAGCTGATAAGAATATTTTCTCAGTTCCTGAGCATGGCCTGGAGGGGATGTGGTGCTTGAGAAGTATTTCTTAAAGCCCCTGAGTTCAGAAGGAAATTCTTTATCTTGTCCCAGCTGTGGAGAAGGTCAGCTGCTGCATACCTGAGGGTGTTCCCATAGACATCACGGTCAAGCTGATGGTGTGCCTGATTCACTTGAACATCCTGGAGCCACTCAGTGTAAGTGGAAACCAGCTCACAAGGCGGGGGGAATGTTCTAAGAAATCACAAAAGCAAGTAATTGTTCTTGTTTTCATAGACTGAGGTGGTTGAGGGAGCTGTGGAGATTCTTTTTGCTTCTCTCCCACTCCAGGAGAGAAACCTCATAGGCCTGTAATAGCAGAAATAATATCTTTACCCTTAGAAATTATGCCAGTGTAAGTTACATTACTAAAGCACAGTAAGTCACAGCCTGTGTGCTGTGAAAGGCCCAGGACCATATTGCAAAGCTGTGAACACTGAGGAGCATGTTTTCACTTTGTTTTAAAACCATACTAAATCTGAAGACTGTTCTTTCAGAAAGGAGACTCCTCACTGATGGACACTTTAACCCACTGGACAGAAAAATGGGGCTTCTTCAGGAATGCTGAATTTCAGATCTTTTATTTTTCACTTCTAAACTTAACATTTAATTAAAGGAAGTATAGTTCAGAATGCAAATGAATAAAAATCATAGGATAAAAATGCAAGCTCCCAATAAGCATGCCTTAAAGAAATGCATTATTTGTGCTTTAGTGTTTGTGTGGTTTTTCTTAAAGCCTCTTTTGACTACTCTGGTGGAACAAAATCCAGAAGAAATGGGTGACTTGTATTTGGATGTCGCAGAGGCTTTTCTGGATGTTGGAGAATACAACTCAGCCCTGCCTCTCCTGAGTTCCCTTGTGTGTTCAGAACGGTACAACCTGGCTGTTGTGTGGCTTCGGCATGCAGGTGAGAGGAGGCAGGACTGCTGAGCCTGGGGGACTGAGAGATGATAACACAGTGCTGAGCATTTCCAGGGACCTTTATCCAAGATGATAATACAGTGCTGAGCATTTCCAGGGACCTTTATCCAAGATCACTGGAACTTTAGATTGACTGGTTGAATGAGAATTGGTATTTGCAGAATGAAGCTTATCATGATGACTCTGTCAAGCATTTTTTTTCTTCTTCATGTACACTGAAATTTACATCAGCTAAAAGTACTTTATGTTCATGTAAGTGAAGCAGCATCTATTCTACATTTCATCCTGTGTCAGCTGCTGATGTTTGAAGTGATGCATCAGTGCATATATCTGAATATTATCACTTAAAAATACATGTTTGGGGTGATTTTACTAAGGTAGTATGTTAATTTATATGCAAACTTTGAAATCTTCTTTTTCTGCCACTTAAATGTCCTGTGTTGCTTATGGTATTTCTAGAGTGCTTGAAGGCTTTGGGACACATGGAGCGTGCTGCAGAGAGCTATGCCAAAGTTGTTGATCTTGCCCCATTGCATCTCGATGCAAGAATCTCACTTTCAACACTTCAGCAGCAGCTGGGCCGGCCCGAGAAAGCTCTGGAGGCTCTGGAGCCAATGTATGACCCAGATACTCTGGCTCAGGATGCTAATGCTGCGCAGCAGGTGGGTCAAGTGTTCTGTGCTTCCACTCAGGATGCATTATTCTGCCAACCTGTGCTACTAGTCCAAGCTGTCTGCACAGGACAGGGACTCAGACTTGTCTCCCCATGGGGAGCTTGCAGAGCACAGTGACTGATCCATTACAGCGTCAGGGACACGGCCTCCTGACTTTGTCCCTGACCATTCTCTCAGCATTTCCCCAGTCCCACCTGAGAACTTCTGTGCAATGCACAAGCTTTTGGCCACTGAGAGCCAGTCGTGACTCTAGATCAAGTTGATAAGCAGTTGCTACATGTGGGCTACATGGTTTGGCCTCCGTTGAACCTCTGTAAGCAGAGATTCTGAATCCCCTCTCTAGAAGCACCCTCACCATAGGTAAGAGTCATGCCAGATGTCTCTGAGATGGGAGAGTTTGGAGCTGTAGCTCCTGAGGGCGGTTTAGGGAGAGCTTACCTGCTGCTGCAGATTCTTACAGCTTTCTGGAAGCTTCTACAATCCTATTAGTACTGTACCAAGTCAAAATGGTTTGTTTTATAAACTCTTTCTGAGCAAGAGGTTGAATAATAGTGTTCACTGTTGTCCAGGAATTAAAGCTACTCCTGCACCGCTCGACGCTGTTGTATTCCCAAGGCAAAATGTATGGTTACATTGACACGTTGCTCACAATGCTGGCCATGCTGCTGAAGGTAAGGCAGTCTCTCCAGCTGCACTGTATGAAATTGGGCAGCTGTGACTTGGGTCAAGACAAACTACAAATGAACTCAGGAGGAAAGCTAGTGGGCTTTTTTATGTGAGTGGTTTCATAATTTTGTTAGGTAGTAATCTTGCAGGTAGCCTGCAATACGGGTGCTCCTGCCTGTAGTGTTCAGAACAGGGGACTGTGTGTGTAATTATTGATAGAGTGACTTCAACTCCCAGTTCTCAGTGTGCTTACAGCCCACTGAATTCTAAAGCTGCTTCTTGCCTTTTTAACACTGAGCACACAGCTTTTTTGTGGTGTTGATACTGGCTTCTATTTCAACAATTTTCTTTTTGATTTCTTTCTTTATTATTTTCTTGTGATAAAAGGACAAAATAAGAATTTGTTTAGCCAGTAAATACAGTGGTGGCAGTTTTGCGTTAATTATTTTTTGTTTATTTATAAATAGGGAGTGAGTTAAAGGAATATTTAGACCTCCATTTTACCATCTGCTCAGCACCTTGACTATCATATTATACTGGTTGGAGAGCTGACTATGCACAAACTTCTGAAAATTATAGAGAAAGGCATTGTTCATCTTATGCTTCTCTGGAAAGAGTCTTGATTTCAGTAAACCCGGGGATGTTCCAATCCCAGGAGAAGTCTTTTTAAGTAACTTGAAGAATTTGTGTGTCGCTTTTGCTTAGCCCAGTTTGCACTGGAGCACGAGGCAATGCAGAGATGATATTCCTGTTGGGAATGTTCTCTCTGATGACCTTGCTCTGTGGTGGTGTGGCAGACTGTTTTGGGATGCAAGGGGAGCCAGATGGATTGGCCATAAAGCTGCCTTTGTCATAGGATGTTACATTGTAATCTGAAACGCTGCCCTTAAATTTGTTTCTAGGTAGCAATGAGCAGAGCTCAGGTGTGTTTGATATCTAGTTCCAAATCTGGAGAGAGACACCTCTATCTTATTAAGGTGTCAAGGGATAAAATTTCTGACAATGATGACCAAGAGACAGCAAATTGCGATGCGAAAGGTAACAAATCACAGATTGTTTATTAAAAACATACCAACAAGGTGACCTCCATAGTTCTGAAAAATTATGAAATTGCTCCTATTTTGCATGCTAAATCCATGCAGTTCATGTTAACATTGCTTTATTTCTAGGGCAAAGAAGGCAGCAAAACTGAAGATCTTGATATCTTAAGGGAACAGTCCCCATTCAGAGAAAAATAGTAAGATTACAGAATAATTCAGATTAAAAAGGCTATCTAGAGATCTTATTGGCCAACATTCACCTCAGGGGAATATCATACCCACAAATCTAGAATGTAATACAAATACATTGTAAAAGTAGTGTGATTGTTTTTTTTTTAGCTGGCCCAGGCTTGGTTGAGCCAGGCCACATGCTCTTAAGCACTACTTGATAAATTAGGGAGAAGAACTTCATTGCATTCATGTAGTATGTTTGCAGCTGGAACTGGGTGCATTGCTTGCTCTTTGTTCCCACTTTGAGAGTGTTTTTTGCTGGTGTTTTATGAACTGCCCTTAAAATGAGAAAAAGTAAATACTTCCTATTGGCTGTTAGTGCTACAACATCTTTGAAAATATCAGTTTGATGTATGCATCTATTTTGTAAAAATTTATCTTTATTGTTCTAATTTTTGTCAACTTTCTGGCTCCAATATTTTTAGCAATTTTTGCTGTGCTCACAAGCGTTCTGACAAAAGATGACTGGTGGAACCTCCTCCTGAAGGCTATATATGCCTTGTGTGACCTCTCCCGCTACAAGGAGGCAGAGCTGCTTGTGGATTCCTCACTGGAATATTACTCATTCTATGAGGACAGACAGAAGCGCAAGGAGCTGGAGTACTTTGGGCTCTCTGCTGCAATTCTGGACAAGAACTTCAGGAAAGCTTACAACTATATCAGGTGGGCTACTGATAAGGCAGAGCAGTGTGTGCTGTAATTGCCTCCCCTGAGGCTGTAGTCACACTGCTGATGGCACTGCTGAAGTAGGCAGGCTGATGCTTTCCAGCCTTGGCTAAATGAGAGAAGGCTACTGAAACTGAAGGAGCTTTCCAGTAGCCTCAGATTCCAAAAATGCACGATGCAATAGGTTGGTTGATTTGGCCAGAACCATTGGTTCTGTTTTCCACTCTCATCTTTACCTCAGTCACTGACCTTCTCTTTGAGCTTCTGTTCTTTGTTATCTTCCCTGAACTGCTGAGATTTTATTGAAGAGACAGTATATACTACATAGCATTTACTAATTTCTTGCACACGTCTCATTCTGTAGAATCATGGTCATGGAAAATGTCAATAAGCCCCAGCTGTGGAACATCTTCAATCAGGTCACTATGCAGTCTCAGGATGTCCGTCACCATCGCTTCTGTCTCCGCCTGATGCTGAAAAATCCTGACAATCACGTGCTGTGTGTCCTCAACGGGCACAATGCCTTCGTGTCAGGCAGTTTCAAGCATGCTCTTGGTAATATCTTTCATGTTCTAATAGCAACAAATAGAACAAGTGAAAGTTTATATAAAGGGAAAGGGTTTTTTTCATCAGAAAATTATAGGTTCACAATGCTAGTCTGGTGCTTTAATTATTCTGTACACAAATCAGAGCACTGCTGAAGGGTTTTGATAATAACAATTAAGCTGGCACATTTCAAGTTTAGCACACATTGCAAATATAACTAACTTGCAAAGATAATTGGAGGCTAATGATAATAATGACAGAACCAACCCAATTTAAACTGCAAATACAGCTGGTTGCATGCTTTAAGGAGGCCTTCAAAGTAAACCTGCTGCTTTTAGTCAAGTCCTCCAAATGTCACATTTAAATCCCAGCAAGGACCATGTTTGCCTTCTGTGTCTGATTGTTTTCTGCTTCCTTTTTTATATCACAGTCTGCATTCTTCCTTCAGAATCCAGTGGGTGCTGAAAATACACAATTTTCTTTCCTGTTTTTTCTGTGTATTTTAATGTCAGTATAATAAACTGTTTATTTTCTTAATTCACACTTCTAATTCAAATATTTTATTTCTTGCTCGTAACTTCTTAAGGAATGTTTTTTACAACCAGCATCTTTATTCATTTATTTGCTTTTAGGTCAGTATGTGCAAGCCTTCCGTGCAAACCCAGATGAGCCTTTGTACAGTCTTTGTATTGGCCTGACTTTCATCCACATGGCCTCTCAGAAATACGTGCTGAAAAGGCATGCTCTGCTAGTACAGGTGAGGCAGCATGATTCGTGTTACCCACAGTGTTTCCTGGCTTTGTATCTCGCAGATGGTTATAGCTGCAACACACTCTAAGTAATTTTTCCTAATTAAGATGGCATTTCTAAAGAGGAAGTGGTAAAGCATGAGCACGGATGAATGTGCTTTTGAACCATAGTTACACCTTCTGAACCCCCTCTCCTATGGGTAAAGGTAGCTTGTTACCTTGATGTTAACAGCTGCCAGCTCTTTGTGAAAGTATTACTGATTTCTTGGTGGTTGTAATCTGAGTTATCTCTCCAATTCTTTTTGGGCTGCATTGCTGTAGAGTGGAATCTATGCCACGTGCCCTTTGTAGCTATGTCTCATAAACTGCATTCTTGAAGCAAACTGTACAGACTTGCAAAGGGGTTTTCCCCCCCCGTCTTCCCCTTTTAGGTGCCTCTACACACTCTCTTCGTAAAGATCTTGTGAGCTCCAGTTTAGCTACCTTCAAATTTTCAGCTTCATTATTCACATTTTTCTTTTCATCAGCAAGATCTAGTTACAAACCACAGACTGAGTACACCCAAACAGAATCTTGAAAGTAATTTCTTCTACTTTACAGCAAGTATTTTCATTAACTTGAAATACCTTTTAGTTCCTGTGGCTGCTGAGCTCGGTCGGCACAATATGGTGAGGATCCTGAGCTCTTGTGACTTCTGAAACTGCTGGAAGACTGTAGCTTGCACTGATTTTGACAAAAGCTACAGGTCCCCAACTGCTGTAACACAAAACCAGTTGTGACAGTGTCCAACCTCAAGACGTTTTGAACTTGCAAACTTTGACCTAATTTTAATACTTTTATCCACGTTTTTCTGTAACCAGCCTGCCTTTTTTACAGGAGCTGCCCTGTTCTCTTTTTATACATTCCTGAACAATGTCCTATTTATATTACCCCCTGGCAATACAGTTCCCTGCTCTCTCTCTTCTCATTTCCTGCTTGCTATACTCAGTGATTTTACATCATTTCTTGCTGCTGTGGTAGTTAATTAGTAATTCAACCTCAGTGACCTACTGGTGACCTAAATTATGATCATTAGCTGCTTGTGTCTGAACTAATTCCTCATACTGAAGGAAGTACCTTCTCTGATTACCAACATGGTCTCTAGAAAGAAGGTGCTCTGTTTACAACAGAATCATCACACTCCAAAATGGTAACAAAATAAAATGCACAGGAGGGGAGGAAAAGGTTGTGTGCTCGATTTCTCTTACAGGGATTCTCCTTCCTTCACCGCTACTTGGACCTGCGTGGACCATGCCAGGAGTCCTTCTACAACCTAGGCCGTGGCCTGCACCAGCTGGGGCTGCTGCACCTGGCAATCCACTATTACCAAAGAGCACTTGAACTTCCTCCCCTCACCTTAGAGGTACTGTAACTTTGTAAGTTATGGACAGAGAATAAAGTCAGGAAAACGTGAAGAATTCCTTAGACATAGTTAAAATAGGTACATAAAATCTGTGCAGTTGTGCCTCCTTCAATTTCTGTTTTAATTCCTTGTCACTGGAAGCCCAGATCTGATTGTCACCTGATAATGTATTTAAGCATGTGTTAAGTTCAAAGATGTATGAATTTTGAAGGATTTTCTCATAGGCTGAGGCAACAGCAAAAAGGATTGCTAAACAATTTTTCCTGTTAAATAGCTGACCTTTCTATATATTACATACAATAAATTATAACTGGAAGTTCTGTATACTCACCCATGCTATAAAATAAGCATGCTGGAGCAAGATGGACCAGTATTGGGAATGCCTAATTGCATTTGAGCCACAGTTTAATTCTAATTGATCTGTATTGGATCCTAATTGATGGGGCATACATTTATAAGTCTGGTCTGTGGAATGGGTAGGTAGAAACATTGCAAGGCTGTTCAGAAAACAGGCAGTGTTGGTAAAGTAAGAGCTGAGGGTGTTAGTCAGCCCTGGGAGTTCAGAGCAGCAGTCTGTGACCCTGTAAAAGATGCAGGCAATATTCACATTCTGGTTGGAGAAACAAATACTTAGCATACAAAGACAAATTGAGGTAGTACTTTGCTGGTTGATAAGCTGGCTGTTTAACTTAGAGCTAAAGTTTTGAGTGTGAAATTTTATAACTTTGGTGATTAACAACATGATTTGGAAACTCCTTAAAAAGGGAGAGCACAAGGAATACCTGTTCTGTTTCCATACAGCTGAAATGAATATGTCATTTGATTCCACTGAAATGGCTACTCATGTTTATTTTTTATACTGTTTTTGTGTATTGATTACTTTTTTTTAATCATTATTTTTACAGGGAATAGAAACAGATCAAACAGACTTGAGAAGAGATACTGCCTTTAACTTGTCACTCATTTACCAGAGCAGTGGGAATACCAGAATGGCTCAGAAGATGCTGTATACCTATGCAGTTGTGTGAGGAGGTTTGTGCAGCTGGAATTGATACCCTTTGCATTATGCAGTGCTGGGGAAGCTGGTTTTAATGACAGCTTTTTCTGCAGAGGGTCTGAGACGTGGCTGGTGCTGCGTTGTGGCTTTGTGGACTTCTGCTCTGCCCTTGGCACTGTATCACGTGTGGGTGGGACCTGGCCACCCTGAGCACACCCCTGAGCTGCTCACAAGGGGCTGCTGTTAGCTCTTCTCCTTTGGTGCACTGCTCTCTAAATAGATTCAGTCTTGTGTATAGAATCAAACAGTGAAAACCAAGGCCCAGTGTGATTTGCTGAGGGCCTTTGGTGGGGGAAAATGTACAGGTGCAGTATTTCAGCTAATTACCACTGAGGTTGCTGAAGAAGCCATACTCACTGAGGATGAGGGTATTTTAATGTATTTTAATGTGCAGCATTAAATTACAATAATGTGGAACCATCCTAGAGGATGAGGAATTCAGTATTTCAAGATCTGTAAAATATTCAGAGTTTTCTAGGAGTTCATATTCCTAGCAGTTTTTGTATTTGAAGGGGATTGATCTTTGTTTTACTGAAATCAATGTAACTTTTGTTCTTTCTGTGAACTTTTTAATAAAAATTCTGAGGTTAATGATGTTTACCTTTTCTCAGCTAAGATATATTCTACTGAATAGGACAAACCTAAAGCCATGTGGCACACACTTAATTTTAAGCAGCACAATTTAATGAGGCTCAGGTGTGTTTAGCTTTGCTGGTGTGCTGAGCCACCCCTTTGTCCTCAGAACAGCCATTTGCCTCGAGGCAGAGAGGCTCTTGCATTAGTCTGCAGTCTGACCATATAAATTACAGTTTAGGGCCAAATTTCTGGAGGAACAGGAGGAGACAATTCCAGAGTGTCCTTGGGCTACCCCTAGGCTCCAGAGGCATGGAAGACTTTTCTGCCTGTTATACTAAAGAACAATAACATCTGTAGGTCCCACAGAAACAGTAGTGCCTTGGGTCAGAGGAGGTGGTGAGCAGCTCTGCTGAAGCAGGTCAGAGTGCAACACCACCTGTCCTGAAGGCAGGTTGTACTGCCACCAGGTAGAAGACTAGGCCATGATGAAGATGGGCTGATCTTTGGTCTTGAAAACTGTCCATGCTGTAACCATCTTCAGCATATCATGACATAAGTCTCCTGCTCTAACTGCTCTTTGTCCAGTCTGTTGTTCCACAGTAGGATAGGTTGAACAAATTCCACTAATTCTTATGAAGGTAAGGTGATGTGTGGTGTAACATCACACACCTAATGAATTCCTTCTATGCTCCTGAAATAGCCCAAAGCCTATGTTCTCTCATGACCCGCATATCATCTCCCATTATAAGCAGCCAGTCCTGCCAGTTCCTCCCTGCCTCAGTCACGTCAGTATCCAGCCACAGGCACATGACTCTGTCTTCAGAAATTCACCTGAACCCTCTGCAAACCAGTCTTTGTTTTGATAGCACCTGCCAGGCCTTAGTCTAAAGCTGGTGAAAGAGGGATAAAAGCAAACGTGTAGCCTATCAACAACATACGGTTTACAGTGACTACAAATAAAGAATAATTGTTTTGTTAAAAATAGTAATTTTACTATCAGCCTCATAACGCAAAGAACCTGAGTCAAAAAGACAACGTGAGAGGTCAGAGTTAATTCAAATCAGCTTTAGGGTTTAAACAAGAATTCAGAAGTTCTCTACAAAGGGGTGCCCTGTGAGCACCTTTTATCTGCAGCTGGCCTCAGCAACTCACACCTATCTAACTGTCAGAGCAAGTGAAGTGCCAGATTCTTCACACCTGCACGCTAGCAGGCAGTCTCCTGGCAGCAGGTGATGCTCTCCCAGGGCTGGGAATCACCACTCAGATGAGCTCATTTCCTGCACAGCTCACGTGAGCCTCTCCAGGGGTGAGCTGGAGGCCTGGTTCTTGCTCTGGCTGTCCAGGCAGGTATGAAGGGGAGATTCCTCACGTTTCCTCCTGGGAGAAGATGTGCTGTTTTATGAAGCTGATGACTCTTTGGGAAATCTTTGTTGTTACTGAAGAAGAGATGAAGTTTTAGCAGTTTAATACTGACATCTCTAAAAAGTTAATTATATGGCTGTACAAGAACTAATTATGGAGAAGGCTGAGGAGCCTACCCAGAGAAGGTAAGCATGGCTTTTGGAAGGGTGTCTGCAGAGGGCATGGACAAGGGAAGACAGACCACTGACATGGAGCTGAATGCAGAGGAAGATAGATCAGCTGTTAGCTTTCAGATCACTGTTTGCTTAATGAACATCAACCAAGCATGAAGTGTGTACAAAGCACCTTTTCTAAATGCAGAACTGTCCCTTGAAGCTCTCCTGTACCTGTAATATTCCTTGCTCCTCCAGTATGTCTTTGGCAAAAGGGGAGGAAACAAACTAAACTTGAAGAGGTCTGTTCTCCACCCCTGAGTGTAAGGAACCGCAAAAGAAAGTCTAGAAAATTGAAATTATGTCTCATAACTGCAAAATACCATTCAGGCAATTTTCCTTTGCTTCCCTCTTTGAAATGAATTTGTTTTCTTTTTCTACCTCTTTTTTGGAGCTGCTCTCTTCTTGGCTCGAGGTTTTTCAGGACTTTGAAGGCTGTCAAACTTAGCTGAGAACCACTGGTGAGTTGCTGCTTCTAGGCCCGTTGTGATCTAGGCAAGGTGGTGTAATCAGGACTGCAGAGAAAACAGGGATGGTGTGCTGTGTCCCGCGGGTGAGGGGCAGGAACAGCACACCCTTCACATCTTTCTCCTGTACACAGGAGTAGGAGCTCTGTGATACTGTCTTGTTGTGCTGTGAAAAACAGTTGGCCCTCTCTTAGAGGAGTGGTGAAATCAACGTGGGTCTCCAACACAGCTTGAAATGCAGAGGCCTAGGAAAAAAGGGGGAAAACAGATGCTGAGTGCCACAAACTCCTGAGAAAATGAGGGCAGACTAACTTTACCTGACGAGTGCTATAGAAATACTCTTTTGCTGTTGGGATCTCTTTCTAATCATAGAACAATACTTGGACTGATAAAGCAGCATGTAAGACCTGAGGCTGGGGCACTTTATTACTTTTTAAAAAATTTTACTTCATGCTGGTTCATACTCTATAAACATCTAATCCCTTAGATTGTCACACTAAACTACTACAGTAATCCATGCAAGCTATAGTAATTTGGATATTGTGGTACAATGATGTAAGGACAAATGATTCTGGGGGCAGGGGGTGTGGTGGGTGGTTTTGCATGATGTCACATAGTGACATAACAGCAGCACGGGGGGGGCAATTTACTTGGCCACAAGTTTGGTTGGGTGAGAGAGTTATTTGGATCCTGGTAAAAACAATAGGTTGGGGGGAACAAAAGTTTTTTATAGAAACCCCACTAAATTGAACTGACTTATAGAAAAAATTTTTTTTTCTTTTAAAGTGTGATAAATGCTACTTAGTTTCACTTAGCTGAAAAGGCCACATGTGCACCTCACTCTCCACCAGAGGATTATAGCTGAGATTGAAAGGGTTACTTGGTGCATATGCTCAATTAATATCTTGTTATCTGGCTTTTGCACTTCAGTCTTAAAGGAAAGAGATGTGACAAAACAGCTCAGCTTGCTTTTAGTGCAGAAACAAAACAGCGTTGGTTGAAGTGGAACACAGAAGGGAAGTGACAATGTCTTTACCCAGAGCAACTGTTTTTTTTTCTCTGAGTCTCATAGCAGGAGAAGCAGGAATCACTTCTAATTTATCCTTCCATAGAAATAATTCCAAGATTCATTCCAGCAATTAATTTAGTTTTAATCTAAGTCCAATGTCTTGGTCACCCCCTACTGTCACTACCATCAGAACTGTTGCATAAATGCAGCTTTCTTGCTCTCTTATAATCACTACACATTCTGTGCTGTTTGAAGAAAGGTAGAAATCTTTTCACCACTGTCCCAAATTCCATTACATAGATAACAATGAATTAAAGCTTTACTTTCTGCTTGTTTTTCATTACCACCACAGTGTGCCTCTCTCCTTACTAATCAGTAATTTTTTTTAATAGAGTTTCATATGTTTCCAGTCTTTCAACCAATTTTTACCCATCTATTTTGTTTTCATGCCCCCTGGTGGCTCTTAGCCATTCTGCTATTTTCACACATTAGGCAAATTAATCCTGTGCTGCAGTATGAGCAGCACGGAAGATGATTTTGATACAGGACTCTCTTACTATGCATTTGTCACAACACAAATAAGTAGAAAAAAGAAATAAGCACTTCCTTCCAGATGAGGTACCAAAGAGCTCAGATTAAACAACCTTATCTTAGATTTAAAAGCCAAGTTTCCCCTTTGAGGTGCAAAATAGGATGCTGGGAGGTGCCTGTACTTTGTCACAGGTCATTTATTCTTGCTGACAGTTCTGCCAGCACCAGTTGTAGCTGCTGCTGGGCACACTGGGGGAAAAGGGGCAGATGTCACCACCTTGTAGGAAAATAAAGTAAAAAAGCAACAACAACAACAAAAAAAAAAAGAGTTCTCAGTATATAAATTGTTTCAGGTATAAATTTTCAGTTATATGAAACAATAAAACAGATTAAAAAATCAAAATGTCTTCAAGACCAGCTTATTTTTAGGAGTAGCTGCTCAAATTAGTACAATTGTCCAGATAGCCACAAGAAGGCCACTGTCCTAGAAGCACAGCCAAGAGAAAAGGGGAGATGAAAGAAACCTTTGACAACAGGGAACAGAGAAGCCAAAAATTAGTAGAAGAATAAGAAGGCAGGGACAGAATTAAAATAACTTAGTAAAGAATACAAAAAAAGTGTGACATTTTTTAATGTTCTGAATGCTCTATTGATTCATATTCTTTATCTTAAGGGAGATGACAGAAGAGTTCTGCGTCAAGCAGAAAAAAATAATATGTTACAGAGTAACTGTTGTAGAAATGAAACTTTGATTCTCAAATGACACACATTCAAAAGATGTTTCAACTAATTTGTTTCAACGGTGTGATTTTATGACCCTATCAGCAGCTAAGTGTTTCTTAAGATCTCCAGGGTATGAAAGTGGCTATCACATCCAGCACTGTAAAAACTAAATGGTAAAAACAAGTAAAACGCAGTATTACTTTTTACTCAACTTTTCTGGAACCGGTCAAGTATCCTGATCTAGGTGAATGAGACTAGCAAGAAATAATGGAATGGGAACAAGTGAAAAATGGGAATGAAGTGCCAAGCTCAAATGAAAAGGGAAGTGATAAACCCCCTCTTTTACTACCTGCACTCTTTGGATTCAGTTCCTTTTCTGTCTGTAGCCAGAACAGCACTCTCTAACTGACACGTGTGGTTCACCAGTGTTTCCCAGTTCTTCCACCGTGTGTTTTCTCCTACTCCTGCTCCCCTGGCCTGCGCAGGGCTGATGGCTGGGTGGGCAGCAGCTGTTTCTGAGTGGAAGTCTCCCGTAACTTGCTCCAGGTGACCCTGCCTTGACTGGGGAAGGGGTGGAGGGGGGATTGGACTAGATGATCTCCAGAAGTCCCTTCCAGCTGTGACTCTCTGAAATGGCTGAAGCTGAAAAGGAGGAAAGATTGACCTCCTCTGTGTGTGCTCCTGAGGGACTTGCTGCAGCTCAGGCACAGCCCGTGGTGGCCACTACAGAGCGCTGCTCCTGCTGGCTTCCCCCTCACACAATCACAGCGTGTGAGCTCTCAGTTGGAGAACTGGCCCACAGCGCCATCGAGCCCAACTCTCAGCCCTGCACAGGACACCCCAGGAATCACTCTGTGCCCCGCAGCACAGAGTTCTTGAGCTCTGCCAGGCTCGGTGCTTTGACAGCTTCCCCGGGGAGCCTGTTCCAGTGCCCGGCCACACTCTGGGTGAGGAACCCTTCTCTAACATCCAGCCTAAACCTCCCTGACACAGCTCCAGGCCATTCCCCCGGGCTCTGTCACTGTCACCACAGAGCAGAGATCAGTGCCTGCCCCTCCTCTTCCCCTCACCAGGAAGTTTGAACAGCAATGGGGTCTCCCCTCAGCCTCCTCCGGGCTGAACAAGTGGCCTCAGCCGCTCCTCATCCGGCTTCCCCTCAGGGCTCTTCGCCATCCTCATGCCGCTCCTCCGCATGCTCTCTAACAGGTTAATGCCTTTTTTTATATTGTGGCGCTCAACACCGGACACAGGAGTCAAAGTGAGGCCACACCAGCACAGAGCAGAGTGCGACAATCCCCTCCATGGGCGGGCTGGCGAGATTTTCTTTCATCCCCGGCCCGCTGCATCCCCTCCCGAGGGCCGGGCCCCCCCAGCCCGCGGCGCCTCATGAGGGAGCCCCGCGGGGCTGCCGCCTCCTGAGGGCCGGGGCACACCGGGGCTGCTGAGGGGAGACCCGGGCTGGCCCCGGAGCCCCTCGGCAGGGCTGGGAGAATGAGCCTCGCCTCTGCCTGGTGCTTCGATGGCGCTGGCAGAGCAGCGTTCGACAGCAGAGCACTGAGGGGGTTTAACTCCGGCTTGCGGCGTGTGGAGGCTCGCACCTCCCCCGGGAGCTGCGCCGCAGGGCCGTGCCGGCCTTCACGCTAAGGGTTGTTTTCACACGTGATTAATTTATTGCACATCAAATGATATGCAAGAGTGAATGGCTGGAAGCTGGAACGCAGTAAGTTTAGATTAAATACTGGAAGAAAACTTCGCTGAGGTGAGGGATGAGGCTCTGGCACAGGCTGCCCAGAGAAGCTGTGGGTGCCCCATCCCTGGGAGTGTTCAAGGCCAGGCTGGCTGGGGCTCTGAGCAACCTGCTCCGGGGGGAAGTGCCCCTGTCCATGGCAGAGGATTGGAACAAAATGTTTAATGTCTCTTCCAAACCAACACATTCTGTGTTCAGCTGGGGCCCTAAGCAGGCCTAGTGTTTTAGATTTGTAACCGTACGGCTTGCAGTCATTTAATATGGATACACAGGTCAGCAATTGTGCTGCCTTACACTGTCCCCACCGTGCGCCAGAGGTGTGGGGCTTTTAAAATGCTTCCCCTTTTGGTACTGAATTTCTGTTTCATGCAGAGAGGCAAACTGATTTTGTAGCCTTCTGGTTAGAACATGCAGGTGTGGAACTGGGAGGTCTCCTGTCTGAAGTAGGCAGCAAGCAGTAATGCTACAACCATTAGATGTTCTGGGGACTCAAGTAAAGGTGTTTAAGCTATCACAGAGCTTTAGAATCTCCTTTTCACTTTTGGCAGCTCATATGGCTTCTGAGGAACATCTGTGTGTGACTCAACTCCTCCCATGCATTGGACAGGGACTGTGAGCCACTGATTCCCAGCTGAGGATTTTCCTCAAGATCAGCATGGAGTGTAAACACCATCAAGGTACCATTCAGGGACCCATCAGTTGGGCTCAGCTTTTCCTGAAGCTTCTAACATGTTGAGGTAATACTATTGATATCATATATGTTTGGTGACGTTTTGTAGGGTGTGTTGAGATGCTGTTATTAAATGTTTATCTGGAATGGAAAAGTGGATTTCTAAAAAAACCCTTGAAGTCTGTCTGTAGATGGCAGCAGAGAGGAAAGATATTTATTAGGACCTCTAAATATGGTGACGGTGCATTTTATAACTTGTGCAACTGCAGCTGGTGGCTCTCCATTAATGCTGCAATTTTTGCACTTTACTGATGAATATAATTATTTTGATTTAAGGATCTTTTGGCATGACCATTTATTTTGGAGGAGGAGTTGGAGCTTTTCTGAGCAGAGGGCGACTCTGCAGACAGGGCAGCAGTGCATTTGATCAGTGCTGTGTATGTAATAAAAAGATCCTCAGCTGACATAAGGATGTCATTGCTCCACTTGAGAATTTGCTCCAGAAAGCCTTTGCCTGGGGGACGTTGCTAGGAGGCTTGTGAAGAAATGTAGGATGTGAGGGAATATAAAAATCACTTGGGAGAAAGGAGATTAAAATGATAAATAAAGTAACTCCTAAGTTTCTCACCTGAAGAAGGGATGGATAAATAACATTGTTTTTATAGTACAATTTCTCAACAATTGGTGCTGTATTAGGCTGGTCATTAATGGGAAGTTTTTGATATAATGACCATGTGGGGATACCTGGTTTATACAGTAGAATAGTGTGTGTATAGGAGGTGAGAGCATAAAACAGCAACTGATGTGTGGGTCAAATGGAAATTGTATTTCAGAGATCCTTTCATGAGCTGGGGTAGGGTAACACCGTTTGACAGAAAGATGGCTCATTCTGACAGCACCTGATAAATTTCGAAACAAATCAAATGCTATTCTTACTTTAGTGTGCATTAGGAGAACTGCTTGATTTGAGCTTTTTCTTCCCATTTGTTATTTTACTTTCAGAAGTTGGTGTATAGTCTGCTAAGAGTTACTTTGTATAAAAAAGTAGGGGTAAAACATGTACATCAAAATGTCTGTAGCATGTTTCCCATGGGAAACTTTTAGGATGACTGTGATCAAATGAATGAGTGTTGAAAGTTGAAGTTAAACAATTAGATGTTCTTTTCTGCTACAAATATCCTGTCCAACAGTTTCACAGAAGTAGTCAAAATAATCTAAAAATAGTATTTTCTTTCATTTTTAATGTTGTTTATATGGCAGTAGGAGATGGGGTGGGCAGGTGCATTATGATGACAGCTCATCTACTTCTTTCCTTTCATTCCTTTTTTTCCTACATTTCCTCTATACTCTGCCAACTAAAATTTATTCCTGGTAAAATCATGTACAAAGTTGCAAGTTAAAATGGAATAGAAGAATGTTTTCATTTGTAGTCAGGAACATAAGTCTACTTTTGTTTCTTACACCTGTGCTTTGTGTGATGTGTACAGCAGCTCACATAGCAAAGTAAAGCTTTCATGTAAATTACATGTAAAAGTCAGAAAATTCATATAAGGTTTGCAATGGCATTTCTTTTAGCTATAGCTTTTTTTGCTATTCTAACAATGTCTTTTAATTTCTGCTTAGATTTGCCCTGTCTTCGGAGATAATTAAGTGCTGCAACTGTCATTCATTAACAAAGTTTTATTCCAGCATAGGTAAAATGCTTTCCTTGCATTGATCTTCTTTGAATTTCTTCTACTGTTTTGAGGTGGAACTGAAGTCTTTGTTCAAGGTGGAGTATGAGCTGCCAGCAGTGGCAGTGCTTGTCTTTAGAATCCTTTTCATCTCACTCAAGTACTTGCTTGTGCAGAACACTGGTATAAAGGTAAATCAGAGAGCAAACTCCATTACAAATATCTCTGTTTTGGATTCTTTGGGTGGCATGAAAGAATGCTGCAGCAGTAGGTGGAATTTGCAAGTTTGAATTGAGAGGTGGGATAAATTAAATCTGCTAAATTGGATCAGTTTGTCCATCCAGGTTAGCATTCTGCAAAGGGAGGTGCTTTGTAGGAGTCAGAGCCTCAACTACTCTGTCACTGCTGTAACTCTGCTTTCTCTGACCATTGCTTCAATTAGTTTATCCCATTCCTCCACAATGCTTTTTTTTATTGCATCAGATGCAAGTTTTGGAAATCGTGAGGTGAAAGTTTTCTCTTCAGAACCCTTTGTGATTTTTACTTATCCTGTCTGCTCTGAAGATCTCCAGCCAGAGCAGTAATATCACAAGTTCCAGTTAAACCAATAACGACGCTCCTATTTTTAAATTTAAAAAATTGAAAGCTGTGAATTGTATTGATGTGTGTTTTATAAACAGAATTACATTTTGAGCAAGGGTTTGCCTCTTGCCTTAATGCCAGCGACACATAAGCTTAATGTATCTGCTGGCCTATTTTTGAAGGGAAGAGTCTCTAAGGGTAGGACACTGACGTGATAGCCGAGGTAAATGACTGCTGTGTTTACTGGAAGGATGACTTCTCCTTCAGAACAAGTGACTGGCAAAGCAGGAGAGCCCCATTAGTCAGTAAGATAACCAGCCTCAGATTTAAACCAGGGATGCAGAACAAACAAAGGCATCACGCAGGATACATTAAATTTTAATTAACATTTTATATTTGAGTTCAGGCTTTGTTTATGCAGCCCTTAAGAGGAACATTCTCTTTTTGCATATAATCAAAAGCCAGCATGTCTTTTTGGGAGGGATTTTGCCTTGTTATATACTAAACCTGCATTTTGCACTCTCTGTAGTGCTGTGCTGGTTTTGTGTGAATAACCAGGGACTGCTGCAGGGCTTTGGTGACTGTGGCTCCTGCCCTGGGAGTTGCAGACTGACGTGCTCTAAAACCAGATGTGTGCACAAAAGGACATTACAGCTTGCCTTTTTTCACCTCAAATTCTTGGCTTCACTTTGTACAGAATTATTTTGTTAGTGGGAGGGAAAGTGTCATTTATCGACTTCAAATTTATGGTGGACCTGTGGGGACTGAGCCATGGACTGGGGATTTGAGCCAAGATTTATGCCAGCAGCAGGGAATACTAGGAGGAGCATGACCTCCATTGTTAGCATCCATTTTACACTGGGGTCTAATGGAGCACACTGGAGTGCAGTGCAAAATACCAGTTCCATACAGAGAATCCAGTCTGGTGTCTCTTAACACAATTTCCAGAAGTAACAGGTATTAATGAAGCTAACATGTTGAGTTATACTGAGTAGCAGAGTTTGATTTATACTCAAAACTTAACACATTCAGCAAAACATATATAATACAAATAATAATGCTTATTATTTTGGACATCCTAAGGTCAATCTTTCTAAGCAATACTCTATTATTAATTATTTTATTTTTATCTATTGGCTGTCATTTTTATTGAACAAGGCTTTTTTGTTGAAAAGGTGATGTTCTGACTAAAAGGCTTAACTGTATTTACAAACAATGCAGGGTTTGCTTTACTTCCAATGGTGCATTACTTAATTATGTTAAAATGCAGTTGCCCTAAATACTGCTTTATAAAACACTGTTTCTCTCTCCTGACCTTGTTTCCTTATGTGCTGACAGATTTTATGTTCTTAACTCTCTACGTCAAACTGCAGACAATATCCTGGTTCCAGCACATCACAAAGAGTATTGATGAATAAACAGTACTTATTTAGAGAGAACATTAAAACCCTTCTGCTAACATTTACCTTTGTCAGCCTGCTGACACCACATGGAATTTGATGTGTTTCTCCTGACTTTTTTAAAAACACAGATATGTACAGTAGCACTGGAGCCTTTGTAAGGGGATTTTCCTGACACTTACAAAGGTTGGTGTGGTTATGGAGAGAATGCACAATTGCATTCAACAGGGCATTAAAAATCTATCAGACTTTTGGGACACCTTTTAGTAACTGGTAGGGTGCAGGACACAATGAGCACAGATTTCTACCTGTACAATTCTTACCCTATTACTGAATCAGAGGAAAATTAGGCTGAATAAAACATTGACTCATTTACTGGCTGAGCTTATAAGGACAGATTTTTCTGTCCACAATATTTTGTAATCAGAATTCATAACTATGTATACCAAAAGTGTATAATGTGCTGCAATCTGCATTTTCAAGGCAATCACTATTCTTTATAGAATTTGTGGCCAGAGCTCTGACCATGTGCTCTGATGTCCTGTGTAAAATGTCTCAGAAGTGATTCTGTCATAATTCATTCTGCTGTAGGGCAGAAGGATGGACTAGATTGATATGAGTAAATCAAAAGCCCACAGACCATGGGAACACCCTAAAGAAGAGATGGTGTCCCCATCAAAAACATCATGCATTTTTATGTGAGTTAGAAGCTGTATGTCATTGACTTTTGTCAGACTAAGTCAGAAATTAGGCCATATTATTATTATATTTTTAATGGATATTTTAAATGAAAATGATACGTATGGTAACATTTAAATTCATAAACTTTGGTTGCCTAATTGCTAAATATTTATCACATGCCTTCCTACCAAGAAAAAGAGTACAACATTTTCCACAGATTTTTTTTCCTGAAGCACTATCTGGTCTTGGATACTAAAAAGGGCTTGGAAAAAATGTTCTAGATGAACTCTCTCTATTCCTTTCAATACTTTCCAAACAAAACAACAAAAAGGGAAGATCTGAAAATGCACAGTACAAACAGACTGAAGAAAGAGCAGTGCTCTAGCTGAGAATCTGATAGCTGAAGTTTTGGGTTCCAGCTAAGGTGCTGCTTTGGGAGTAACTCCAGATAAATCACTTATCTCTTCATTTGTCCCTGCACAGGCACATAGCTAGGGATCCTGTCCATCTCCTACAGCCTTACCAGGGTAGAAAGGCAGTGCTTTGCCCAAGGAGTTGAAGCTTCTTTATTGACCTATACTCTACATGTAAAATAATTATGATAAAAGCACTCAATGCCAGAGTGCAGGCAAGTTTCATTTTATAATAGAGTCCCTCTGTTAAGGTAATAAAGTTTGCACTAATCTGTTGAATCAAGAAATAACATCTTCCCTGATCAAAGGGTTTGGTGGAGCACATAGGGAAAGTGATGAAAGTAGAACAGCCATAATTTGCAATGCACCAGTGTGGTTCTTTGTGGACACATGTAAATGTACTTTTTTTCTATAGTGCTGCTGGTAAATTTACAGTGGAAGCTAGTTTTAATAATGCTCTTCATTCCACCTTTATACTCACCCTATTAGAAGTTATTTACTATTCCATGTGGTTTTAGGGGTGACTTCATTACAGCCTCCCTATACCTGAAGGGAGCCTACAAGAAACATGGAGAAAGACTTTACAAGAGCCTGTAGTGACAGGACAAGGGGGAAGAGCTTCAAACTGATAGAGTGTAGGTTTAGATTGGATATCAGGGGAAGGGTCTTTCCTGTGAGGGTGGTGAGGCCCTGGAACACATGGCCCAGAGAAGCTGTGGCTGTCCCACCCCTGGAAATGTTCAAGGCCAGGGTGAATGAGAGTCTGAGCGCCCTGGTCTAGTGAAAGGTGTCCCTGCCCATGGCAGGGCATTGAATGAGATGAACTTTAATGTCCCTTCCAATCTAAATCATTCTACAAAAAGCAGGACTTCAGAGATGTCTTATAGCATTATTGCAGCAGAATATTCCAACCTTTATGAAAAATTGCAATGATGAGGTCATGCTTACAAAAAGGAAAAACAAATAAACAAAAACCTTCCAAACTAATTGAACCCTTCAATTACATTTTTCCCCCCATCATAAAAAATCAACAGGGAAAGGTTAATCCCTTTGTAATAATAGTGGCAGTGGAATCAGCTGCTACATTTGAAATGGCAATTGTAAAGGAATTCAGCCTTGTGGTTTAGAATACTGCAAATTATATTTGCAGCTGTTTTTTCAGTGAATTGAATAGATGCACTCAAGTACATTTACTATAAACAAGTGAAGAAAAACCCCTACCATCTGTCTATAAAATCAGAATTTAACCACAGAGTCTCACATGGAATTTAAAATTAAGCTTTTACAATTCAGCGTAACAGCTTTATGTTTGACTGACTTCATTATTGACAAATTTTGAGTTAGGATTTTTACTGTAAACATCTTTCTTGTGACATTTCTATGGCCTCCAATAATCTGATGGGAAAAAAATAATGACCTAATTCTGTCTAATATTGTATCTGTTTTTTACACTCATTTTCATTCATTCATTATCAAATGAATGAAATATACATCTTGAAATGAAAAAATTACATCTTTTTCTATGCAGCTGTGCCATTTTATGTTCCAGATCTTAATATTCTTTCCAGTACTCACTTAGATAAAATTCTGACTGGGTTCATTTGAAAGTTCTGATTTCTCAATCCATTCTTAACACTTTTGGACTTGAAGTCATGGACTTGTCTATTGTTCAGGAATTTAGTGCTGCACTAGGGTGTGATGAAAATGTACTTACAAAGCAGACAGCTGAAAGCAGAAGCCAAGTGTCCAGAGAGCAGAAGAGAGTTAATATTTAGGTTTGAAGTCAAAATAACAGCATTGTGCTCTCAAACAGACATTTTCATACTTTTCTCCTTGCTGTCTGTTCCCAAACATGGGATCACCTGTCTGTCACATGGGATCCTGTGCCATCCATCACTTGGATTGCATAGTGAACCCATTGTGTTTGCTAACTTGGCAGGAAACCACACACACTTTTACTGTGTGGGTGTTCTGTCATTTCAGGGAATACAATATTCTTTGCCATGCAGTTTGGTGGCTGCTAAAGCAGCTGCAAAGTAAGAGATGGGACTGTCTGAGGAGAATTGGTCAAAGTTTGGACCTCACCTTTTTGATGATAGTGAGATGTTGACTTGGCTAAAGCTGTAACATCAAACTACCCTTTTGTAGCTTTTATAGAACTGTTATATTTTAATTCTAGAATCTAAAAATGCATACCCCCACCAAATATACATTACATTTTTCTAATTTCATTCAAAGATTTAAAAGTGTGGGGTATTGTGTGTGAGACAATAAAATTGTTCAGTTCTAGTCCTCTGGTTCAAAGATTTGAGAAAATAGTGAGTTCTGGACACATTCCAATTGGGGACTGATAAATCTTTGCTTAATTGAGCATCAACCATATGGTCCAGCTCAAAGGTCTGAGGAAAAAATGTGCTGCTGCTGCTTAATTTTTAAGCTTTACATTAGTGTGCTTGCTGTGGGAGAAACAGTATTTCTTTTTCTGCCACTTTCTATTCATGTATTTACCTGGCACTTCTCAGAAAAAAACAGCCCTAATACATTAAATAAATATAAGCTTCAGCAAGCTTCTCCAAATCATGTACACTCTGAGGCAAATTAAGAGGTTTAACAAATGCACAGTAATGGTGTTTTCCAAAATGCACCCAGTTGTAATCATGACAGTTTTAAAATAGTTACATTACCCTGGAGTATTTTGTTTTTCTCATTATGTCATACCTGCTTTTGGGGAAGTAATGTTACAGCTTTGTGTGAAAGCAGTAGCTTGATGTCTAAATAGCATTTGTTATTCGTAGGAATATTATGTGGAGATTTATGGTTTTTTGCAGTAAGATAAGTCTAGAATTCCACTGAAGTTATTCAGGCACCTTTGATAATAGTGAAGTACCTGGATTAGCCAACAAGGCTAAGCTAAGTAACCTTTACTGCCTTTTTTATTCCTGCTACATTTAGCTTTTTGCTAGGAAATTAATTCCACTCATGCTCATTGAGATGTGTTAATTTAGAATTAAGTGTGCTATTCAAATCTAATTAGAACAGACTTTGCAGAATTTAGAGCCTTTTTTCCTATTCAGTGGTAAAATGCAGGTGCAAATATCCACCTTACAGAATACTCACCTTGCAGTAATCTGGTCACAGAGTAGCCTAACTCACATCATCTCCAGTCTCTGCTGTTAAGTAATGGCATCTTTGTCTCCTGAACCAGAGCCCTTAGAGTGAGGGATGTTTTTGCATGTACAGACTGCACTCCATGGCTGCAGGATTGTTCATAGAATGCTGAAAGCAATCTCTGGAGTCACGCTTTAAAAATCTGTATTTATGATCTGTACCACACACTCAGACTTCATTAAATCTGGGAGCTGGTGTTTCATACAAGATATGAGCAGTGGAGAATAGCTCCTATAGGCTGCAAGTGGGTATGCAATGCTGTCAGTCTGTCTGCAGGCAAACCCGCACTCTGGAAATCTGGATATCTGTCAGTGTAGCACACAGGTGGAGTGTTGTGTCCATACTTTCAGCTTTCAACATGTAAACCCAAGTTTCATAATACACAGTCTTTATTATAAAGAAGTTTGTAAAATGGAGTATAAGCAAAGTCTCAAAAGTTGCCTTGTAAAACAACTGTTGTAGTAAAACACAAAATTAAGGCTTACATCTATCAACCGAAACCAACAGCAGGGTGTTGACATGGCAAAATTCTTTGTTCTGTGACTTGTACCACAGAATAAGGAAGACAGAAAACATTTTGGTTTTTATATAAAGCAAAGTAGGCAAAGACACAACTGTAGAACATTTGTGCTGCCTACCTCAACTTAGTAATGTTGCTATAAAAACAAACCCACATTCCTCAGTGAGAGGAACACTTCTATGTGGTTTCCGTCCTCCTGGAATGACTGCCGTGTGATTCCTGCTCTGAAATCACATACCAGCCCAAAGCCATGCATGGAATTTAAATGGTTGCCTTATACAGTGATGTGAGCTTAGCTGAAAACTGACAGGTATTCCTGATCCAACTATGCCAGGATAAGAGTGACTTTGATGTGTTCCAACTGCACTGCAGATATCCTAAGCAGTGTGTCATCTGCTTATCAGAACATCTAAAACTGTGAATGCTTGCAGAAATTTGTTTTCTCCATGCTAAAGTCTTTAGAGAACTTCTGCAGCCATACTCCACACAGTTTTATTCTACCTATTTTTTCTTATCCTTTGAGGTTGTAATGTTTCAAGGATTCTGTTCTTGGCTCTGTTCTTCCAAAGCATCTTCAGGACTTCATGTTTAGTTTCCAGTATGGAGATGACATGAACAACAGTTCACACTCAGCAGTATTGAGCAGTGTACACCACTTCTCTTTTCTACAACTAACACAGCCAGACAGAGATTTGGGTGGAAAGCTCAGCAGTTGCCTGTACTGTTCATCACTCTGGGGTTCTTATTTGGGCCTTATTTCTTATACTCAGTTTTTATTTACTCTGTGAACCCAAATACTTGTTTGTTGTTCTTTTTTATTGGGAAGAATTAAAATACCATTACTTCTAGTTTTCTTTACTCTGTGAACCCAAATACTTGTTTGTTGTTCTTTTTTATTGGGAAGAATTAAAATACCATTACTTCTTCTAGTTTTCTTTACTCTGTGAACCCAAATACTTGTTTGTTGTTCTTTTTTATTGGGAAGAATTAAAATATCATTACTTCTTCCAGTTTTCTTTGCTACTGTCATTTCTCCTCTGTCATCATACTCTTCTCCTGAGCAATTTGTGAATTTGAATGTGATTTCATGCAATGGTTTTGCTTGTTGATGTTTGGCTTAACTTGAGGTGCACATCCAAATGTGACCCTTTTCAGTTAAGGAGTTAAGTTTGTATTTGAATTTAGGTGCATGGTTAATCTAAAGCATAGTCATAGGATCTTAGACTGGCCTGGGCTGGAAAGAACTTTGGAGATCATCCAGTTCCAGCCCCCTGCCATGGACAGGGACAAGTTCTGCTAGACAAGGTTGCTTAGATTTTGTGACACGTTAATGTGTGCCATTGTGGCTTTAGTTTGAGCCCTTATTTTTAGGTATTGTTCACATTTCAAGGTGGTCAGGTAGCTTACACTTCATTAAATAAATAGAATAACTTACAAATATCTTCTTGTGGAATGAATGCTGCCGTTATTGCAAACTGATAGTTTACCACTGCTGGTTTTTCCACGTGATACCAAGGAAAAAATGCCAGGTAGAAGCTAACACTGAAGTTGTATAACACCTTGCAGGAAGAACAAGGTAAAAATACAAAAAAACCCCCAAGCTCTTCCTTTCACTTTGAGCCTGAGCAGTGAGTGAGATTGTATTTAAGGCTATTAGGATTTGGTGGTTATTTTTGTAATTCTTCTGGATATGGTATGGTGACACTTCTACACAGAGATCTGGCTGAATGCTGGCTTTAAAGTCACCATCATTTGTATATTTTACACCCACTGAATAAATGTCTTCTCTCTCTTGATATGACAAAAGTGTTTGGGAAGGTAAAGCCCTATTAATTTTCACCATTCTGAATTGAACTCTTAGCCAAAATAATAGTTTCAGCATCTGTACTTTAGATGACTCTGTGGATTCTTAAATATAAACCTATAGTCTTTTCATAAATGGGAAAGGATAGAATGTGTAAGAAAGCTATTGTGGATGGAAATCATGTCAAGTGTCTGTTTTGAATGGGACTTTAAGAAGGTTTAGCTGGATTAGGCACAGGCAAAAAGCTTCTTTGTTGATTCCTCAGGCTTTCAGAATGGCTTTATTTTTCTGGCATTAATGTTTATTTGTTCTGTGGCAGGATGAATGTGGCTCAAGTGTTTGACAGTTCTCTCTCGGTTCATGATAAGCTGAGTTTCCATTGCTGATCATGGCTGTTAGTGAAATGTATATTCATGTTACCCTGTCTGATAAAGAGCATGGAAGCTCAAGCGTCTTCTGAAGAGAAGCCTCAATTTACAGTGAGAAGTAAATTATTTCTGCCTGAGCTGCAGGGGCATTTTCAAGCTCTGCTAATTCCACATTCAATCCTATGTGGGATGCAGAAGGAATTAATGTCACTAGGGTAACCTGCTGCTTAGTTGCCAAAGAAGTTACTGCTTCCTTCCAATTATTTAAAGAGAATTCATTGGCAGGATAGCTTGCTCACCTACTATCTGCTTACCAAGTGCATTTACATGGTAAGTGTTGCTGGTGTGGTAAACATCAGGATTCCTAAAGAGATCATTTGAAGATTTTAGTCAAATTATTGACTAAATGTGTAATTCAAATAACCATTGCCGAGAGGTGTAAACGAACACGAAGAGGGGCACCAGATAAATATTCTGAGATTTGAGTCTTAGTGATATTACTGATGTGGCAGCTCTGCACCTCCTGCTCAAGCCTTTTCTGCTCTCCCTTCACTGGGTAAAACCAAGAATTGTTCCACTGCTCTCAGTATAGATCTTTAAATTCGCTGGGGTTCTGATACGGATTTGTGATTCTCTTTTCAGCCTCACTAATGTCTTGATGCCTTTGCAGTTTTTGTGTCACTTCTCTCATGATGTTGGACTGTTTCCCCACAGACTCTATTTACTTGCTTCAGCAAGGATATTGTAAAGAAACAATGCAGTTATTTTCTTCAGTTATGGAAGATTTCTGATTTTACAAAAGCATGATCCATTGATATTACCTCACTAGAGCTTAGTGCAGGCTTTCTCTGCAGGCCTGACTGACACATTTATAGGTCAAACAGCAAGATCATGAAAGTGTGTTTTACAAGTGACATTTCAGTATTATTTTTTGATGCTGTGTCTATGGGTTTAATGCTATATTACTTGCCTGAGGGTACAGTTCTAAAATTAAATCTCTGCAAGTGCCAACAGAAACTGACAATTGTTTTTATCATCATGATTTCAACTCCAATTCAGTGATCTTTAGGCACATTTCAGTAACTATTTGGAAGCATTTGGAACTGCACCAGACTTCATTTCTGTATTCAAGAACTATTCCAATAATTTAATATATTGCTATTGGTAGGATATTGCTTTAATATTGGCAATTAATATACTTTTCATGGAAGGTTTAAATGTTTCTAAATCAAAGCTCAGCCATGTTTTTCTTTCCTCTCTGTATTAATATTCCTCTCAGTCCAAGACCAGAAGACCAACTCAGGTATGTGCTCAAAGATACCCATGGGGGTTTTGCTGGACTGAGGACTGCAGATTTGAGCTCTAAGCAGATTAGCCCAAATGGCCTGGTGCAGTGGGTTCCCTCCCTGTATTCCAGAGGAGTGGAGAGCTCCTGTGGAGCCCCTCGAGTCTCTGGCTGGATGAATGCCTGCCCTGGCACTGATATTACCAGATGGCGACAGCTCTGGAGGGCTCATGGACCAGCTGAAGGTGGCAGGAGCAAACCCCAGGAATGCTTTCCCTCACAGTGCTCTCCCCTCTCTCTGCTCAGATTGTAGGGGAGTGTGGCCTCCCATGGGCTGGACATCTCCACAGTCACTCAGGGACTCTTATATGTCACAAAAAACCTGCTGGGGAGCTGCAGATGGTTTTCACTCTCATTAAGTCTTTTGTGCAGCACAAAAGAGGTGGGACAGGACAGAGAATATGTCCTGCAGATTTTGGCACCTAGGGTGATTCTTTCAATTAATACTTTCACCTGCTGAACAATAATCTGTCCAGAAATCTTGTGAAAGATTACATTTCCATCTCACCCAAATGTTTTTCTGGTTGATCCTTTAAGCCTTTTCATGCTTGGCTTTTTAATAGCCATGGCAAGGAGCTTGTATTTTGCACATTCAGCTTGGCCCATTGCCTTGTAAAGAGCTGAGTAGCTGAGAAAATATGAAATCTTTGTGTAATATAGAAGAGTATTCCTTGTCTTTGAACACTTCTTGCTGTGCTATAGGCAAGTTACCCCTTCAAAGGGCGTGTTTTTCATAGCCTGCTGCTGATCCCATGGTGGTAAATGGTGACCTTCAGTAATGATTCATCAAGTCCCTTTTGTTTCTTCTAAATGATAATGAAATGAAAAAGAAGGCAGATGGGAAATACTGGAACACTGTTTTATTTTCTTTGTAACGTGGTTTTTATTTTCTTTTAACCTTTGCCAAAAGGTTATATTTTGCCTTTCCTGTACTTGTCTCCTTAGTATTTGTGTGAAAGTAATTAATAGTGCTAAACAAAAATGTATATTTCTTTTTAATATGAATGTCTTATGAATTACATTAATTATAAGTCCTCTTTTGTTAAGTTACCAGTGTCTAAGGTTAGAGTAGCTGAAAATGTTGCAAGGTGTGCATCCTTTTGTCAGTGTCATAGCTCCTTGTCATATACAGGATATTAAGGAGATTAATTAGAAATTTTGGATGTCTAATTTATCATTAGAGTAAAAGGTTTCTACAGTTGATAGCATTTTGCATTTTCATAACTAAATAATTCTTGAGGATGACCGAAAATTGTTTTTTCTTCAGTGAAACTTTTACCAAGGACATAACATAACATTTTCTGGAAGCTTTCATATTCTGGTACTACTTCTGCTATTTTTATATCCTAATCTCCAGGTGAGAGCAATTATAATTTTCCCAACTTTCACCCAATAGTAGCTTTGCCTCAAATGCATTGTAACTTAACTTTGAAAAGACATTTGTCAGTCTGGAAAGGTATTGCCATGTGTTGTGCACTGCCCACCTCTGTTACAGAATGTTAGAGAAGGCAGTAGGAGTTTCTGGTTCTTTCACATGAACTTTTTGGCAAAGGAGAGATAAGAAGGATCAGGGAGGGCTGGGTGAGATCGATAGTTGTTGGAAATAGGAGAAAAGGCATCTGTCTGCTCCAGAAAAGCAGGCTGGTTTCCTGTGGTTTTGAGTCTGTTGAAGGTAAACTACCCATTGCTTCAGTGCATGGCTCTGCAAAGTTATCCTCTTGCTTGGTAGCACAGTGTGTGAGCCTCTGTGAAGACTGAGATTGCAATTCCTCTGTGGAATGTGTTTATTTTCTAGTGTGCACTCCGCTCTATTCAGGTGCAGCCAGAGTTACATCTGAGGAAAACAGGAAAGAATCCTAACTCACACCAAGGACGTGGAAACTGTTAAAAAAGGACTGCATGTAGCATCACATATAATGTGAATATGTCAAGAAAGCATGCATAGAAATTAACATGTTTGTAACCACTGGAAAGCAGTAGTGCTGAATTTCTACAAATACAGTAGATTTTACTGCTGTGATCGCTGCCATTTATGTTTGGGAGAAGTCAAGAGGATTCACATGAATTAATGTTTTTGCTTAGTGGCCAAGAACATTTTCAATATCCATTTTGAGGGAGAGAAGTATGAAAATCTAATGCATTGGATTTAGATACTTTTTAATTTGACAGATGAAAAGTCTTAACTTATGGAAAGTCTTCACTTATGTCATGCAGTCAAAGGGCTTTAACAGCTTGCAAATCCGCTGAGAATAATTCATTAGCTAAAGGTTTTCATCTTCTGGGTTTCTCATCTTAACATCAAAAAAAGTCATGATAGCCAAAAACAAAGCACAAATACTCATAAATGTTATGAAACTCTTGGCACTGCACATATTTTTATTTTTTTTTCTCCCTATTTTCATCTTGTTTCAGAAAGTAAAGTAAGTGTTACATTACTGGAGCCAAGCCAAGGTACTGCTGAAAAGACTGATGTGTCTACAAGGTCCAAATCAACACTAACCTATATATGATCACCCAAATCTGATTCTTTAATGTAAATCCAATCTTCTATTGCAATTGCACATCACAGTAGTACATTCCTCAGTATAAGGAATGAAGGAAAATTTGTATAAGACTAATCAGTTACACACTGACCATTTCGACATTAAGCTTTTCTAAACTACTTTGGACCAATGTGCCAAAAGGTGTGCAAGTCACAGAAAAGAAACAAACCAAAGTTTTAAAGCTTCAGGTAGGTGGAAGAATGTCAATGACTTTTATAGCTTGACCTACTTTGGAATACAGCTGTGTACACTCCTATCTGGAGCAGTTCCTCCAGTACAGAAGGGCTGAAGAGCAAATTCCCTCCTTTTATTGAAGCCCAAGCCCACAGTGCCATGGGCTTCGGTGCAGAAAGGATCTGGAGCCCAGGGCTTTGAGAATGCACTGTATTTACTTTTTATTTTGACAGGCATTAATTTAATATAGTTGCCATCTGGTTATTCTGAAGAAACTGTGTCTACAGAAAGCCATGTAGTTTCCTATATATATATATATATATATATATTAGAAAACAGATGTGGAATACAAAGGAGCAATGACTGATGTCCTCCTTGCTTGTGGGAAGATTTTATCTTAATATGATTTAGAAAACAAAGCATGAGGTGTTGTCTCATAATAATAACAACCATAACCGTGATAGTGTAAGAATATGTCCATTTTTTCCTGCTACTGATAGTACCGTGTTTTTATTGGGCTGTGATTCTGCAATATTTCACATCTCTCTTCCTCTAGATTACTGTATTTTGTACATATTAATGTACTTAAGGTTTTCATTTCACTGGTGGGTTTTTTTGTAAGCACATTTTCCTATGAAAACAATCCTGAATTCATTGTGATGGGCAAAGCAGAAGTGAAATTGCCGAAAAAGTAGGGAATGTAGAGCTGTATGCACTCAACTGCTTTGAAATAGACGGGTAATTGGCACGGAGGGGACGGGGAAGGCTGGCTCATACTCACGGCTGATGACACCGATAGCCGCCAGTGCAGATAACTGTGTGTGACTTAAAAAATCCCCGGCGTTTCACAGCACCACCTCCGTGGCGCTCGCTCGTCAATAGCGGTAACAATGTAGCAGCCGCAGGAGCCTTTCCCCCGCTCCGCACGGGGATCGCTGCTCACCCGCCCGCCCCATCTGCTCATTCCTGGGGGTGCGGATCGGGGTCTGGGCCGGGGTCCCCTGCACCGCGCCGGGCGCTGCACCCGGGGCCCGGGCGGTATCCCCGCATCCCCCTGCCTTGCGGGCGGCTTTGTTACCGGCTGCCCGCCCCCGGCGCCGCCCAGGCCCGCGGGGCTGCGGCCTCGGCGTCTCATCCGGCCCGGCCCGGCCCGGCCTGCGGAAATAAAAGTTTTAGGGGTAACGTTAGAGCTCGTGGCTCGCTGTTCTGTATTTTGATGTTGCTCTTTACGGCTTACTGGGGGGCTTTGATTGGGCAGTGGTGGCAGATAGATTACTTTGACTTAGCAGATCTGTTTTGCTATGGTGCTGCTTCAGTGTCTCAGTTTGAAATACATAGCCTTGCAAATATATGACATGGGGTTAAAAAAAGTTTTTGTTTCTGAGTAAGGAAAAGTTTATTTTTCTGGGGAAGGAAGTGCACTATCCATAGTGTTTTCATTAACTCAGTTGACTGGTAATGTGCAGACACACAGATTCTGGTGTCTGGCCATAAATAATTTCATGCTATTCGGCTTTCTCATAACAATCTATGGAATATTTCACAACTGAAAAGAAATTACTAACAATGTTTAAAGCTGCTTTTGGGACCCAAAACTTCTATCTTCTTGGTTTTACAATTAACCTTACTTGCTGTTGCTTTAGATGAGGTTTCTTTGTTCCTCACCTTGTAAAAGCAGAGGATATATTCAGAATTCCGCTTACCTTGCGAAGAAGAGGAAAGGACAAACAACAATAAGAAACAAATTTGCAGAGTGCAGTAGCACGTAATCTTCTGAACAGTATCTCAGATTTGTTTTTTCCTAAAGAATGAATAGACAGTAAATATGTGAATGTTGTCATGCGGTTAAAACTGTAAATCTGCATTTTTACTAATTTGATATCTTTTGCTTTCCTTTTGTAGGAATGGAGGGGAAAAAACTTATTTCTGCAACAGACACACAATATTCTAGTGTGCTCCTTCAGTCTTTGAATGAACAACGTGGCCATGGACTTTTTTGTGATGTTACAGTCATCGTGGAGGACCGGAAATTTCGAGCTCACAGAAACATCCTCTCAGCCTCAAGCACATATTTTCACCAGCTTTTCTCAGTGGCTGGTCAAGTGGTGGAACTGAGCTTTGTAAGAGCAGAAATTTTTGCAGAAATTCTTAATTATATTTATAGTTCCAAAATAATCAGTGTCCGATCTGATTTACTCGATGAATTGATTAAATCAGGGCAGGAGCTGGGTGTTAAATTCATAGCTGATCTGGGCATACCTCCGGCTGAGGGCAAGAATGTGCCAAGCGAGGTCAAAGACAGCGCTTCAGAAACTTCAGCTGCTAGTCCAAATCAAAGAGATGCTGAAACACAGGTGACTGTAATCAGGCCAGAGGGTCAAGAGGCAGCAGATGGGATGCCGGTTATAACACAGTCATTCTCCTTACACGGCATAGAATATGAGACTACAAAAATTACAGTGAGGGATTCGGATGAGGAGGATGATGATGTAATTTTTTGTTCTGAGATTGTTCCTCCAAAAGAATGTACTAAAGACAAAAATGCTGCAAGCCAGAACCAGCCTTGCTCAAGTCCAGCTGGAGCTTCTGACCAAAAATCCTGTGGCAGTGGTGGCTCTCCCCATTTGACAAACAGCACAGCAGCTCAGAACCTCACTTTGTCTGCCACTCAGCTGAGCCCGAGCCAAACACAGTCAGGTGCTGAATCATTCGTCCCAGCAACGCCACAGCATTTTACTCCTAATATCATCGTGCTAAACAAGCCTCTGCTTAACTCATCGCTTGGTGCCAGCTCCTTGCATCAAACGCATGTGACTCCTACAATTAATTTACTTGAGGAGAACCAGCAGCCATCCAATAATGGCTCCATAACTGAAGTGGAACCAACTGCTGTTGATGATGAAGAGGTTGTTGAAGATGATATCATTAGCTCCTCTAGTCCTGGTTCAGTCAGCAGCAGCTCTTTGGTTCAGCAGTCTTCTGCTCCTAAGGCAGAGAGCACTGAAGGATCAGGTGTACAGAAAAAACAGGTTGTTACATTTTCACAAGAGCCATTTACTAAAGCTGGAGAATTTAAAATAAAAATCTCAGATGTCCTTTCCGGAAACAACAAGGAATTAAGTTTGGGTCTGACATCAAAGAATGTGGCAGACGGGCAGAAAATCATAACATTAGATACAGCAACCGAAATAGGAGGCTTATCCACAGGCTGTAAGGTGTATGCAAATATCGGTGAGGATACCTATGACATAGTCATCCCTGTGAAGGGTGACTCTGAGGAAGGGGAAGCCAAGCCTGATGACACACCCAAAAAGTCTGGCGATGACTCTCCAAGGGGGAAACGCATGAAAGTAAAGCACGACGACCACTACGAGCTCATAGTGGACGGCAGAGTCTACTACATCTGCATCGTGTGCAAGAGGTCGTACGCGTGCCTGACGAGCTTGCGGAGACATTTCAATGTGCACTCCTGGGAGAAGAAGTACCCGTGTCGCTACTGTGACAAGGTCTTTGCTCTTGCAGAGTACCGCACCAAGCACGAACTCCACCACACCGGGGAGCGAAGGTACCAGTGCTTGACGTGCGGCAAATCTTTCATCAACTACCAAATCACCGTCTCCCACATCAGATCCGTTCACAGCCAGGACCCCTCTGGGGACACCAAGCTGTACCGGCTGCACCCCTGCAGGTCCCTGCAGATCAGGCAGTACGCCTACATCAGTGACCGCCCCAGCAGCGTGCCGGGCATGAACGAGGGGGGAGTTGTCTATCGTGTTGGCTCAGGGAAGGATGGCACTGAGGGAACAACATCCAACTCTCCAGCCAAACAAATCACCTGGGATGACATTTTTGTTCCGCAGGGAAATGAAACAATTTTTAAACAAAACCCGTCAGAGGGAAGTACTGAATTTGAGTTTGTGATACCAGAATCTTACTGAAATGTTTGAAATGCTGGAAAAAAGGGATCAGTGCAGGAGCATTGCAGCTGTTTTGACGGAACTGTTGAAATTGCTGTAAAATCAAAGGTTAAAGTCAAAAGAAGTTAACTTGTTCTACCAAGTAACCAAATGGTAACACTTAGATGGACCATGTTAACTGCAATGATTTATGGAAGCAATTATTCAGAAAATTTACTTGAATAGAGAGTGGGACATTCTAAGGCACTATCAGAGTTTTCAGATATGTTAAATTTGATCAAAACATGAGGATTTGTGGCTTGAAAATGTACAATTCCTTCTAAAGAGCTAGAAATATTTCTAAACTAATTGAGGTGTTTCCTGTACCCATACTTACCATGTAAACCCTTTCTTTCATGTTAGCACTTTAATGCTGAATTCTGTTTAGATGTTAACCAAGAAAACAGTAAGATTTTTTCATCATAGTCTCTTGGTCGTGGAACCATTTAAAAAAACAATCCCACAACTCACATTTGTGAACAAGGGGCCAAAATACATGATCCCCTACTACACTGGAGTAGTCTGTTTTTGAGCTAGCATCCTAATTCTGCTTTTATAAATATTATGAATCATCTGTCTTCATGCAAAAAGTCTTGTCAACAAGCAATACTCAGTTAGGGCTAACTTGAATGAACTTTACTTACTCTTGGCAGTGTGATGAGCTAAGTATTCAGTGTCCTGGACCTTGTTATTTTACTCTTTTTGCAATGGGAAGAAACCAAACCCTCCAAAGCTGAATAGTGAAGAAGTGTAGAACACTTAGGAAGGAGATAATTTTACCTTCTTACAGCTTGAGAAATATTTTTCCGTTTTCTTACTGCTGGAAAAAATGCCAATAATTAGTTTGACATAAAGTGCTGTTCCTTTTTTTTTTTCCACTTCAAGAAGAAGGGCTTCAGTCCAGAATTTTGAAATTATAAAAATATTATTTGTTTTTAGCTGAAGACTTCTCAAAACTATGAATTCATGTAAGTGCTGTATTGGTTTAGCACTGAGACTGCTGAAGATCCTGTATGCCTGTTTGGCTAGATCTTCAAGTGTAACAGGGATTTGGATTTCACCCCACACTTGCCCCCATTTATACATTTTGAAAGATGAGGACTAAACCAACAACCAGAAAATACCCTTTATTCACCATGACCCAAAGTATAATTTCTTTGCAATTGTCTAGTTGTCAGCTGTTTCCAGGTTTGGGTTTATTATGTTGCCATTTTACTCTCCTTTCATTTGGTGCCTGTTTTAAGAGTTAAAAGATGAATTAGATGTCCAACTTGATCAGGAAATGGTAGAGAAAAACAGCTGTTTGCTGGAGTCCTAGTTTAGCATTTCAGAGTTAGTGACTTGTTGAATTTTTGTAAAGGTAATATGAAAACTCCTCAAGTTCTAGAGGTGACTGGGAAAGACTATTGTGCATAGTACTAGTTATGGAAACCTTTAATTGCTTAAATTGCAGTTACAGGTTTCTCTTTTATTTTTCTTGTTTTATGTTAGTATCTTGATTTTATGACTCTCAAAGTTAAAGGTTTTAGACATACAGTACTTTTCACAGAAAGGCACTTAAATGGTAAATAGTTCAAATATAAGTTGAGCTACAAAAACGATACAAGAAATCCATGTGAGCAGTGGTGGGAGGAGGATTTGTTTACATGGTGCATGTGATGCTCAGCACTTCTCCTTTGTCAGCCAAGAACATGATATATCTGATTATTTCCAGATCATATTGCTGACCCCTTTGAATACAAAGGGTCATGCTTTAAGTGTGGGATGTAACTGAGGTGGCATTTCTGCAGTCACACAGCATCCTCGTGGGGCCTGAGTGTGGATTGCCTGTGTTGTGCAGCTGGCTGGTGCTGTGGTGGGACTTCCTCAACTTCGTGAGAAGACAAATGCAATGTTATTTTTGTTATTGACATGACACATGTTTAATCACAGAATAGTCTTGAGTTGGAAGGGACCCACCAGGATCATTCAGCCCAACTCTTAAGTAAATGGCCTGTGTTGGGATCTGGAATTAAGCATACATTACAAAGTGCAGAATTAAACATAATGGCTATCACTATTTGCTGCTGATATATTTAAAACCTTAAATTAAACTGTGCCTAGTAAAGGTCTCTTTTTGGAGGAAAACTGGAAAATTAGGGCTTTGTAACTATTTTTGCTAGAAGACTCGTGCTTGCATGTGTCTCAGGGTCTTCAGTTTTCCTTGGAAGTGATTTTGATATCCAAAGTCCAGAGTTATGTAAAGCATTTTTTAATTTCACTTCCAGTATTTATTGGTTTGGAAACATGTAAAATCCATTCTTTGAAAACTTTTTATGGGGCCATGAGTAAGCTTTTATATTTAGATTTCTGGCTATTGCACTTACATTTGTGTTTTTGTTTGTTTTTGTAAGCATTTAACTTCCAGTTTAACTTAATGAAAATCTTATGTAAATATTAGGAAATTGGCTTTGGGATGATGGAAGAAAAAGGTTGAATCTGACAAAGCATTTATATAGAAATGAAAAATTTCAACAGACTAAGCTAGCAAACCTCACAGTCATTTATTATGCATATAAAACCATTTACAGATCTGCTGCAGAATATGGTAATGGTGGCTGCATCCTCACTGCCTGGTTTCTTTGGGGATACATACCATAACATTCCACTCTGTGAACTAAATAAATATTGAACAACATCTACTGCTTATTTATTTTGTCTGTTAAGGCATGCAACTTATAAAAAGATGCAGAAGCTGACAACTATATACATTGAAATCTGAGATCTACAGCTATTGCCTAGGAAATGTTCCACATGAACATTTCTTGGTTTTCCCCAGTCTGTGATGTATATAGTTGTACAGTCTTTCCTTAACATACTTTTTAAAGTTGTGTTCTACTTTTCATTAATCAACAAGTGGTATTAGTTTTTAGAGCTTTCTATGGCAAAAATAAAAAAGTTTAATTCTCCAGGTGAGCGAAGTATGTTTCTTTTTGATGGCAACTCAGTTTCTATAGTCTAACATGTTTGTAGCTTCCTTTTCCATGTCTTTGGGAATAGCAGGGAACCCACTGTGGGGGGGAACAGGGAGAGGTGGTTTTATTCGGGCCTTAGTTTTGTTTGTTTGTTTTGATGCTGTTTAATTGGTTTTGTCGAGCACTTTCCAAGAAAGCAAATCAGCTCAACAACCCCAGTGTGCTGTGAGCTGAATGCTGTGATGGATGGAGTGGATGGGAACTCTGAGCCTGTGCAACACTGACCAGCTGCTGGCATTGCAAATGAGCTCAAAGTCAACAAAACCCCTACCTAGGGACCAGTAAAACGTACATAGTGACCAGTGCTGTGCTTTCAGCTCACTCATGGTTTGGGCTCTTCTTACCAGCTGCTGACTGGTTGTGATTTGTAAGAGTTCCATTGTTGGTGACCTGGGGCCAACAGGAAATAGTTACTTACTTTGTGTAGACTTCTTATTGCATGTAGGAATGCCAAATTATGTTCTAGATGCCTTTATCTCCTTGGCATAGGGCTTCTGCCTCTTTCTGCTGACATCGTCAGGACAGAATATGCCCAAAGTAAGCAAAGGAGACACCAAGACTGCACTGGTTGGATTATTCAGATCTGTGTTAAGTGAAAAATCAGCAGTTATAACTTTAGAGGGCTTGAGGTCATGGTAAAACTGCAGAATTATCAAGTGCGGGGGCATGAGCGCCTTCAAAAACAGAACTTTAGGAGTTTTTGGCTAATCCTGGTAGAAAGATGTCTCAAATACAGAGAACAGAGATTTTTTTGGTTGTTTTGTTTTGTTTTTTGTTGGGGTTTTATTCCTTTGATTTTTTTAAGTGTAAATTTTAATCACTTTTTAAGAATAACCTTAAAGATGCTTGTAAAACAGGAAGGTTGTTAAAATGTAAAATAGAATTGGTAAATGTTTACAAAAGTCACACAATTTTATTTAACTTTGGCAAAGTAATAAAAGGGTACATATGAGTCACAAACTTGACATTCTCATAAGAAATGACAAATACAGTGCAGAATGTTGCAGTTACATTAAATGCTTTGTTTTACTCAAGCAGAATGAAACAGGTAATTCAACAGAAAATACCACTAGTAAGTTTTTAAATGTGAAAATGTTCTTGTCCTTTTATAGTGAATTTAAAGCAGCAATGTAATTTTTGCTAAAATATTCCTTAGAAAAAAAAGAGAATTTGGATAAGTTCCTAAGGTTAGTATTTTTCAACTCAAAACCAATGACACAATTCACCTTCTAACTGTTTGTCTGCCACTAAGTTATGTTCTCTTCAGGGTGTTCAGTCCTGTCCTGTGGTGTCCCCTAGTCCTTCTAGCCCTATTTAATTGACAGGCACAAATGGTACAGTGTTTGTCAGGAGTGGGACAGGACTGTTAGCTTTGATTTCAAAGATAAAGCAATAAAATGTTTTCTGATACTAAATTAATGTGACCTTCTGATTCTAGTTTTGTGGGGAGTTTTATCAAGAGAAGTACTGTCTGTTTTGAAATTGCCCACAATCTCTTTATCAAGAGATTCTTTACATCTCTTTAATTTAATAAAATGTAATATAAAATGGAGGATGCCCCAGTATATAAATTTATTTCCAGTACACAAATTATCGGAGCTGCACTTCAACATTCTATAGTAAAACAAAATGCCACCAGGATATGTTCTACATACACTACTGCTTTAAATCCTGTGAGCTGCATTCCTTTCTCCAGCTGTTTATTTCCCTTCTTACTGGAGAAAAGTCACGCTTGCTTCTGGATAAAGTGTCATCCTTTAATGAACTAATATACTGATTAGTATTTGACAGTGGAAATGATAAAGTTATACGTAGTCTAGCCTAAAGGCTTTGCAAATGCATAGGATTAAAAACAGCATTATAAAGTGTGGGTGTACTTTGAAAAGTGAGATCAGGGACTTCAGTGTTCGTTTTTCATGTTGACAGCATTTGAATTTTTTAGAATAGATTAAAAGTAGGTGCCACAGTTTAAAATCCAACTGGATTCTCCCCCAACCCCACCAGCATGTATTCCATTTTGATTCTGAAAACCAGATTTAACTTTTAGGTACCTTTTTGTCTGCATCAGTTGCAAGTAAAGGAAGGCAACTGAGGATTAGGGTCAACAAACTGATGCCAAGGAAATGATATCTTTAGGAAATAAGGAGTAAAATGTTAATGTTGTTTTTATCCCTGAAGTAAGAAGTTGAGAGCGCTCAGGTTGAGCAGGTCAGATCCAAACACTGTCATCTGAAATCACTTCCTGGAGTAGAACCACACTTTAGAGGTCAGTGTGTCACATATCAAAGCTGACCTTTTGTTATGCAAGATGCATGCAAAATCTGCTGGAATCTAGATCAATCAGCACAGTCATCAGCTGAAGATTAAATGAAAGTCACAACAGTAATTGCAAATTCCTCAGTTTTGTCCTATATTACAGGGTGTTGAATTTCATCCGTGTGAGACTTATATCTTGGAGAACATGTAGTGGATATTCCTTATGTGCAGCCCATAATACAGCTACTAAACCAGTGCTTATTCAGGGTGCTGATTCAGTCCATTAAAAAAGTTATAAGCTTAAAAAGAAATTCCCAACCACAGAAAACATAAACAAATAAATAAATAACATTTTTACTGCACCGTTTCAGTGACTTGTAGACGGTTCCAGATGTTTTTTATAGGAATACAAGGACAATTTAGGCAGTGCAACCACCCAAACTGTTGGACTTCAGCATTACTTACACAGAATTCAGAGAAAGAGAACTCCATTTCATCTTTTATCTTAAGAAGCAACCTGAAATAAAAACAGCTTGCCCCCCCTCAAAATAGCAATATTCTGATTATTTTGCTACACATGCATGAGGCTGTCCTATAATGTTATCCTTTTCATCAGGGTTACATTTTGAGGCACTGTCATGGTTCCCCCCAAAATTTTTCCAGTGTATTGGGCCAGCAAGTGATGTGAGCTAGGTCCTGTGTCCTCCCAGCCAGAATCCCAGCAACTGGAGCCCAAAGGCCAAACAAAACCAGTGTTGAGTGGTTCTGTCTGCAAGCACCCTCACCTCAAACAGACTGATAAACTCTAGCAACTATTGATCTTGGCTACCCTTACTTCAGCTTGGCACAAGATGGAGTAAGGCAGACCAGCATCTGTCATCTGTGTTGGATCACTTGATTAAAAATCAAGGACTACATGAACCAAACAGGCTGAAATTTAGGTCACCTGCTACTCAGTGACTCATTAAAACATCGGAAGTCTGTCCCCTTTGTCACGGGCTGTCATTAAAACTTCTAAAATAAGTCTCGCAAAAAAGGACAGTCCAATCTAATATTTTTATTTGCAATTAGCTTTTGGATTCTCCTGCTCCCTCCCACAGTAAAATATAAATACAAAATGTTCACACTTAATTTTGATGGCAAATATGTTTTTTCTTCTTTCCCACGTTCTTTATGGCGTGTAAGGTGGAGGCTTCTCAAAAGGTGGGAAATAGGGTGGTGAGTAACGAGGAGGTGCGTTAGAGGCCCACATATAGCTGGGGGATGGTGACAGGGACTGGGGGTCATCAGAGAGGCCAGAAGGAGTGGAGGCTGGAAACACGCTGGAATGCTGCAGGGAGACAGCAAAGGCTGCAATGTAACCATTTCCCAGTGGAAGTTACTGTATCAAAGTGAAACTTCATTACCAAACAGTTCAAAATTAACATGTCAAGGTTCACCTCAGCGAATTGTGTACATACAAATAACACTTCAGATAACTTGTTGCATTCAGAGTAAGCCCAGCACCTGTAAGGAGTGGCTTTGAAAAATGAGGCTCCTTGGATCCAAAATTGAAGATATTAAAAAAAAATTCCCATCACTTCTGTGTGCCTGCTGCATTTCACAAAGACTGGACAACTGAAAACTGATGAGTTCCTCTCAAATCTTGGGTGTCACACACCAGCAGTAGCAACAGTGAATGAGCTGCTCCAAAAACCAGATAACTGGGTCTGCCATTTTAGAGTTGTGTGTGAAAGCCAGGTTTCTGCAAGAGCCTAGGCTTCCTTAGGATTTCTGGTGTGTTGTTTTTCTCCTGTGAAAAATGTGTGGAATGAGTGGGAAGAATTCTTGCACCAGAGGGAGTGCATCCTTTGGAAGGGGTTTGAGAGGCAGGGCTGGGCTTGCTCCACGTGCTGTGGGGTGTCAGGAGAGAGGGGTCAGGGTGGTACAGTCACTGCTTGGAGCAGAGTAGGGCTCAAAGCAAGGGAGTCTGCACAGCCAGAGGCTCAGCTAGTGCTCCCATGCAGCCCCCAAGTTCCCTGGAAGATGTGCAAGGCTCAGACTTGGAATTTCATGTTAAAGAGGGACTTGGCTATATTAAATTTAGATGAGTTGAATTTATGCCCAGCTTTTGTGCCGTCTCCTGAGCCAGCACCTGTGCTCACAGCAGAGAGACCCAGACACTTTGATCTGTCTGGCTGAGCTGTGTTAGCAGAGCCCAGCAGTACTTCCAGTTACAAAGCAGGGAAACCAGCCATGCTGAGCTCTCTGCAGGTACTGGGGCTGCCCCACTGGCAAGCTCTGGGTCAGACAGAGCTTAGAGCTGCTGAGAAACTGAGAAAAGGACTTTGTAGCAGAGCTTGGTTTGGCATGCACTGAGGTTGGCATTTTTGCAACTGCAGGAAGTTATACAGCACCAGTGACTGCCCCAGGTTTCATGAATCTCAAAAATGAGTCACAAATACATCCTAGAAGTTCTGACTTAAGTGTTCAATTATATTTAGGAGCCCTGACAACAGCATTGTCCAGTGGCACTAGCAGCAGACCCAGGAAGGTTTAGAACTCTTGTTAATTTAAAAAAAAAAAAGTCTCCTGTCGTGGTGGTTGTGTGATGTGTTAATTAACATCACCCCTGTGGTAACATCCACCTGCCAGAAGAGCAGAGAAGGAAATGAACTCATCTGCTTCAACGAGTGAAAGCTGATGTTGACAGCAAGGTTCACATGGAACTGCTGTTTCCAACAGCACAGCTCCATAGCTCAAAGAGGAAGGGATGCTCTACAGCAGGGGGGATGTTTGCAGGGACCCCTCTTAGGCCAGCTGAAGCATGTGGAAAATAACGACAACAAATCAGCTTTTGAGGCATCATGTGTCTTCAGGAGCTCAAACAGCTTGTCTCCAAAAGCTCTTCTATTTCTCTCAGACACAGTAGTTGGCCTAATAAAATCTAGTGCCTGAACACCTGGCTTTGGCTCTCTCCTCAGAACACTGCAGTGCCAGAGGCAATGCCTATTTTTAATGTGATCTCTCCTTGTAGGTGATGGGCAGGCAGGCAGCAGGTCCTCCCTCTTGCCTTCACTTCAAGGACAGCTTTCAGGGAAACCCTGCCTTAGTAAGAGAGAGCACTGCCAAGGACCAATGCCTAGTAGGAAAATTTGGTATCTTCTGCAGGACCTAGAAAATTAAACTGTGTGAATGACAGGAAGACAGGCCCCCAGAGTCCTGCAGACTGCCTGGATTTAACCTTGCTGCTGAACAAGGAAACATCCTGTCATGTTGCCCACCTGAAAGTCATAAGCAGAGTAGGGAGGCAGGTGAGGAGTGCTGTGGTAGTAGGAGTTGTAAGATGTCACTTGTGGCCTGGAGTAGTAGGTCACTGAAGGGTGTGCATTTTCAACACTGCAGTTCAGCGTAGGGAGGGAAGGAGTCTATCAAAACAAAAAGAAGAGAGTATGAGGCTGAAAACCCAGTCACAGAAAGCTGACAGCTGCATGAAAGCAGAAATTATTTAAAGGAGCACTGTGTGTCTTTAGATGACAACTCTGTTGCATTAGCAACTGGCAATCCAGTTCCCTCTCAGGCAGCAGCTACATTCCAAGGTCACCTCATTCCACAGCCACTGATTGTTTCAGATTCCAAACAACAAGCTGGCAGTAGCCCAGTGCACACCAGTACTCACACAAAACAGATTCACTTGTTCACAAGTAGGAGACATTATTCATTACTTCCAAATTACTCTGTTATTTGGTGCACTTTGTGCATTGCTGCTCATTTCTATACATCTTTGTGTGCAGAGGCTCTCTGGTCGGACTCAGATCTCCCAGGGCTGTGATGCACAGCTGGGAATGTGTCTCCTGTTTTATTTGGGAAGATATTGGTGAGTCTGAAAAGAGTTCAGAGTTCTGAAACAATGTACCCTTAGTGCAGGGCCCAAGATTTCTTTGTAAGAAAAACATATAGCCAGGACAACAAATCTCTTTTCTGTGTGAATGTTTTTGTGTTATTCCAAATGAGTCACAAATGAAAAAGCCCCAAATGTATCTGTTGAACATTCAGCTCTATCCCTTCATTTGTGCAGTTTAGAACAAAACTCTATGGAAGGTAACAGGCAGCCTGGTTAAGGGAAGGTATTTCAAAGCTCACCTTGTTAGAACAGTATTTTTTTCATTATCTGAAGTTTGGTTTTGATCCCCAGTTCACCCTCTCAGGTTCTGCACCATGATGAAATTAGATGGAGATTTTCAGCCTAACACAGTCTGTAAAGCTCAGACTGCTACTACAAAATCAACAATGAATGAGCAACCACCACACTTTTCCTTGTAGAATGTGAACACTATGAAAAGGAAGATCAATTTTTAAGAAAGAGCTTATTTTCAATCATCCTGGTATTGCCAGTGCCTCTCTGATGGTTCCTTTTGAAAATACAGTCTCCAAATTCTGTTAATATTTTCTAACTGTGCTCAGATGGTGACAAGATCAGAAAAGTGAATCACTTGCACTTTTTCATTATAGTTATTTCTTGCCCTTCTTCCCACCCTGACTGAAGTAATGCATAGATCATTTGCATTGAAACACCAATAGCTTCCATGATCATTTTTAAAGGCAATTTCCCTGATTTGGTTTCTTTAATGCACTGAGAAATTGATATCCTCTTACCATGTCTTTAAAGCCTCCAAGTATTGCTGCTGTAATGATCCCTAGGAACAGCCCAACTATGTTCAGAATTGTTGCTGACCAGAGCAAGTGGTAAAGGTGGATGATGTCCTGGCAGCTGCTGACATCAATGTACTCATAGTACCCTCCAGAAATCTCTACTCTGCTAGATTAGGAAAAAAACAACAGTAATGATAAAAAAAATGCACAACATATAAAACCTAAGCAGTAGTGCTGGACAGTAAAATGCATTCTGCAACTCAGTGATAACTTGGACCTTACTGCCGAGGGAGAGGGGATAAATCCTCCTGGATCCCATGCTTGTGGCATCCACAATCTCCCTGCACAAAGGGAGTTCTGAAACAAATTGCTTGCTCTGTTCTGAAACAAATGACTTTGTGTCTGAACCTGCCTGTTATTTTTTTCATCTCAAATCTCCACAGAGGTCCTGGAAGCTTACCAAGGACAAATGGGTCTTGGAATTACCTTGGGAAATCAGAGTGTGCCCGAGGAGCAGCAGCTGCCCCCCAGGCAGTGCTGGCTGCTCCCCAGAGCCCCAGGGCAGCTGGGTGGGATCCAGGGGCCAGCACAGCTCCTGCCTGGCTCGCAGGGCTTGGCCACCAAGCAGCTCCAGCCCCTCACAGCTCTGCAACAACCTGGGCTGGCTGGAGCCTGGCACCTCGTCCTTCTGCTCACACTCTGAACCTTTTCCACACACAGAAAAGAGAGAAAACTCGGTCAAATCTGGTCAGGTCATTATTTTGGAAAAGGAGAAGCAACTCCTGCAGCACGTGGGCTGAAGTCTTGCAGCAGAATTCTTCAGGAATGACCTCTCTGACTGCCGGGTGGGGAACAGGCTGGCCTTCAGCACGGCTTACCAGTGGCCTGCAGCAAATAGCCCTTCAGAAAATATATTTATCAGGGACAAACAGTACCAAGAGCTTATGAATGACTTATCTCCCAGCTCTCACGCAGGGTTAGGCTCAAAGCACATGAGAGCTTTGAGGAAAGGGGGAAGAACTGGCTAATATCTAAGGTCAAGAAGCAAGAGCTGCAGGTCCAGCTCCTCAGCAGACTCCACAAAGTCTGGAGGAAACTGCCCCCTTTCACAAGGGTCACCCTCCTCTGCTGATTACTCAACTTCTGCCTTTTTACTCCCACATCTCATTTAAGGAGGCCACTGCAGGAGACATTCACAAGGAGGAGATGAGGATTTCAATCAGAATCGAGGCACCTCAGGTTACAAAAACCTGTGTGCCGGCTGGCACAACCTCTGTGTAACCTGAGCTCCCCGTGACCCTCTAACAATAACACCTGCGTGTGCTGCTTGCAAGTGCTCGCTCCTGTGGAGATGAGTGAGAGCACGGATCCCTCAGGCAGAGCACCCCGCGATGGTCAGCGTGTCCTGAGCAGCGGGAAGGGGCTTGTCCCGCCGCCAGAGCCAGGCTTCCCAGCATCAGGAAGGATGCAGGATTGCTGTCACATTTGCCGTGATTTCCATCCTTTACACGTGCACTAACCAGCCTTGAGTGTCCGTGCCTCTCTCACTGAGACACCAGCCAGCACCTCCTCAGTGCAGGATGTTTGTGTGGTCAGCAAGATTAAAATAACAATAACTGATATCCTTCATCATAGAGGGGAAAGTGAGGCAGGGGCAGGTCTCAGAACCAGGACTGGGGAAAAAACCAAAATACCGACAAAAACAAAAGAAAAAGAAATACAAAAAAGTTTCAAGCTTTTCCATTCTATTCCAATCAGTTCCTCCAATCAGTATCCTCTCTTCAGCTAATAAAAAGGGATTGTGTTCTGTAAACTACCCAAGGAAAGCAAGAGCTTCATGCCTCTTTCACACACACAAAGTCCTACGGAGACCGGGATCACTTCCCTGCGCAGGGAACCACCCACCCTGTCCCAGCAGCAGCTTTTGATCCTCCTCCACCACAGTCAATGATTTAAGTGGAGGCCAGCCCAGCTAAGTACTGTGAGAAATGCTAAGCCTGAAACAGCCCTAGGCAAGAGGCAGCAGTAAAAAAATCAATTTATTAATGCCTCGCTAACACACATTGGACACTCCACAAGGTATAAGCAGCACATGCTGTAAATGAAGCTGGCTTAGGCACAGTAGCCAGATCTCAGTGGTGTGATGGCTCTGCAGTGGTTCTCGATTGGGAACCACCTTCTGCCTCACCCACAGTGCTGGTGCTTCCATGCCCGTGTGAGCACGACAGACATTCACTGGGCAGAGAGGACACTGGCTTGTGAAGGCACAGGGGGCACAGCTGCTAACTCTCCTCCCTGCTGGCACTGGGGGGAATGGAATGGTGGCAAGGTAAAGAAGAACAGTGTCCCAGGTTTTTTGCATCTTCAATATTCTCAAAGAAAAAAACAAAACCCAGTGCCAACAGAGAAGGGAGGTGTTAAGACAAGCAACTCAATAGGTGGAAAACCCGAGCAGGGCACCAAGCACGAACGTAATGGAAATTCCTGTGCTCTCATTTTTCCAGCTGGGCTGGCCCAGAGCATGCTCGCCCATAGCTGAGGTGGCCTTGGGGTGTTTCACACCCACCTTCACCTGGTTAGCTTTTGTCTGGGACTCCTCCTTGCTAACAAACACAGCTCAAGGTCCCTTCCCACAACAACTGCCATTAACTCATCCTATCCTGCAAACCAGCTGCAAGCTATTGCCAAGGAGCACGACCACTGCTCCCCTTCCCATGGCCAGGACTGGCATTTTTGGCTTACTTCCCACAGTTGTACAGGTCACAGCAGAAGCAGGTATTGGTTTTTATTTTCGGTGTGCAGGGGGCACGGCGCTGGGGGTGACAGACCGCCTGCGTGAACACAGAAAAAAACCACATGAAGCACAGAACGACACAATCCCCAAACAGTTTCTGCTGCTGTTTGGCCTGCTGTAGTGTAGAATTCTCAGTGATCCCCACATCAGCCCCAGGCAGATTTTTCTTCCCTTATCTCGCTCCCACAAAGCCCTCCTGTGGGAACAGAGATGCACTGTCTGGAGCAGAGCAGCATTTCCTCTCCCATGGGGAGCTCACGGACAAGCACGTGCCTGCAGAGGAAGGAGATTCTGCTACTGCTGCAAGCAGCCAAGGCCTTGCTGAACTAACCCACCTCACCCCAGGGCAAGGCAGAGCAGAGAGCTGTCAACAGCACGGCCCGAACTGAGAGCAGATTCCAATAGTGACACAGAACTGGCCAAAGTGGTTAATTGTGTGTGCCTGTGGGTGCTAACACACAAGGACACTCCTTGGCCTGAAAAGAGAGTGAACTGCTCCCACACTGCTGCCTAGCATCTAACTTTGCACCCTCAAGCAGGCCTTCTAATTTGGTATATAATGCTTATTCAGAAGTACCTAACTACCTGTGACTTGTGAGGAAAGCTCTGAGACAGTGCTCAGCAAAGGCAGACAGACATCCATACACACTATCAGTATGTGGCAGGATCATCCATCCCCACCAGGCTTCTCTATGGAGAAGACAACAGGAGCGGCGCAGAGGCTGATACTTGCTGCTCATATCCACAGAAATTATCGCTGTCTGAACCCTTAACCCTCCACCCAGCTCCTATGGATGCACAGCTGAAGACCTAGAGAACCTGGTGAATTTTCCTATCCTACATCCCCTTCTCTCCATCTGCTCTGTCACTGCTGAGGCAGTACATGGAGAACCCCCCTCCTGAGTGCTCCCAGCACCCTGCTGCCACCCCAGGCCCAGCCTCCCACCCCCTCCTCACTCTGCAGACCTCCAGGACACTGGAGCAGGTTCCTCCCCCTGCTCCAAGCAGCTGGGCCCTTAGCAGGACTCAGCAGGACCTGCTCTCACCTCTGGTGGGGTCGTGCTCTTGGAGTAGTACTGACACCGCCCCGCGTACAGCGGCCGCAGATCCTGCCAGAGAGAAAGCACCAGGCTTAGCCCTGCAGCAGAAGCAAACTCACCCAAAGGGGCTGGGAAAGGGACCACACTTTAGAGAGACCCTGATCTCACTCCAGCACCTCATGCAGCCAGAGCTCTGCAGCCCCCACGCCAGTCCCCTGAGCCCGGGGTGATGTTTAACCCTGGTCCTTGGAGGCATGATAGTGATACAGCCAGGATGGGAGGTGCAGTCTCTTAACCTGGGCTCTTTGGGTGACAGTGGCCATCCTGAACTGAACAGACACAGACCAGGTCTGCTTGACCTATTTCTGAGGGTTCTTCTTGCTGAATCATAGCAAATTTTCATTAATTGTTCACAAATTTCTCCTTCCTGTGCTCTTCAGTGTCTTGTGGGAAAGCTCTGGAGGATCATCAACATTCCAGCCTGCAAACATGCATTAATGCCTCCCTTTGTGGCAGCTTGATCTCCAAGGCAAAACCTCATGGAAAGCAATGCCAGACATGTGTCCACATCAGCAAGCCCTTCCCAGGAGCAGCCAGACCAGCTCTCCAGGTGTCTGATCCAAAGCTCAGGCTGGCAGGGTAGTGGCAGCAGCTGGCAACAGGAAGAATCCTTTGTGCTGGTGTGGCAGAAGCACGTTTCCAGCAAGGTGGTGACATTTTTGGACTGTCAGGTGGTAAAGTGAGGCCAAAAGCCCATCTGTTCACCAAGAGGCAGAAACCAAAGCCTCTGTCATCACAACTGCTCAGCTCTGGATGTCCCAGACACGCAGCCACCCCCAGAGCCAGCTGGGAGGAGCTGCCAGCTCATGCCACAACCCAACCCATGAGGTCACACCCTCCCAAAGGGGGTCAGAGATGGCCCAGACTTGCTGGTTTCATCCAGACAGACAGACGGACACCCATCACACAAGTGAGAGGAGCTGCCCCTTGCTCTGCCAGCAAATCCTGCCATCCAACCACCTTTCCACCACTGGAATGCTCAGGGGCAGGAAAGAAGAGCCAGCTTCACAAGGAGCATAACTAGCCAGCTGACACAGGGAGTTTCCATTTCATGGGTAATTCTGACCTTCTGAAATTCTTTTCCATTCTCATACAAATAAACTCCAAATCTGTCTTTTTAATCCCTTTTTGCCAAAAATTTCAAAAAAAGTCATCAAACTGCAGAGTTGCAGGACAAAAAGCGGTTTGCAGTTACAAATTTCAATCAAAAAGCAGAAATGGAATTGTGTCTTTTTATTTGTATAATAATAACTAAAGCTTCTGCACATCCCACTGTACTAGTGATTGGTCATGACAGCAGCAGCTCATAATTTTTTAAGTCACCAAATGGAAACTGAGAACCTACTGCAAATGTTTCCTGTTTATACTGCAACGCTTCAGTGAGCTTGGTATCAAATTGCTTCATTCTACTACAGCATCCAGTGATTCCCTCTGCATTAAGAACCAGCTCTGCCAACATTTAAAACAATATAGATGCTACTGCTCATATCTTGTCCCTTGGCAATAGCTGTAATTCACATTACATCTTAAGTGTTCTGATACTCAATAAACACATAAAGCCAAAAAAACCCAAAGCAAAGCTTTAAGATCTTAGTGCTTTCCACTAATTTTAAATATTTTTTTTTAAATGATAACATTTTTCTAAAGCTTGTGATTTAAAGCAGCATTCAGCACATGATATATATTTACAGGGTTTGATGTAGGCTGATACAGGCTTGCAGACACCATCACTTGTTTTCTTAGAGTAAAAGCATGGCAGGACCTGTGTTTCCCTGGCAGCACTTACGATGTGTCTGGCAGCAAAGACGCCGTCTACAATGGCACAGCAGAACGCGGCGATCACACCAAAGCTGATGAAGACGATCGATGCAACCAGCTGAGAAAGGAAAACAAAGCAAGGTATCACCTGCCTCTCCACAGCCCAGTGATCAGTGCCCTCTCCACAAGGATATGTAGAGCACAGTCGATAAGCCCTGCAGCAATCAATGACCCAAATGCCGGCCCGGGCTGCGCTGCCTGCTCTGGCTGAAGGCCCTGGATGCGTGTCTGCTCTGGCAGAGTGGCAGGAGTAGGAGCATTGTGCCAGACTGGCTCTCTGGGGGCTTCATAGAGTAATGCATAATGCAGGTTTTTTCATTACTCCAATAGGCTAAACTTGGGCTGAGGATACACCTCCTCTTCTGGCTGCTGCTGTCCTTAACTGTCCCCTGGAGAGATAGAGGATTTCTTCTCTGCTCACTCTGGAGTGCTGTGGGGAGCTGCTCCTGTGAGCACTTCCTGAGCTGGCAGGATGCAGGAGACCGCAGAGTGTGAACCTCTCTGCTGGGACTGTGCCTTCAGGGGCCAGCACTTGGATGCAGGCACAAGCACAAAGCCATGAGAGCAGAGGGCAGTGACCAGCCCGTGCCATGGGTGCTGTACACCCTCACAGCAGCCTGGCTGGGCTCCTGGCGCCAGGCTGTGCCAAGCACAGTCCATCCAGCTCCCACTGGAGAGCTGCAAGGAGAGAGACTTCCCCTCACCTGCAGCTTGAGAAGGGCAGTCAGACAGGCATGATCCTTTCCACTGGCCCCGTCCTGCCCATTCTTAAAGTTAGGGTGAAAGCATTCAGCAGGTAAAACAGAAATAATCTCCAATCCAGGTATGAGAAACAGTGTCTATTCCCACAAGACCACTTCAAACACCACCGCTGCCAGAGAGCCCTGCTCAGCTGGGGGAGCCTGCACCAGTGCTGACAGAGCCCCTCTCACACCTGAACTCAGCCCAGCTGCTGCCCCGGGCTCCTGAGCAGCTCCTCACACACAGAGCTCCCAGCACTGATCCCAATCCCCTCTGCCAAAGCACACTGGGGAGATCAGCAGGGCTGCAGGGGGAGGGCAAGCCCAGCATTCAGACAGCCAGGTTCACCAAATGCAGCTTGGGGAACAGCTTTCAGTATTACTTCACATTCACTGAAATACGTTATTTCAATATATAGACAGTATTTCAGTGTAAAGAACAGGAAGCTCCCGGTGGTTTTCCAGCTCTGGTGACTGAAACCTTCAAGTGTCAGCTGCTGGCAGCTGTAAGAACTGTTTCTCCACAAGTACAAAGGTGACTCTGGTCATGGGGGAGCTGCAAGCAGTAGTCAAAGCCTCTCCAGCCCAAATACAAAGCTAACAGTTATCCCTGCCAGCACTGACAGATACCTCAGGTCTGCTGACTTGGGGATGTTTGCTTTAAAGACCCAGGAACTAAGTTTGCTTGAAAACCTTGGCTCCTGCCACTGCCCAAGGTTCCAGCTCTCAGAAAGACAAGCCAATCCCCCGGACAAATACAATCCAGAAGGATCCTGTGTGTGTTTTTAAAGTACCCCAGGATTTTTAGGTTAATCACACTGTTATCTACATCTCCCTAGGTGAAAAGAGATCTTGCTCCAGTAACCTCATGTATAGACCAGATCAGCTTGAACAACCGCTGGAGATGCCAGAGGGCTCACCTGGGGCAGTGGAAATGGCTTACTTAAAAGTGAAAGAAAATAAAGGGGTTTTCTAGATGAGGCAAGCATTCAAGGCACAGGCATTGGACCTGCAGCAGCAGAGAGAGCAGGCAGTGGAGGTGTCATGACCACAACAGGCTGTTCCTGGAATATTAGATGCTGTGCCACAAAGTGCTAGCAGATGGCAGCAGGTGACAAGTTTTCCAGGACCAGATCCTACAGTGATCCTGTTTCTGTCAGCTGTAAACTCCTGCATTTCTTCCCTACCCTTGGCATGTCTGGATCCCAACTCACACCCTCCATTACAAGGTCACACTGTCTCACTACCAAACCAGGGAAACCACACTAGCCGAGAAAGTCCAGTTTGGGTGGAAGACACCGGGTTTATGGCTTAGGTTATTTTGTAGCAAGTTTAGTGTTTCTCAGAACTGTCTTTTGTTTCATACACACATGATATTTTCCCTAAATAGCATGAGCCTTAGAGATGGGAAGTGAGCCAAACACTAAATATATACAATTAGGGAATTTGTCAGTCATCTCTGCTCACAGACAGGAGCTGCTAATATGGTGGTTTAAAATAAATACAAAGTTAATGATACTTTCATAGCAGCCCTACCAAGAGGTAAGTATCTGATGCTCACTTTATTTACATTACAGTTTTCTCCCTCTCAGATGTAGAAAGAAAAGCCTGAAAACCAAATACTGCGAATTTATGGTAGAGAAAAAAAATCAAACAGAAACATACAAATGGAAAGGAATGAAAAAGAAGAAATGTCTTTAAAAAGAATGTCTTTACAAACAAACTGTGGGCCTGATGGTAGACAAGGCCAGACATGGAGAGGAGAAAGAAGCAGTGGGGGGAACCATAAATTCCATAGGAATTCCACTCATTGACACAGACAGTTACTCACTGGAAACTGTGCTAAATCTCTGGATTTAGAGAAAAAGAACAGAGACACAAGGAAAAAGAAAAAAGGGGGGTATACATTAGAAGGGGGTATTAGGGGTTTCAGGAAGTCTGTACCTCTCATGTAGCTCAGCCAATGGGGAAAGAGAGGGGGAAGTGAGGCTGGGAAATGAGGATAAAAAAAGAGGCTGTGTCCCCTAAGCATTTTGAGAGACCCCAGGGGAAATGAGCCATGGCCTCGCCCTTTATTCAATAAAGTTATAGGACTCTGTCTCCTTTTTCGACATCAGTCTCTACTGTTTGTGAATTAATTTTCTTGACAAAATTAATTTTAAAAATCCCAGTTTTCAACTTGCCAACAAGATTATTTTTGATTTGGGGTTGCTAATACTGTTACTGCAGCAAGCAGAAGTCCCTCTCTAGAGCTGTGTGGTATCATTGACTGATCCTCACTCCTGTAACTCCAGATGAAGTCAGCCACACCAAGGAGCATTCAGACAACAAAGGACAAACTTGGTTTGGGCAGGGCAGGAGTGTCCTGGGCTGAGGTTCCCTTTAGGTGATGGTGCAGCCCCAGATGAGCTGTGAAGGTGCTGGTTCTTACTCTCCATGGCACAGATGATTGTCATAAAGGTGTGTGAATTGCTGACTCCTCGCTTGGAATCTGCTGAGTGGGCAGTGGGGTGTGTGCCAGAGCTGCCTGAGCAGCTCCCTGTGGACACAAAAGCCCTTCCCTTCCCTTCCCTTCCCTTCCCTTCCCTTCCCTTCCCTTCCCTTCCCTTCCCTTCCCTTCCCTTCCC
>JAYDZK010000274.1:28121468-28137930 GCA_034509185.1 Euphonia xanthogaster
GGCACCGCCGGCGCTCCGCTGCTCGCCCCGGCGCCCGCCGCGGCGGCCCCGTCATGCGGGAGGCTCGGGCGCCGCGCTGCCGCGGAGCCCCGCAGGGTTCCGCTCGGCTTAATTTAAATCGGCTTTGGCCATTAAATTATAACTGGTTTCCTGCCCGGGGAAGGCGTTCGGCACTTTGTGTTCAGCTGCGCCTATTTCCTCTGGGCTGTCCCCCTTCGCCGTTTAGTGCATTTATTTATTTATGTATAAGGCTGTTCTCCAGATTCTACATAGCACTGTCCGTGGTGGGGAAGAAAGATCACCGCAGTTTTCAAGCGTGTTGTTTTCAAAACTGGGGGTCTTAATGTGCGTTTTCTATTGCTGTATGTACGAAATACAGCACAGTGACAATATGTGTGTGGGGAAAAATATGTTTATATTCGTGTCCTCACTGTTCTGTGGATTGTTTGTTGATGTGGAGATCTTGTTCCTTTCTTAGTATGTTTTTGTTTTTTTCTCTTTAACCTTTTCAGTGCACATCACTACAAACCAGGGAATTTGAGAAAAATAAAATTCTCTTTTGGCCTCTATAATGCCAAAATAAAAGAGAGTGTGGTACATGTAGTCAGTAATAGAGTTACATAATTTATTATCGCTTATTTTGTTCCTGGATATATGTCAGGAACACGGAGAGAGTATTTATAACATTTTTTTTTTCTCCTCCCTTTTCTGGGGTGATGTGTGACAGTCTTTGCACTAAACTACATTGCACTAGAATATTTGCAAGAGACTCAGCCCTGAATCACTCCTGTGCCCGAAATGCCATCAGGGGCCTTACCTTGCTTCACTTTGTTGATGTCCAGGGCTGCTTCCTGTATGCTCCAAAATTTCTTTTGTAGATTTTTTTTCTGCCCCAACACTTATTTTATTATTTTCTTTTATTATTTTCTTTTCTTTTTAAAAAGAGTAAGTCCAACCTCTATAAATATTTCAGTAGTAGTTATTTACAGCGCTAAGGTACAGAAGGAAATCTGTGTCATGGATGAATTAAAAAAACCTTCTTCCTATATGCAGGTGAGCTGTTTGCTCACATCTTCGACTTCTTTGGAAAAAATGTCTTTATGAGATGAAAATCTATGGTTGCAGCATCAGGCCATAAGGCATGATGTCATTATTAGCATATGAAAGGAACAATCCTAATGGTGCCTTTCAATCAACGCTGCTGTTCAGGCTCTAGATTTCCAAAAATGTGGTGGTTGCTTTTGTGTCAGCTGGAGCTACCACAGTGGATGTTAGATGTTAGTCCACATGTGTGTGTCTATCTTTCTGTCCTTACTTATATCACCTTAAAATGGGCTCTGAGATTCCATGGAGCTCATACGGTTGACTGGCAACCACTTTTCAACTTCTGCTTGGTAGTAGTTTAACTTGACAGAATTGTAGTTGAAAAGCCTCCCTTCTGTCCATCTGTCTTTATGAAAACAGCCTTCAGAGCAAAGCCCTGGTTTGTTAGCACTATGGATTTAGTTTGGCTTGGAGCACTTGCCAGCCTCTGCAAGGACCCTCTGGCTTCCTTAAAGACCTATTGCTTTCTTGCTCTTTGTTTTTGGAGTGAATTTAGCTAATGGTCATTTCTATTTGTCTTAGGCTTCCAGTGTTTTTTCAAACCTGGTAGAATGTACAGTGTTGCACCTTTAAGAAACTCTATGGTAGTACAGTGGCTGCCAGCCAGAAACAATATACTGTTTTGTCAGATTTCCTGAGAAGAAATGGAATGAATTTTGTCTTTTCCCCTTTATAAGATTAAGTAGTAATGCCTAACGGAAAAGAAATTAACTTTTTCCTTTATGTGCCAACATGCTTTAAACTGCAGTTAAAGCTTCAATATGCTGCAAAATAAGGGGGATTTCTATGTATGAGACTCAACCTGCAGATTAAGTTCTTGAATAATTATGTGTAATTCCTGTCTCTTTTCCTTTTTTTAAAATCTAACTCAGCATTTTGTTTGTTCAAAAACTTATTCAGTTAGACAGTGGCAGAATGCTTAGGATATTGCATTTACTCCATTGGCTAATGAAGCACCTGTTTGGGGAATGTTACTGAATCATTGAAAACGAGATGTAAAAATAATGTGCTTAAAATTTAGTAGCATGTTCAAATTCAAAATCCTTTCTTTGAGACTGTATCCCGAATACTGCCCTATCATAGCATGGAGTGCTCTGGGTGGCTGAGCCTGATTTTGTTTGATGCTGCTGTCATTGTGCATGGCATGGTCATAACCTTTGCCTTCATGTTGTCCCTTGCGGATCAGGGGAGGAGAGGCTGCAGTGTAGCCACCACCAGAAGGAAGTGTACTCATATCATTACCAACAGATGGAACAGGATTGACTGTTTCATGTAGAACTTCTCCAACCTAACAGGAAAGAAGACGTACTCCTGCAACCTTGGGAGTGTGTTTGGTGCCTTGAAGCTACTTGGTGGTATGTGAGGTGTTTCTCTCATCATATCAGGGCCCTTTGGCATTTGAGAGTGACATGATCTCCTATTTTGATATTTGAGTTTAGTATCTGAGAAAAGTTCCTTGTAATTTCCATTGAAATTGAGCTAAATTGCATGGTTTATACAGACAATGATGCAGGGCATCTGTGATGTGCCTCCACATCAGCTTGTTTGTGGTCTGTTGGAATATCAGTGAGGAAAAGGCTGACAATTCCCATATCTCTGGTAACAGGACAGAAAATGGTGATACAGCTTTGTGTAGAATGGGTGCTGTTCCAAGGACACATCTTTGGGAAGTAGGATATGATGCTAAAATACTGTATTACTTATAGAAGAGTTCAAGTAGCAGTTTTTGGTTTTCCATTTCTACAGAAATGTAGACATCAGTTCTTGAAATGTGTCTTTTCTTAAAACTGGTTGCATTCTGGAAGAAAGCGCAGCAGTTGCATGCTGTCTTCTGAGTAGTTGTGTTACATGACTGCAGTTGGATTGTGAATTCTCGTGTTGGTTGAAGATGGTCACTCACATTACAAGTGGATGTGTGTCAGTCATCCTTTCCAGCACCTAGGAATCCTGTTACTTGGTTTGATAATGACGTTGGTGTTAGGTTTCCAAGTTCTGCTGACAGGATGAACACGTTTAGCTTTTGGAGCAAACGGGTGGTCCCAGCCTTCATTTCACTCCGTGTTCCCTTGGAGCTGTTCCTTCTCACGGTACCTGAGGAGAAAATGACAAGTGACCCAGGCTAAGTCTGATTTGGATGTAGCTGTTGGATTGTGCCACTATTTGAGTTTTGTTACATTTGCACAGTTTTGTGTTACAACTGTATTTTCTTATGATTGGGGAGGACTAGAATGCTGATAGCAGTTGCCTAATGAACAACAATACTTGTATTTCATAATTTCTTTCATAAATTTGCATTAAGTAGGCAGCTTTGAAAAAATAGGCAATAATTATGTTTGAAAGAAGGAGAGGTTTGGAAGAGATCTTTTCTTTGAAGTGTAATTACCCATGTTTCTACATGGCACAGTTGCAGCTTGTGTGTGTGAAGCAGTAATAATGGAAATGAACTTGAAATCGAAGCGCGAGTCCATCATCATTTGGCCAAAGACCCAACTAGTGCAGTCAAACCAAACCTAATAGCTCAAATGGTGCATTATTTGTACTTCAGAACTAAGGAAATACCCAAAAGTGGATGATTGATGGGTCATCTGAATTGTTTGCTTTTGGAGGAGTCATTGTGACATAATGAATCATTTGGGGCTTTGTTCATGCTATTAGCACTGGAAATGAAAAGAGTGCTCAAAATAAAGATTAGGATGTTGAAATAAAATTAAAAATAACTATTGTTGAGCTGGTGTTTCTTGATGTTGCATCATGAGATCAGCAGGCAAACTGGGGAGTTGTTCATACAGTGTTTTGGTTCAGATTTCTCAAAGTCTGTGCCTCCTTTCATTTGTGAAGTTGTAAATACATACACATAATTTGATTTGTGGACTTTCAGTCAGAAGGACTTTAATAGCATTGTCAATATCCCTATATACCTTGTATTGACCACCAGCGAAAGATATTAGGTAACAAAAATTAACATTTCAATAAGAAGCCCACCTAAATATTGCATGGAGGACAGTCAAATGTGTTTTAAGTGCTGTGGTGGCCAGGATCCATTGGCTAGGATCCACTTGAAAAATCAGATTAAAAGTTTTTGTGCTTGACAAATCCAATGGCATTAGTTTAAAAATTCCCTGAAGGCTAGTATTGTAATTAGATGATCCCAAAGCATACAGCAGTAAATTTCATTTTCTTCCAGGAATGACCAGCAGCATCTTTAAAAAAATAAAACATTGACTGATCCTTGTCAGATAGAGTAGCCACAGTAGGAAAGAAGAGTTTTCCAGGAATAAATGTGACAGCTGAAGCTGCAGCACCTCATGGTGAGTGGAGTGGATCAGCCATAGCCTGGTGGGAAGTGGTATGGTCTGTAAGGATTCTGCTGAAAAAATGCTCAAAAGTGATAATTCACTAGGTGCCTCATATCAAGGGCATTAGATATTGCATGCTGAGCATAATAGTGTTAAAAAAATTACAAAACCAGCAACTCCCGTTGGATCCCGATTGTCACAAAAGTCCATCTTTGAGTGATTCCTTAACCCCGCTCTCTCGAGAGCGTGTGAGCTTCATAGTGCTAGGCTACAGCCTTCTAGCTTCAGAAGTACTTGTTCAATGGTGTGTTTTCTTTATTTAAGAGGCTTTTGTGAAAGGCCCCTCTGCTTGGTTGATCTTATTATTATCCTGTATGATTATTGATTTGAGTCTGTTTTGAGCTGGTAGTTTGATAAAAGAGATTTCTCCTGCTAAAAATAAGGAGTACAGATTGTAAATGTATCATCTCTAAAATGTAGCCATAGCTACATAAACCCATATTTTATGTTTCCTGCTTCATTGCTCTAATAAAAATGTCTACATTGTCTTCACCAACATAAATATTAGAGTCATGGAAATAATTTCCTAAATATTTATATTGTAAAGGAAAATGAGAAAAAGACAGGTGTCGTGCTCTCTGAGTCTTGCAGAACTTCCCCTGGGGAAGGTGAGGTAAGGCTGGTGCTGTACCTTCTGAACCTGAGTGCTGTCACAGGCTTGTGGCACTGTCCAGGTGTCAGCAGCTCCCTGGCCTGCCTTGGGCCAGTGTCAACAGCCCTAATAGAGCACTGCTAAGGAAAAGCCATGGGCTAGAGGCTCTCCCAAAATGGATTAGGGCCAAGACAGGCCTGTTCCGTGAGACAGGAGTGTTTAGCACGTGCTCTCTGGCCTGTTCTCTTACAGGTACAGGTATGGCCACAGAGATGCTGCTGCCTGTGTGGGGATTAGAAAAAGCTCCCACTGAATGCTCTTTATCTAGAGAAAAACAAGAGGCCACTGTCACTAAGGAGAAAACAACACTTAGGGAAGTTTAGTGCATGTTGTTGTTTCATATCTGTGTGTCTGTATAAAAAAAAGAAATACATATGCACACACATTGTTTTATATAACAGCCATCTTCAAGTGTTTTGAATAATGCCATGTTGAACAATGCCCAGACCTTCCCAAAATGCTGTTAGGATCTTGTGTGTGTGCCCAAGTGTCGTAATTTGAGTAGATGTCACAGTTTTTGATTGCCTTACATGGTGTTTTTGTGTCAAATGTTCTCCTAATAATCTCTGTATGTATACATATGACATCACTTCTCTGTTTCATTTCCTAAAATGTGTTTAGACCTCCTTGTAATGAAATAACTTTCAGCAAAATACAACTTTGACCTAGCTCAACTTTATAAACAAGTCTTATTAACTTGGGTGTGTGCTGTGAATTTACTTTGGTAATATGTTTTATGTTGGGCTATTAAGTTGACAGGCTGATATTTTTCATTATGAAGCTATAGGTTGGTGTAGAGTTGTATATTAAACAAAGACTTTCTATCTGAAATATGCATTGATTAGCCACATGTGAAACGCTGTGTGTTGACTTAGTGTCTTATCTGGTTATGTGTCATTTGGAAAAGAAAAAGCAGGATTGAAGGAGCAAAGGATTGAGCTTTCTACAGGATATGCTTCACGACTTGTGGCTCCAAGTCAGCTGCAAGCAAACTTTGTCAAATAATCATTTTGATCTTGCAACCCTAAGATAAATTGATAAATGTTTACTCATGTAAGTAACCCCATGAAAAATCAGTATTGGAATCACTCCTTGTAGGTACAGAGCAGGTTGTGAAGCCTCTCCCTGCCCTGCAGTCTGGAGAGCAGCAGGGCCAGGACAATTAGAATCCAGGGAGTATCACAGCAGAGTCTGCTTGTGTGTCTTCCTGCTGCTGAGGATGGCTTGTCCTTTTGATCCCCCTCTATCCAAAATACGTTTGGAATGTAAATCTCATTTGTTGCCTCTTGGGAAACCAGTAATGAAATCTTCTACTTTCAGACTGACGACCTAAGGCCAGTGTGGATTGTTGGAGGCTAGAAATTGTCTTTTAAGGGAGGAGAAATTAAGGGATAAAAAATGAGTCTTCTCAACTGAGTTCTGTGCTTAATTATTTGTATAAGGGAAAGTGGTCTTGTATATAATAATATTGTTGTTGTTTTTCTTGCTGTTTTAGACTTGCAGAGGTTTACTGAAAAAGGAGAAGCTTGTATGCCTGGTTCCAACTAATCTAGATGGATATAATGCTTAATTGAGCTACTGTGACTTACACTTCTTAGATGAGGCCAAGTACAGCTTAAATTGTTAAATGGATTAACAGGATGTAATCTGCTTTGATTGATGTATCTGATCAGCTTTCCCTCATTCTGTGTAATGTACTAAGCAACTACTTGAAAAATTTGGTAAAATGTAGTTTGCTGCAGAAAACCAGCAGAAGTATTGCATGGTACATTCACATTTCCTGTATATGGGAAGGTTTTCTCCTATGAATATTCTGCTTTCTAACTCAGTGGGTATCTGTGTTACTTCATGTGCTCTCTGATCTTTGTAAAATGTTAGATTTGAGTGAAGACATTTTATCTCACTAAAATGTAAATAGATGTAATAATATTTTTGTAGGTCTTTACTTAAAAGTTCAGTTCTTCTTGTTGTTATTCACTTGAAATTAAAAACAGTCCGTATGTGATCTCTTAGAGCATGAATGTTCCAAGATGTGGTTAGGTGCTCTAACCATATTTTCATCTGCAAGTGGTTTTTCACTTATCTATAGTTTGTAATAAGAAGCATGGCTAGAAATCTGAGGTGAATAGAATATCATCTATTTTATGTTTAGCAGGAAGTGAATTTTAAATTCTCAATTGATTGAATTCAGTTTTTATCCATTATTTGCACATGGAAAATTCCCAAGGAATAAAGAGCTAGAAGTGTTTATAGCCCTGTTCCTCCTGGATTGCTCAGGAAAATTTTTTGTATAGGTTTTTATAGTGGAAAGATTGAGTTGGACTGTGAACTGTCCCATGGGTGTGTGGATCTGGCACAATGCAGTTAGCAAAGCCCAGGATTAATGCTCAAAGAACTGGGGATAAAATGCCCTTGGTTGTAAGGATTCATCTGTGGAACAGTCTGCCAGGTCAGATCATTGAAATCTGAAGTGCTGCAAATGCTTCCAGATTCTGAGTTTTGAGGAAGCCCTTTCATGACAAGTGATGTCTCAATGTGAAAGCTTCCTCTTGCTGCCCTTATCATAGAATGATAGAAAGTTAAGGGGCTGGAATGGAATTTAAAGACTATCTAGTCCCAACCCCCAAATGTAGCTCACTTTCAAAAAAGCATGTAGTAAAATAAACAGTGCTTTTGTTCCTTAAATCTGCCAACCTCCATTAAACCTGTTTAGAAATCCACTATTGCTTTTGATTTACAAATACTGTAATATTGGTCTTGGGGGTGACATAAAACCCAAAGCCAGCATCCATCTTCCTGCCTGTTGAAACTTAGGGTAGGAATGTAATTGATCCCCCCAAAATCAAGCTTCATAAGTATCATACCTTCCTTGAAATAGTGTTCTACAAAGAGTTATGCCTGGCTTACCCTCCAATTTTGAGTGATAGTTCAACCATTATGGAACTGATTATTTTAAATTCAGCTTCCTTACTGTAAGAGTCCAAGTGATTTTATGTAATATTACATTGTGAGATTCTTTTCCTCCCAATTATAGTTGCTGTGTGTTTAAGGTGGTATTTTAATTGGAAAACCACAGAACTCTAATCAATTTAACCACAGAACAGGAGCAATTAGTGGTTTAAGACTATGTGTTCTGAAATGTCATGTATCCATTATCTTTAAATTATTCTTTTGATTACTTTCTTTGAAGTTTTCCTATCTTATCATCTTATATGTCCTGAAGTGCTTTCTCTTCTGATTTCCTTCCTCTGCCACTCTCTCTCTCTCTCTGTCTTCAGGCGTCTCTGCAATTATCTTGTCATTCTCATCCCTCCTCAGATCTCCAGTAAGTTGGGATTTCTGCAGTTCTCTGCATACACATTCATACTCATGGCTTTTTTCATCCTTTTCTTGTCCTGTTTGGTTTAGTAAAGATGGGGGCCTGGTAAGTGGAGTTTTGATTACCCTTGCATAGGGTAATAGAAAAAAAAAAGTTAATTAGAAAGAAATATTTGAGTTGTTAGGGTCATGTGTGAGGACAGCCATGCTGGCCAGCCATGGGACTGTCAAAATGTGAGCTAAAATGAGAGTTGTATTGGCAAAGCAGGGGATGTGATTAGAATTGAGCTCCATCTCCCTTTTTCCTGGTCTGTAGCAGATGCCTTGGGTCACCTTTTCCATCAGCTGCTGAACTCTGCTGGTGCAGTAACATTTTTTTAAGATACTGCATCTGAGAGACTGCAAGTCCTTGATGTCAGATTTTCTCCTGTTTGGCAGGAAAGCGTGGCACATGGGAGCTTTTGCTTTCACCTCCAGCAGCTTCAGTGCATTAGCAATGAGGAGGAACATTCACTTGAGTTTTTTTACCTATCTTCCTTGAGGGAAGAGTGGGATGCTGCTTTCCAAAACAAGCAAATGGAGCAAGGACTGATCAGGATCTATCTGCAAACTCATTTGCTTCAGCTATGCTTATGGCTTTTTTTAGCAGTTGGAGTGAGTTTTACTGGTTTTTTATAGAATTTAGCCATAAAAGATTAAGGTTAGTACCAGGACTTTTTTAGTCTCTTCAAAAAATTAAAAATACAGTGGTATGCCCACACATAGAATACTAATTTTAGTTAAGATTTTTTTAGCAAAATCATGAAATTGTTAGAGCCATTTCTGAGCTGAGAACACATTTGTAAATTTTTTTAAATGTTTTCTGCATATGGTAATTTTAAGCATGGGTCTAGAATGGTCCACGATGCTTTATTAGGTTTTGATAAGTAATTTTATCAGAAGCCAGGAGTGTGAGTAATAAGCAAATATGAGTGATTTATATGTACTTTAGGCAGACATAAGTGTTGCAGAAATAGAAGCACCACTAACATGAAGCAACTGAGGTACTTGAATAATGAAAACCTTTATTGGTTTCTTTTAGGACAATGATACTTTATTGCATCTTCCCTTTGAACTCTTTTACACAAACCAATGTGTTTGAAATAATTCTTCTGGCACTTAAGCTGTCCAGACACCTTTTGTATTCCCTTTTGCTTTGTTATCTTTGAGTATGATGATTTGCATCAACACTTAGAGGCTCTGCACAGTCTAACTTCGCTGTCGTAACTGATCTCACTGAAATGTGTTCATGTCTCAAATTCTGCATTTTGATGCTTTTGGCTTTCCTATCCAATATTCTTGTTGGAATCATCTGCTCACAGCAGATGAATTTAAAAAGCAGCTGTACAAAGATACCCAGTCATTAACTTTTATCAGTGTTCTCTGTTCCTCTAGTGTGCCTGAGTTCATATGTTGCACTTGGACTGTGGCTGTCTTGTTTGAGGCACAGAATTATAGGCTGTGCTCTTGACTTGCTGTTGTACTTGATAGGAATTTAGCATTGGGTAATGCTTAAAGAGCAGCAACAGAGTTGCAAAATAACATACTGGGTATATAATTCATACCAAGAAGATCAGCTAGTAAATTTAAAATAGAGTTTCTTTTGGGAGTCTGTGGAGGCAAACAAGCAGTTTCAAAGGAGATGAACCACTTCTGCAAAATCACAGTTTCATCGTAGACACTTGCTATAGCCTGGTGCTTAACACTGGGTTGCTTTGCAGTTATACTGGGTTGCCAATCAACAGCTTTGCACTGGGAGGTAGAAAAGTAGAAAGAATAGAAAGAAGGGCATTTTGAAAAGGCAGTTTAGCAAAATGGATTGGATCATGAAGATTAAAGAATAGCACAAGGGAGCATCACACTTATTGAACAGGGGAGCAATTTAAGCAAGATTAATTTGTTGCCAGCCTTAACAAATCCATAAATTTTCATTTGTTTTCCTTAGAAGCCTGGGGTGTAAGCTGACTTACTGTTTAACTACTTTAACTACTTAGGAAGTGGAAGCTGCAATTATTTTGGTCAGTGGATGGAAGGTTTGTCAGCTTTTCAGGTTCAAAAGGAGCCTCCCAGATAAGTATCTTGAAACCCATTAAGTCAGAACATTTAAGGCAGTATATGCAATATTTTATAATTATTGTATTTCCAGTTGCATGACTGTCACCTTGTTCTTCTCTGTGCAGTTTTTGTGACGATATTTAATTATTGTGATGTTTTCGTGAGAAATTCCAAGGAAGATGAGGAACAGCTCACATGTAACAGACAGCCATGATGTTTTTTCTATTTGCATGCAGTAGCCCCTACTCTCCCTAGGGCTACAGGAATGAATTAAACTTTTCATAATGGCTGGGTTCAAAGCCAGTCTTTATTACAAGAGTGAGAGAAAGGACTTGGAGGAAAAAAGGAGAGGCAGAATTTGACTGGAAATAGTGTAACTATTGGTTCCCCAAAGTTACCTTTGAAAACTAACCCTGATTGTTTGCTGTTGTGGTGAGAACCTTTTATTCTGTCTATGCTTTGCTTTCAGTGTGGAGGTGAAATGATACTTGACTTTGGAAATACTGTTTTATGTCAATGCATCCATGCAGTAATTCTGTGTAAGGGAAGACTTCTCCTTCTAGAGGAAAGCTTTGGATAACTTAATCACATTTCAGCCTCCTGACAAGTTGCAGGTGGTGCTCTGGCTGCTCTTCCAGAGAACAGTGACTCATCATGACCTACTGCATGGTTTAGGTACAGGTTAACTCACATTGTGCTGAGTTCTAGATGAAATACACTTGAGGTTTTTTCCACAAAGTTTTCTAATCAGTTAAATGCGCTCAGTTGTGATTCAATAAATGTTGTTCTTTTTTGACCAAAATGCCGAGCTTGTTAACATGCTTCTGGATTCTTTAGGAGAGGTTTTTAAAGTACTTTATACAATTTACTCTAATTAATTTTATGAGGTGTTTTAGAATAAGGAAAATTGTGAGATAGAACTTGGAGTGGGGGGAGAGGAAGAGAGGCACTGAGAGCAAAAAAATAAGTAGCTCCTATGCTTGAAAGGAAAGATAAGGAGGGATAATTTTGCAGTTTTGTATTTTACTGAAGACTGTTCACTTGACTTTTGTGACATGCAAAAATTTGCTGAAGATGTGGGTGATTTTTTTTTTTGTATTGCAAATTATCTTCTCTGAAAAAATCTTGCTTTGTTTCTTCTTATAAACAAGTGGTCGCAGGACGCTTCTAGTAAATTGGTGGGAAACCAAGTTTGTGTCACTGGCTATGATTGAACAAGGCAAATTTGGACCTTAATACCTAATTGGTCTCCAGGCATTTAGCCTTAGTAGGAGTATGGAAAAAGAATGTTGGAGTTCATCTAGAATGTGGTTGCAATGCATGTTTTTATGTTGCTTCTGTAGTGTGCACAGTATAAACCATACCTGTTTTTGAAAAGTTCATTTCTTATTTTAACTTCTTAGGAGTATCTGCTGCAGAGCCCAAGTTAATGTGATATTGTTGGCTCCAAGTCAGGATGATTGTGGTCATCTTTTTTTCAGGGAACACTTTAAGTACTATCAGACACGTTTGTATTTAATATGTATTTAGCATTTATGTTAACACTAGTTTTCAGAACAAGAAATTGTGTAAGGGAATTTATGTAAGTTTTAAAATATATTTCTGTTATAATTGATCTTCAGACATGGAAGAGGAACTGGAAAGCAAAAATTAAATTTCATGTCAGACACTGAGATGGTGTTGCAGGGCTAATTTTGCACTCTTTCAGACCTTCTTCCTCATTTGCATATGGACCTTACAGGCAAAGACTTAGTACAGGACTGGAATTCTGTATCATATAATTGATTAGAAAGTGTGTTTATCACCCTTCAAAAGGTGGCTACTTCTGTGGTAGACATGTGGGATTGAAAGTTTGGGTGTTACGGCAAACTCAGCTCAGAAGGAAAGAAGGTACTGTCCTTGTCTTGAAAAAAGTTGCCAAAGAATTGTTGGCCAAAATTGAACACTAAGCAATAAATCTGTATTTTATAATGGAGTGTATTTAAGACCTGAACTGTTTTGAAGGTGAAATCCCAAATCACCGAAGGATACTTGTCAGTCCAGTTTGGCAGAATGCTGAACTGCCTACTTAATTTCCATAGATGCTTAATCAGATGTCTGGGGGAGAGCTGCAGTTGCAGATGTTGAGAAGTTTAATTCAGGCTCCTTCCTCTTTTGAAAATCAGCTCTATTTTTACAAAACAGAATCCCCAGATTATCTTTTAAAAACAGGTTCTTGTGAGGCTTTTTTTCCCCCTAGAGAAAAGGTTTTAAACAAAAAAAAAAAAAAGACAGAATTTCCTTTTGAAATGGAAAAAATGTGAGTGTGGATGAAATGAATACTTGAGCTTCCCATCTTTGAAATTACTTTTGAAAACAAGCACAGAGAAGTTTAAGAGTGTTATTGCTCAGAATATTCTTCTGTTATTTTCTTGTTGATTGCTGTAGATGCCTGTGTATTAAAATGCTAATTTTTTTTCCAGGTTAGCCTTTATTTATGATGTGCAGTTTTTGACTGACTCATGCTTTGTGTGACAGGCCTGACGTGAAATGAAAGTGGATGTTCTTTTTTGTGATTTTTATAGTGCTTGGTGTTTAATGGGATTACTGGGGCTTTAGCCTGAGGTCCTGCAAGTCAGTAAGTCAGCGTCAGCTTGGTGCCAGGCAGGTACAATACTGCCCACAGAGGCATTAGAGTGAGCACTTGTGTGCTTAGAAACCAGCAGCAAAGCGTGCTCAGTAATGCTCAGGGCCAGGCTCTTCTTGGGAGTGATATCCTCCGACAGTCTGTGTAGCAGAGAAAAGCAGAATAATCCTTTATTCCACTCCCTGCTCCCTAGCCAAAACAAGCTGAAATGCAAACCAAAGATTGAACAGTCTAACTGAATGAAATAATCTGTTCCTACACTAGATCTGAACATTACTGGTCAAGTGGATCCCTGTTCATTTATATGTTTGTTTCAAGTGTTCTGCAGATCATCTGGGAACTTTTGTCTAAGAAGCATGGTTTGGGTATTAAAAGGAACCACTTTCTCCCTGTGATTCACAAGAACAAGTGAAGAAACAAGTTTGTAGATCAAAAGATGGAGACTCCAGAAAGAAGTGCTGTTCACTTCACAACCTTTATATAAGTTCTTCCAGAGATAAACTGAAGCCTTCTCTTTATGAGCACATCATGTGACAGGGATTCATTTGCCCTCTGTCTTTCCCAGTAAACAGTTCCAAGGTTCAGCTGCAGTTGCTGCTAGGAAATTGCAGAGTGTTTCAAGGTTGAATTGATGCAGCTTTAATTGTTAGCTGCTGGATCCTATTGCATTACTATCAGCAAGTTTGAAAATGTCTTGCTACCAGATCTGCTTCTCAGGGAGGAAGTGCTTATTTCTGGTAATCAAATGACCCACGAGTCTTCTCTTCATTTAGCTGATATGGACAGGGCTCCCTGAGACTTCAAAAATGGAAAAAGTAGATAGGAGAGGAAAATAAATGGTGTATAATGATTAGAAGCATAGGATGTGAAGCAAATAAGATGATATTTATGAAACTTGTCCTGCTGCAGTGACAGAAACATTGAGAAAATCAAGAAGACCTTTGGGTCCTTTCCCAAGCCCTTGAAGTCCCCCAGGTCAAACAATGCCTGGCATGGATGGTGCCAGTGTGGATCTTAGCCAAGCACTGCATTGCAATTTTCCATGATTGCCTTTGAGGCAAAGACCATAAAGCAGGAAGGTGTTAATACAAACTTATAGCTTGGCTGAGACACTGGGAATGATGCTGCTTGGAATTAGAACTTAGGATATTAATCCACATGTTTTGTTAAGAAAAACAGAAGAATTGTATGGTGTATAAAAATGTTTAAATACTTTTTTCCATCCAACAGTACTGACTTCCCATATACATCTGTATCCAGTGTTGATTTAAACTCTAATTTTGGGGCCACTTTTGTGCAAATTTCCATTACGTGCATTATGGATGCACAAAGTCTGCTTGCACAAAAAGAGCTGTAGTGTGTTGTAATCCTCTAAATTTCAGGATTTGTAAGGTAGCAGAGGAAGGACTAAGAATAGCTCTAGAAAAATAGTGATTGAAGGTTGCTACTACCAGAACCATTCATCCAGCCTGCAGCCCACTCTCTGTGTGCTCTGCAGCTGTGCCAGAAAATATGCTGTATGAACAATTTGGGCAGTTGTGGCCTGTTCCTGTTTCTTGGCTCAGCTTCAGAGTGAATCAGGAGGTGTGCACATGCTTTCTGGCAAAATACCCTTTTCAGAAGTGCTGGGGGAGGGCATGTAACCCCCTAATTATGTCTGGACAGACTTTGCTGCACACATGACAGTTCAAGGGACAGAGAGGAAACCCAGGATTTGCTCTTCCACTGGTACTGGAAGAATCTCGGGTGTCTTGCCTGGTCAGGAAGAGTGGGTGTACTGCATTCTCCTCCTGAGTACAGATCAAAACTTTGTCTAGCCTTCCTAGGTGAGGTAATACTGAATCTCACCTCCCCAGGAGCTGTGTGTTTGGATGGGTGCATTCTCCAGCCTGTATCGTGTAGAGAGGCAGAATGATTGAATCCAATTCTGTCCTCAGGACCCAATTCTGTGGAAGTTGCTACATCCTTCAGGATCAGGACCTCCAAATGAACGTTGTACAGTTTTCAGGTGTCATTTGTCTTTTCACCATATCTTAAAATTTATTTCCTGCATTCCTCTTGTCTTTCTGTCTACCAGCTTTCCTTTTGTGTCCTTTTAGTTTTTTCCAGTAATTACTAGCTCTGTTCCCACTGGTGTAGCATTTTTTTATTTGAAAAATATACAACTTGGTTGATGATACCTGGAAGCAAGCCAGTAAAGGCCAAAGAATGAGTGGAAACAAAGTCTGCCCAAGTTTCCTCATTTGGAAATGAAATACCTGACTCGGATCTCATCGGTTTGAGTTTTTCTTTGTTTTTCCTTCAAATAGAAGCTGGATTTTGACTGTACAGTTATATTAGTGAGGATGTCCATATAACACAGGCCTCTCCAATACCTGTTTTTCCTTGGCCTGTGGAGTTAATGGTGCACCATTTGATGCTGTTACCCTGTGGAATCATAGAATCATTTAGGTTGGAAAAATATCTTCACGATTCTGAAGTCCAGCCATTAACCCAGTACTGCCAAGCTCACCACTAAACTGTGTCCCACTGTGTGCCATCTTCTTAGCACCTTCAGGGATGGTGACTCAACCATTTCCCTGGCAGAGGGTGTCAGTGTTTGACAACTGTTTTGGCGAAGAAATTTTTCCAAATATCCAATCTAAACCTCCCCTGGTGCACCTTGGGGGCATTTCCTCTTGCCTATTCCTTGTTACTTGGGAGAAGAGACTGACACCTATCTGACTACAACCTCCTTTCTGGTAGTTGTAAAGAGCAGTAAGGTCCCCCTGAGCCCCCTTTTCTTCAGGATAAACTCCCTCAGCCACTCCTTATCAGATCTGTGCTCTTCACCAGCTCCAGTGACCTTCTCTGGACCTGCTCCAGCCTCTCAATGCCCTTCTGGAGTGAGAAGCCTGGAACAGAGCAAAGGATTTGAGCCTCACCTATGCTAAGTGTTTAAATAAATTCATGCTGCCTTCACTCATGTTGGGTGTCTTGTCTTCATCTGTGTCATCCTTGCAGCGGCGTTTGCTGGTGGAAATGAGTGCCTGGCAGAAAGTCCAGCACGCCGTCAGCAAGGGGGGGAGCTGGCTAGAGGTGAAATGCCCCCGGCCACCTCCTAAGGGAATCTGCCTCAAGCCCGCAGGTGACAGCAGTTCCCTTGCCGAAAGAGCGGGCAGTCGCGGCTACCGTCGGTGGGATAAATGAGAGAGCGATCCAGTGCTGTGATATAAATCCAAGGCTTTATTTCCCGAAGGGGATCAGCAGCAAAGGACCCCGAACACTGCTGGGCAAGGGCTTATAAAGGGAGGTGTGAAGAAGGGAGGGGTT